>CM069611.1:4795793-5995793 GCA_035771175.1 Paratinospora sagittata | reverse complement strand
ACAAAAGAATGAGAAAACAACTTCTTGCAAACAGGGAAATTGAGATTTGTACCAGAAGCCTAAAGCTGCCCTTTTTTTGTTCATTTTTCTAAATATTTGCTTTTCATAACTAACTCATGCATCTTATTTGTATCAGTGTCTGTACATGCATTTGCATTCTTTCAATTTACCCATCTTTTTGGATTAAATAAAGGAATAATACAGTACAATTAGAAATAAGTGAAGAAATAACAACAGAAGCAGCAGCAGCAGTACAAACCTAAGTTGAATTAATTAGGATTGAGCATCAAATTTTGTTCTACCATTCCCCCATATATATATAGGTCTTTTTTTAAGTTAAATGACAAAGACAAACAAATATTTCCTTACTTACTGTTGCAGTATTAGTCAATGTTGCATTTCTTCTTACCTTTACTGCATTTCACTTGCACCATCTAATACTTGCCACTGATCCAATCATTGGGTTTTTGTTGCATACAGAAAATAATCTCAGCCGTATTTCCACCATCAACAAGAGCACCAATCCATGACCAGTATTATCAAAGCAAGGCTTTCTATAATGTTGTAGGTATAGGAAAGAGAATAGTAATAGTTATCCAATGCCTACTATGTGATTCGGGGCATCAAAATTGTAATAATTCAAAAAAATAATAATGAGTATAAATAAATAGTTTGATAACAAAAGGTGTCATGAGTAAAACTTTTGACGACAAAGGAAACGAAACACCTAATCAAAACTTGTGTTTTAGTTACAAATACTTCAATAAGTAATTACTAAGCTTCCTTTGAAAACCAATATGTTTCAGGTCAAGAATCCAAATTCGAATGCTTAGATAAAATCCCTAACAAACCTAACTAGCCAATGTCCACTATCACCATGCTATTATTAATCCACAAGTAGTAAAGGTGTTCGGTTGATGGAGCAGAAGATTTGTCATATTACATCTTCATCAGTAGTAATAATGCCAACAATACTAGCAATTGCAATAGTAAGATTTTCAATTACAGATGGGAGATGATAAGGCAAACTAATGTCAGTCACTTCATAATTCCTTTTATTATGTCTTCCTCTATTTCTCTATGTTAGTCAATACGAAGCAAACACTAAGATCAACACACCGAATTCTAAAATCCAATGATGCACCACTTTTCCTTAAATCCGACACAATATATATATTAGCACATTCCAGAGAGAAAAACAAACGAGTAATTGAACATCAAGCCCTAGCTATGGTAAATAGGAAGGAGAGAATGAAGGAAGAAAGGAAGAAGAACAGAACCTGAATGAACAACGAAGGGGATGGAAGAAGAAATGCCGCAGCTCGGATTCTTAGTTCTCTTTGACGATTGTTGGTGCACAAGGTGCGACAAAGAAGAAGAAGAGGAATTTAGGGATTAGAGGAGAAGAAGAAGAAGAAGCATCACAGACGCTAGAGAAAATGCCGTCGATGCGTTTTCCGGCGAATCAACAGAAAGAGAGAAATTTGGCGATTGGGGTTTGAGCGCAATTAGAGTTTCAGCGTGATTGGGTTTCCTTTTGTTCGCGCGATTCGGAAGAAAAGCTAAGCACGCCCTTTCAATCAAAATAACCATGGCTCATGGGACAAGCCGTTGTTTCATATAAAATCTACGGCATATAAGCACATGTCGTGATACGTAATGCCCTTTCAATTAAACTAATCAATGGCTTATTAGACAAGCCGTTATTTCATACACATTTCACGACATGTCTTACATGCCATAATAAGCTATTTTTAACGACATGTTTAAAATATAAGCCAAAAAATTAATTTTAAGATGTTTGTTAACGGCTTGTATATTAAGCACGTCGTCTTAAATATGTTTTTACGGCTTAAATAATTATATGTAGTTATAACTAAGTCGTTGAAAGTGATTTTTCTTGTAGTGGCTTCTACAAAAGGATTCATTTTCTCCTGTATTTTTTCTAGTTCACATCTCAGCTACACTCATTCTAGGAATGTATCATCTGTTAGTTACCCATAATTCTGCTTCACAAAGCATAGTTGAACTTGCCACCATCTTATAGAACTTTCCCTTCAATTTAACGGTACTCTTTGATCACATAAAACTATAGAATCACCTCTTTACTTTGACAGCTTGACGTACACCAACAGACTTCACTGTAATTGAGTAAGGCTAACAATGGGATAGAGTGTAATAAAATAGGATCTCACCTCTCAAAGTATCATGAAAATAACCCATTAACGAAAAGAAAATTGAGAGATGGTTAGGCTCCCCTTTTTATTAAAGCTTCTCATAGGAGAAAAAATATTGTACAAATTAACTAACAATGACATTAATAGCCTCGAATAGATTTCATATTTCCTTAATACTTATATTGTAACATAAATATTAACATTCAAAGCTATCTTCATCAATGTGTTGTTGAAGTAGCCTACTAATGCACAATTAAGAACCTTGTAACCTTTTCTTTTAAACTCAACTCAATTCAAACCTACTAAACTTTTTTCCCAAGTCCCAACTACATAAGGTCAGCTACATGAATCTTCTCCCTCCACTTACTATTAAGTAAATTCATGTCATTAGTTGATCTGACAAAGTTTTATGTTGGTTGTCAACTACCTAAT
Organism: Paratinospora sagittata; assembly: GCA_035771175.1. Taxonomy (NCBI): domain Eukaryota; kingdom Viridiplantae; phylum Streptophyta; class Magnoliopsida; order Ranunculales; family Menispermaceae; genus Paratinospora; species Paratinospora sagittata. Next base: position 5,993,184 of record CM069611.1, on the reverse strand, counting down.
GCAACCCTCATCCTTAATCTGAACCTAGGATTGGTTGTATTTAAAGGTATGCAAATACACTCACCATTGTTGGAGTTGGCCTTTGTTTTTGAACTGGCAAATAAAATGTAGCCTAGTCCCTGCATTCCCAAATGTTGAAGCATCTCTCCCCAAAGAATCAAATAATTTGAACCTTAGAGACTCTGGCTCTAATTCCCCTTTGATCATTTTCTTTAGAGATTTGAGGCCCTAATATTTTTTATCACATGTTTATGTTTAACATGCTTCAAACTTCCTATTTCGAGTGCTTCTTGGCCTAAGAGTTGCACAAACAAAGACACCCAACAAAATCATTCTAAACAAAGAAATAATTTAATAAATTAACACTATATAACACAAATACTGGAAGAGGTAACCGTATGACCATTTTGCCCAAAGTTCCAAATTTAACCCTCTTAAAAATTATAATTATCTTTTATTTTAAAATTAGTTACATAGTTAATATAGTAATTCAAACAATCTGCACTTCTATGCATGTCTTCTACTTTTGGGGCTCACTTTACGTGAAATAACCATTTAACTTTTTACACTTTAGGTTTTCTACTTACAATTTACATTAATATCTTTTATCAACAAAGTAATAATATCAGTTATATCCATGGTTTTTTTTTTTTTTTTTTTTGAGAAGAAACAAGACAACAATGTATTAATAATAAAAAGGTACAGATGTTATGAGCATAAGAAATGCTCAACAGTATGTATCCGCTGCAAAAACAGCAACTACAGAAACCACCCTAGTACATGTATCCCACCAACAAAGCCTCTTTTAATAACTAAAACCTCTTTTAGTAACTAGACCCTACAGACAAACATACAATTATCCCAATTGAGTAACCAATCTGAAATTGTAAAGCCCTTGGCTAGAGGTGAAGCAAAAACTCATGTGCTAGCCTGAAGTTTAATTTCTTCCCACAGTTGTGATTCTGGTTTGGCATGATTGTGGAAAATCCTATTGTTATGCTCAAACCAAATCAACCAAAGACTCGCATAGAAGGCGATTAAACCTACTCCTCCTTCCTCACCCGATAGTGAAGGAATGTGGCTTAGAGACAAGCCCTCCTCCACATAATGAGGAGCAATAAACCTGTTACCAGAGAGAATGTATACCAATTCCCCCAAATCTTCTTCGCAAAGGCACAGTTGAAGAAGATGTGGTCAATGTAATCTCCCTCTTGTTGGCATAACGAACAACAATGAGGAGATAGACACGCATTGGGAAGCCTTCGTTGCAACATATCTGATGTGTTAAGACGCCTGTGAGCCATAATCCACCCAAATATTTTTACCTTGGATGGTACATATGCCTGCCAAATGTGAATAGAACAAGGAAATGGTGTAATGTGTGGTGTGATTGTGAGGGCAGTGAAAAAAGATTTACATGAATACGCCTTAGATTGGTCAGGAGACCAGATAATCGTATCTGGATCTGTTGATAATGAAACATTTTGTAGTTTGTTTAGGAGTGAACCTATCTCTAAGATCTCTCGGCCAGTTAAAGCTCTGGGGAGGTGTAGATTCCAAGATACAGTGTGGGAAGGTATGTCTTGGGATGGGTCAGTGAAGGAGGTAATAGGATGGTTATGAAGGGTGGAAAGGCGAAAAAGGTGTGGGAACATGGTAGCCAATGTAGAATTCTCCAACCACCTGTCCTCCCAAAAATTGAATGATTGTCCATTGCCAACTCTAAACTCCAGAAAAGATGAGAATTGGGGCACAAGGGAGGAGATGAATTTCCATGGGCTTCTATAAGTGGTTTCGCCCTCCTACTCGAACCGTCCAGCTTGAGTGACCCGTGTCTACTAGAAATCACCTGTGCCCACAGTGCCTGCAGATCCCTGCTGCATCTTCAGATCCATTTACTACATAACACAACATTTCTGAGTGCGAGGTTCCCAATGCCAAGACCTCTGTTCTCCACCGGTCTCTGAACCACCTCCCATTTTATCAATATGGTGACACCATTGCTCTGCTTGCCCCCCCAATAAAAAGATTTTAATTTTCTTCTCAATCCAAGTCCCCACCGATGTTGGGAGCTTGAAGAGAGACATGTAGTATGAAGGGCGCGCCATGAGGACAGAACGAGCTAAAGCAAGTCGCCCGCCCTTAGATAAAAAGGCTCGTTTCCATCCATCAAGTCTTTTGGAGATTTTAGACATGATTGGTTCCCAAAACTCTTTGGACAATGGATTTCCACCTAGGGGGAGACCAAGGTATTTCATAGGCCACATCCCAACCGAGCAGCCTACCTTGTTTGCTAGGGTTGAAAGTGACTCCGGGCACATGTGGATACCCACCATCTGACTTTTGGAGATATTCACCCTCAGGCCAGAAAGCTCACTAAAGCATTGGAGCACCCTGATGGCGTTGATCACATTTTCATCTTCCCCTTGCAAGAGGAACAATGTGTCATCCGCATAATGTAAATGAGTGAGCTCAATCTTGTTCTTTCCAACAAGGAAACCATTCACCAAAGACGCTTGTTTTGCACAAGACATCAACCGACCCAGTCCATCAGCCACAATAGTAAACAAGAATGGGGACAATGGATCCCCTTGCTTGAGACCCCTCTCTGCATTGAACTTTCCCCTTGGTCTACCGTTGATAACAACCGAGTATGTGACCGAGGATATGCATCCTCCCATCCAAGATACCCATCTATTGCCAAAACCTTTCTTCCTTAATACGAATAGCAAGAATCCCCAATCCACTGTGTCATAAGCTTTAGCAAAGTCCACTTTAAATACCACACCCTTTTGTCCCCTTGACCTGTAGTCTTCTACAGCCTCATTAGCAATGATAACTGCATCAAGTATCTGACGCCCCTCAATAAATGCGGACTGATATTGTTCAAATGTCTTGTGGAGGATTGATCTTATTCGAAAGGTCAGTACCTTCAAAATAATCTTATACAGACTGGTTATTAGACTAATAGGGTGGAAGTCCTTTAGGCTCCATGAGTTAGTCTTCTTCTGTATAAGACAAATATAGGTCTCATTAGTTTGGATGTTGATGATGCCATTTTGATGGAATTCTTAGAACACCTTCATCAAGTCTTCCTTTACTAATTCCCAAAAAAATTGATAAAATGCCATAGAATAACCATCCAGGCCTAGGGCTTTATTCCCATCACAACTGAATACTGCTTCCTGAATTTCATCCATGTCAAAAGCGCATTCTAACCATGCGCAATCTGCTTCTGAAAGTGGGATCCCATTCCAACCCTTCAATCCCCCATGTGAACTCTTTTTCTGCGGAAAAGATTTTTTTGAAGTAATTGACAGCTTCCTCAATCACCCCATGATCGTTCTCCACAAGGCTACCATCCTCTAACTCAATTTTGGAGATACCATTCTTGTTCCTTCTGTTATTCAGCATCCCATGAAAATACTTTGAGTTAGCATCCCCTTCCTGTAACCATTTGATCTTCGCCTTTTGAAATGCCATCCTATCTTCCCGCAAACATATTTCTGCCAATTCCGCCTTATATATCTTCCTGAAAGCCCCCATCTCCAGTGTCCACTGTTCACCCTCCTCCATTTTATCAAGATTCTCAATTATGTCTTCTATCTCCCTCTTAATCAATTTTGTTTTGCCAAATGTCACCTTGTCCCAAGCTTTAAGCCGCTCTCTTATTTTTCTAAGTTTGATTGAGAATTTGTGCCCTTCTCTCCCAAAAGAGTCAGTAGAGCGCCACCAAAGCTTCATAGTTCTTTTGAACTCCCTATGGGTAAGCCAAACATTTTCAAAACGGAATGGGGAAGGGCTCCACTTTACTTTCGTAGTATCAAGCAAAATTGGTCTGTGGTCGGAAGTAACTCTAGCCAAAGCCTCTTGCCTGTGGTAGGTGAAGATACTTTCCCACCCATCTGAAAATAAGAAGCGGTCAAGTCGACAGCAGATGGGGGAAGCCCTCATATTTGACCAAGTAAATGCTGCATTGCGCAAAGAGGGATCCTTTAGTTCGAGCTCTCCAATCAACTGGTCAAATTCCTACAAACTTCTTGTAAGCCTTTAGCTATTGGACTTCTTCACCATGAACCTGGGGGTGTTGAAGTCACCAGTTAAACACCAATTCTTCCCGCATACAACCAATAATCTTGCTAACTTGTCCCAAAACAGTTGACGAGAAGTTGGGGATGGTAGCCCGTAGACCCCAGTAAGCCACCAGTCCTCGTATGGCACTCCTTTTATGCATATAGAGACTGAGAACTCACCCACCATGCTTGCAAGAACCTCTACTACTCTTGAGTCCCAAGCCATGAGTATGCCACCCGACGCCCCTGCTGAAGGTAAATTTGTCCATCCCTTGAATCTTGATCCCCATATTTGTCCAAGGTGTCGTCTGTCAATGGCCTCCTTTGTTTCTTATAGGACAATAATGTCCGGGCTGGCTCTTTTAATTGCCCTTCTTAGTAGATCCCTTTTTTTACCACTCCCAAAACCTCTGATGTTCCAAGACAGTATCTTCATCGAGAAACCCTGCCATCCCATTTACTAGTTGACCCTTCACTAAAAAATCCTTATGATCTGGTCCTTTGAATTGTTTAATTCCATCTAGCACCTGCTACCTTCTTACCTTGCATAGTTTAAGATCCATTTTGCGTGCATAGTCAGAAAAGACTTCCTCTGATTTTAAGGATCCGCTGCTCCCGTCTGATATGCATGTGGAAGCTTCCCCCATGTGTTTTTTCAACACATCCCTGTGCACCTTTTGTTGTTGCACAGTCTTAGGGTTGAGCGTAGGTGATTGGTTGGTATCCTTCTCAGGCTTGGAATCTGGGATAGGAAGAGAGGAAGGAACCTGGGTTGGGCTAGTTTCTATTGGTGGTCGGTTGAGCGATGGATATGAGGTTGCTGCAGAAACGTTAGGTGTGGACACAGAAGATTGTATACAAATAGTTCTATCCACATTTGCAGTATCATATGTATCATCCAATGTAATCATAGATGAGTACCTGGATTGCCTCATGAAATTGTTCTGATGCGATGAATGTGCTTCCCAGGCCAATGTCTCTGATCTCGCCATCTTCAGATTCTGAGAGATAGACGTCAAATTCGTCATCATCCTCATGCGCCGCCTGGAACTCTTCATCCTAGTCCTCATGATCCCACTGACTTGCTGCAACATCGAGCTCCTCTACAAAGTCTGGAGATGTTTTCTTATCCGTGAAATGATTCTTCTTAGCTTGGGCACGCAATTTCTTCATCTGCTTCTTAGATAAGGTACCCAGCCGAGGGCTCATCTTGCCGTAGCATTCAGTGCCCAATAATATCCCCTTCCCAGCCCTACGAGCATTCTTCTCCGAAACAGGTGTCTCGTCGTTACTCGTAGAGATGTGGCCTGACCGAAGCACTGTAGGAATCCTCGGAGCCGGATCAATGCAATGATTGTTGTTTCTCCGACTAGAACCAGGAGAAAATTGTTTCTTCTGCAACTCACCTTCGACCTCCCCCTTCTGTGGACTCCCCGGTTCTTGTCAATTCAAGAAGCCAGTCATGTGGCTAATATGAGCGTCGAAAGGAAGGCTTCCAGCTTGGGTAACGATGTCGACGTTCCAGCCAGGATGTGAGCCTTGGACCGTGTGTGGCGCATTTAACTTAGATGATACTGGAGTAGGTGGATCCACGGGCTCATTGTCTACACCAACAATGAAAGGCCCTGCTTCAGTATTACCGTTTGAACGGCCCAAATCCACGGTGAGACCATCGTCATTATCACAATGCTTTGACTGGGCCTGTATATGTTCCAGCCCAAGTCGGTGGGGCCCACCATTGTCGCCCACTTCAACGTTAACCAAAACGTTTCCTTTTTTAAGATGGCTACTCCCCTGTGTACACCCGTCCCTATTCATTAAATGAATCGTCCTTCCCAATTCAGCACAAGACATCCCATTGGTTCTTCTGATTTGCACTGATTTGTCGTTTACACGTTCCTTTAAAATAGTGCCACCTATACTCTCCTGGTCATCACACGTAACAACACAGACGTTGTTGATATGTGAATGGTGCGAAGAGTCACATGATGGAGACGCGTGGTTTGTTGCTTTGTATATCTGGCGAACGCCACCCATGCCATCCATCTGTTGTTGACACATGGCGCCTTGCTCAAGTTTTGGACGACCAGCCACAGAGGTGGCAATAATACGAGCATGAACGTTCCTCCTGTTGCCAGTCGTCTTCTCTGGCAACGGTCGGTGAAAGATTTGCATGCACCTATTTCCTTCACTTTGTAGCCTGAAAATACGAATTTCGTAGTCTTTCCCATCATGCGGAATCTACGGGAACGACGGTGCATATCCCGTTCTTAAAACCACGTACTCTAATCTTTGCGAATCGTAGGAATTTAAGTTGGGTAGTGTCTTCATGAATCTCAGACCACCCCCACAGAGCTTCCCAATTTTGTTAAAGAATTCGTATCCCCAATATTCCAATGGAATTCCGTCCAAACCCACCCAATCTTCACCGCAGCGCATGCGTAGTTAGTGCCACTGAAATACATCTTCCCAGACACGCACCTCAAGCCCGGGAAGATCTGCCTCTAAGGCCAAAAGACGTTGTTCTGCCGAAGAAGCGCACCACATGAGAGCCCGATCATCTGCCATGACTGATAAAAATATCTCTCTCTCTAACGTCTTTGAGATGATCATTTGAACCTCACCCCATCGAGTGTTGGGGTTATTTCTATAGACCACTACCACCATTTGCCAGTGTTTGGCCGAGCTCTCCTCACCATTGGTCTTATGAGACGTGGGACCAACAACGTTGAGGTGTTGTCTTCCCAGAGTCGGTAGGTTTTTCTGAGTCGGTGGATTTTTCCTTTGTTCCGGATGAGGCGCTGCTTGTGCTATACCTATTGAAAATGAACCCACCACCAGAGCTTTCTTTTTCGTGTCGAGAACCCTTTCGAGTTCATTTTTGAAGATTGTCCAACCTCCACCGTGTCCAAGATCCGTGATGATAATAGCTCTTCATGCACCGTTGAAAATCTTGAGAATACGGAAGAACTTCCCACGTTCGTTAGCCATTTTTTCAAGGAAGACGACTCTTGGGCCGTCGTGAGAGGTCCACTTACCCCCACCGCGGTTGTTTGCCTCCTTCCTTCCAATTTCTAATGATTGTAACCATTTCGCCACATCTATACCAAGACGAATTGAAAATATTCCTCATTTTGTCGTTTCCTTTAATTCAAGAGTGCGATCTTTCTCCATGAATGTTGCAGTAAAGTTCTTTGTCCCCACCCTGAAGGTTGTCTCCATCGTCGCTTTCGGGTACCTACTGAACACCATATCAGGATGATCTACGTTAGGATGACTAAGAAAGCAGAACAGTGGTAATGTAGACTATATCCATAGTTCACCATATAATGATCTCCTCCCAGTAACTTTTCATCTTTTTAACTCCTAGAAGTATGTTTCCCATTAAAGTTGAACGTTTACATGTCTGATGAAATTTTCTTTCTGAATTAAATATTTTTCTTTAACTTTCTTTTTTGTGGAGATAATACCCCAAGTGCAGGAACTTGTCTTCCATCACTGAATCAATTCGACTTCCTTGTATTTTTCATTTACTGATTGATTGTCGACTGATTGCCTCACCAACCAATGATAAAATTTATACTCAAGCACCCAGTCATACTCCTATTCTTATCCTTAATTTCCCAACACTGATAATCCTAATGCTTAAAATAGATGTAAGCATTCCTGCACTACCCATTTCTAATTTCTGTTCTTTTGGCCATTTCTATGCTTCACACTGTAGTTATACCTTATCTCTGTTATTCTTAGTTCCTTTTTGTTTGTTCTAAAATCTTAGTAGGAACCTTTTACCCATTCCATTTCCACTCTTGAGGACAACTTATACCTTATGTGAGCAAAAGCTAGTGACTTATGTTATCTAGCTATAAGCCCATAAGAACACAAAGTGAGTGAAAACGGAAGCATTTTGTACAGGAGTCAAGGAAATCATCTCCTCTGTCTCCAACAATGATCAATTTGACAAAAACCTATTTAGTTGGATGAGGTTTTCTTTGATGGAAAGTAAAGCACAAAGATGAAGCCAAGAGGAATCCAAGCTGAATTTCGCAGCCCCACAAGATATGGAGGTACAACACATGTGCCTCAAAAGCTATCAACGGTTGTTTTCAGTTATTCTATATTAAATCACTTTTAGTTTTGGAAAGGTCAATTCATAAAAAAGAGATCCACAGAGAAAACTGCATCATGAAAATATATATGCTTTTTCATTTGCACCATTAATATCATGCAAATAGAGTTGTGAAAATTGCATCACTATTCACATATAAGTCAGTTTATGTTATCACTAAAGGACATCTAATTCATTGATCCATATCCACAAGGCATGACGTAGTCAACAACAATGTTCTGCATAGTGCCCTGGATGGTCACTCATCAGAATTCCCAATTTTTTTTTTTTATAAAGGTGCTCATGTCAATCCAAAATACCTCAAAAGAACTTCATCGTTGATGACTGCAAAAGACTTAATTGTTTTACCGAGAAAAGATAATGAAATGAGCTTTGATAGGTGATAACATGATTATGATTCTCCTAGTCTGCTACTCATAAATAAAAGTAGAACAACACAGTTCCAAATTGGGGAGCATCCCTCAACATTTGGCAATTATGTTTGAAGATATATTTAATTTTAAAATGCAGTAATATAGGCAAAAAATCCAATCCAATCCAAGCATCTCTGAAAAGCATGTATTTGATAATTTAAGGGTCTGGCACCCACACTCAGATCAAAGAGTCTAGTGAGAGTTCAGTGTATCACCAATCTAGGCTAGGACAAAACAACTAGCAATGACTAGTTGTGATACTAACATTGATACATAAAACTTTCCCTTCAAATAATTCGCTGTTGATTAGATAAAGACTACGAAACCATTGTGATTTAATGAAGATGAATTTTAATGACCCAAGAATAATCTGTCTGAAAATTGCAAACCATGCAAACTCCACAAGAAGGCCCAAAAATTTGACAAAAAAAAAAAAGCAAAATGATGGTCACATTTACAATCTGAAGATACAATGGCATATAAATCTTAAAGAACACACAAACCAGGTAACCTAATCAAATAAACCAGCGAATGAACTACCCTATATAATCAAAGATGCAGAAGAGCACAACTTTGTCAATTTCATGAGCAATTGTGTCAACTAATTCGATGGTTAATAAGTGATTCACACCAGAAAATAAAGCTCCAAACAGGCGGAATTCTTTTTTTATATATATTTTTTTTAATGAGAAAAAGCAAGACCTTTCAAGAATTCGAGGAATTAAAGATCAAATTCAATGCCAGAATCAAAGAATTATGAGAAGAAAACTAACCCCGGATTGCTCTGAAGAACATCAAGGAGAGGGCAAGCAATTACCAAACCCTATCATTCATTCTAGTTGAGGGATTGAACTTCAAAAATTTTCTCAGTACACCTCCGACGCTCATGAATATTTACTCCGTAAATCCTTTTTTCTTAAACTTCAGTTTTAATTTTTATCACATTTATAACCTTCATTAGTATATGATTTATGCATTAATTGATAATTTAAATATTATTTAAAAAATTAATTTGTGTACCGGCACGTAAGTGGTGTTTGTGGGTTGAGTCAGGTTAGGGCCAAAATTTAATCCAACCTAAATAATTCAGGTTGGTAAATTTAAAACCCAACCCAACTCAACCCAAACAGTTCGAGTTCGATTTGGGTTGGGTCGGTTTGATTGACTTAAGCCTCATATTTGACATATAATTTATTGATATAAAAACTTTAATTATTCATTTATCGTTTAGATTTGCTAGTAATTTTCTTTTACTATTATTTTGCAATAAATAGTATGTTAATATTACATATTAGTAGATAGTAATAATAATTTGAAAAATAGTAACGCATTGATTGAGATTGTATATATTAATAGTATAGTAACCCTATGATATGTATATAAAAATATATATTATAGTATAAACTAAATTATATAGTATTTGATAAGAATCATTAAATACATATAAATCTTAAAAAAATAACGCCTAGAGGGATATTTTAGGGTTTTAACACTTACCTTAGTTCGGGTCGGTTTAATCGATTTTTAGGGGCTCAACCTGCGACCTAACCCAAACTGATCGAGTTGGGTATTTTAGAACTCAACTCAACCTAAACCAACCAAAAAGGTTTGGTTCGGTCGGTTCGGTCGGACTGATGAACACCCCTAACAACATGTATAATACTTTTGCTAGTATGCTAGTATTAAACAATAATAATAATAACAATGTTGGACCATATACCGATCACAGAACACGTCAGCCATGTTGGCCTTGCCCAGTAAGACGTGGCACGTACCAGATATATGTACTGACCTATTTTGGATCGAAAATACAGATCTACTAAGCAAAGCGTACAGTCCGATCTGTTGACCTCTCATACCGACCAGATGACAATTGATGACAGGTTAGCAACAATAGATCCACGGAACCAGGTCAGCATATTATATCAAGGATTACCGACCACTATCTACCGATCTTCTTACGGACCATATATTGGGTATGAAGCAGATGGAATGAGAGATTACAGATCGGCATACCGGCCTGTAGAGATCTCCAACTCCGGAAGGGATGACGACGGGACGCCCGATCAGATAGGGATAGGGCGTGATCCACGATGATAAGTTCGGGAATTACTTCTAATTCGACTCTGATAAAGTTTGAAGCCCTACTAGTTTGACTAAGAAACTGATAAGTCATCCTAATCCTACAAAGATCGTACTAGATATTCCTAGTTCGACCAAGAATCAAACATGTTCTCCCAATAGGATTTGAACCCCTAATTCTACAACAACACTACTACAAGGCCAAAGACCTCAAGCCATCTCTATAAAAAGACTACAACCCCTAAGGGGGAGGTAAGCAACTCTAAGTCATTCTCGACTCAGTGCAGTACTACTAAGCTTTGAACTAACTTAGGCATCGGAGGGTCTTTGGCCGATACCACACCGGTGCTCCTCATGATAGCTTGTATTATCTTATTTTCTCTTTCTCAGATAATCAACCTCCGACGATTTCTCCAGCATTCCGACGAGTTCCAGATCAACATCTTTCATCCACCTCATCGTCTACTAGTGTTGATCAAATCTTGCACCAACATTTGGCGCCATCTGTGGGGATCGACATTGCAAGTCACAAGCAGCTCTGTCGTCATGAGTCAATAGGCAGAAATACCAATTGAGGTGGAGCTCGTCGCCACCTCGGCGGCACCCCAAAAACAAAGGGGAAGACCACTAAAAAAGCAATCGAAGAACTCTGCTCAGAAATCGAGGTTGACTGCTATAGAGAGGAATTTAGAAAAGATGACTCATAACGTCCTAGAGCAGCAATGGGTGTTAAGGGAGGTAGTCCCCCTACAACCACCTCATAGTCACCTACCACGTCCTAGCCTTCGACCTCAGAAGGGTGAGGAGAGTAGGTGTCGAAGTGTGACCTCAAAGAAGACGCCAGTACCGAGGAAACAACCTTTGAATCGTAAGTTTTTATCTGCTAAAGACTTGCGTCACTCGCTGGACGCAAAGAAAAGTCACAGCTCGCTTTTTTCTCGAATCAGGTTGGATTTTCCGAAAAGACCGAAATATACGAAACTGGCCTCATACAGATCGGTATCTGAAAAGGAGCCATTGTAGGAAAGCTTGGTCCTGAAAGGTCGGTACCGAGGAAATAATACGGATCAGAGTGCTCTGAAACTACTAAATTCGCACCTCGGCACTACCACAAGTATAAGGAACTCCATTATCCCTTTATTGAGGATATACTGGAGACACCGCTACCAAAGAACGTCAAGATCGCAGATGTCAGAACGTACAAAGGGAAGGTAGACCCTAGAGAGCACATTGAGAACTACAAGTCCTGGATGGAATTCAAGGGTTACGCGATGCTACCATGGCAAGGGTTTTCAGATTACCCTTGGCGGTCCTGCTCGGAAGTGGTACTGAAAACATAAAATCGATTCTATATGTTCTTTTGGGCATTTAGCTCACAAGTTCAAAAACCATTTCGCTAGAAAGAAGGAAAGGGAAAAACCTATGAACAGTTTGTTAGCCATCAAGCAAAAGAAAGGCGAAACTCTAAAGGAGTACCTCGATCCCTTCGACGATGTATGAGTTGACTTTAACGATTGTGATGATAAGACGGCGATCACCGCCTTCCTCGTAGGATTAAGGCCAACGAAGTTCCATTGTTCCCTTGGAAAAAAGAAGGCCCAGCCCTACAAGGAAATCCTGGACCGAGCAGAAAAATACATCAATGTTGACGAGCAAACCGATGCAAAACAAGGGGTAGATGAGTCCCCGAAAAGCTCGAAGAAAGAAAAGAAAAGGAAAAGGGAATACAACTCAAAGAAGGACAACAGAGGCGAAAAAAGATCGAATGCTGGCGGCCTAAATCAGAGGAGTAACAAAGTACCCCAAAACGTGTACTCCAACTACACGCATCTTACTGCTTCATGAGAGCAAGTCCTCATTGAAATCCAGAACAGAGAGTACATCCGATGGCCTAGAAAGTTGAAAATGCCTGCAGAACAGCGGGATAAGAAGAAGTATTGCCAGTACCATCGAGACCACGATCACGATACCGACCAGTGTTATGATCTCAAGCAGGAGATCGAAACTCTAATCCGAAAAAGTCATCTGAGGGAATTCGTGAAGAATCCTAACCGATAGAGGACACCAGAAGATGACCAAGCTAGGCCCGTGGGTGAGATAAGAACAATATTTGGTGGATACCAAATCGGTACCTTGAATCGGGCTATCAATGCTTACGTTCGGGAATCCAAGTCGAAAGTCATGAACCTTGGGTACTGACCTGAGAACCAGAAATGGGTTAATTTCGCGATTACCTTCACCGAGGAGGAAGCCCAAGACATACTGCGTCCACACGCCAATGCTTTAATGGTCTCAATGACCATGACCAACTACAAAATCCATCGAATGTTGGTCGATAACTGTAGCTCGACAGATATCCTTTACTAATCAGCGTTCAAAAAACTAGGACTGATCAAGGATCAACTAAGCCCGGTAGATGTCCCTCTGATCGGCTTCACTGAAAACAACATCATGCCAGAAGGACGGATAACCCTATCACTGACAGCCGGTGACTCAGAGCACAAATTCATGGTCATGACCAATTTTTTGGTGGTAAATTGCCCTACTGTCCACAACGCCATAATAGGACGACCACTCCTCAATAATCTGAGGGCGGTTGTATCAACCTATCATCTGACTTTGAAGTTCCCAACAAAATGAGGCGTCGGAGTGGTACGGGGCAGCCAAAAAGAGTCTCGGGACTGTTATGTCACAACTGTGAAGAAAAAGATGAGACATTAGGAAAGTATCAAATCTACAGAGGAACAACTAATGTTTCCATCCAGCCAATACTGACCTCGACCCCAGGGAAGAGGCGTCAGGGCTCGAACCCCAGGATGAATGGGCTGAGGTGCAGATCGGAGAAGATCTAGCAAAGACAACCAAGACAGGTATGGGAATGAGCCCGTCCCTTATCGATCACATGGTTAGTATCCTACGGGAACACTGAGATATTTTTGCCCGGTCCCATGAAGACATGCCTGGCATACCTACCAGTGTGATGGTGTATTGGCTGAATGTTGACCTGGAGGCCAGACCGGTATAACAGAAGAGAAGGGCTCTCAGCTCTGACCGAGCTCTAGGTCTACGAGAAGAGGTGGACAAGTTATTAACGGAAGGCTTCATCAGATAGGTGTTATACCCAGATTGGTTGCCCAACGTTGTAATAGTCAAAAAACCTAATGAAAAGTAGAGAATATGCGTCGACTTCACTAATCTGAACAAAACTTGCTCAAAAGATAGTTTCCCTCTACCCCACATCGACCAACTGGTGGATGCAACTGCAGGTCACGAGCTGCTGAGCTTCATGGACGTGTATTCAAGGTACAACCAGATTGTGCTGAGTCGCAGAGATGAAGAGAAGACAACCTTCATTACAGATCGAGGTCTGTATTGCTACAAAGTGATGCCCTTCGGCCTGAAAAATGTCGGGGCTATTTACCAAAGGCTAGTTAACAACATGTTCACGAAGAAAATTGGAGTGAACATAAAAGTTTACATCGACGACATGTTGGTCAAAAGTTTGGAAGCGGTAGCTCATCCTACCGACCTATCATAAGTATTTATGATACCGAGAAAGTATCACATGAAGCTCAACCTGACAAAATGCACTTTTGGTGTGAGGTTTAGTAAATTTATGGGATTCCTCATTAATCAGAGAGGAATCGAAGCCAACTCGACAAGATTCAGGTTCTAGTAGACATGTGGCCACCCCGCACCGTGAAGGAAGTCCAGAGGCTCACTGGGTGTGTAGCCGAGCTGAGCAGGTTCATCTCCAGGTCCACAGATAGATGTCTTTCGTTCTTCAAGCTGATAAAGAAGAAGGCAGTCGAATGGACATCGGAGTGTGAGAAGGTCTTTCAAGAGCTAAGAGCTTACTCTGGTCAGGCTCCTCTACTCTCAAAACCCCTTCACGGAGAACAACTCTTCCTATACCTAACAGTTTTGGAAGCGACTGTTAGTTCTGCCCTGGTCAGAGAAAAGCTAGGAAACCAGAAGGTGGTGTACTGCACTAGCAAGCCTTTGCTCGACGCAGAGACGAGATATCCTGAGATTGAAAAGCTGGCACTGGCACTCGTCGCTTCAGCTCGGAAGTTGAGACCTTACTTTTAGGCCCACACCATAATCGTTCTCACCAAGCACTCGCTGAGACAGGTGCTCTTGAGGTCGGAAACATCCAGACAGCTGACTAAGTGGGCCATCGAGTTGAGTGAATTCGACATAGAGTACCGACCTTGTACAACTATGAAGGGTTAGGCATTGGCAGATTTTTTGTCTGAGTTGCCTCAGCTAGATCCGCTTACCGACCTGTTCCCTGAAGAAGCTTGAAAGTTGTTCGTCGACGGCTCTTCTTGCAAGCAGGGATGTGGAGCGGGGATAGTGTTCGTCTCCTCCAAAAGTGAAAAACATCTGTGTGTTCTTTGCTTTGGTTTCCCACCATCCAATAACAAAGCAAAGTACGAAACACTTTTGACGGGCCTACGACTCGCTCTCAGTTGGGGGATGAACAAACTGCTCATCTATTGCAAGTCACAACTCATCGCGGGACAGGTCACATCGAAGTATCAGGGGAAGGATGACAGAATGCAAGCATATATGAAAAAATCTCTGGCCCTACTAGGAAAGTTCAAGGAGTATGAACTAACGCAGGTGCCGAGAATAAAAATACCTTGGTCGATGCCCTTTCCAAGCTAGCCTCCTCCTTTGAGGCCAAGTTGATGATCCAGGTCCCGGTGGAATTATTACCAGAAAGAAGCATTGGAAAAATGGGTACCGACCAACAGGTCGGTAGCTTTAGCCAAGACCCATCATGGATGGACTCAATTGAAGATTTCATATGAAATGGGAACCTCCCGAGGACAAAGTCAAAGCAAGAAAAGTGCAGAGACAAGCTGCTAGGTATTCCATAATAGACAATCAACTCTATAGGCGCAACTTTACTATGTCTTACGTAAGATGCCTATGGGAAGAGCAAACACAACTAGTTCTAGAGGAAATTCATGCAGGCGTATGTGGCAACCATTCTGGCGGAAGGACTCTCGCGTACAAGGTTTTTCTCAAGGGTTATTAATGGCCAACAATCCATAAGGACGCTGTAAGGATAGCACGAAAGTGCGACAGTTTTTAGAAACATGGAACCCACATCTGAACCCCAGCGAAGAATCTTTCTCCAATCCAAAGCCCATGACCTTTTGCTCAGTGGGGTGGACCTGATAGGACTTCTATTGACTTGTAAAGGTCAGGTCAAGTTTGCGATTGAAGCTGTTGACTACTTTATTAAGTGGGCAGAGACCGAACTGTTGGCAAAGATTACTGAGCAGAAGACCACGCGTTTCATCTGATAGTCGATTTTGTGTCATTTTGGTGTCCCATACGCCATAATCTCTGATAATGGCAAACAATTCGACAACGCAAGGTTCTGGTCATTTTGTGAGGACCTCGGTATTCGACACTTCTTTTCTACTCCAGCCTACCCTCAAGCCAATGGTCAGGTAGAAGCCGTGAACAAGATTATCAAACACACATTGAAGGTCAGGCTCGAGGAAAAAAAGGGAATGTGGGTTGAAGATATGCCTCAAGTGTTTTGGTCATACCGTACCACCTCCCGAACAACGACAGGAGAAACACCATTCTCCCTAGCATTCAGAATGGAGGCTGTCATACCAGTGGAAATCGGTATGCCAACCTTGAGGACCTCTTTCTTCGACGAAGACAGGAACAAAGAGGCCCAACGTACCGACCTGGATCTACTTGAAGAAAGAAGATAACAGGCACAACTCAAGCTAACGACATACCAGCAAAAGATCTCGAAGTACTACAACGCCAAGGTGAAACATAAAAGCTTCAAAGTTGGTGACCTAGTGCTAAGGAAGGTCATGTTGAACACACGTGAACCTAGAGTAGGCGCCCTCGGTCCCAACTGGGAAGGGCCTTACAAGATCACTGCAGTACTTTGCACGGGGGTATACGAGCTCGAAAATCTTATAGGAAGAAGAATTTCTAAGCCTTGAAATGCAGAGCACCTTGAAAAGTACTACCAGTAGGCATTAGTAGCAGCTCAGTAGTTATGTTCTAGTAGTTGTCGAGGTATTGGTTACCTCTAGCTTTATTTTTTTTTGTTTTAGATTTCTATAATTGTTTGTTCAAGACTTTTCTACAATAAGCAAGAGGTTTTGTTTTAGAAATCTACGTTTACGATCAACAATTAAAAGTGCTTTGGGACTACTGACCAGATCGAAAGCCACCGAGAAGAAGGGCCCCGACCTTAGAATGCCTTGGGGGTACCAAGCTTTAGCTATGTACCTACCGAGAAGATGATTGCGGTCAAGAGTGTCTTGGGGTACTGCCCCAGAAGGACAGATACTACTGAGAAGATAGGTCATTGACCCTTAGAGTGCTTTGGGGCGGCAATCAAACAACTACCGAGAAGAGAACCTAAAGGTTCAAAATAAAATTAAGGTTCGAATATTATCTACCGACCTCACAACTAAGTAAAGAGATCGACAATCATCAGCGACTCACCGACCTCATGACCTAGCAAACACTTAGAAAAGACTAAGTAAAGAGATCAGCACGAAACCACAACTTACTGACCTCATCACGCAACAAATACTTTGGAAAAAAGCTAAGCACTAATTCAGAGTTCTAGGAAGTCAGGTCTGAACAAAAAAAGATATTTCATTAAGATTGAAGTAGAATACAAGGAGAAACAGAGAAGGTAAAATCATTAAGGCACGCAGGCCCATTACAAAAGACACAATCGAGACTCAAGAAACCCTTTACGACTCCAGGCTGGTGGAACTACGCATGATCTCAGTCAGACTGACCGACTCATCTTCGTCATCAGCCCGACATGTCTCCTCATCGGAGTCAACAGATTGAGGCTGTTTGGATGATGTCCCCAGAGTCGTGGGGGTAGCACTGGTCTGCATAGGGAAAGGACAAAGGTCGTTGGGTGCGTGCAGTGTTCTGTGGACCCCAATGAAGACAATACTGTGGATATATAATGGCTAGGCGTTCTCCACTGCGGTGGTGCGCCCGCACCTGGGTAGGGGGCACGCTATGCAACCCAGGGTGTGACAGAGACCGTCGATTTATATCAAAGCTTTGGCAAAGCTTCTAGAGTAGAATGAGCTCTAAGATCACCATGAGCATAGCCTTTCACCCTCAGACTGACGGGTAGACAGAACGGTTGATCCATATTTTAGAGGATATGTTGCGATGCTACATTTTGGACTTTCATGACGGATGGGCAAAACACTTACATTTAGCTGAGTTTGCATACAATAACAACTACCAAACCAGTATCGACATGGCACCATATGAGGCTCTCTGTGGTCGCCCTTGCAGATCTTTGGTATGTTGGTTAGATATTGCAAATCGATCGCATTTGGGCCTTGAACTTGTTCAAAAGACTTCTAAGAAGATTACACTAGTAAATGAGCGACTTCGTGTAGCACAAAGTCAACAGAAGAGCTATGCCAACAAGCAGACAACCTCTAGAATTTGGCAAGCGGGACTTGTTTTTTCTAAAAAAGTTCAGCCTACAAAATGTGTCAAATGGTTTGGGATCAAAGGAAAACTCTCCCCATGGTATATCTGTCCATTTTAGGTCATTGAACGTATTGACAAACTAGCCTATTGTCTATCCCTTCCATCGTCCATGTCTAAGGTTCATGACGTTTTTCACGTATCCATGCTTCGAAAGTATCGTCCTGATCCTTCGCACATCATCCCTCTGGTCGAGGTTCGGGTTAAAGAAGGAAATAAGTATTAGGAGAGAGCGAAACAAAATTCTGGATAGAAAAACTCAAGAACTAAGGCGACGTAGCATACCACTTGATAAGGTGGTATGGGATCACCACGGAGTAGAGGAAACAACATGAGAACTACAGGCAACAATAAAACAAAAATACCTCAAATTATTTTCTAGTAATAATTAATGATGTGATACATTATACTTTTCACTTATCAATAAAATAATGGAACTTTGTTTAAAATATCTTAATATATTCTTTCATTTAAATAACTATGCAAATGTTTGAAAATAATACCGATGGACGTAATGATGCACACACGCAATGGCCTCTTTGGCAATCTATGGCGACTCCTTTAGGATCTGAGTCAAGCCACAACTATTTTACATCACCAACTCTATCGCCCCACAGACAATGATCCTTATTGCCAGAGCTTGCATGACTTTTTCGTAACAATTTTGCCTGAAAGAATCTTGTGCTCTCATCTTGGCAAGATTTCCTACCAAAATTGCCAGGGGGCCGAATTCGGGCAACAACACGAAATAACATTCCGTCGCTCAACCTACCTCCCCTAAAACGTTGCAACTTGCAGAGCCCTACGCCACCATCTGTGAGGCAAATGTCAGAACCTTCTGAGGACGAATCTGACTCTATTTGCACTCTATTGTTTGATGATATAGAGGATTTCACCGGTCACAATGTTATTCAGGGGCCTTACAGACACTACCCTGATCTTTCGAGTAAAGTCGATGGCAGTGAATCCCACGCAGACAACAATCATCACTACACAGACTGAATTTCGAGGGAGAAATCCTTTAAAGGGGATAGAGTGTAATACCCTAGGTTTGCACAAAAAAAAAAAATTATTTTGAACTTCGAGTAGCTCGCCCGAAGGTTCGGGCGTTCCTTTTCCTATATAAGGAGCCCCCTCGTTTGTTATTTTCACACCAAATCACTATCTTCTCTCTTGCTCTCTTTGTGATTTCTCTCTTCTCTTTTTGAGACTCTTCGCGGTGCAACGCAGTTCTGCTATGGAGAAAGCGCCAGTTCAAGAAAGAGTTTTTATCTGAAGGTGGAGAACGAAATATAGGTTTGCGTGTTTTATAACTTTTATTAAAGTTTACATTCATTTATCATTATGTATACTATTTATTTACACTACATTATTGAGTATAATGTTCACACCTGTCATACTTATGCCTGTATATTTGGAGTTCATGTATTATACTGTTACTATGTCGAATTACTGGTCAATTTGACTCAGCCAGACTTAATCTTGTCCCTAGTAACTTTAAATAGTGAACGGGAGGCAGCGTGCTGCTTTAGACGATTGGTACTTAAGTAGACCTCATGTCTCACCTCTCAAATTAGAGATTGATCTGGTTGGTCTTATTTGAAAGCTATCAACTTGTACAAGTGCTATTGAACATCCAAACTTTACACGTGGTGATACTGACCTGATAAGAATCACCAGACGTTGCCAAATCTTGTCTAATGTTAGTAAAGACAGGACCTGCTCATGCATTGACATCATACATAAACACTACCTAGGTACGTAAGTGGTTTATGATCCACAAAATAGTTAGAAGCAATGCTCACTATTATTGATATTTCTCTAGAGAGGGACGTACAATAAGAACCCGGGTTTACCTGGGGATGGACATCTATAGGTGAATCTAGGGCGTCGTTCCTGAGGAGGGGTGCATGATGAGAACCCGACATTACCTGGGGATGGACATCTGTACGTGAACTCAGACGACGTACAATCATGGAACCATTACGAGATGGTGTCATGCATACATACATATTGTATTGATTATGATGGTATGATGTGTTTATGTGATATTTGATTATGAAGTTTCCTTTATTTATTATTATATTCACGAACTATTTTACCCACTGGGTGAGTAGCTCACCCCGTTGTTATCAATTTTTTCTCAGGAGATTATGGTGGACTGAGTGGAGGTTTTTGGGCTCACATTTTGTAACCCTTGTTAATTAAAGGGATATTTTGAGAGGTTGTTCCCTCAATCATATTCTGTACAAAAATACATTCTGAAATTAATTTAATTAGATTTGTACTCAATTGTGTTCTTGCGTACTCGGTTATTGTTATAATGCATTCAAGCCTCGTCCGTGAGTGTTCCGCCGGTTTAGGAGCATCCGGACAAGGTGTGACATTTAATGGTATTCTGAAATTAATTTAATTAGATTTGTACTCAATTGTGTTCTTGCGTACTCGGTTATTGTTATAATGCATTCAAGCCTCGTCCGTGAGTGTTCCGCCGGTTTAGGAGCATCCGGACAAGGTGTGACATTTAATGGTATCAGCGTGAAAGGTCCACGGCCCGCCCAAGTCCACCAATTTGGAGAAGAAATTTATATTAGATATACATATATATCTTTAGAACTATATATATATATATATGAATTATATATAGTTAAGATTTATAATATATATATATATATATATATATATATATATATATATATATATATATATATTTATATATCTATATATCTATGTGTATATGAGATATATATAACTTGTTGCTAATGAAAAATTTGGATTCATTAATGACATAAACATCAAGAGGAAAAATAGAAAATATTGTCCAACGGACAAGACATAAATCTTAAAAATGTTAGGAATATATTTTGTGTATATCACAAGTTTTATCTTCCTTTCAGCAAGATAATGACCTCAAATGAAGGAACGACTTCTAGTAGTCGAGAATCGATTTTCACAAGACTTACGGAACTTTCCAAACAGGAGGTTATGACTATGAGGAGTATCGACAATAGAGATCTGCGCCTCCGTCCTATCCTTCATGACAAACTCTCAAAGCTGGGGTGGTTAAATATAACAAAAGTTGAGGGTTACATCTCTTCAACTTGGTGAAGTCATTTTACGAATCCATGAATTGCGTGGGACTTCAAGAAAATGGGATCACTCTTGTCTTGGAAACAATGATCAAGGGAGTAAAGATTTCCATCAGTGTTGAAACTATTTCACGACTTATGGAAATCCCAATAGGAGACAAGATCATTGATCCACACGAACCCTAAACGGTTGTAGAGATCGCAGAATCCATGGGACAGTTGTTTAATTTCCCTTCCGACAAACCGTACACCCAATTGACGTAGGCCCACCTCCCAAATAATTTCCTTAAACCACCTCTTGCCGGCCTTGGGAAGATCATATTCAATAGCATCTTGCCGGAATTGGTGACTAGAGGATCTATGACAAGAGCTCTGCATAGAAAAATGAGTCTCTGTCTCCCTACCTCACATTATCATGCAGCAAATGTTACGGGTGATTCAAAACCCTACAAAGAATGAGTTCCTTGGCTACGGAGTCTTGATAATGAGGATGCTTTGGGAGGCAAACATCAATACTTTTGATGAATATTCGAAACATATTACTAATGTTGTTACAATATCCTCCATCTCAAAGACTTTTGTCTCAAGGGGAGGGGTGATTGACGAAGAAATTTTTGTCGTGACTTCCGGGGGAAATAGTGGAAGAGCTAGAGATAACAATGGACGTTGTCAACGAAAAAGTCGGCGCAAGATTCCTATTAGGGAAGCACCAGTTAATGAACCAAATCAGAACTCAACAACAGACCCAACCCCAAATAATGGACAACCCGATCATCTATTGTCCGAGAATGATCTTTTTGGCAACCTGGGTCAACCACAAACAAATCAGAATGGACAGGGAGTTCCAGCGAATCCACCTTCCTGGAACCTCCCAACCCAAGGCAGTACGACATACCAAAGGTTTCCAACTCCTGAGGTACCATGTTATCCAGTTCCACAAGTTCCTGTTAACCAACCGCAACAAAATTGGACAACACCAAACTTTGGAAGACAGGATTCCGGTAAGTCCACTATTTCAAAATGTTCCGACTCAAACATATCCAACCGTCCAAGAAGTCCCAATTAGGGAGTCTTCATATAATCAAACTAATTACCCTCCACCTATGAGTCAACCATACGGCCAACATTTTCCACCAATGCCTACAGTCTATCCTCTTATGGGACAGACAACCTACCAACCATCAATGGGACAACCGATAAATTCATTTGACCAGTTAAATGTGATTGTATCCAGTCTTGCTCGGATGCAGGAGACCCAAAATACTTTGATAACTTGTGTGCAAGGCATAGTAGAAGAGCGGACATCTTCTCAACATTCTTCTGGTAGTCATTCTGTAACTAGCAGGAGATCTAGGCGGAGTAATAGGCAGGAAAATTAGAGAAATTACTGGCATTGTAACTATTTTCTTTTTATGAATGAAATGTTTGTTTGAGACTATGTTTGGTAGGCCGACTTACAACCATTCTTCCTTTTGTATCACTAACTTTAGAGTGGTATGGGACACAACAAAATTGGAAGATACTAAATAAAACGTGGAAGTAAGAAAACCAACGACCTTGTGTGAAAAGAAACATTTGGGGAAAGTTGTACTACTAACATTATCACTAAGTTTACACGGTATGGGACGAGTAAATTTAGACGATACTATTAGTGAACTCCTCTCCAACTGATGTTTTATAGAGACTGTATTCATACAACTTAACTTGGTTGAAACCCTTATTACTAAATTTATGTGGTATGGGACACACGAATTTTGGATAGTAGTCGAAAAGACTAAGCGAAAGAGTTTGAACACATAAGATTGCGATAGAACGTTAGATCAGGATATTTACTAGGGATAATCTTAGAATTTCTATGACTCGTATGGATTTTCAAAGAAATATATATGTATGTTCACGAAAACCAGAACAAAGACATTTGAAATACTTGCAAAGTTTTATACTTATTATATGAATATTTTAACCTTGTTTTACACCATGGCCAAACATACGAGGCACATAAGATTCTTGGATTCCTCATCAAAAACCTTACACCTTACATAGAAAAATAGGTGGTTTTTGTGTGTGTGCAAACCTAGGGTATTACACTCTACCCCCTTTAAAAGGATTTCGCCCTTGAAATTAGTCCAAGTAGTCATGATTGCTATCAGCGTGAGATTCTTTGTCGTCGTTAGCATTCGTTATCTCAGGGTAGTGCCTGTAAGGTCCTTGAATAGCACTGTGGCCGGAAGAATCCTCAACATCATGAAACCATGGAGAGCAAATGAAGTCGGATTCGATCTCAGAAGGTTTCGACCTTTGCCTAACAGATGGCGGTGTAGGGCTCTGCAGGTTACATTGTTTAAGGGGAGGTAGGTTGAGCGGTGGGATGCTTTTTCGTGCTGTTGCTCGAATCCGACAGCCTGACAATTTTGGTAGAAGATCTTGCCAAGATGAGGGCACGGGATTGTGTCGGGCAAAACTATTACGAAAAAGTCATGCACGCTCTGAAGATAAGGATCGTTTTTTGTCGGGCGATGAAGTTGGTGATGCAAAATAGTTGTGACTTGACTCAGATCCTGAAGGAGTTGCCACAGGTTGCCAAAGAGGCTATTGCCTGTGTGCATCACTACCTCCATCGGTATTATTTTCAGACATCTGCATAGTTATTTAAGTGAAACGATGTATTAAGATATTTGTAAACAAAGTTCCATCATTTTATTGATAAGTGAAAACATCATCAATTATTACTAGAAAACAATTCAGGGTATTTCTGTTTAATTGTTGCTTCTAGTTCCCATGTTGCTTCCTCAACTCCGTGGTGATCCCAGAGCACTTTCACAAGTGGTATGCTACATCGCCTTAGTTTTTGAGTTTTTTAGTTCAGAATATGTATCGGTCGCTCCTGATACTTGTTTCCTTCTTCAACCCGAACTTCGACTAGAGGGATGATATGCGAAGGATCAGGACGATACTTTCGAAGCATGGATACGTGAAAAACGTTATGAACCTTAGACATGGACGATGGAAGGCATAGATGATAGGCTAGTTTGCCAATACGTTCAATGATCTGAAATGGACCGATATACCATGAGGAGAGCTTTCCCATGATCCCAAAGCGTTTGACACATCTTGTAGGCTGAACTTTTAGAAAAACAAAGTCCCCTTATCAAATTCTAGAGGCTGCCTCTACTTGTCAGCATAGCTCTTCTGTCGACTTTGTGCAACACGAAGTCGATCCTTTACTAGTGTGATCTTCTCAGAAGTCTCTTGAACTAGTTCAGGCCCCAACTGCGGTCGATCTGCCATATCTAACCAGCATACTGGAGATCCGCAACGGTGACCATAGAAAGCCTCGAATGGTGTCATGCCGATACTAGTTTGGTATCTGTTATTGTATGCAAACTTAGCCAAATGTAAGTGTTTTGCCCATCTGTCATGAAAGTCCAAAATGCAGCACCGTAACATATCCTCCAAGATCTGGATCAGAAGCTCTAACTGCCCATCAGTCTGAGAGTGAAAGGTTGTGCTCATGGTGATCCTGGAGCCTATTCTACTCTGGAAGCTTTGCCAAAACTTTGATGTGAATCGAGGGTCTCGATCAGAGACGATAGTAAGTGGTATGCCATGGAGGCACACAATCTCTCTTTCATACAGTTCTGCAAGCTTGGTGGGGTTATCCGTGAACTTTATCGGTAAAAAGTGTGCAGACTTTGTAAGTCTATCAATGATAACCCAGATAGCATCTTGCCCTTTATTATTTCGAAGCAGGACTGTAACAAAATCCATTGCGATGTTCTCTCACTTCCATTCTCCAATAGGTAAAGGCTGGAGAAGTCCAGAGGGAAGTCTACATTCTGTCTTAACTTGTTGGCAAACGAGAACTCGTGCAACAAAGTCTGCAATCGTCTTCTTCATTCCAGAAAACATGAATTGTCGCTTGACATCCTTGTACATCTTGTCACCCCCAAGATGCATAGCAAACCTCGAATAGTGCATCTCAGTGTGCACTTCATTCCGAACCTCAAGATCGTTCGGTAGACAGAGACATTTTTTTGTAGAATACGGTCCCATCTTCAGAGACCGACCAGTGAGGAAGGTCCTGTCCGCTGAGTAGAAGTTCTCGTTTCTCTATTAACATAAGGTCATTGGCTTGAACTGTTGAAATCTTTCGAACCAGCTCAGAGTTGGCTGATAATTGAGAGAGTCGTGATCTTCCTCCCTCCTTGATCAGTTGTAGGTTAAAATTCTTCATCTCTGTAGCCAACTTCCCAATCTCGAAGTTAAGAGTGCAAGCAACATGAGATTTTCTACTCAGGGCATCAACCACAACATTGGCCTTACTAAGATGATACTGAAGTTGAAAGTCATAATCTTTCAAGAACTCCAACCATCGTCTTTAGCGGAGGTTTTGGTCTCTCTGGGTATAGATGTACTTAAGACTCTTGTGATCCGAGAAGACCTAAAATCGTCACCCTATAGGTAATGTCGCCATGACTTCAATGCGAATATGACAGCTGCAAGTTCCAAGTCATGCGTTGGGTAATTACCCTCACAAATCTTCAGTTGCCTCGAAGCATATGCAACAACTTGGCCGTCTTTCATTAGTACTGCACCTAAGCCTTGGAGAGAGGCGTCAGTGTATAGTAAAAATCTAACTCCATTTCTTGGAGTGATTAGTACTGGTGTTGTTGTGAGGCGTTTCTTCAATTCCTGAAATGACGTTTCATAGGCGGGATTCCAGATGAATCGCACGTCTTTCCGAGTGAGCTTGGTCATAGGTTTAACAATCTTTGAGATATCCTTAATGAAGCGTCTGTAATAGCCAACCAAACCAAGAAAACTCATAATCTAAGTAACAGTGGTAGGCTGCTTTCAGTTTAAAACCGCTTCAACTTTTGAAGGATCCACCTTAATGCCATTGCCTGAAATCACATGACTCAGGCATTGAACTCGCTTCGCCCAAAATTCGCACTTACTCAACTTTACATACAAGTGGTGGCTTCTCAACGTCTAGAGGACAATCCTTAGATGTATCTTATGGTCTTCCTCGATTGAGGAATATATCAAGATATCATTCACAAAGACCACCACAATCGGTCTAAATATAGCCTGAAAATGTGGTTCATCAAATCCATGAACGCAGCAGGTGCATTTGTTAGACCGGGCGGCATAACCAAGAACTCGCAGTGACCGTACCGAGTTCTGAATGTCGTCTTGGTAATGTCCGACTCTCTAATCCGGAGTTAACGATAACCGGATCATAAATCAATCTTAGAGAAGTACTTGGCATCTATAAGTTGGTCGAACAAGTCATCGATCCTAGGAAATGGGTATCTGTTCTTAATGGTGACGTTATTCAACTTGCGATAATCGATGCAAAGTCGTAACGAACCATCCTTTTTGCGAACAAACAAAACTAGACCGCCCCAGGATGATGAACTTTTCCTGATGAAGCCATTACTCTCCAATTCCTTCAGTTGTTTGTCCAATTCGACCAGCTCGACATTAGACATTCTGTATGGTGGAATTGAGATATGCCTTATCCCAGGTATGAGGTTGATCTCAAAATCGAATTCCCTAACCGAAGGGAAACCAGGAAGGTCATTTAGAAAAACTATTGGGAATTCAGATATTACTGGGACATCGTGTACTTCGAGAGGGTATAGTACTGGTGATTCATTGTCATCACCAAGGGATAGAGCTCGAAGCTGTGCCTTGAGAAGTGCAACAATCGAGTTGTGTATCCATTTCCTCGTTCCCTGAACCTTGACAAACTCCCCAGTAGGCAAGGTTAACTGAACTTGCTTCTTCATACAATCAATCCTTGCATTCAGTGGTGCGAGCCAATCAATGCCAAGGATGATGTCGAAGTCTTTAATGTCCATCACAAAGAGATCTGCATATACTATTTGTTCTGACATTCGAAGCTCACATCGAGAACACTACAAATTCACGTTAGTACCAGATCCTAATGGTGATGTGACATGGTTTGTGATGTCTGTGGGTTCAGGATGCAACCCTAAATGGCTTACCAATGCAGAAGATATAAAGGAATGCGTAGCACTCAAATTGAACAAGACATGCACCATTGTATTGAACAAGAAAAATTTACCTTCGACTACATTGTTGTCTGGGAGGGGTTGTTGAGCGATGGCAAACGCTCTGCCCTGGTTTCGTTGCCCTTGGTTCTGTTGGTTCTGCTTGGGTTGGGCATTAGCAGTAGGTAGGACTTGTTGTACTGGAACAACGGGAACAAGTTGCTGAAAGTGGGGGCAGACATTTCTTACATGGCCCTGCTGGCCGCATTTGAAACACGTCAGCCTTTGCTGCTGATGGTTCTGTTGGCCATGCTGATTGTGGTGCTGACCACCACCCCTGCCATTGTCATTTTGATGGTCACCCCTGCCATTATGGCCTCCTAGGCCATGATTGCGAAAACCCTGATCGTCAGGGTTAGACAGTTCAGCCGTAGGTGCCGTGGTCTCATTCTTTTGAACAGGGGCTAAGAGGGTTGGGTTTTGATTATAGAAGGGCTTCTTCTTATTGCCCTGCTGCGAGCCCTGTTGGGAAAATGTTGCAGACCGTTTTCCCCTTTTCATTTTTTGCTCCTGCACAATCATTTCCTGCTCAAAGCTTATGGCCTTGTCAACGACCTCCTTGTTAATCTTGAGATCCAAGTTCGACAAGGCTTGTCGAACGACTATCTGAACAGTTACTTTCATCACCTCAATAAATTCAACGAAAAATACTTCTATACTCGAAGGCATGGCAAAGGATGTGGGTTGGGGTGGCACTGCCTGCCCCAGACGTAGTGGCAGTATCGGGTGTGGCCTGCGCTGTCGTCGGAGGCGGCTGTTCCTAGTTCCTGGTTCTGAATCTCAAGAGGTGTCTCCTCTGCTGGACGGACAATGCATTTTCTCACTGGCAAGAAGAAAATAAAACCATGATTTAGGAACTGTAGCCAAGTATAATGTTATGATATTCTCAGCAACAAGTTCAAGAGTACCGCAATATCAAAACCACCTATTTTTCTAAGTATAGTGTAAGGTTTTTGTTGAGGAATCAAAGAATCTTATGTGCCTCGTATGTTTGGCCATGGTGTAAAACAAAGTTAGAATGTATATATAATAAGTATAAAACTTTGCAAGTATTTCAAATGTTTTGGTTCTGGTTTTTGTTAACATACATATATATTTCTTTGAAAATTCATACGAGTCATAAAGGTTCAAAGATTTGCCTCGGTAAATATCCTGATCTAACGTTCTATCGCAATCTTATGTATTCAAACTCTTTCGCTTAGTCTTTTCGACTATTATCCAAATTCATATGTCCCATACCATATGAATTTGGTAATAGGGGTGTCAACCAAGTTAAGTTGTATGAACACGGTCTCTATAAAACATCGGCTGAAGAGGAGTTCACTAATAGTATCGTCCAAGTTTACTCATCCCATACCGTGTAAACTTAGTAATAATGTTAGTGATACAACTTTCCCTAAATGTTTTTTTCACACAAGGTCGTGGGTTTTCTTTGTGGGGACCCCGCACCTCAGACCACCAACCCCGCAAGGAATGGCGTGCGGAATGGCAGGGCGGGACACCCGGCGTACGCATCTCCAACTACTCCTCAACCCTCGTGAGGTGGTTGAGACCCTACGAGCCTTATCCCAAACAACGACATAATATAGAAAGGTACTAAACAAAACTACTAACCGTATTAATCATCCAAGACAAGAGATAATCCATAAAAATGAACCATAAATAAAATCATAATCCATCAGTCCATCAAGATGGACATACACATAAAGTCCAAAACTATGGGTACAAAAAAAATCGTCATATGCCCACATGGTCTATCTAACAAGACCCAACTTACCCATACTACAATGTGGTAAGTGTTATAATTACATAGTCCAAAATATAATACATCATAATTTAAAACACAGTTCAATCAAAATGTCTCTCAACTCACATTGAGGCATTGGATTCTCTCGTTGGCAAGGCCCTCAAGATATGACTACTCATTTGCCCTTATTTGGGACAGAATGACCTGAAAGAGGAAAATGAGGGTGAGCCAACGGTGCCTAGTGAATAAAATTCAAATATGCTATCAATACTCATCAATAAATATCATGTATGCATGTCAATGTGTAGCATGATTAAAAGCTCATAACATATAGATATCAAGCATTTATAATAAGTTTGATGCAAGTAAAAGCCTATCAATTTGGATCCACATTCCACATGCATTGGGGTTACTAGTGCACGTCTATTTCACCGTACCATTCTCATCCCCAATCATGTTGATTTTGGGTTACTAGTGCACGTCTATTTCACCGTACCGTTCTCATTCCAAAATATTTCCTTTCTAAAACCTTCTTATGACAAGGTTAAGTCTCCCTATTAGCCAGATAGATGGGCCTAACCAAAGTCATAAGGTTTTCTCAAATCAACGCATCATTCAAAACATTAGAACACATTCATGCTTTCAACATACAATATATATAAGTGATATCATGACATAAAAGATATAATCATAAATGAAGTCTACTCACAACCATGCATAAACATGCCCAAATTGGCCTAAATCCCATCTAATCCCATCATTCAACTCAAATCACATGACTTAGGCCTCTAATGCATAGTTCTCATTCATAACCCATTCAATTAATCAAAAATACCGATTTTCAATTCCTTAGGCATAAACATGCCCAAATTGGGCCATTTGATCACAAGTAGGCCTAACCCATGATATGGTCACAACCACCTAATCAGTAGCATAATCAACCCTAATCATGCTTAATTAGACATAAATTGCATCCATTCAATGATTCTAGGCCAAAAGCATCAAAAGCCCTAAAATATGAAAATTTTCATACTTAGGCCATATTACCGATTTACACTAGGTCACCATGTTCAGCCATGTATATCACTGATTTTCCATCATGGGTTCATCAACAATGACAACTAGGTCAACATAGTTGACATGCAAGCTATTTGGAAATGTCTAAGTTCATATTCTAAATTTAGGTCTAATACAAACAACCCTACCAATTTTTCATTTAATATTCTGTTCAGATGTATCAAGCTGCCAACAGAAGTATTTAATCACAAAATCAGTTGTACAGATTAAAGTATGTTAAGATGCAAACCTTCTGTAGAAAACTCAGCTCAATCCGATGGTGGACCTAAGCGATAGGTCTCTTTGATGAACAAGTCTCTAATCAGACAATTTCTCATTTTCTGTTGCAAATACTTGAACTCAGATGACTATATCACACAAACTACTTTACCCATAAACATCTCAACCGTTCATAATGTAGAACTATTAGTTCTGAACCATCCTATTAAATATCATATCCATCCAACAGTAGGTTTAGGATATCAATCAGTTTGATCTAAACTACGCGAGAAATTCAGTCTTTCCGACCAGCTTTGTTTGGGAGGTTATATCTCTTAGAAGAAAACTCCAATCAAGATCTCCACCGACCAAAATTAATAACCATAAGATATGGTCTATCTGAAAAAGTTTGAGCTCAATCTGACCATATCAGCAAGATCCAGCTCTTTGATGAAAACGTTGTTGAGACTTCCCTCAAAACAACTTCCTCTTTCTTTCTCTTCTTCTTTCCTTTCTCTTCTTTTTTCCTTTCCCTCCACTCATCTCACTCTCTAGGACTTCCTTGGAGAAGAGAAGTGGGCATGAGACACTTGTCCACTCTCATGCACCAACTTGACATTTGTTGGTCTCATGCACCAATTTAACATATGTTGGTCTCATACTACCCATACCAATCACATGTATTTTAACCAATCTCATGCTTGCGTGTATTTTAAATGTCCAATCCATCTAATACACCAAATTTTCATTCTCATTTATCCTTTTATTCAACCAATCCTAACCCATATCAATTCATGGTTTAATGGGCCCATGCATAAATAATAACACATGCATTATACTTTAATTTAACATGACCCATATACAATTTATAATGCACATATTTATATACATTATCAAGCATCAAATATACAAACATTAAACAACCATCAAACAAACACCAAACATATCAAGGCAAACACATAGAGTTTGGGCAAAATGCAATTGGGTTATGGGCTAGATGAAATAATTTTCGGGGCTTCATATTCTTACTTCCACATTTTATTTAGTATCTTTCAATTTTGTTGTGTCCCATACCACTCCAAAGTTAGTGATACAAAAGAAAGAATGGTTTTAAGTCAGCCCACCAAAGATAGTCTTAAATAAAATATTTTCATTCATATATAATTTTTTTTTACAATGCCAGTAATCATGTGGCGACCCCGCACCCCGGACCACCAACCCCGCAGGGAATGACGTGCCGAATGCCGGGGCGGGACGCCCGGCGTAGGCATCTTCGACCACTCCTCAACTCCTGTGAGGTGGTTGAGACCCTACGAGCCTTATCTCAAACAACGACATAATATCAAAAGGTATTAAACAAAACTACCCACCGTATTAATCATCAAAGACAAGAGATAATCCATAAAAATGAACCATAAATAAAATCATAATCCCTACAGTCCATTAAAATTGACATACACATAAAGTCCAAAATTGTGGGTACAAATAAAAACTGTCATATGCCCACATGGTCTATCTAACAAGTCCTAACTCACCCATACTACAATGTGGTAAGTGTTATAATTACATAATCCAAAATATAATACTTCATAATTTAAAACACAGTTCAATCAAAATGCCTCTCAACTCACATCGAGGCCTTGGATTCTCTCGCAGGCAAGGCCCTCAAGATATAACTACTACTTTGCCCTTATTCGGGACAGAAGGACCCGAAAGAGAAAAATGAGGGTGACCCAACGGTGCCCAGTGAATAGAATTCAAATATGCTATCAATACTCATCAATAAATATCATGTATGCATGTCAATGTGTAGCATGATTAAAAGCTCATAACATATAGATATCAAGCATTTATAATAAGTTCGATGCAAGTAAAAGCTTATCAATTTGGATCCACATTCCACATGCATTGGGTTACTAGTGCACGTCTATTTCACCGTACCGTTGATCCCAATCATGTTTTATTTGGGGTTACTAGTGCACGTCTATTTCACCGTACAGTTGACCCCAATCATTTCCTTTCCTAAAACCCTCCTATGACAATGTTAAGTCCCTCTATTAGCCAGATAGATGGGCCCAACCAAAGTCATAAGGTTTTCTAAAATCAATGCATCATTCAAAACATTAGAACACATTCATGCTTTCAACATACAATATATATAAGTGATATGATGACATAAAATATATAATCATAAATGAAGTCTACTCACAACCAAGCCTCGCGAGAGTATTTAACCACACACGACCACCAAACCGAATCAACCCAATCAAGATCCTGAAACATACATCAATATCCTACCATACATCAATTTCTATGCTCAATCATATAGACATTACACATCAACCCTAAATCAGCCCACATATAAACAATAGGCCTAAATCCCATCTAATCCCATCATTCAACTCAAATCACATGACTTAGGCCTCTAATGCATAGTTCTTATTCATAAACTATTCAATTAATCAAAAATACTGATTTTCAATTCCTTAGGCATAAACATGCCCAAATTGGGTCACTTGATCACAAGTAGGCCTAACCCATGATATGGTCACAACCACCAAATCAGTAGCATAATCAACCCTAATCATGCTTAATTAAACATAAGTTGCATCAATTCAATGATTCTAGACCAAAAACATTAAAAGCCCCAAAATATGAAAATTTTCATACTTAGGTCATATTGCCGATTTACACTAGGTCACCATGTTCAGCCATGTATATCACTGATTTTGCATCATGGGTTCATCAACAATGGCAACTAGGTCAACATAGTTGACATGCAAGCTATTTTGAAAGGTCTAAGTTCATATTCTAAATTTAGGTCTAATACAAGCAACCCTACCAATTCTTCATTTAATATTCTGTTCAGATATATCAATCTACCAACATAAATATCTAATCACAAAATCAACCGTACAGATTGAAGTATGTGAAGAAACAAACCTTCTGTCCAAATATCAGCCCAATCCAACGGTGGACCGAAAAGATAAGTATCTTTGATGAACAAGTCTCTAATTAGACAATTTCTCCTTTCCTGCTGCAAATACTCAAACTCAGATAACTATATCACACAAAATAATAAACACATAAACATCTCCACCGTTCAGAATACATACATATCATTATAAACTACATACCCAAATTTGATATCAATCCAACGGTAGATTGAGGAGATTTACAAGTTTGAGCGAAACGGCACGAGAAATCCAGACTTTCCGATCAGCTTTGTTTGAGAGGTTATATCTCTCAGATAAAACTTCTTATCAAGATCTCCACCGTTCAAAATGCAGAAATATCAGTTGTACACTACTTATCCAAATTTTATATCCATCCAACGGTAGATTAAGGAGATCTAGAAGTTTGAGCGAAACGGCGCGAGAAATCTAGACTTTCCGACCAGCTTTGTTTGAGAGGCTAGATCTCTTAGAAGAAACCTCTGATCAAGATCTCCACCGACCAGAATGAATAACCATAAGCTACAAACTTGCTGACAAATCTTGAGCTCATTCTGACCATATATCCCAAAGATCCAGCTCTTTGATGAAAACATCACAGAGATCTTCCTCCTGCAACTCCCTCTTTCTTTCTCTCCTTCTTTCCTTTCTCTTCTTTTCTTTTATTTTTTTTTTCCTTTTTCTCCACTCACCTCTTTCTAGCACTTCCTTGATTCCCTCCTTGATTCTCTTCTTGATTCCTTCCACTCATTCTAGCACTTCCTTGAAGAAGAGATGTGGGCATGGGACACTTGTCCACTTTCATGCACCAACATTCACATGTGTTGGTCTCATACTACCCATACCAACCACATGTACTTTAACCAATATCATGCTTCCATGTATTTTAAATGTCCAATCCATTTAATACACCAAATTTTCATTCTCATTTATCCTTTTATTCAATCAATCCTAACCCATATCAATTCATGGTTTAATGGGCCCATGCATAAATAATAACATATGCATTATACTTTAATTTAACATGACCAATATACAATTTATGATACACATATTTATATACATTATCAAGCATCAACTATACAAACATTAAACAACCATCAAACAAACACCAAACATATCAAGGCAACGCATAGAGTTTGGGCAAAGTGTAATTGGGTTATGAGCTAGATGAAATAATTTTCGGGGCGTCACAAATCATTTGTGATTTTGCTGCCTACTACCTCTCCTCTTAGACCTCCTGTTAGATACAAAAAGAATACTAGAAGAAAGTTGAGAAGTTGCTCGCTGTTGTTCGACGTTTTGCATACGTGTTAACAAAACATTTTGAGTCTCCTCCATCTGAGCAATACTAGATACAATCACATTTAACTGCTCGAATGGGTTAGTCGATTGCCCCATCGATGGTTGATAGGTCGATTGTCCCATAGGTGGAGGGTTGGCCGTAGGCATTGGTGGAAAGTATTGGTCGTATGGTTGACTCATAGGTGGAGGGTAGTTATTTTGATTGTACGGGGATTCCCTAACTGGAACCTCTTGGACATTTGGATATGCTTGAGTCGAAAAGTCTTGAAACAATGGACTCATTAGGATATCCTGTCTTTCAAAATTTGGTGCCGCACAATTATGTTGTTGTTGGTTCACAGAAACTTGTGGAATTGGTTGATACGGTACCTCAGGAGTTGGAAACCTTTGGTACGTAGTATTACCTTGAGTTGGTATGTTCCATGAAGGTGGATTTGTTGGAACTCTCTATCCATCCTGATTTGGTTGAGGTTGATTTAGGTTGCCAAAAAGATCATCTTCAGAGAATAAATGATCGGGTTGATCATTATTCGGGACTGGGGTTGCCGTAGGGTTATGGTTTGGCTCACTATTTGTGCCTCCCTAACAGGAATCTTGCGCCGACTTTTTCGTTGACAACGTCCATTTTTTTCTCTAATTCTTTCGCCATTTCCTCTTAAAGTTGCGCCGAAAATCTCCTCGTCAGTCACCCCTCCACTCGTGACGAACGTCTTGAAGATAGAAGATGTTGTAACTGCTTTAATGATCTGCTTCGAAGACTCATCAAAAGTGTTGACGTTTGCCTCGTATAGCATCCTTATGATCAAGACTCCGTAGCCGAGGGGTTCCTTTCTTGAAGGGTTTTAAATCACCCGCAACATTTGCTGGATGATGATGTGGGGTAGGGAAACCTTAATTCCCTTTTCTATGTAGTATAACACAAGAAGTTGAGCTTTTGACATAACACCTCTAGTCACCTTTTTCGACAAGATGTTGCCGAACACAATCTTCCAAGGCCGGCAAGAGGTGGTTTAAGGAGATTGTTTGGGAGGTGGGCATACGCCAATTGGGTGATCTCTGCAACTGTCTGGGGTTCGTGGGGATCAATGATTCTATCTCCAATCCGGATCTCCATAAGTCATGAAATAATTTCGACGTTGATAGAAATCTTTCTTCCCCTGACCGTTGTCTCCAAGACAGGGCTGATCC
Source organism: Paratinospora sagittata (assembly GCA_035771175.1). NCBI lineage: Eukaryota > Viridiplantae > Streptophyta > Magnoliopsida > Ranunculales > Menispermaceae > Paratinospora > Paratinospora sagittata. The sequence goes on along the minus strand of CM069611.1, from coordinate 5,957,319 downwards.
CATTTTCTTGAAGTCCTACGCAATTCATGGCTTCATAGAAAGACTTCACCGAGTTGAAAGAGACGTAACCCTCAACTTTTGTTATGTTCAACCACCCCAACGTTGCAAGTTTTTTGTGAAAGATCGGACGGAGGCGGAGATTTCTATTGTCGATACTCCTCATAGTCATAACCTCCTTGTCGAACAGTTCCGTAAGTCTGGTGGGAATTGGTTCCAGATTACTGAAAGTCGTTCCTTCACTTGAAGCCATTATCTTGCTGAAAGGAAAACAAACTTATGAAATACACTAAAATATATTCCTAACATTTTTAAGATTTATGCCTTGTCCGTTCGACAATATTTTCTATTTTTTTTCTTGATGTTTATGCCATCATTTAATCCAAATTTTCTATTAGCAACATGATATATATATATATATATATATATATATATATATATATATATATATATATATATATATATAATCATAATTATATATATAGTTTTCATAAATCATAACTATATATATATTTGAATCTGAACTATATAAAAACTATACAGTTTTTTAGATATATATTTAATATAAATCTTAACTATATATAAATCATATATATATATATATATATATATATATATATATATATATGTATATGTATATATAGTTCTAAAAATATATAAATCTAATAAAAATTTCTTCTCCTAATTTGGTGGACTTGGGCGGGCTGCGGACCTTACTCTCTAATACCATTAAATGCCACACCCCTCCCGGATGCGCCTAAACTGGCGGGACACTCACAGACGGGGTGCAAATGTATTATAACAATAATCGAGTGCACGAAAACACGATTAAGTACAAGTCTGATTTCATTAATTTCAAAATATATTTGTACATGAAATAATTAAGGGAACATCCTCCCAAAATCCCCAATGAATAATACAAAGGGTACAAAAATGTGGACCCAAAAACCTGCACCCAGTCCACCCTAATCTCTTGTGAAAAATTGGATAACAACGGGGTGAGCTATACGCTCAGTGAGTAAAATAGTTCGTGAATATAACAATTAATAAAGCAAACTTCATAATCAAATATTATAAATACACATCAGAGTATCATAATCAATCCAACATGTATGTATGCATGACACCGTCTCGTATTGATTTCATGATTGTACGTCGCCTGAGTTCACGTATAGATGTCCCTCCCCAGGAGTAGCCGGGTTCTCATTGTACGTCCTTCCTCAGGAACGACGCTCCGGACTTACGTACAGATGTCCCTCCCCAGGAAATCTCAGGTTCTCATTGTACTTCCCTCTTCAGAGAAATATAATAAATAGTAAGCATTGCTTCTAACTATTCTATGAATCATAAACCACATATGTCCCTAGGTGGTGCTTATGTATGATGTCAATGCATGAACAAGTCCGGTCTTTACTTAACATTTGACAGGATTTGACAACGTCTGGTGATCCTTATCAGGTCGGTATCACCACGTGCAAGGTTAGGACATGCAGTATTACTTGTACAAGCTGATAGCTTTCAAATAAGACCAACCAGATCAGTCTCTAGTTTGAGAGGTGAGACACGAGGTCTACTTAAATATCAATCGTCTAAAGCAGCACGTTATCTCTTGTTCACTATTTAAAGTTATTGAGGACAAGACTGAGTCTGGTTAAGCCAAATTGACCACTAATCCGGCACAGCAACAGTGTAATACACGAACTCCAAATATACAGGCATAAGTATGACAAGTATAAACATTATACGCAATAATGCAGTGTAAATGAATAGTAAACATACTGATAAATGAATGTAAACTTTAATAAAAGTTATAAGACACGCAAACCTATGTTTCATTCCCCACCTTTAGATAATAACTCCCTCGAGAACTGGCACCTTCCCCCGAGCAGAACCCCATTACACCGCGAAAAGAGTCTTAAAAAGAGAAGAAATACTCAAGGAGAGTGAGAGAGAGAAGACAAATCACAAGGATAAGTGATTTGGTGTGAGAAATGAATGAGGGTTCCTTAAATAGGAAAACAAAGTGCCCGAAGGTTCGGGCACCCTGCCCAAAAAAAATATATATATATATATATATTTGTGTGCAAACCTAGGGTATTACATTTTATAGCCCAGCAAGGTCTTTGTTTTGATCTAAAAGATATACATGTTATGCAAATGATCAAAATCAATCTCAATTCATGAATATGAGCAAAATAGTATTTTAAGTTTTTAAGCATATGGGCACATATTCTCATACGTATAGGCAATTTAAATTTTACACAAAAAGCACAAGCCTATGACATGATCTGTAACGCAATATGATTATTTATATGTAATTTCATGAGATGCATTCATATTACATACATCCATCAATCTTAAGCGTGGTAGCACATATAAAGTCAAGTACAACATGCTTAGATCATATATGTGTCATAAAGTGGAGAATCTAATTAGTATTGGACACATGACATTACATCCAAACAAATCATTTCATTAATGTTCAAATATAGTTCAAGGAGTAAGGCTCATACATAAATGATATCATGTTCCCATAGAAATAGACAATATGATAACAAGATCATGAAGGAAAAACCTATTCCATGCTAAGGGATGCAATATGATAGATGACATATGTATGCTCATGAATATTACACTCGTATTGCAAACATTAGTTGATGATAAACATGAATAATATATAAGGTTAAGTATGACATACTTATCACACATTGACCTAGACATAAAAATATTCTTCTATAAGCACAAGAATGTCTAAGACATGATATTGTTAACTTATATAATCATGTTAATCAACTGGTCGTACACCAAGTAATTAAGTTTAAGCACGAAGTTAACAACATCAAGAAGTATGTTTCATAAAATATATATAATTATGAATCCAGACACATACATCTTTAAAATGTATTTTCCTTAAAATATTTTTGATAAAGTACAAAGAAAAAAAAGTTTTAGAGGAAAATCTTTGATGATAAGTGATAAGACGTATATGAAGATCTATAATCACACTTATCAAAAATATTCACCATTGTTTCAAATAATCAATTAATGAAGATGTAACGCATGACAAATGATTAAGTGACTTAGATATGAAATGTGAATAACATAGTCACTCAAGTTTTTCTTATCTATTCTAGTTGACTAAACCTATTAGTGTAATGATCTTTGAGGCTCATGGTCAACTAGGTCTTTTTAGTTTGAATTTGTCATTAAAGATACAAATTTGATAGTAAGAGACAAATTAAACTATAATCTATAAAGATGACTAAAATTTCATAAAATTAAAAGTTTAAGTTAAGATATTCATCTCATATTAGTTTCTTTCAAAATAAAGTGAATAAATATATATTAAACTATCCATCAATTTCACTTAAACATCTTAGAAGGATATTAGTCATGATTATAAAAGCTTTCATGGTTGTCTAAGATCTAAGATAAACACATTAATCATATATCAAAGCTCATAGTGAATCATGAAACATATCTATGCAAGTCTAAAGAATGTTTAAAATGAAACTTTTAGCATAGGAGCATGCGTGAAATAAACACATAGACATAATCATGACAATAAGATAAGGATAACAAGTATAAGTCATGACATGACAAAGTAGTTTGAACATGTTTCTTTCTAATAACTAATGATTTCTAGAGACAAAATATTTGATTTTAATTCAAGGTCTTTAAGAAGATCATTTCAATTTCATCTTGTTTGATTCTTAAAATATGTCTAACTATGGTCAGATGAAGGATCAACTTATCTTATCTTACAAACCCCTTTTCTATGATATACCTTAAAATCATTGCTAAACCTAGGGTTATATAAGTGGGGTTTCCTTGGTTAAGGTAAAGACATAACCTTTTGGTAAAAATTGTAAATTCTTAGACTTAGTTTGATTATCTCCAAAAAAAGTGAATGACAAGGATTTGAATAATATTTAAAACTATGCCACTTCAACTATTCAATATCTTGTATATTCAAATGATATATATCATTTAAATTCTAAAATACAAGATAAATGATAAGCATTAATTCTAGTCCAATTCCAAAAATATGAGCGTATTAACATATATGAGCAATTAAAATTTAATTTTAAGCAAACTAATGTCATAATCAAAATTTTTGACTATGCTCAATAAAGAAAATTATCTCTGGCCTTCCATGTGTCATGCTAAGTGGCACATGGCCTTGGTTGTGTCTCATGTTATAGTGTAATAAAATTTTCTAAATCTATAATTAACTTTTCAACATCAATTTTCAGCTGATTTGGGCTGTTAAAAGCCACTCAAATTTAATTAGAAATCCACTTTTCCAATTTATGCAATTAATAGAATAAATCTTTAATTTCCTCATATATCAATTCAAAAACACTTCTAAAATCAATCAAAATCAAATCCCAACTATGAAAAATGAAAATCTTAGCCCATTGTAATCACTACAACAACCCAAAACCATTTCCAGTCCATCAAAATGGATTCCCAAAGCTCAACTAATATTTTCATAGTGGAATTCATAAAAATAAAAAAATATATTCTGCTCCTCGAGCAATATGTTTAGCCCCTCCAACATTTTCACATCCTTCCACTTGCTTGCTCGAGGGGCATAATTTTTTTTTTTTTTTTTTTGATTCTGCGCACACAAATGATCAAGCAATATAATCCAATGATTCCACAAATCAAGGCAAGTGAAAGAGCAGCCCCTGCAATCCATGGTGATGAGAAACTAAAAGGGTAAGTCAGCTAGAACATGGCACCATTTGTGTTGAATTAAACCATTCAAAGAAGATTGCTAGAGACAAATATAGCAATATGTTTAGCCAATTAAATAAGGGAATTTTCAATCTTAGACTAAAGAAAACACACAATCTTAGGAATACCTCTCCATACATACCTTTACTGCTTTTCTTATGTCCAAATTTTTTCCTTTAGAGTTTTCTGTGTAACATCATTGCACGAGCATCTAGCTCAGCGTGAAACAGTGAATAGAAATTTCTTCTTAATTTCATTTCTTTCAACAAATTCAGTAGAGAGAATCTATGATGCATCTACTCTTTCTATTTCATGGGTATTTGTTGAGATAGAGATGGATGTAATAATACCAGTACATTACTTCTAGCAAGTGGCCATATATATCTTTAATATCCTAGGTATCTCTCATGTTTGTTGTTAAATCTCATCAGTTTGATTAAGAGAACCCTATATGTCCCATTTCCTTTAGATTGAATTCTGTACTGTTGATGGGCAGAATTACAAAAAAAAATTAAATAATAAACTGAAACTATAATTAGTTAGATGCTTTTCTTCATGAAGTGGCCGCCTGCATCTCAGAGTTTTACATGATTCAAACGTACACTTCATGAAGAAATTTAATAGATATATATGTTTTAATCATTACTTGGTATTTAGCTTGTTCAAGATACACACACATATGTATTTCAGTTCTTCACCAATCTCATCAGATATATATGAGATGATCTGTTTTTACCATAGAGCACGAGGAATTGGTGCGCGCAGATTGTTCATGCATGCACTTGGTCTTTTTAAGTCCTGATGGAATGGACTTAAATGATTTTTATCAAATGCCTTGTTTTAATTGTCTGCATTGTTGGAACTCACTTTTTCTTATGAGAGTGACTTCTCTTTTGTCTTTTATATAATGTCACCAATATCTACTTTTTGAGTTTCCACTGTACGTAACGTAGCAGCTCGCACAGTCCCTTGCTTATCATGCAAAGTTTTTTACTGTAATAACTACACTTTTGTGGTGAAAACTAAAACTTGCCCAACTTGAACTTTACCCTTTTATTTTAACAGTACATATTTGTTGTTTTTCAAAGAATAAATTTAAATAAAAACTATACCTTCAACCATTATTACCCTTTTGAATTTGTTGAATATTTGACCTTTTGCTTTTTTGTTGAATATATATATATATAAGCAGTAATTGACTGACTAGAGGACTCTCTTTAATATCTCATAACCACCTTAATTAGTCCATTACTAAGATAATCATAAGTCCCATAAAATTAGGAATTTTAATTTGATTGGTAAACTCATCTCTTAATAGCACATAAGATAGATATACGAGTCAAAAAGTATATAATTAACAATTTTGAGCTTACTCAAGATCGAATTCTACCTTCATCCTTCATTTTTTAACCTTCGCCATTAATTTTTACCTTACACTTTACTTCCAGTATTTAATTTCCTATTGTAATCACTGCACCTTTTTGTTGAAACATTTCCAACTTGAACTTGACCCTTTTCCATTTTTGTATTTTTAAGTTTCACCAATTTTACCTTTCACTCTGTATGTAGTGATTTTACTATAGTAAGTAACCAAGCTCTCACTTTTTTGGGATTGCCTTGGGGCTTTCTTCCACTACAAGTCAAGTCCCTCCCAACCAAGGATACTCACCCCTAATAATAAGGGTGTTCATCAACCCGACTGAATCGAACCTTTTGTGTTGATTTGAATTGGGTTCTAAAATACATAACCCGATCTGTTTGGGTTGGGTCATGGGTTCAACCCATAAAAAATCAAATAACTCAACCAAAATCGAACCCTAGTATTAGTCTCAAAGTCATAAATTTCACAATTATATATTTATGATTTAGAGTTTTAGTAATTTCAAAAAAAAAAAAAAAGCTTACTAATGTGGAGCTTAACAATCATAATAACTTAAATTTGATTTTCTTTTATCTTCTTTTGTGTTTTTTTAGCTTGACCATGTACTTGTGTCCTTTACTTATTCTACCTTATCCGTTCTTATGTGTGTTTTTTCAACTGTTCGATAAGAATGTTTAGTGTTTAACCATTGACACTTTTTAGCAATGTAAAAGTAAGCCTCTGTACCAAGTTATGTTCATATCAAGTTTTAAAGATGTAAACTAACAAGAGAATTAGGTCATCACCATGAGCATGAGTTTCATAATTACCAATCTAAGTCATTGTAATAGCATGCTGTAAATATTGGGTAAAAGAAAAGGTCCACCATAACCCAAACCGAATCCGAACTATTTGGGTTAAGTTGGGTTGGAGGATAGATTAGGTTGGGTTGGGTTTCAAATTTAGCAACCCGAACGGTTTGGGTTGGATTAGATTTTGGCCTCAAACCGATCCAACCCAACCCATGTACACCCGTAGCTAGTAACATGCTAAAAAGGAAGAACATTGGTTGTCATATCTAGAAAATAAATTAATTTATTAACAGCTCCTTGTTTTCTCATTACCTTTTATTTTATTTTATTTTTATTTTAGGTGGGGTAATTTGTTTCTCAAATGATTTAACTTATGCATGGCATTATATTTTACTTATTCTCTGTATACTCCTCTATAAGGCTATGGCTGGAGGTCATTTTAGAATATCCAGCTAAATATCATGAAGCCCAAACTCATATTAATAGATCAATATCTACTTGACATAAACAAAAAATGAAAAGAAAAAAAGGGGATGTGAAAAGATCTTTGAATGCATGTTGTTCCTTTTGTTGTTGCTGCTTGCTATGAGAAACCAGCAATATTGATCATATATAATCTAATAATGCAATAATTCCTGATGCAGTTGATCATGCATGACAGAAACAAAATGATTTGCATGAGTTTAGAAGTCACTATTATGATGAACATAGCAATGCCGGTGTTCCATAAAAACTTTCTTTTTCACACTTTTTCAGGCTTCAATGCATTTTACTTGCACTAGCAGGTATGTAATTGTAACAACTACCTAAGTTTTGAAATACTACTACTACTGGCATGTATGTATTGGGGACCACGCCCATGTGGGCATCCCACTTCATGGACGGCGCATGCTCCTAAAGAAAGTGGACGGCGCATGCGCCTCTTTCGGCGCATGCGCCGAATGTTTTTTTAAATATAAATATATTAAAATAATATATTTATAATTACGTTTTTATCCCTGATTACACCTATAAATAGAGCTTAACTTCATTCTTCAAAATTCATTCCTTAGAGTCAGAGAGTTCTATTCTGAGAGATCTATTTAAGAGATCTAATCTGTAAGATTCACCTAAGGGTGTAGTTTGTATTCTCTGATAATACAAGTTTGCTGTCTCCCATGGACGTAGGCAATTTGCCGAACCACGTTAAATTTGTTGTCTTATTTTTTCTTTCATACTTTACCACGATTCCGCACAACAAATTGGTATCAGAGCCAAGGTGAAGCTTTGGAAGAAAAAACGGACACTCTGTCGAATTTTTTGATACAGCGTCGAAATTTTTGAGATTCTGTCAAAGTGATCGGAACAGTTTTCTGATCACCCGTGGAGGTAGCTCTTGTTCCCAGGAGTCCAACGCAATCAACGGCGAGAAAAACGGACAAGAAATGAGTTCACAGGAGCCGATCAAAGTTTGATCCCTGTACTGCATTTGCCGACACTGTTCATACCGACCCTGTTCTGACCCGGTTCCGACACTGTTCATCACTGTTCACCGGCCCATCCCCTGTTTCAGCCCGTCACTGCTCACCGGCCCAGCCCTTTTTTGGCCCGTCACCGTTCATCGGCCCAGCCCCCCTGTTTCGGCCCGCCACTGTTCCTCAGGCCCAGTCCGCGTTCAGCCCGATCCTATTCATCAATTCCTGTTCACCAACCATATTCGGCTCATTTTTTGTCTGATTTCAGCAAAATCAGACTCGTTTCCACCATTTTCGACCGTTCCGGACGCAACCGTGCAATCAGTTTCTGCAGATTCAGCTGCTAAGTTATTGATATAGCTTAGTTGGAGTTGTTTATCATTTTTCAAGCACTTTTCGGCGTCATAAATATCTTCGGTCTAAATGGCGGAGGAAATCCCAAGCACAAGCAGGCCTTGGCAAAGAAGTTCGATGTCCAACGCAAAGTTCGAGGTGAAAAAATTCAACGGCACCAACAACTTTGGCATGTGGCAATGCGAAGTTCAAAATCTCTTATTCCGGGAAGGATCACATATCGCCTTGGAAACCAAGCCCAAGGATATGTCCGATGATGATTGGTATTTCGTCAATCGTCAAGCTTGTGGAACAATCAGACTCTGTTTGGCCAAAGATCAGAAGTATTTTGTCATGAAAGAGACTATGGCAATAAGTCTCTAGAAGAAACTGGAGGACAAGTACATGACGAAAAGCGTAGAGAACCGCCTCTACCTGAAGAAGAAGCTCTATCATTTTCAGTACAAGGAAGGTACTCCCATGAGTGAGCATCTTGATAAATTCAACAAGATTCTTGTTGATCTACTAAATCTTGATGTTGACCCTCTTGATGAGGATAAGGCACTATTGTTGTTAAACTCTTTGCCTGAAAGTTATGAACATTTAACAACAACTTTGCTATATGGTAAAGATGAGGTTAAATTCAGTGATGTTTCAAATGCTTTGGTGAACAACGAGTATCGAAGGAAGGACCAACGCGATCACAAGGAAGCATCACCAGCAGCCTTGACAGTATCCAGAGGCAGGGCTAACAACAGATCTGATAGATCCAGTGGGCGAGGCCGATCCCGCTCAAAGTCAAAAGGTCCTTCATCACGTCAACGTCTTGCAAAGGATGAATGTGCCTATTGTCACCAAAAAGGGCACTGGAAGAAAGATTGTCCAAATAAGGGCAAGACAGATGCAAATGTGGCACATAAGGCTGAAGAAGATTCTGCATTCTCAGTTTCATCTATAGACATTCAGTCTGATAGATGGATTTTAGATTCCGGATGTTCCTATCATATGTGTCCGAATCGCCATTGGTTCTCAAAATTGGATGAGTTCGATGGAGGAGTCGTGGTCATGGGCAACAACAATACCTGCCACACAAAAGGTATTGGAACTATACGCCTTAAGATGCATGACGGTACAACAAGACGGTTCACAGACGTCAGATATGTTCCAGATCTGAAGAAAAATCTGATATCCTTAGGAGTCCTTGATTCCAGCGGTTACAAGGTAACCATTGAAGGTGGAGTCCTAAAGGTTGTACGTGGAGCACTCTTGGCCATGAAGGGTACTCAGAAAGGAAATCTTTATTTCCTTGACGGACACACAGTAATCGGAAGTGTCTCAGCTTCCACCAATTCTAATGATGTTTCATCAGACACTTCCCGACTTTGGCACATGCGGCTCGGACATGTTGGAGAGAAGGCTCTTCAAACCTTGATAAAGCAAGGTTCTCTGAAAGGTGCAAAAACCGGAAAACTTGACTTCTACGAGCACTGTATTCTAGGAAAGCAGACGAGAGTCAAGTTTGGAACTGCCATCCACCGCACAAAAGGAGCATTGGATTATGTTCATACCAACGTTTGGGGACCCTCTCAAAATGCTTCATTGGGAGGTAAACGTTGGTTTGTTACTTTCATTGATGATTTCTCACGCTATGTTTGGGTTTATACCATGAAGCATAAAGATGAAGTGCTAGATATCTTTCTTATATGGAAGAAAATGGTAGAAACCCAAACGGGAAGGAAGATTAAGAGGCTCATATCTGATAATGGAGGAGAATACAAGTCAGACCCATTTCAGAAATTTTGTGAGAATGAAGGGATTGTCAGACATTTCACAGTCCCAGGCACGCCACAACAAAATGGTGTTGCTGAACGCATGAATCATACTTTGATAGATAAAGTTCGCTGCATGTTATCTCATTCTGGACTGAGCAAGGCATTTTGGGCTGAAGCTTTGTCATATGCCTCTCATATCATCAATCGACTTCCTGCAACAGCACTAGATGGCAAAACTCCCAAGGAGGTATGGTCTGGACACCCCGTGTCAGATTATGATTCTCTGCGCATTTTTGGATGCACTGCATATTTCCATGTGAAGGAATCCAAACTGGATCCTAGGTCCAAGAAAGCGATTTTCATGGGCTTTAGTGAAAGAGTTAAGGCTTTCCGACTATGGAACCCTGAGACAAAGACGATTGTAAAAAGTCGAGATGTAACTTTTGATGAATCTGTGATGTTAAAGCATACAGTTTCTGATAAAGAACATCGAGATCCAGATTTGTCTCAGCAGGTGGAGTTAGATATTCCAGTAACTCCTGGCAAGTTAGCAGGGATATCCAACTATCCTGAAGAAGACGATGAGGAAATCTCAGTTGAGGTGGAGGCTCCAGGAACAGGCATCAGTCAAGAACCATAATCAATTGCCACCAGTCGACCACGAAGAGAAATCCGCAAACCTGCTCGGTACACTGACATGGTTACATATGCATTTCCAGTCACCGGAGATGGTATTTCATACAATTACAAAGATGTTATTCAGAGTATGGAAAGTGATAAGTGGAAAATGGCAATGAATGAGGAGATGACATCACTCCATCAGAATCAGACTTGGAAGTTGGTTCCACTTCCAAAAGGAAATAAACCAATTGGCTGCAAATGAATTTTCGCTAAGAATGAAGGCTCTCCCAGCACGGATGGTATCCGATACAAAACCAGACTGGTAGCAAAAGGCTACGCTCAGAGGGAAGGAATTGACTACAATGAGGTATTCTCACCTGTTGTTAAGTATTCGTCAATTCGAATATTATTGGCTTTGGTTGCACAGTTTGATCTCGAGTTAGCCCAACTCGATGTCAAAACTGCTTTTCTGCATGGTAATTTGGACGATGAGATATATATGTCTCAACCAGATGGATTCAAAGTACCAGGAAGAGAGAATTGGGCTTGCAAGTTGAGCAAGTCACTGTATGGCTTGAAGCAGTCACCGAGACAGTGGTACAAGCGATTTGACAGCTTCATCCAAGGGCAAAAATATACCCGGAGTCAGTTTGATCATTGTGTCTACTATCGCAAACTTCAAGATGGTACATTTATCTAAAAGCAAGGTGGATATCAACAAGCTGAAGGCTCAATTGAGCTCAGAGTTTGAAATGAAGGATCTTGGAGAGGCCAGAAAAATTCTCGGGATGGAGATAACTCGAGACAGAGTCAAAGGCACAATCTGTTTGACTCAGACTCAGTATTTGAAGAAAATTCTTCAAACTTTTGGCATCGGTAATGACACAAAACCTATGAGCACACCATTGGCACCACATTTCAAGCTAAGTTCATCAATGTCACCAAATTCCGAGGATCAAAAGAAGCAAATAGAGAATATTCCATATGCAAATGCAGTTGGTGCCTTGATGTATGCTATGGTGTGTACTAGACCTGACATTTCACATGCTGTAAGTATGGTAAGTCGTTACATGCACAACTCCGGTAAAGGCCACTGGCAAGCAGTGAAGTGGATTCTACGGTATATTCATGGTACTGTGGATATTGGTTTAAAGTTCAAGAGAGATATGAAAAGTTGTAAGCATCTAGTCGGATATGTGGATTCGGACTATGCTGGAGATCTTGACAAGCGCAGATCTACTACTGGTTATGTTTTCACTATGGCAGGAGGACCAGTGAGTTGGAGATCAACACTACAGTCAACAGTTGCTTTGTCTACTACAGAGGCAGAGTACATGGCAGTAACAGAAGCTTTCAAGGAAGCAATCTGGCTTCATGGATTGACTAAAGACTTGAGAATTGTGCAGAAGAATGTTGAAGTTTTCTGCGACAGCCAGAGTGCCATTTGTTTGGCAAAGAACCAAGTTCATCACAGTCGAACGAAGCATATTGATGTTCGTTTTCATTTTGTTCGAAAAATAGTAGAAGAAGGGAGTATTCTTCTGCAAAAGATCAAGACTGCAGATAACCCCGCAGATATGCTTACAAAAGTGGTTACAGGGATCAAGTTCCAACATTGTTTGGACTTGATCAACATCTCACGAGCTCGGAGTGCCTAAGGGCACTAATGGAGGCAGCAACAGTCTTTTGAAGGAAGCTTGCTATCTGTAGAGAGATTGTAGGTGTAGAGGAGCCCCGTTCTACATGAGGTGGAAGTGGAGATTATTGGGGACCACGCCCATGTGGGCATCCCACTTCATGGACGGCGCATGCGCCGAAAGAGGCGCATGCGCCTAAAGAAAGTGGACGGCGCATGCGCCTCTTTCGGCGCATGCGCCGAATGTTTTTTTAAATATAAATATATTAAAATAATATATTTATAATTACGTTTTTATCCCTGATTACACCTATAAATAGAGCTTAACTTCATTATTCAAAATCCATTCTTTAGAGTCAGAGAGTTCTATTCTGAGAGATCTATTTAAGAGATTTAATCTGTAAGATTCACCTAAGGGTGTAATTTATATTCTCTGATAATACAAGTTTGCTGTCTCCCGTGGACGTAGGCAATTTGCCGAACCACGTTAAATTTGTTGTCTTGTTTTCTATGTTATACTTTACCACGATTCCGCATAATATGTATGTTCCGGCGTCTGGTATTTATGTTGCGGCGTTTTACGATTATATGCCAGTGCAACATGGAGCCTTTTTGTCAGATTTTGATTGATGATGTTCCCTTACAACTTGGAACATTTGAGATACCGTTGTATCCTTGAATCAATGTGAATCGCTATTTACCAAGTTTAATTCCCATTTACGAGGTGTATATATATATATATATATCCTGTATTGTCAATTTTTAAAAATATCGATGAAACAATTCTCATGTATCAGTTTTATATAAATTTGAATTATGTTTGAGAAATTCTCATGAATAAAATGTAATTAGTTTGATAAAATTTTGTTTAAGAGACTATTATTAATTTGGTTCATTATCTAAAAACTATGGGCCATTATTATTAATCGGTTAGTCAATGATGATGAAGTTCACTAAACTATGTTGCAAACATCAACATCTGAGGTCATCTTTAAACGGCATATACAATAAAAAAAATTAAAAGATGAAAGCTACTAGCAAGGAGCAGATAATAAAGCAAAAGAACATAAAATATATGCAAGATAACGTTGTTCCTTCTATGTTGCTAATTGTTTATTTGTTCCTTTGGTTCACTAATAATTAATCAGAAAAAGTTAAAGGAAAGTTGACTAGAATACAAAGACCCACGCACATTGAGTTACATTGAGCCTCCAAAGCATTGAAAATGATTTTATTAGATTCAAGCTGTGCTTATTGTTTGAACGTGAGAAAAAAAAAAAAAACTAGGTTTGAAATTAAATATTATTGGGTGCTCTTGCTTTCAAATCAAAGTTCAGCTTACACTTGAGTATGATTACTTTATCAAACCAAATTAATGGGTCTACCTTCTTTGTTCTCTGATAAATAGTATATACTCAACTCATGTTAAGTCTTTCTCCAAATGTTAAGTCTTTTTCCAACTTTTTAAAATTGGCTACATGAATTTGATATATCGACTTATGCTACGTTGATATTCAATTTATTACTAATTATATCTTTTTTTAACTATTTCTGGTGGTACTATTTTTAAATCCCTCTACCTCTATTATTATCGTAGATTATTAAAATACCACTCTTCCTGATTAGAGTCTCTAAAGGTCTTCGCTATATGTGTTCCAACTACAGTAATTAATTTCCTCTCATTTTATTTTTAATTGAGGCTTTTCTTACATTTCTCAAATTACGTTCATCTCTAATTCTATCATTTAATATTTTACAACATATTAATTTTAACATGCACATTTTTATTAGACTCAGTATGTTCACATATTTCTTTATTGATCAATATCCCATATGACATATATAGATGGCTAAATATTGAATTTATAAAAAATTCTCTTCAAACATTAACAGAATATGTTAACCATATAATACTCTGAAAACACTTCTCCATTAACCTCGCATATATATATTATTGTAGAGATATACTTGAGATGAAATTGAAAAGAATAATCATGAGAGAAAATATTCCAAAACTTTGATTGAGGCTTTTGTTTCTTATTGTTGCTATTTTTTTTTATATATAAATATGAAATGGGTATCTAATATTTAGAATGAGGAAGCCAAATGTTAAATGACAAAACATATAAAAAGAGAAGCCAAGTAGCATGTTACAAGGACTTTGTGAAGGAATCTAGAGGTCCCTTCATAGACCATTAGGTGTTTGGAGCTTTCCTTCGTAGCCTCCTAAGAAGTACTTACGTCATAACACTAATATGGTGATCATGATCCCTTGGTAATCTTTCATTTCAAGATGGTGACCTCCATAATAATTGAAAACACACTATCTCTTTAGATTTGTCGTCATAAAGTTACTACGTATCAGTCCACCATGTTGAGCCAGTCAGGTGAGTGGCAGATGCAAAATAAAAAGGCCAGTTACTTTTTTGTGACCCCATTTTTGCATCATGTGACAACCCCTTATGTGTTTTCCCTCTATAAGATTTTTTTTTTTTCAATTTAACTGCCCATTTGGATGCATGATCTTTTCATGGTGAAAATAAAAATAAAAAAAAGTTTTGAAGCAAACTAGGATCTGCAGAACTACAGCTGTTTTTCCTCTCCTTTTAATGATATCAGGTGGAGATAGCATTGAACAATCCAAAATTTTACAGTGAATTTCCTTACCATATTTGTCATTATTTGATCACTCTATTTGGACTTTTGGGACCCATTAATTGATCGATTGTTGCACTTTTTGAGCTTAGTCTTTACCCGTATAATACTCATATATGATGCCGGTACGTGGATTAATGGAAAGTGACTATATATAAAAACCACAATTCAAACTATATCACCTCGGGTTGTAATCCTGTCGAGTTTTGACCCAAACACCTACCTAACCCAACTATGTCGGGTGGCATAAAAAATAACCTGATGTCATCCGACTTTTAATTTAATGAGGGGCGAACCAGACAGACCAAATGTTGAATTGAGTTGGTTGGGTTATTTTTTATACCAAAAAAATAAGAAAAACACAAAAAGAAGAGGTGATTCTTCTTCTTCTCTTCTTCTTCTTACTAGAGGAAAAAAGGGTCGGGTTATTTTTTATACCGAAAAAAAAAGGGCGCGACGCTTCTTACTAGAGGAAAAAAGGTATATTGCTTACCATTGAAACAAAATGTTGGGTAATAAAGAAATATCATCTGAACAAACTAAGTATAACAGAAATATAAATGTTAAAATAAATATGTGATAAAACATTAAAAAATAAAATTAAAAAAATGAAAATATTTGAATGAGCAACCTATTAACAATTCAAGGTAATAATAAAAGTATAGGAAGACCTAAAATATTATAAACAGGAAAAGAAACATGTATATATATTTTTTTGTAATTTAAATGTCAACTGAGCCTTTATAGAATGAAATGGATGAAACAAATTTATGTAGCCAATTTTAAAAAGTTGGAAAAAGATTTAACATTTGGAGAAAGACTTAACATGAGTTGAGTATATACTATTTATCAGAGAACAAAGAAGGTAGACCCATTAATTTGGTTTGATAAAGTAATCATACTCAAGTGTAAGCTGAACTTTGATTTGAAAGCAAGAGCACCCGATAATATTTAATTTCAAACCTAGTTTTTTTTTTTTCTTTCTCACGTTCAAACAATAAGCACAGCTTGAATCTAATAAAATCATTTTCAATGCTTTGGAGGCTCAATGTAACTCAATGTGCGTGGGTATAATCTTTGTATTCTAGTCAACTTTCCTTTAACTTTTTCTGATTAATTATTAGTGAACCAAAGGAACAAATAAACAATTAGCAACACAGAAGGAACACCGTTTTCTTGCATATATTTTATGTTCTTTTGCTTTATTGTCTGCTCCTTGTTAGTAGCTTTAATTTTTTTTATTGTATATGCCGTTTAAAGATGATCTCAGATGTTGATGTTTGCAACATAGTTTAGTGAACTTCATCATCATTGACTAACCGATTAATAATAATGGCCCATAGTTTTTAGATAATGAACCAAATTAATAATAGTCTCTTAAACAAAATTTTATCAAACTAATTACATTTTATTCATGAGAATTTCTCAAACATAATTCAAATTTATATAAAACTGATACATGAGAATTGTTTCATCGATATTTTTAAAAATTGACAATACAGGATATATATATATATATATATATATAAGGGTAACGATAATTAATTGAAAGAATCATTAATGGTTTCCATTATTAACAGTGGGAACAGAATTAAACAAGAATTAGGTGAGATGTTAGTTCCCACCATCCCAAATAGAAATGAGCAATAATGATTAATAGTCCCCCAGCTATATATAAGATAATTAAACACCAAATATTCAAGAACAAAGATTTTTCAATTATGGACGAGACAAAAATATTTGTGGAATACCATTGGAATCATCACTAGATTAATCAATTGTCAGTTTAATTAAAAACATTTCCAAAATTCAAGTCAGCAGCAAAACTATTAAAGGGCTTGTCGAATTCCCTAACATAAAACTATAATCTATACTATTTACAAAACCAAAATATATTAACTTAAAGTGTGCTATTTTGGTCATAAATTCCTAAGTTATTCACTACTTTTAATATAAAATTGTCAAATAAATTTGTATAAAAAATACGTTTATTGGTAATTTGGTAAATGTAAGACTTATTTTAAGAATTTTTTTTTTACCATGTTCAGCTCCCCCCCTCCCCCCTTTTTTTTTGGGGAGGGGGGGTTAATTTTCAGCCCCTTTTATTTATTTATTTATTTTTGTAACTTTCAGCCTATATTATTTATTTATTTTTTGGTAGCTTTGAACCTTCTTTTACCATTTCTTCTTTTTTATTAATTTTCAGTCTCTTTAATTCAAGTACATGTAGACTCTGTACATATGAGCATACTTGAGCCTTTCACCGTGAAGCCTTTTTGCTGCCTAGAATAACTTTGGATTTTTTTTTCTTTTTCGGAAAGGACCATTGAAAAGTTTTTTTTTTTTTTTGGTTTTTCACGTGGTGTTTTCGTCCTTCGGGTGAAACTAATTCGTATTTGAGCACTGTAGGGGCATTAGGCAACTCTCCCAAGTGGGCACGATTAAGGTGGACACGAATTTTGATCTTAAGACCTCTACTCCTCAACCACTTTTAACACAGACCCTCTGACTATTTATGTTGCACTGAATGTTTTTTTTTTCCTATTCAATCCTTCTAACTTCCAACTTTAATTCCACTCTTACCTACAAAGATTCCTATTTCTATATAATTTTAATTACCCATGTTAATCATATTAATTAATAAATTAAAAATATATATATATATTTTAATATTAATTAATTTATGTTAAAATCACGTGTAATGCAAGTACATTTCCACTAGTATTCAATAATGTGGGATAGAAATTATCAAAGAAACAAGAGGAATATAAACATATAATCTCCATGGAGAATGGAGGGATTGTGCATGAGACACTGTTGTTTGTTGGTTGTGACAAAATTGCTTAATAAGAAAGGAAAAGAAGGTCGAGGGTGCCAGATTGGGTGTTAGATATGCACATTCATCAAAGTGTGATTGAAAAAGACCAGAGGAGAAAAAACAGACAGCAAGTGGGTCATTCTAGGTTTTGTTTGAGAGAGCGAGGTGTCTTTGCAGGGAAAAAAACTAACAATAATAGAGTCCCTTCCAACAGCTACTCTGAATTGACCATTCAGTAGTGCAACACAAACCATAAAGCAAAAACCAAAAGAAAAACTACACATAGCAGCTGGTTTTATCAGATTCTCTACATATACACATATAAAACTTACCAGTTACTACTACTAATAACTTAGCTCATGTGATTGTTGTGTTTTAATTTGTTGGGGTAAATCAGAAGAAGCAATGACATACAGGACGCACAATTTTTTTTCAGGGTCTTTTCTAAGGAACCAACGACAAAAAGTGACTTATCAATGCGATCACTGCCATCTGATTTGTTCCATTTCCATGTCATGGCATGAAATAATGAGATGATCATCATGCATGGTGATTATATAATTTCATTTAATTGTCTTTTATATCAAGTACTGAAATCCTAAACCCTAAATATAAGAACAAACAAATGTTGCAAGAAGATTTGAAAATGAGTCCATTAACCCAGAAAACAAAACTTTGATACTATAATCACTAAACCCAAAAAGTACTGCAGATGATATATATAGTAGAGGTCCAATATTAAGAGAACATATACAAAAAAATATGTATACAATCTAGATTGATATATATATGATTTTTTTGATATACTTTGAATACATGGTTACATAGATGTTTTTGCTCATTGGGCAGTCATTTTCCATGTCCATAATATTCTGAGAAGATATGATTTACCAGAGAGAGAGAAGTATAGTACCAACTGGTAGGGGGGAGTGCCGCAGAATGGTCTACCAAAAGCCTAGCAATATTTGGCTTGCACGTGTAAGGAAAAGGACCTATCATCCCCATTGGGCTCCACCTTTAGTTGATCTTCTTCTACATCAATAATCCAAATTAGCTTTGCATCTTTTTACATCTATCTTGGGACCCATCTCTTTATATATCTTATGGTTTTTGAGTCTTGCCTTAATTTGTACTCAATTTTGACAATGACACAAGTGTCTTCCCCCCCCCCCCCCCCCCCCCCCCAAAGAACAAAATCTCATCAACAGTAACTAAAGAAAAATTCTAAAAGAGCTAGAGAGAGAGAGAGTAAGAGTACTGAGATAGATATCTGCTTTTCTTTTCTTTCTTTTTATTTGCTTTGCATTCTAATATACAATGCCCAATTGCATGATCTTATAAATCAGTTTTCTGCTTTGTTTGAAGATCAAAAGATAGAAATACAAAATGCCCACAAAAGTAAAAAGAAGCAACAGATCAATATATAAATAGAAAGGAGCTTTAATTAATTAATCTCATTAAATATTCATACCATAATACTAGAAATTTAAAAATATGGCAATCATATATATATATATATATATATATATATATATCCTCTCTTTCTTTTTTCTTTTTTTTTTTTACTTTTCTGTTCTTTCTCTTTCATCTCTCATCCATCTTTGTAGAGAACATTTGAAGGAGCTCAAAAATAAATAAATAAATAAAACCAACAGCGTTTGAAGAAAATTGCTCAAGAGAGGACATATTACTTATAATAAAATTCTCTAATTGAGTGACAAATCTGAGAAACCATCACAATGGTAATGTTGAAGAAGCCTATTTGCTTCTCTTAAACCACTGAAATAAGCCCCATGCGTAGTAGAGTATTGTGTTCTATGTGTTGCTTCCCCTGCAAATAAAATTTGAAGAGGAGGAACACCGCAATTATTGCTGATGCTCGGCGAAAATGGCAACGGCAATGGGTCTGCCATCTTATCAAGATCATCACCACTTGATCCCACAGCTACATAACTATAAGATCCCATGAACAAAGGGTCTGCTCCCCATTGGCTTTTGATCACATTTTTGAACTTAAATTCATTACTTTTCTCCACAGAATTCACATACCCATTGCTCCATTTATGTGAATTCACTAGTTTTTGCGGCAAGAAGCTATTAATCGTCGTTGAAACACCATTAATTACCTCCTCATCTGATAAAGATTCAAGCTCAAAAGCTTCTTTCCCAGCAAACCAAGATAAAAGGACACCAGAATTCCTGTAAATTGGACATAAAGAAGCTGTTCTTCTCATCCACCATGGGATGTTTTGGTGCCTTAGTTCAGAATCATGTTGGTGAAAAGCCATTTGCAAGAACGGAAATTTCTTTTCTTGAACATGGGCAGGATCCATTTGCAAGAATAACTTATTAACAACACCGAATCCAAGCCTCGAGATCGCATCGATCTTGGAAGTTGGAAGAGGAGGATTAAACATACCTGGCTCATTTTGAATCCCAGCCTTCAAAACGCCCAATGAGACTGTAACTATGACATGATCAGCAACCATTGTTGAACCATCACTGAAATGTAGCTTTACTGGACTTTGAAACTCTGCTTCCTTGGATCGAACGGTCTCGCTTTGCCATTCTATTTTTGTAACTTTTCTACCCAATTGGATTAAATCAGCCGGGAGGACTGATGCAATGGATTCAATAATACTAGAGTACCCTTTTGAAATAGTGATCTCTTCATCAGGGAATTGTACATATTCCCTTTCAGCATGGAAGTCAAGATTTAACAAGTCCCCCGCCGATGTATGAGCTCTTTCAGCATTTTCATGTATAGCAAATATTGCTTCTTCAAGCGATTTCCTACTTGAATTACTATATCCATTGCTTCCTTCCTGATCTCTAACCAAAGCCCAATAAGCATCGAGCACTTCTCGAAGGAAAGAACCGAGACTAAAGCTTCTTAACTTGTTACCACCATTGTTATTGCTACTACTATGACTATTACAAATCTTGAGAGCCTTATTTGCAATTTTGTAGTAATCAACTCCTTTGCTTTCACATCCTTGAGCTAACTTCCCTCTAGCAAACTCCATCATTTTCCTATAAAGATTTGAAATTTGATCGACCGTAAAGGGTTCAAGCCGGAAACCGCCTTCAAGGATTGTTACTAGTTCTTCCGATGATCCGTCCATGTCCTCCCATGGCTGGTCAGAGTCTAATGCACCGATTTGTTTCGCGATTTTGTGAACCGGGCTTCCGCCAATGCCATGAATCCATGTCGCGCCCATCTCAATTCGATCACCTCCAAACTCAACACTATGAATTCTTCCACCAATTCTATTCCCACCCTCAACTACACAAAGCTCAAAGAGTTCTTTTGAAGCTTTGGAAGTATAAAGCTTGTTAGCAGCAACAAGACCTGACATTCCTGCTCCTATTATCACAATTTTTGCTTTCTTGGCCACCATTTTTGCTAGTTTCACTAGCACAAAACAGAGTGAAGCTAACACACACACACAACACAATACGAGATAGTAAAAACAATTCAAGAGAGAAAGTGAGTTTATATGAAGGAGAGTTTGGTGTATAGTCGTAAATAGAGGAATTGGTATAGGCCATAGCTTACTTTAAATTTTATTTATTTATTTGTTTCTTTGTGTTTTCTTATTTCTTTTATATAAAAAAAAATGGAATAAGGACATGCCTCTCCTTTTTCTTGAAGTCAATTTTACTAGTAATAAGGCTTGTGAGAATTTTTCTTCTTGCCCCTTGACATGAATCTCTTTCTAAAATGAATGATGATTGAAATTAAATCTAGCTGTACTCTCCTTCTTAATGCTGTATATATTAACTGAAAAAATTGAATCTTGCCAAGCACAATTACATCCCGTGATCCCACTTTGATCTATATATATATCTCTATATGTAAGTACTTCTCCTAGCATCCTATGTATATATAGAGATTTTTCTATATTTATTCAGTTTTTTATTTCGAGTTGGCGTATTGATCAATGTGAAATAGTACGGTGGGGAGTTGTCTTTCATTGAGGAAGCATGGTCTTGCCTGGTTTCCAGCTATAAGGTTTCATTAAGTGCCATTGTTACTGAAACAAAGAAATTAAACATGGAGAGATTAATAATTAGCCTGTTATAGTGTTTAATCCGTAGTCAAAGTTGGAATTTCTTACACATTTTACTACCAACTGATATGGCTATAGAGGATGCTATTAGCTAGCTTTGATTGCTAATGACAATACTTGAAATTCCAAGTTATCAAGGAGCATAATTAGGTGTTCTAGTACGTGGCAGTAGAGGTTAGAAACAAAGTTTCCCCGGTTTAGAGTCTATGGTAGGATTTTTTTTTTGATTTTTAGTGTTAAAGATTTTAGGGTTTAGGGTTTAAGAGAAATTGATTTTATTAGCATAAATACGGCTTCTTAGCTATTTTATGATCATGCATGATCGCATTTAATTACAATGTTTTAAGCTTTAAAATGTACAATTAATTGCGGCCAATCAAATTAGGGATTTACATTCCTTATCTTTATTATTTAATATAATGTGGTAATGATGACGAAGATTTCAGTGGTAATAAAGTAATTAGAAAGGTTATATCATACGAAAAAGTGTCCATTAATATCATTAGTAACATCATGATGATAATTATTGTCGTTATTCTTGGTGAATAATGACTGAAATACGCCAATGTTAAACCCCTCCTTTAGAGCTCTCTTTAAAGATTGATTGTAATGTCTTATATATATATATATATATATATATATATATATATATATATATATATATATATATTATATCCTTAAAATATTATCAATAACCCTTTTTATGTTGTTTTGTTGTTTTGTTGTTTTGTTTTATAGCTTTTAAATTGATAAAACATCGATTAAGATTAATCAGTCGTCACATCTAAGTACGAAGAAAGATATGCTTATCTCTATGAGTAGTGACTTTGCTTAATAGCAAGATTAAGTAATTACTATCTCACCTTTTTTGTACTAATGCTTAGCTATATATATATATATATAAAGGGAAAAAAGAAAAAGAAAAAAGAAGAAGAAATATGGTTAGTTTGTCTTTAATTTACTATAGTCAACAACATAAAGAGCCTAACCTATTGGTTCATGAATAACTTAATATTATATCTAAATATAGAGTAAGAAAAGCATTCAAACGAGTTTTGTATGGGCTGCACATAGAAAAATAAAAAGTAAAGAGAAAGAAAAGTTTAAGCATGAGCTTAATTAATTAAGATGATTATCTTTTTTAATTAATCATAAACAAAAAGACTAAAAAAGAAAAAGGTGTATCTACATTTCATTTTGATCATAGCTAGCTAGAGCTAGGTGTAATATTTATGTCCACCGATTGATCGAATCTCGAAGGGCTTCGAATGGTGCAAAAATAAGGAGGACTTCCTCCTTAAGAATGATGAGGTCATTATTATCAATTCTCCTTATTTGTTGGATCATCAAGATACTGTATGTTGACTCAATGTTAGAAGAGTTTTAAGTGGATCTATAGGTGGGGCCATTTGCTTGGAGTAGCATGAGGGACATAAATCTTTTGTGTCCTCTAAAGACTTGCCTACTTTTGCACCATCCTTATCTTCATCAAAGGCTGTGTAGATATGTACTTTATCTTTTGCTAAATAGAAAGATGGAAAACAACTTAACATAAACTATTCCCAATCTTGTTTGACATAATTAATTGCTTTATTAATTTAATTGTGTTTCTTTATCCTCTCTCTCTATATATAGCTAAATTTTTGTGTCTATAGGCTTGCCTACTTTTAATATTTAAGTTAATTTATTATTATTATTATTTGATAAAAGATATTAATATTTATGAATAACTATAGGGTAAGATTTGTCTTTTTCAATTATAACAACAATATAAGATTAAAGGTAAAGAATGGTAAAAATTTGTAATTAAAACAAAATAAAATGAAATAAATGGTGTTTAATCATACGTTTTCTATCAAACTTGATGAAGGAAATTTTTTAATATGGCATTAGCAGGTAATGGGAGTCATCAGAGGTCACAAATTTCAAAGAATCATCGAAGAAAATGCAAGATCTCCTCCTAAGTTAATTCCTTTCTACAAGTGATTAAGCTCAAGGACATGTTAATCCTGATTTCCCATACTAGGATCAACAGGATCCGTTGCTAATTTCTTGGCTTTTATCATCTATGACACAACCAACCCTGACTCGTTTTGTTGGCTGTAAAACATTTGCACAAGTTTCGAAGACATTAGATATCTATTTTACAACACAAACTCAAGCTAAAATCTCTCAAGTTCGAGTGAAGTTACAACATACCAAGAAAGTTGATCTTTCAAGTAATAACTACCTACTAAATATCAAGTCTCTCGTGGATCAACTCGCTTTAGTGGGATATGTCATGACTCCCAGAGATCATATTGAAGCAATATTTAAAGGATTGCCTTCTGCTTATGATTAGGTTGTTATTTCATTAAGATCTCGATTTGATGCTTACATTGTCTCAGCTTGTTGCACCCTATTGGCCCAGATTATAGTCTAATGGGAGGGGGGTGAATGAAACTTTGCAGATTTTTAATTATATTGTTCTTTATTTGAAAATTGTAAGCAAGTGTCGGGACCCCTTCACAAATTTCCTAGGACAACCTATTTGGCAGAGGAATCTAATCATCTTATTCACCATAGGACCATTAGATCCTTGTTAAGCCTCAACCAGACTCTGGCAGAGTCTCCTCTGTAAATAAGCCATATAACACATTTTTTAAATATGATAACTCATTCCACAATATTTACAATTCACATATATCTCAAATTCCAATTTAAATAGCATCTAATAACATCCATCTACTTAATTTCATGTGTGGGGTGTTATATACATATATTTACATAACCAAAATATCAAATACATGTATTCATCCATATTCATCAAACCTACATCAAAAATAGATTTCTTTTGGAAAGAAACTAAGCTCTCATTGTAGTGATATTCCCTTGCCCTTATCAATAGCTAAAGGACCAAAAAAAATGAGAATAGAATGAACCAACGATGCCCATTGAATTGAATCCATATATACCATCATCTATACATTTATGTCATCATGTATGCATGAGCATGTTATGCCAACCCATATGTTGTTATATACATATCATAACAACATCAAATATACAATGCAATTCAATTCCATATGCAACACACATTATTCAGCCTTATTCAAGTATGTGACAAACTTCCCCAAGACATATATGGATGCATATAGTCAATAGGTACTGATTTTACAGCCTAAAGTCACATTCTAGCCTTACTTGAATAATTCAGTCAAAAGGACTCATGGACTTGTTCTTGTACCATCCAGTACCGACTAATATTCTTAAGAGGAAATGTAGACCCTACTTGATTTCGAGAAAACATTCTCCTTGTAGAACCTAATTAGCTTTCCTTGTAAACAATAACAGAACAATGTCGCACTTTCCATCTGAATAAATTTCTAGATAGTCCTTTCAATCTACCTAGGATCACTAGACCCGATTAGCTTTGTAGGCAATAAACTCGACCTACTCGGTTATATCCAAAAGTCTAACTCCAATAGATTCATTGGGCCATGCAGAAGATCTCTGCCTTTTTCCTCATGTCACAAACAATCATACAGATGAACAAACATTCACATATAAATAATATGATGACATAAATGAAAATATGAAATTCTACTCACAACAATTGCCAGAATTTAAGTTCTCACACTATCAACTGTCTCAACCTCCTCTATTAGAGCTTGCACACATTATTACCTTCACATCAATACAACTACCTAATATCTTTTTCATTTTCGTACAAATTCTTAGCATATTTATTATTTCCACAATTGGAAATCCATCAATTTCATTTCTAAACTCAATTTCAATTCATATAACATTAGAAAACGGTATATAAATTAACATTTAATCTAATTTTCACATGTTTCTAACCTCAATTCTATGTTTTCCAGCTAGTTCTACACTTCCAATTAGGTTATTCGCCTATGTAACCATCAATTCAAAGTGCAAACCCTAACAAAACATGATTTCTATGAGATTTGGGCAGTAAAATACTAATTCCACCATTTCTAACTGATTTCCAATTGAGACCATCGAAACCCTAGGCGGGACATACTCCAAATCATCATCTATTTCAAAAATTATACCTAGAGAAAGGTCTCTTATGGTCCAACTAAAAATTTTACGGAGAAAAAAGGAAAACCACTCACCTTGGCTTAGATTTGGCGAATGTTTGCTCCGAAAACCCTTTCTCTTCTTTTGCCCCCTTTTATTTTCTTCATTCTTGCTAAAATGAACAAACAAGAATGAGTTTTGGGGTTTTATTTCACACACACAGCCTCACCGACTTATTTTAAAAATTGGTTTTTATCGCGAAGAGCACTCTTCTCCCGGCCAGGAGTGCGCTTCTCCTTATTTTGTAACATTTCAGCTCTCTATTTTTTGTAAGGAGCGTGCTCCTCCCAGCCAGGAACATGCTTCTCCCTTGTCCAGAAACCCAAATTGGTCTTTGCCTTAAGGGAGCACACTCCTCCCCTCTTAGGAGCAAGCTCCTAGTCTCAATTCACTATTTTACCTACTCTTTACCTATTTCTTCCCCTGATTGGTTCCCAATCAATTCTACACTAAACACATACAATATACATCACAAAAGGATACAACATGCATTCATTAGTCACATTTTTCTAAAAAGAATTGGGGTCCCATTTTATGAAGCTAAGGGTCGTTACAACAAGTAAATGAAAGTGCAGAAAAGCAAAAAAGATAAACACGATCGATTTAAAGTGGTTTGACTTACTCAACCCTACATCCACTACTTGATCTCCCTAATCAAGATTTTTCCAAATCCACTAAAACGATCCTACTTGGGGGTGTGGGTCAAAATCGGTTACAAATTTTGGTTAGAAAAACTTTTCAGATTGACTAACCAGTCAATCAATATTACAATAATAAAGTTTGAATTAAAATGAGGCTGTTCTTACCAAATAACCTCTGAAATTGCTTACAAATTGAAACGAATGCCTTCCTAGATTAGTTAAGCCAAAAATGATAAAAATTGTATGCAAGCTGAAAATGGAAGGTTCTTCTTTGATTGTAAAATAATGAAAATAAAGTTTGAATCAAAGATTGAAACGCTCTCAAATCAACTTTTATAAGATTGAAAAACTTAGAAAACTCTTTCTCTCAAGCTTGCATGAAGTGTTGAAGCACAGGAGCAAAACTTCCTCAAAAATGGAGAAAACTTGTGTCACACTCCGATTTTCAAAACTTAAAATTAAGGTGATAAGAAAAAATATTTGCTCTTATCAAGAAAATAACAAAAAGAAAATCGAGGCATGAATTGTATCCATCTACCTTAACCCCAAAATCTTTACACAGGTAAAAATAAACTTAATAATATCATTTATATTCCAAATAAGGTTATAAGTTAAGATAGAAGAATACTCTTTCAATTTCTATGCCACGGACTATAGATTCCCATTACCCAAATTGAATATTGAGCCATGAGGGTACTTGCCCTTGTCCATCCATTATGGACACAACATTTTAAATATATTCATCAAGTAGAATTAACAAGTTCAAGTCCAAGGCATAAACATATAAAATAACCCATAAAATCTTCAACGACCACAAGAACATTACAAACAATTAATCAATTATTAAATAATTACTCAGTCCTACTACCATAACGCTACTCAAGCCACTAACCCACCTCTACTACTGTGTGACACGTCACGAACTTGAGACTCTATTCTTTCATGTACCTGCATGTGAAAAATAGGGGTGAGCTTCAAAGCTCAGTGGGTCATCTAAACCTTTCACAACATTTTATCATGATATATACACAAGAACATTACAAACAAGTTTCACACATTAATCGTTGCAACATTTGATTGTTTGAGTTGGGAATTCCATCAGGTTCCAAATCACGTACCTTAGGGAATCAAACCCAGGGTTGCACTTGTCACGACGCTCCTGACGTAGGCTGACGTCATGACCGGTACAATGTACTATACACTGTACATACCCATATACGGTATATAATACACTGTCAGCCTTAACGGACATTCACAAAAATTTCCAAAATTTTCAAAAATTTTGACAGCACCTCCCCTTAAAATAGACAATTCACATTTTTTCCTAATATACCACAAATCAAATCAAATATATATCTATATAAATCATCATCACATTCATTCCATTCATTCCACAAATTAAATTCTCACCTGATAAATATTTATGATCATCTCATTTTATCATCACAAGCATTTTATAACCATACCACACAACCCATCTAGGTGATATTATATATATAGTATGTGATAATTATACTTATCAAAATAAAGAAAAATAACCCATATCCTCCAATGCATACATGCACATACCAGACGAAGGCTCACGTGATTATCACTCACGGATTTTTCCTTTTCCCTTCGACTCAATACCTGAAATATTGGAAGAAATGGAGTGAGCAATCAACAACTCAGTGAATATATCTCTTGATATGGCAATTTTATGCATTTAGGAAAACATGGCTTTTAAAATTATTTCAAAAGCACATATGCAACATTCATCAAAATAATATACATGCACACAAGATATAGTTATGCTCATTCAATAAACCAATGCACAGTTTCATAAAAAAATATTTACCATCTCCCTCCTTCAAGGCAAGAGAGCGGGTCTAACCCTTGTATGGTTGTTACAAGGTAGTCACAGCCTCTCATTACCCAATTCACAGTCATTTTAAGGATCTTCAATCCTTGTTAGGACAGGCCTACTGACAATTAGGTTACGCATAACACTCATCCGGATCTAATTCCTAACGAAATGACAACATATGCGATCTGCCTTCTCACGTCTCGCATACTCCAAATGCCAAAAAAATCATTTATGAATGCAACAATATATGCATAGCATATTTACATTCAAACATTTCATATATTTAAAATGTCATACAAGAACCAAAATCAAGAAAATATACTCACAGTACAGGACTTTTCAACTTAAATACCATCACCGTGGCTTTCGAGTCCCGCTCCAATTTAAATCCATAAATCCAACTAACTCAACATGTCACAACCACTCCATAATTCAATTTCATTTATTCATATCTATTTACATATTCAATTTCTCAACTCACTTCAAATCACTAATAATAAAGATTCACCTGAAAAATATTATATCTGTGAATTTAGATTCCAACTCCATTTAGGACTCATAAGCAGTTGAAGAAACTATTATCTCGTTTTCGTGGTCAATCTAGATATTTCTACAAGAAAGAACAGTGAAAATAGAGTTCCAATTCATATTTTCACTAATTCTCAGTTTATTTTTCTACTGGAACATATATCAATTTTATTAAAAATCTAGAACATTCCTAAAATTATTCTGTCCACATCGACACGTGTAAAATCAGTCATTCTATCAGTCTACTACCTTCAACATGTATTTTATTGAGGTTTTATACGTTCGCGAAGGCATCCAAAGTCAATTTTACTCACAAAATCATATATTTAGCTACTAAAAATATCAAAGCATATCCAAAAATCACTATCTTAGCATCGAAACGTCCAGAATTCAGTTCTCTACGATTCTATGATCTCAAACCGGAGTTCATTGGATTCTAATTCCATTTTATTCACTGGATATTATCGCAGTACTAT
Organism: Paratinospora sagittata; assembly: GCA_035771175.1. Taxonomy (NCBI): domain Eukaryota; kingdom Viridiplantae; phylum Streptophyta; class Magnoliopsida; order Ranunculales; family Menispermaceae; genus Paratinospora; species Paratinospora sagittata. The sequence continues at coordinate 5,927,468 of CM069611.1, read as the reverse complement.
TCATGTCACTATTCACGTTACTGTTCATTGGAAACATGAAATTTTTTACTAAAATTGTCAAACGGTCTCCAAAAATCATGAAATTAGCATCAATGGATTTGCAACAGTTCATTCTACCATTCTATAGCCTTAAACTGGAGTTTCATCGGGTTTTAAATGATTCAAATGGTCTTCAATCTAATCTCTAAATTCTAACAAACGTCCAACGGCTATAAAAATTTCAAATGAACACATAAATGAAATCGAAGCACATATTCGGGGCCTCTACAGTCTAGGGAGTGTTTTTCCACCTTTAGAACAGATTTTCATTCAAGTTGGATAAAAACTCCAATTTTAAAAATACTATAAAACAACTCTCATAGCTAAAATTACTCCGCTAGAATCGTTACATCTAGCTTAGATATTAATTTCACGAAGAAATAGAGTAAAAATCACTTACCGCGCGTCCCGATTTCACGCAAATCCCGCGTTCTCCCTCTTTTTCCTCTCTTCCCTTCTTCGTCGTTCGTCCTTATTCTCTCTCTTCTTTTTTTCTTTCTTTCCTCCAGCAGCTTCTTTCCTCTCTCTCTTTGTTTCCTTTTTTTTTTTGTTCCACGTTAGAGATATGGATTAGAAATGAGAGAGAGATTTTTTTATTTTTATTTTTTATATATATGTTAGTTTGCTTATTTGAGAAGCAACTTAAAAGATGAGCATGTATTATTTTATGATTCTATGCTCTTAGACCCATTTAGCTACCCAACTTAATATTTGACTTTCATGTATTAAATCATACTATTCATTAATTTATTACATCATACTCCAATCCACATATTTTTAATCCCATAAATTAATCAATTTAATTCAACCCAATTCACATATTTAATTAACCAACCCATTCACTTAATAAAACTTATATTATTTATTTAATAAGTTGATTGATGTACTAATACCCCTTAAATCTAGCATATATTTTCATACACGCGTATATTTAGCTCATACGTATAAAATACACATATTATACGTCTCAATATACGCGTAATTCGATGTAGGTTTTTAATTAAAATTACGGGGTGTTACAGCACTACCCAAAAAGTAAAAACTCGTTGGCGATATTCATTATGAATAACTGCCCCATAATAATCATAGTCATTGGCGATATTCATTAGAATAATTGCCCCAAAATAATAATTGACGATATTCCTTAGAATAACTGCCCCATATATGTAATTCTTATGTTAATTGTGTTCTATAGTGATGTCACACCATACATACAACATAAGTACGATATTAATTGCATTCACAAGACATGTTCAAATTCCACTACACATGGTATCATGTCACAATGCCAAATATAATAGTATTCACGCATGAACTTTACTATGTCAATATTCTCAAGTCATGTGTGTCATTATAAGGCATTATAATTTATACACGAATCTCAGTTACCACATGAATTGCATGTATCCAATTATCATCTGATCAGAACAACAAGCCATGTTGACACATATTATCATAGCCAACAATCACAACATGATATATATAAAATCATGTAAGATAAGCATGCATGAGCAATCTAATAATACTATAGACCTAATTAATTTAACATTCCTATCTATATATCAAAATAAAATATTGTAAATGCATAGAATCTTCCCCACCTGTTACACACGCAGTTCGTTGTTGTCAAAATTCTTGGTGCGTAACGTACGTTCTCAACCTATACATATGTATTACATTTGAATTAGTCACACGTACCTACCCAAATATATATATTATTCATATAAGTAAGATATATGTATATAATACGTATATAACTGCTATAATATATATATTATAATAATTTGTATATATATGCGTTGGGTAACAATAAGATGTATGTATATATATACTACTAAAATATATATATATATATATATATATATATATATATATATATATATATATATTTATATAATTTGTATAGCAGAGAAGTGCCACCACTATGTTTATATAATATATATATACTACTATAATATATATAATCTGTATAACAAAGAAGTGGTTGGCGGTGGTGGATTTTATTATATATATATATATATATTTCATGTGATATATGCATGTTGGTGGTGTGTGATGGTAGTAGATAACACACTATCATGCATCTGTTGGCCATTGTCACAACAGTTGTTGTTGTCTCTCTTAATGCCATAAAAAAAATATGAAAGAAGAGAAATAATCTGGAAAACAGGGGCGGTGAGGTGAGGAACCACACATGGCATTCATAGGTAACCCATATCCATGAGAATGCTGAGAAGAACATGTGGTGCATCACCACACCGACGTTGTCGGTACAACATTCGATCAAAACAAGAAAAAGAGATGCGACAAGTAGAGGAGGAAAGAAAAAGAAGTGTAAAACTTACTTTTGTAGTTGCAGGATTTCCAGTTGCAAGGGCTACGGATCTCCAAAGAGGAAGAATGAGCTTAGGTGGAATAGTATATGAGGAGAAAAAGTGGTGTTGGGTTGCATATGAAGGTTTTATATGCTTAGGGTTTTATGAATGTCTTTGGTGTATATTAGCAATAGCTTAAAAGAAGGCAAATTAAAAATATATGGAAAAGATTTGAGTTGCCTTTACGGGGTTGTTTAAGAAAACATGTCAATCTTTAAATTAAAGCCATGATTAGCGTGAAGAAAGGAGTGACAGATTAATAAAAGAATTCATGCAAGTTATATATATATATATATATATATATATATATATATATGTTGTATATATTTAAGTTGTTGTTTGTGAATACCACGAATTGAATTGTATATGGAATTGAAGGAATTATATATAATAAGAATAATATTCATCCCATAATGTGGGTGAAGCTTTAATAAAAGAAAGTATTTTTTATATGATAAGAATAATCATCCCGTTATGACAAGGATAATCGTGTCATAATGTGGGTGAAACTTCAATAAAAGAATGTATCTTAATATACTATAATGACTGTCCATGTAATTGTAATAGTATCCAAATCAGGAAGTAAATTGAAAGTAATATAACGAAAGAAGTGGAAATATAAGGAGAGATTTAATTGGGATTGGTATGCCACATTAGGTATTTAGGCATTATGAGAGAGACGTGAATGTTAACAAAAGAGAAAGGAAATAAAAGAAATATTAACAAAAAAATAGTGAAAGGAAAGAGAAATTAACAGAAAATAATGAAAGGAAAGAATGGTGACGTGCTCATGCATGCAACCCATGTATATGTCAGGTATGCATGCACATGTATGTGTATCCCCTCTCCCACTTTGACTCTGAAATTTGTGACTAAGTTCCTGGAGGATTTTGACGTCGTAAACTTATTCGTGAAGTTCGAAACGTACGAGTCCATCTCAATTAAATGTGCAGAATTATGAAAACGCCCCTAAGTTTAAAATTACATAAATACCCTTAAAATTTTGGGGTATTACAACTTGGAGAATAATCAAAAAGTTGTCAAACATTGTTCGAATGGTCTAAAGATAGGTTTATATAGTGTTAGGGATAGAAAACCCTAATTTCCAACATTATGTTCAAGTTCAATGCACCTAGGGACTTGCACCAATATTGCAACAAATCAATTTGAAATTTGAGCTCACAATCATCATACTGCCCCAAAACTTAGAAATGCCTTTTTGATAGTGAGAACACGTTTCGGGCATTGAAATGTGAAAATTCAACCATTCTGTCAAAAATCATGGAAACACATTTTCATAGGCTGGATCGAGCTTATGGAAAATTTTACACATTCTGCCTTAAAAGGCTGAAACGCTTTTCTTTTTATGGGAACGTGTTTCTAGTTGTGAATGAGAAAAACACTCATTCTGCCCCAAAGAAAAAAAAACATGTAAACGCATTTTTCTGTGGGAACGTGTTTTTACCTATGGGAACGCATTTCTGATATACAAATTTTCAAACACTCAATTTTCTTTAAAAATTTAAGTTCAAAGTTGGTTTTCTCAAATATTTTAACTCAAATACATTTGAAATGAAGTATAAAGAATATCATTGAAGTTCAAAAACATTTCAAAATGAATTCTAACACTTTGATCAAAATCTTTGACTTTTCTCAAAACAGTTTAACTTTTTGTAAAAAAAAAAAATTGACATTGAGAAAACTTTGAATGCATGCTAGATTTTGTTTGAGTAATCTAAAAAGAATTATACAGCCTTAAAGTGGTCTAAGCAATTACATGAAAAGAAAATAAGACTTGAAGCTCTTTACCTTGATCATCTTTATGCTTTGACTTTAATTTTGAGTTTGACTTTAGGAAATATGCAAGTTAATATGAAAAACTCAATCAAAGTAATTAGATAACTAGGAATGTTATTTGTAATCATCAAAATATGCAAGGGTGAGAGTGATCAAACCAACATACTCCTTACACAGTAAAAAATCTGGTTTATCCAATGACAAATATGGAAATGGCAAAGTTCAAGAAATCATAATTTCAATTCTAATGCTATCTCTGGTGCAAGGTCTTATTATAATGATAACAACAAGAATCAAAATGGTAGTCATAGCAATCAATCTTAGTTGAACAACAACAAACCTCAATGTCAGATCTATGGCAAACTTGGCCACATTGCCTTGAAATATTATAACTATTTCAAGTTGTAGTAACAGATCCTCTGGAGGCTTCCGCACACACTCAATCCAAACAAGCACAAATAGGAGCTCTCAGTCCATCTCTTGCAATTGTAACGGATACACATTGGTATCCTAACTCAGGAGCAACCAATCATTGCACTCCACATTTGGAGAATTTGATCAACAAGGACTTCCATCAAGGCGATGAAAAACTTCATATTGGTGATTGATCCGGTCGCTCGATTCAGACTCCTTTTACCTCCAAATTAGTCTCACTAAATCAACTATTACATGTTCCTTTTATATTCAAAACCTTATCAATGTCTCCAGTTTTGCAAAAGATAATGATGTCCTCTTTGAGTTTCATCCTAATTGTTGTTTTGTGAAGGATCAAGTAACTAAGAAAGTTTTATTGCAAGGGAAGCTTAATCAAGGTTTATATATTTGTTGTTTTAAGCTTGTAGCTCCAATCTCCTTCTCAGTCATGTCTTTCTACTTCTTTGGTAACACCTAATACAAATTGTAATTTGTGTTCTGTTTCTTATGCTACTACCAGTTCGAATTATGTCGTTAATCTTTGGCACAATCGGTTTGGTCATCCAACTGCGAAAGTTGTTCGTTATGTTCTCACTAGATGTAATGTTTCTTTTACAAATAAAGATATCTTTGATTTTTGTTATGCTTGTTACATAAACATCCATTTCATTTATTTGTCACAACCTACTTGAAATCATTAGAGTTTATTTATTATGATGTTTGGGGGTCGTTACCACTACCCTTGTCGCGACCCCCTCCGTAGGATGACATCACGATCGGCACAAAGTATACACGTGTTAACTCCTGACACTTCTGACATCCTGTCAACCTTAACCTGTCTCAATACCTGTACAATTCCATTTCATTTCATAAATGACCCATATAAAATTTCTTTCATCACACGTATCATATATCAAACAATTTCATTCATCATGTCTCAATTAAACACCAGTAACCGGTTTTTTATATACATGTCTACACATCTACATTATATCATACTATAAGTAGTGTTATACATGTATATTTACAAAAATACAAAAGTTGGTTCCAAATATCTCAACAACATACATTTCAAAGGTCAATATGAGCAGTGGTCACTTTTCAGTTGTTTTGCCCTTGCCTTTAATGTCAGCTCTTGAAAAGAATGAGAATTTGGATGAGCTACAACAAGCTCAGTGAATATTTTACCTATGGCATTATATATGCATAAATAATAAAGCATGGCATTTAAATTGTATAAACACAATATGCAAGCAGATAATTAAATAAGGATACATGAACAAGATACAAGTTATCACATTCATATACTTTTAAGACAATGCATAGCCCAGTGAAAATCACAAACACCATCTCCCTCCTTCAAGGTAAATTAGCAAGTATGCCCCTCATTATGCATTGATGAGTGCACTGGCTTCAATTTACTCAACAACAGTCCTAGGTAACCCTATGTCTAAACCTCTCAAATAGGAATGCACCGGCCCTAAGTACTCTCAAGTACTTTATGCGAGTCTGTTTCCAAGAGTCTTGAAAGATAGGATAACCATTCATGTCAAGGACCTACTCCTGTAAATCCATGACATGCTCTAATATCAAAACATTTTTATGAACTCAAATCACAATGCAATAATAGTATTATGCCTACATTGCACAACCAGGTTTTTACATATAATGTCATACATAAAACCAAAGATAAGAATACTCATTGGGCATAACACTTATCACCAATTACGCTCTTTTATAGCTAGTATTACACTGGTTGCACACCAACGTGGTTAATTCACAACACAAATTATCAACAACTTCTTATAATTTCCACAATAAAGCTACCTTTAATCACAATTACACATTAAATCACACAAAGACATCACTTAAATCACTTTCAAACCTCAACTACTCCAGCCACAACTGGGTTTAAGCATACTTACATGCAACCTCAAATTTCCTACAATTTAACATGCTGATAACTTAACGCTCATCAAGGATTAATTTAAATACAAGCTCACACACTAAAACCCACGAAATTGGCACAACCCATATTCCCCAATTTCGTCAAATCATCTATCAAAATTATCTAAATTCATGTATGTTAAGCAACTTGAAGAGAGGAACATGAATCTATGATTTTTACCCCAGAATCCATAACTAAGCCTTAGAATCACCAACCCTAGGCTCGTTTCCTCTTCTCCCTTCGTTTCTCATCTTTCTTTTGCTCAAAACCAGTTGGACTAGTCGAGAAAACGACGAAAAAGTTTCTTTATATGTGGCTAAATCGCCACACCGACCACTGTTAAAAACTTGTCAGAAGGCTCAAGAGCGTGCTTCTCTTAATCAGGAGCATGCTCCTCCTTGCCCAAAAAACCAAATTCCTCTCGGGTTACGCAAGGAGCGCACTGGTCCCTCCTAGAAGCGTGCTTTCGTCCGAAATCTAGAAAAATACATCGTTATGTTTTCCACCACTACTGCGCGTTGCTTCCTTGGGATCATGCTGACACTCCAACCCAAAAATCCTGATGTCCAGACTGAAATTTCTCTAAGTTTCACACCCTAAGTGTCATATCAAGGGTTTCAGGGTTCCTACAATACTAGGATACACACAATTATCATATTCTAAGGTCGTTTATGTATGTATACGTGTACAAATATGTCTAACAATACGTACAAGTCAAAATATATGTTTGACTACGATTATGGGATGTTACACTCCTCTCATAATGGTTATCGTTATTATGTCCATTTTATTGATGCATTTTTCAAATTTACCTAGGTGTATTGACTTAAAACCAAGTCTGAAGTATATTAGACCTTTCTCAATTTCAAGAGTCATGTCAAATTGCAACTTGGCCAATCCAACAAAATTGTTCAAATAGATTGGGGGTGAATTTCAAGCTCTTTCATCATTTTTTCATAAACATGGTATAAATCATCCTGTTTCTTGTCCCTATACTCATTAACAAAATGACACTATTGAGCATAAACATCGCCATATTATGGAAAAGTCATTAACTCTCTTGGCACACTCTTCTTTTGCCTTAAAATTTTGGGAAGAAGTTGTGCACACTATTGTGTTTGTCATCAATCATCTACCTTCTTCAGTCTTACATGCCAAAACATTCTTTGAGCTACTATTTCATCACACTTCAAATTAGGGGTGTTCATCGAGACCGATCAAACTGAAAAATCGAACCAAACCAATGTGATCGGTTCGGGTTGGTTCAATTTTTGTAAGGTTCAGTTCTATTTTCAGTTTAGGAATTAAAAAACTGTTCGATTCGGTTCAGTTCGGATTTCGGTTTAGAAGTTGGAAAACGAACTTAACCCGAACCTAACCGACATTAAGGGTAAGATTGTCATTTTTTCTATAACCCTAAGCCCTAAGGTCCCATACGTTTTTGGACCTTTAGAGAGATTAAAAAAAACCAGTTGTGCTACATTGCTACTTGCGATTGTTGTGATTTTCTCTACCCTAGCTCATTGTACCTCCTGTGATTTCGCCATTTCACCAAACCTTTCTCACTGCAATTTCTTCACCAAACCTTTCTCCTGCGATTTCTTCCTCTTTCCCAAACCTTTCTCGGCGATTTCTTCCCCAAACCCCAAACACAAACTGCAATTTCTTCCCTAAACCTGCGTTTTCTCCCCAAACCGGCAAACCAAGCCCTGCATTTTTCAATTTCTTCAACCCCAAACCTGCAATTTCTTCAAGCCCATTTTGCTATTTCTTCGCCAACGGTCCCAAATCCAACGCCGACGCCGATTTCTTCAACGCTTCAAGGTATTATTTTGTTCATTCTTCATTCTCCAACGCGATCGATTTCTTTTTTTTTTTTTTACTTGGTCATTATGGTATGTTTTGCTTGTTTATATGACATATTTTAACTTCTATTTGGTTGTGATTTCAACCTCAGTAATTGATTTGTGATTACTTAGTGTCTTAGTGACATTTTTTAAATCTATAAGTGATTTGTGAGACTATTTGTGACGCCCCGAAAATTATTACATCTAGCCCATAACCCAATTGCATTTTACCCAAACTCTATGTGTTTGCCTTGATATGTTTGGTGTTTGTTTGATGGTTGTTTAATGTTTGTATATTTGATGTTTGATAATGTATATAAATTTGTGCATTATAAATTGTATATGGGTCATGTTAAATTAAAGTATAATGCATGTGTTATTATTTATGCATGGGATCATTAAACCATGAATTGATATGGGTTAGGATTGATTGAGTAAAAGGATAAATGAGGATGAAAATCTGGTGTATTAGATGGATTGGACATTTAAAATACATGCAAGCATGAGATTGGTTAAAGTACATGTGGTTGGTATGGGTAGTATGAGACCAACACATGTCAAGTTGGTGCATGAGAATGGACAAGTGTCTCATGCCCCATTTCTCTTCTCCAACACATGTCAAGTTGGTACATGAGACCAACACATGTCAAGTTGGTGCATGAGAATGGACAAGTGTCTCATGCCCCATTTCTCTTCTCCAATACATGTCAAGTTGGTGCATGAGAATAGACAAGTGTCTCATGCCCCATTTCTCTTCTCCAATATGAGAATGGACAAGTGTCCCATGCCCCATTTCTCTTCTCCAATACATGTCAAGTTGGTGCATGAGACCAACACATGTCAAGTTAGTGCATGAGAGTGGACAAGTGTCCCATGCCCACTTCTCTTCTCCAAGGAAGTCCTACAGAGTGAGATGAGTGGAGGGAAAGGAAAAAAAGAAGAGAAAGGAAAGAAGAAGAGAAAGAAAAAGGAAGTTGCTTTGAGGGAAGTCTAAGCAACATTATCATCAAAGTGCTGGATCTTGATGATATATGCTCAGATTAAGCTCAAACATTGTCATCCAGTTCATATCTTATGGTTATTCATTGTGGTCGGTGGAGATCTTGATTGAAGTTTTCTTCTGAGAGATATAACTTTCCAAACAAAGTTGGTCGGAAAGTCTGAATTTCTCGCGCAGTTTAGATCAAACTGAAAGATCTCCTAAACCTATTGTTGGATGGATATGATATTTTAGAAGATTGTTCACAACTAATATTTCTGCATTATGAACGGTTGTTTGTGTGATATAGTCATCTGAGTTCAAGTATTTGCAGCAGGAAAGGAGAAATTGTCTAATTAGAAACTTGTTCATCAAAGATGCTATCTCTTCGGTCCACCGTTGGATTGAGCTTATTTTTGGACAAAAGGTTAACTTCTTAACATACTTCAATCTGTACGATTGATTTTGTGATTAAATATTTCTATTGGCAGCTTGATACATCCGAACAGAATATTAAATGGAAAATTGGTAAGGTTGTTTGTATTAGACCTAAATTTAGAATTTGAACTTAGACCTTTCCAAATAGCTTGCATGTCAACTATGTTGACCTAGTTGCCATTGTTGATGAACCCATGATGCAAAATCAGTGATATACATGGCTGAACATGGTGACCTAGTGTAAATCGGCAATATGGCCTAAGTATGAAAATTTTCATATTTTAGGGCTTTTGATGCTTTTGACCTAGAGTCATTGAATTAATGCAATATATGTCTAATTAATCATGATTAAGGTTGATTATGCTATTGATTAGGTGATTGTGACTATATCATGGGTTAGGCCTACTTGTGATCGAATGACCCAATTTGGGCATGTTTTTGCCTGAGGAATTGAAAATCAGTATTTTTGATTAATTGCATGGTTTATGAATGAGAACTATGGATTAGAGGCCTAAGTCATGTGATTTGAGTAGAATGATGGGATTTAGGCCTATTGTCTATATGTGGGCTGATTTAAGGTTGATGTGTAATGTCTATGTGATTGAGCATAGGAATTGATGTATGGTTGGATATTGATGAATGTTTCAGGACCTTGATTGGGTTGATTCGATTTGGTGTCCGTGTGTGGTTAGATACTCTCGCGAGGCTTGGTTGTGAGTAGACTTCATTTATGATTATATATTTTATGTCATCATATCACTTATATATATTGTATGTTGAAAGCATGAATGTGTTCTAATGTTTTGAATGATGCATTGATTTGAGAAAACCTTATGACTTTGGTTGGGCCCATCTATCTGGCTAATAGGGAGACTTAACCTTGTCATAAGAGGGTTTTAGAAAGGAAATATTTGGGGATGAGAATAGTACGGTGAAATAGACGTGCACTAGTAACCCCAATGCATGTGGAATGTGGATCCAAATTGATAGGCTTTTACTTGCATCAAACTTATTATAAATGCTTGATATCTATATGTTATGAGATTTTAATCATGCTACACATTGACATGCATACATGATATTTATTGATGAGTATTGATAGCATATTTGAATTCTATTCACTGGGCACCATTGGCTCACCCTCATTTTCCTCTTTTAGGTCCTTCCGTCACAAATAAGGGCAAAGGAATAATCATATCTTGAGGGCCTTGCCGGCGAGAGAATCCAAGGCCTCGATGTGAGTTGAGTGGCATTTTGATTGAACTGTGTTTTAAATTATGATGTATTATATTTTGGACTATGTAATTATAACACTTACTACATTGTAGTATGGGTGAGTTGGGACTTGTTAGATAGACCATGTGGGCATATGACGGTTTTTTTTGTACCCATAGTTTTGGACTTTATGTGTATGTCCATCTTGATGCACTGTAGGGATTATGATTTTATTTATAGTTCATTTTTATGGATTATCTCTTGTCCTGGATGATTAATACGGTTGGTAGTTTTGTTTAGTACCTTTTGATATTATGTCGTTGTTTGGGATAAGGCTCGTAGGGTCTCAACCACCTCACGGGGGTTAAGGAGTAGTTGGAGATGCCTACGTCGGGCGTCCCGCCCCTGCATTCCGCACGTCATTCCTTGCGGGGTTGGTGGTCTGGGGTGCGGGGTCGCCACACTATTAGCATAATGTTTTTCTCCAAGGAATTAATCACCCTGCTTTCAAAAATTCCCAAATCCTTAGGCCTACTATTCATGCCAAGACAGGCATACCAGTATTATAACCAACCAAAAGAAGAAAGATGTTGAAAATCTCGTTGTAATTCTGTCATATTTGTATTCCTGAAATTAAATGATTATATTTGGAGCCAACTAAAACTGCTTCAAGTGTTTTTTTTTTTTTTTCAAAAAATCTCACTGTAATTTTGTCATATTTCTTTATTGTTTTATGTGGTCATTGTTTTTTCAGCAATGAGAGTTTTATAATATAATCACTGATCACATCCACCATGGTTTCTCAGTTAAGTCTTTAGAGAAGATGTACCTAAATTTTGCATCATAAGGTAACCAATATATAATCTGGGATGTCTTCTTCTTGGCTTTCCACTCAATGCATTTCTGAATTGAATCATAAAGCACTAAGCTCAATTTTTAATTCCTTAAATCTGCATATATTATGGGTTAATCTTGCATGAGCCCTAAGCTTTTCCTACAAATCTATGTTTAAAGAATTAAAAATTGGATATACCTTGATTCAATAGGAGGTAAAAAATGTTGTTTTTTAGTTACCCAATTTTTTTTTTCTTATGGATGTGTATCATCATCATTATAATTATTTTTTCTTATGGATGTGTATTATTTTTTAGATGTCTACAAATGATACCCTAGTTGGGACATCGACAACTGCACAAAGTGTAGCACCTTCAAATGAAGCAGGAGTTGGAGATGCAAATGTCATGTCTTTCACTGATGTAAAGGAACCAGCCATGTCTACAACAAAATAATTTAAGAAAGGTAGCAGGCCACCCTCTCTTGTTGGGGAGCATTTTGGGGAAATCACTAGATGAAAAAGGGAAAGTAGAATTTGCATCATGTAACTATTGTGGTAGAGAATATCATTGTCCGAGTAAAAATGGTACTAGCACATTGACGATTCACTTATGAAATGTTTTAAGTATCCATACAATTCCAAGAAACAAAAGTCCTTATCATTCCAAAAACCCGACCAAGAAGGTGATAGTCAGTTGGCAACATGAAAATTTGATCAAGAATATATTCGTAAAACACTTGTCGAGATGGTTATCACCGATGAGTTGCCATTTATATTTGTAGAAGGTGAAGGGTTTCGAAAGTTTTGTTATGCAATGCAACCTAGATTTACACTCGTGTCAAGGACTGCCATAGCTAGGGATTGCGTAGAAATCTATGCATGTGAGACGTCAAAACTAAAAAAGATTTTGACTAAAAGATCTCAAAGTGTTTGCCTTACTACAGACTCATGGACTTCATAACAAAATATGAATTATATGTGTCTCACTGCTCATTATATTGATGATGAATGGAATTTGCATAAAAAAATCATAAACTTTTGCTTAATTTGTAGTCATAAAGGTGAGGCAATTGGTAAGGCTATTGAGATGTGTTTGCTTCATTGGCGAATTGAAAAGATCTTTACAATCACTGCTAATAATGCTCTAATGATGTTGTTGTTGCATATTTGAAGAAGAAAATAAATATTTGGAGAGGGGGTGTCTTGGATGGGAATTATCTTCATATGAGATGTTGTGGGCATATATTGAATTAGGTGATGGTTTAAGCATCATGAATGAGTCAGTAAGCCGAATTCAAGGAGCTATTAAATATGTAAGGGGTTCTCCATCTAGATTACAAAAGTTCAAGTCATGCATTGAACTTGAGAAAATAACATGTAAAAGCTCTTTGTGCTTAGATGTACCAACTAGATGGAACTCAACTTAAATGATATTGGAAGCGGCTATCAAACTTCAAAAGGCATTTGAAAGGCTACAAGAGCAAGATAAAGATTTTAAATCTGAAGTTAAAAAGGGGTTTCCTTAAGAGGAGCATTGGGAAGAAGCTCGTGTCTTTATGAAGTTTTTAAAACAGTTTTATGGACCTACAAAACGTTTCTCAGGATCGCATTATGTCACAACCAATGCATATTTTCATGAAGTATGTGCAATTGAATATCTTTTACGAGAATCAATAGATGATGGTGATTATGTTTTGAGTACAATGGCAGTGAATATGAAAGAGAAGTTCAATAAATATTGGGGAGATATTAATAAGGTGAACATGATCTTGTTGGTTGCAGTGGTCCTTGATCCTCGATACAAGTTGAAGTATGTGAGGTATTGCTACAGTGGCTTGTATGTATTTGAGCACGTTGAAGAGATGAGTAGAAAAGTGAAGGAACTTTTTGATAAGTTGTGTGTGCACTATCAATTCCATTCTAGTTCTTCTACTTCAACAAAAGAAACTCAACCTAGATCATCACATGATATGGAGGTTGATGTAGTAAATGAAGATGGGCAAGTCAAAAAGCAAAAATTTGGTTTTCAAAAAAATTTGGAGGAAGAAGAAAGTACAATTCATAAATCAGAGGTAGATCGATATTTAGAAGAAGGATGTGAAAAAGAATGTGATCATTTTGATATTTTGAATTGGTGGAAAGTCAATTCCTCTTAGTATCCAATAAGGTTTTTGATGAGGAATCAAAGAATGTTATGTGCCATGTATGTTTGGCCATGGTGTAAAACAAGGTTAGAATGTTTATATAATAAGTATAAAACTTTGCAAGTATTTCAAATGTTTTGATTCTAGTTTTTGTGAACATACATATATATTTCTTTGAAAATCCATACTAGTTATAAAAATTCTAAAATTATCCTCAGTAAATATCTTGATCTAACGTTCTATCGCAATCTTATGTATTCAAACTCTTTCGCTTGGTCTTTTCGACTATTATCCAAATTTGTGTGTCCCATACCACATGAATTTGGTAATAAGGGTTTCAACCAAGTTAAGTTGTATGAACACGGTCTCTATAAAACATTGACGAGAGAGAAGTTCACTAATAGTATCGTCCAGGTTTACTCGTCTCATACCGTGTAAACTTAGTGATAATGTTAGTAATTCAACTTTCCCTAGATGTTTTTTTTTCACACAAGGTCGTGGGTTTTCTTACTTCAACGTTTTATTTAGTATCTTCTAATTTTGTTGTGTCCCATACCACTCCAAAGTTAGTGATACAAAAGAAAGAATGGTTGTAAGTTGGCCCACCAAACATAGTCTCAAACAAACATTTCATTCATAAAAAGAAAATAGTTATAATGCCAGTAATCATTCCTGTTAGTTACAAAACGACTACCAGAAGAACGTTGAGAAGATGTTCGTTCTTCTACTATGCCTTGCACACATGTTATTAAAGCATTCTGGGTCTCCTACATCCGAGCAAGACTAGATACAATCACATTTAACTGGTCAAATGGATTTGTCGATTGTCCCATTGATGGTTGGTAGGTTTTTTGTCCCATAGGTGGAGGATAGATTGTAGTCATTGGTGGAAAATGTTGGTCGTATGGTTGACTCATAGGTAGAGGGTAATTAGTTTGATTATATGAAGACTCCCTAATTAGGACTTCTTTGACGGTTGGATATGCTTGAGTCGAACAATTTTGAAAGAGTGGACTCATCGGGATATCATGTCTTTCAAAGTTTGGTGTCGTCCAATTTTGTTGCGGTTGGTTAACAGGAACTGGATGACATGGTGCCTCAGAAGTGGGAAACCTTTGGTATGTCGTACTGCCATGAGTTGGGAGGTTCCAGGAAGGTGGATTCACTGGAACTCCCTGTCCATTCTGATTTGCTTGTGGTTGACCAAGGTTGCCAAAGAGATCATTCTCGGAGAATAGATGATCGGGATGACCATTATTTGGGGTTGGGTTTGTTGTTGTGTTCTGGATTGGTTCATTAACTAGTGCTTCCCTAATTGGAATCTTGCACTGACTTTTTTGTTGACAACGTCCATTGTTATCTCTAGTTCTTCAGCTATTTCCCCTGGAAGTCATGCCAAAAATTTCTTCGTCAGTCACCCCTCCCCTTAAGACGAAAGTCTGTGAGATGGAGGATACTGTAACAGCATTAGTGATCTATTTCGAAGATTCATTAAAAGTATTGATGTTTGCCTCCCAAAGCATCCTCGTGATCAAGACTTCGTAGCCGAGGAGCTCCTTTTTTGTAAGGTTTTGAATCACCCGTAACATTTGCTGGATGATAATGTGAGGTAGGGAGACAGAGATTCCTTTTTCTAAGCAATATAGCACAAGAAGTTGAGTTCTTGTCATAGATCCTCGAGTCACCAATTCCGGCAATTCCGGCAAAATGTTGCCGAATACGATCTTCCCAAGGCCGGCAAGAGATGTTTTAAGGAGATTATTTGAGAGGTAGGCGTACGTCATTTCGGTGTACGGCTTGTCGGCAAGGAAATTGAACAGTTGTTCCTTGGATTTCGCAATCTTTGCAACCGTCTGGGGTTGGTGTGGATCAATGATCTTGTCTCCTATTGGGATTTCCATAAGTCGTGAAATAGTTTCAACGTTGATGGAAATCTTTACTTCCTTGATCATTGTTTCTAAGACAGGAGTGATCCCATCTTCTTGAAGTCTCACGCAATTCATGGATTCGTAAAATGACTTCACCAAGCTGAAGGAGATGTAACCCTCAACTTTTGTTATATTCAGCCACCCCAGTTTTGAGAGTTTGTCGTTAAGGATAGGACGGAGACGGAGATCTCTATTGTCGATACTCCTCATAGTCATAACCTCCCGTTTGAAAAGTTTCGTAAGTTTTGTTGAAATCGGTTCCCGACTATCGGAAGTCATTCCTTCACTTGAGGCCATTATCTTGTTGAAAGGAAGATAAAACTTGTTCTTTAAGATTTAGGCTTTGTCCATTGGACAATATTTTCTATTTTTTTCTTTTGATGTTTATGCCATCATGAATCCAATTTTTTTCCATTAGCAACAAGTTATATATATATATACATATATATATATATCTCATATATTCATAGATATATAGATATATATATATTATAAATCTTAACTATATATATGTATAGTTTTCATAAATCATAACTATATATATATATATATATATATATATATGAATCTAAACTATATAAAAACTATATAGTTATCTAGATATATATTTAATATAAATCTTAATTATATAATTTTAAAGATATATATGTCTAATATATTTTTTCTCTTAATTGGTGGACTTGGGCGGGCCGTGGACCTTTCTCTTTCATACCATTAAATGTCACACTCCGCCCAGACGCGCCTAAACTGGCAGAACACTGCTCGGCGGGGCGCGAATGCATTATAACAATAAGCGAGTGCGCAAGTACACACTTAAGTACAAGTCTGATTTTATAATTGTATGTCGTCTGAGTTCACGTACAGATGTCCATCCCCGGGTAATGTCGGATTATCATTGTACGTCCCTCCTCAGGAACGACGCCCTGGATTCACGTATAGATGTTCATCTCCAGGTAGACCCGGGTTCTCATTGTACGTCCCTCTCCAGAGAAATATCAATAATAGTGAGCATTGCTTCTAACTATTTTGTGGATCATAAACCACTTACGTACCTAGGTGGTGTTTATGTATGATGCTAATGCATGACCTGGTCCGATTTTTACTAACATTAGACAGGATTTTGGGAACGTCTGGTGATTCTTATCAGGTCAGTATCACCACGTGTAAAGTTAGGATGTTCAGTATCACTTGTACAAGCTGATAGCTTTCAAATATGACCAACCAGATCAGTCTCCAGTTTGAGAGGTGAGACACGAGGTCTACTTAAGTACCAATCGTCTAGAGCAGCACGCTACCTCCCGTTCACTATTTAAAGTTACTGAGGAAAAGACAATGTCTGGTTGAGTCAGATTGACCACTAATCCAGCATAGTAACAATGTAATACATGAACTTAAAATATATAGGCATAAGTATGACAGGTATGAACATTATACGCAATAATGCAGTGTAAATGAATAGTGGACATAATGATAAATGAATATAAACTTTAATAAAAGTTATAAGACACGTAAACCTATATTTCGCACTAATCCAGCATAGTAACAATGTAATACATGAACTCAAAATATATAGGCATAAGTATGACAGGTATGAACATTATACGCAATAATGCAGTGTAAATGAATAGTTGACATAATGATAAATGAATGTAAACTTTAATAAAAGTTATAAGACACGTAAACCTATATTTCGTTCTCCACCTTCAGATAATAACTCCTTCTAGAACTGGCGCCTTCTTCCGAGCAAAATAGCGTTGCACCGCGAAGAGAGTTTCGAAAAGATAGTCTCAAAGAGATAAGAGAAAAACTCAATGAGAGTAAGAGAGAGAGAGAAATCAGCAAATGATTGGTGTGAGAAATACCAAATGGGGGATGGCGCTTTTTATAGCCAAAATGGTATTCGAACATTCAGGCAGGTGTCCGAAGTTCAATTTAATTTATTTTTTTTGTACAAACTTTGGGTATTACACCAATTTCCTTCCAGCTTCATGGATCATGAATACGACATTTCAGCAAGGTTCAGTTGAATCTTGGAATTTGAAAGAACCATATAGACCATGACATGACAAAGTGCTTAATTAATGGAATTATACAGGTATATATATATATATATATATATATAGAGAGAGAGAGAGAGAGAGAAATGTTATTCTAACTGCTGCTTTTTTTTGTCTTTGACTCAGTGTCCTCCTAACCCCTTTATGGGGGAGACTAATCTGAAGTCTGGGTACTGCTAGGCGTAAGGAAAACCATCCCCAACATAGATGGACACAGTGGGCACGAGCCCCTAGCTGCAGAGTTTAGTTTTGAACTCGCGACCACACGGGGCCCCCTCAACCACTGAAGCGCAATGCTCGTCTAACCAACTGCGCTATCCAACGTTGGGTTCTAATTGTTGCTTTTACAACTGCAGCTGATGTGACAACCATAAAACGAGGTAGAGATTTAGGTTGCATTTGGTTCTTGATCCGAAAAGTAGAATACAACTCAAAAAGTGAAAACTCATAAAATATTGTGTCATTTTCTGAAAATAGTTTATTTTCTTTGTAAATTTTAAAAAAACTATTTTCGGATTTCAACAAGCCAAATGCGTTTTCTCGTATTTCTAAAATTTTGGATACAGACAAGTATATGAATCCTAAACCAACTCCTTACAACATTTAAGGCTACTCTTTTTTTAAAACCCCATAATGCTCATGCTCACGCCTCCTTTTCTTACCAACTCTTCACAATATTTGTCATTCTCTAACACTAACAATCGTCCAACATCCAACCCAAGTTTTTTTTTTCACTTTTTTTTATTTGTATAAAAAAAATAGTTAAAAAATAGTGTATTTAAAAATTAATGTCAGCTTAGACTATACCGTATTCAAAACCATAGTGTTCGTACCTAAGGGTGACAATATAAGTCACGATACGATAACACAACTCGAAACTGACATGAAATAAACGGGTTTGGGTTTTGCATAAACAGGTGCGGGTAAAAATAGGTTAAACCCGATTAGACAAGATTAAATTTCAGGTCAAAATATAGGTCGACCTACTAAACCCGAAATTAACCCGTTTAACACGATTATATTTTGTGTTGAGATTTATGTTATGTGTGAAGATTTTTTAATATTTTATGTCATATATTGAGACTCTAACTTTATAATATTTTATTTGATCTTTACTATATGGTTATATATATATATATATATATATATATATATATATATATATATATATATATATTTGAATCCGAGAAAAAAGTGAGCTAATTGTTTGTAATTATAAATTATTAATTCAAAATTTAAATTTTGGGACTTTTATATAAGAATTGCAACCAATGGGTTGTGAAATTCTTTTTATACTTTGTAAACAAAAACCATTAACTTTGCAACCCATTAATACATAAATTTAATTTAAGGGGTTGTAAAATTTATGTGTAAATATCAATTAGCGTAGTTTTTTTTTTTCTCATTTTCTTATATTTGTACAAAATATGAGCAAAAAGTTTCTTCATGCAACCCATTGACGTAGAAATTTGATTTAGTACGTGGTTTGTAAAATTTATTTTCTATACTTTTTTACACAAAAATTGTAATTTTTTTGCACTTTTTATAGAAATGTTGTAGATGAATTTAACCTTACAACGTATTAATACAGGAATTTTATTTAATGGGTTGTCAAATTATATTTTTTCAAAGTATTTCTAAATGTATTCACTAAAAATATTCAATGTACCTACTTATTATGTATTATTGTTAAAAATTTATGAAGTATTATATTTTTTTCGCATTTTTTACAAAAATAAATTTCACAACCCATTGGCCGCAATTCTTACGTAAAAAGTGCAAAATTTTAAAAATTACTCATGAAATCAAAATTTTGAATTAATAATTTATAATTATATATATATATATATATATAAAAGAAAGAATGGGTTGGGATGGGGTACGTGGCAAATAGTGTAAATAGTAAGTAAATGGAGATACGGGTAAAACAGCTAGAATAGCATTGCCCATATATATATATAATCACCAAAAAGAAGTATCTTAAAATCCCACTACTTTCCAATAAAATAATAATAATAATAGCCACAAAATCTACCAACTTATTGAATTAACTAACATTTTCAAAAGATCTGATACATTAATTAATTAAATACAAATTGAAAACTTAGATATGAATTATCTTAAAATCCCACTATTTTTCAATAAAATAATAATAATAATAATAGCCACAAAATCTACCAACTTATTGAATTAATTAACATTTTATGCATTTTTTAATTTTAAGAAAATTATTTATTGTAATAATCCCTCAGAATTTAAGAATCCAATAATACATACATAAAAATAATCAATGATTACGCTTTGGTAATCATCAAATTCATGTTCAAATTAGCACTAGCTAGATAAATGTAAAACAAAATAAAACCTTTTCTATAAAACCAATCAATTAATTGATTAATATGAGATCCTAAGATTCCTCCACATTGTCTCTCATCCAAAGAAAAACCCAAAAAAATAAAAATACAAAAAGATTTCTCGAGCAACGAAGAGTTAAAAAGAAGACGAGCCTACGTACGAGGGTAGGCACAGGATCACGTGGGTGGCGTAAGCAAAATGAAGGGTCTGCGATGAAAACAAGGAGAATTGATGCCAAGAAGTAGGAGAAGAAGAGACTCATGACTCATGAGAGCTGAAAAGGGGGGATTTTGCATTGATTGGAGCAAATGAGTTGAAAATGATACGAAAGGAAAAGGGTGGGAGGGAAGGGAGTAAAAAAGAAAAAGAAAAGATATTGTTTATCTAAATATACAAATAAAATAAATGGTACTATGGTTACTATGTGATTGACTGTAAATGTTGTTTGTTTGATTGGAGCCAATGAGTTAAAATGATAGGAAAGGATCTACGTGGTTGGCTCAGTAAAAATGAGTTGAGTCCCAAGATTATTTCTATATAAAAATTTTAGGATGTGATTTTTGAAGGCTTCATCGTTGAGAGATCAGGTTTATTATTTTTTCTGTAGTCTCGAATAAGGACTAAACCCTAAATCCAAAGATGTGAGAATATTTTATAAAAAATAAAAAAAAATAAAATTATATATATATATATATGCTAAAATAAAATAAAAGGTAAGTGATTGACACCAAAAATAAAAATAAAAATTATTTTTTTGTTTGTTTGATTAATGATTAATAGTAGTAGTTGTAGGAGTAGTACTAGTGGACTACAACATTGTAACAAGAGAAAGGCCGAGAAAGGCCGACGTGTGTCTCTTGTGTCATTCAGCTTTTTCCCACTTTGGTTTTAGTGTGCAAACCTCTCGTACATTTACAGTTGTTCTGATCATTAGTACTGGCCCCTCCTTTTCTTCTTTATTTTAATAACAAACGAATAATAAATAAATTGCTCCCTGATTAAGGACCCACTAAATATCTTGGTCTTGAGCCACTAACATTGAATATAAATATACCATAAAAAATAGAATAATAGTTAGTAATGTTGTAAATATATTAAATATTTAAATAGTAATTATATGCACTATATAAATATCTTAAATAATATAATACTTATAGTATATATATTTAAATATTATATATATTTAAATTATATAAATATGTATATATACGTATCTCACGTGAATTATATGAGAGTATAGTTATTCATTCATATAAGAGCATAGTTATTTATCATGTGAGAGTATAGTTATCAATCATGTGAGTTGGTGATCTTTTGATGTAAATCTCTCCTTATAAATATGGAAGAGATCATGAAGAAAAGTTGTAAGAAATGATGTAAAAAAAATAAAAAGAGAAAGAAGAATGGAAAATAAAATCTAACATTTTTCTTTGAGCGTTATTTGATTATTTTGATTCAATTTATAACAAGTAATGTTCATTATAACAATTTTGCCAACATTTCTTTATTCTCGCATTTTTGTAATTTTTGGAACAGTTTATGGGTTCTAATTAACTTTACATGAAATCTTTCAAAAATAATTATCATAAACCCCACTATATCAAAGCTTGTTATTACAAAGTTCATATAATGAAGATAATTGTTTTTTAGTGTGTTGTGTGTAAGTTTTATGCAAGAATTAACTTTGTGCAAAAAATATAACAAAAAGTCTTTTATCTCACATCAATTAGATAATTAATGGACGAAACATTAATTCTTAAGTTGCATATGTTTCATGTTTCGCAGGATATATATGTCACTAATCATGAAGTCTCCAAGTGTTTGCCAGATGTGTGATGAACCATAAACATTCCTTATATATATGTAACAGTACTGCTAAAGTGACTACACATCTCTACTATTTAATTCAAAACTATAAATCCAACACTTATATTAATTATCTTTAACTAACGTTCCGTTGACTGGGATGGAGTGCTCATCTCAAAAAATGAGGTCACAAGTTTAACTCTCCACTAACATTAGCCACTAGAGCGTCTCCCACTCGAGCAATCAAGGACCCAAGAGATTGGTCGAGACCGAATATCCATATACTCTTAGTTATAAAAAAATAATAATAATTATCTTTAATCAAGTCTTAATTATGATAAATAATCCAAAGGTGCGTTTAATTGTCTATGGTTTGAAATATAGTTTCACTATATCATTTCCCTACATGTTACATAACCAGCTTCTTCTTTTTTTTTGGTTTCTCATGCGGTGTCCCCACACCTTTCAGATATGAGACTAGTCCTCATTCGAGACGGGAGCGGAACAACTGACCTTTTTCAACAAAAGTGTCTCTAAGAATTAGACCCTGAAACTTACATACATGTACAATTTTAAGATTCAACCTGCTTCTATTAAGCCAATCACTGGTTAATTATAAAGCTTTTATATTAATTGAAGGATCGAACACGATATCGTATGATTTTTAGATGAATTTTCAGACAAGGCTTTGATCGAAGCTAAGTGTGCTACTAACTTTGAGAAATCCTTTAAGATGAATTCTCTTAAGGTAAGACCCTTTTAAATACGTAAGGGAGTTTGATTCCGTCTGTCCCTTCCTCCTATGTAAGGGGTGGGAGAAGATTCTCTAAGAAGATTTAAGAGATATTATGAAGAGTGAGCTATATTATTTTTTCCTTAAACTTTTAATCTATTAGCCTAACTTATGTCTATGAATGTAGACCATCTAGATCCAAAATTATGTATATTATAAGATAACAGTTGTTCAATAACTTTGATTAAGATGAATATGTGTTATAATCAAATTTAGCAAAAATGGTGAACATAAACCACTAATATTTTAATCTAATCTCATCATACATATAGTTAGATAATTTATGGTATTCATGATCAAACATGTTTTTATTATTTAATACATACATATATATATATATATATATATATGATGGTTAAATTACCAAGACATATGCACATTCACATTATTTAGATTTTGAAGATTAGCATTGCATGCCTTCAAGGTAGAAGTGAAGCCCTTCCTGTTGCTCATAACAAAAGATCTCAAAACTAAGCGTAGAGTTAAAGACATAAAGAGTATATTTAGCTGAAAGATGACAAACTAGATGTGGGAAATGAAATCGAGTACAAGCAAAGAGATGAAAGTATAAAATCACACAATATTATAAGATGGGGCAGTTTTTCAAACTTTCGAAAAAAAAAAAAAATCTTCCGACTAAATAGCTGCACACCCAATAGATGAAGAGTTCAATTACTTTGGGTTGTTTACTTGTTTGTTTCACTGTCCTTGATCACATACCATGTTAAGGAAATGTTAATCACCCTGTGAAAATAGCCACACCATCTATCAAGAAGTTATTATTCATTAAAGATTTTTTTTTTAATTCATTAAAGATTTGATAGATTTGTGAATCTAGTTGTTACGGCATGTTTTATAGCTAGTGCGGAAATATTAAACAAAGAGGTAATTTAAATAACTATATAACACTTGTCTTTAACATGATCTGTCAAGTGACAAATGTGTTTACCTGAATGTATTGCATGGGCTGATTTTGTGAACAATTGTTAAAATGGGTTAGTAAAGTTTTACACCAATATATAACCCATTTTACACCAAAATAACAAGAATATGTGGTCTAAGTTTTGGGAGAGTTGAGTCGGTTGCCACTCAATTCATGGAGTTCCAACTCAATACATAACCCATGTTGAGTGTTATTTATACATGTGTCAACGTGATAAATATAGGCACTATTTCACTGTTTAGTATATGACATGCATTTAGATTGTATTCACATGCTCACGTTTATTTTATTTATTACAATATGCATACATGTGCCTCAAATAATATAATGTTCATGATAATTATTGATGCATGATAAAGTTTTAATAATAATTGAGTTGAAACAACATGTTGCCAAAGTGACATCTGTTGTATAAATTCATTTATTTTGGAATATTTAAGATGTGTGTGTTTATAGCTCATTCGAATAATGATCAGCCCAAAAGAAGATTGTTATTTGGCGGAACAATAGCACACCTGTGGTGATAAATATGTGATGATTATCAAATTTTCATGCGAGCAATAAGTCTGTCTAAAGAAGGGCTTATTGTTTTGCAGGATTTATCGTTGATATTTGATCACTGCAGGAAGATTATCACTTACAGTTAATATTTTGTCCAAAACATAAACATTAATGTTGTTCTAGGTATCTTATGATGGACGCCCACCTTATTTGTCTATTTGACTATTTGGTTATGTCATGCTAGTATATATATCATGTTATTTGTATACTTAATTTATGACTTGACATGTTTTAATGTAACTTGTTATTTTTTGTTTTGTTTTCGATTCAGTTTCTGCTTCACATTTATCTACCAACTTAAGTTCCATTCCTGTGCTTAATGACAAAAACTTCAAGACCTGGAAAGAGAACTTCATGATAGTGTTGGGTCGTATGGATCTTGACCTGGCATTTTGAAAAGACCCTCCTGCTTCCCTTACTGTTGAGAGTACCTCTGAGCATAAGGTATTCAGTGAGAAGTGGGAGAAGTCCAATCGAATTAGTATCATGATTATGAAGCGTTCTATTCCATAAATTATGAGGGGTTCTTTGCAAAAAGAGGAAGATGCTAAGGCTGGCTCAATGGGTACTCAAGTTGCGAAATCTAACCTTATGAGGAAGAGGTTGCGAGTTCGAACTTGGGGGAGGCCCTCCCTGTGCTGTGGATTGTGCAGGGGGATAAATGATCTCGGTGTCCGGCGTCCTTGTGTGGCGTGGCTGGCCGAGATGGGACAATATTATGGATCCATAATGGCTAGGCGTTCGCCCCGAGGGGGTGCGCCCGCACCTGAGTAGGGGGCACTCTGTGCAACCCAGGGTGTGACAAAAAGGCCTTATGTATGGCTCAATGGGTACTCAAGTTGCGAAATCTAACCTTATGAGGAAGAGGTTGCGAGTTCGAACTTGGGGGAGGCCCCTGGACTGTGCAGTGTTCTGCATAGGGAAAGGACAAAGGTCGTTGGGTGCGTGCAGTGTTCTGTGGACCCCAATGAAGACAATACTGTGGATATATAATGGCTAGGCGTTCTCCACTGCGGTGGTGCGCCTGCACCTGGGTAGCTCAATGGGTACTCAAGTTGCGAAATCTAACCTTATGAGGAAGAGGTTGCGAGTTCGAACTTGGGGGAGGCCTCTGGACTGTGCAGTGTTCTGCATAGGGAAAGGACAAAGGTCGTTGGGTGCGTGCAGTGTTCTGTGGACCCCAATGAAGACAATACTGTGGATATATAATGGCTAGGCGTTCGCCCCGAGGGGGTGCGCCCGTACCTGGGTAGGGGGCACGCTGTGCAACCCAGGGTGTGACAAAAAGGCCTTATGTACATAAGGCCTTTTTGTCACGCCCCGGCCGCAGCCGCGAACGCGGGCGCACCACCACGACCTCAGCCGTGTGGCGAACGCCTAGCCATTATGGATCCATAATATTGTCCCATCTCGGCCAGCCACGCCACACAAGGACGCCGGACACCGAGATCATTTATCCCCCTGCACAATCCACAGCACAGGGAGGGCCTCCCCCAAGTTCGAACTCGCAACCTCTTCCTCATAAGGTTAGATTTCGCAACTTGAGTATCCATTGGTATCCATTGGTCAATGGATACTCAAGTTGCGAAATCTAACCTTATGAGGAAGAGGTTGCGAGTTCGAACTTGGGGGAGGCCCTCCCTGTGCTGTGGATTGTGCAGGGGGATAAATGATCTCGGTGTCCGGCGTCCTTGTGTGGCGTGGCTGGCCGAGATGGGACAATATTATGGATCCATAATGGCTAGGCGTTCGCCACACGGCTGAGGTCGTGGTGGTGCGCCCCCGTTCGCGGCTGCGGCCGGGGCGTGACAAAGGCATTCCTTACCGCTCTTCAGAAGTTGTATCTCAAGAATGAGAAAGCTAAGATGATTACTACATTGGGAAAACTCATCTCAATGAAGTATAGAGGCAAAGGGGACATTCGAGAGTACATTATGCAAATATCTCACCTTGCAGACAAACTTCAAGAACAAAAGCTAGAGATAAGACATGCAAGTAGCCTTGGTCCTGATTTCGCTTCCTGCACAATATATGGACCTTAAGACTATATACAACACCCAGAATTACAAATGGGGTCTTAGTGAGCTCATTTCATTTTGTGTGCAAGAAGAGGAAAAGATCAAAGGTGAAAGAATTGAAAGTGCTCACCTAGCAACAACCTCTAAGGCTAAGAAACAGAAGAAGACTCAAAATAAAGAAGCTGCAGGTGCTCCACCTAATAAGGTGCAGAAGAAGTGAGATAATTCCTTTTGTTTCTTTTGCAACAAAGGTGGACATATGAAAAAAGATTGCGCTAAGTGCAAGGCTTGGCGTGAAAGGAAAGGTAAACTTCTCAATTTTGTCTGTTCTGAAGTTAATTTAATCTCTGTACCCAAACATACTTGGTGGGTGGATACGGGTGCCACTACTCTCATAAGTGTGTCTATGCAGGGTTGCCTGAGGAGTCAGAAGCCAAGTGATAGTGAAAGATACATCTCTTTGAGCGACGGCAAAGCAGTAGAAGTAGAGGCCATAGGCTTATTTAGATTACATTTGGAAATTGGTTTATTTGTGGATTTGGACGAGACATTCGTTGTACCATCATTTAGACGAAATTTAGTTTCAATTTCTACTTTGGAAAAACCCGGTTATTCTTGTTCATTTAGAAATAATAAATTTAGTCTTTTTAAAGATTCCAAAATTATTGTCACTGGTTTTTTGAATGATAATCTTTATAAATTGGATACCATTGCCTCTAATTATGAATCCTTGCATATTGAGAAACGTGGTACAAAATGCAAGTTAACAATAAAATCTTCCATGTTATGGCACAAATGATTAGGACACATCTCTAAATAGAGAATACAACGACTTATGTCAGAGGGAATTCTTGACCTACTTGACTTAATAGATTTAACAATTTGTGTTGAGTGCATTAAGGGCAAACAAACAAATACGCATAAATTAGGTGCCAATAGGAGTTCCGGAGTCTTAGAACTGATACATACATCTATGTGGTTCATTCCCTCTAGTTAATTGGAATGGACAACAATATTTTATCACGTTCATAGACGATTAATCTAGCTATGGGTATCTATATTTAATTAATGAGAAGTCACAATCTCTAGACGTATTTAAAGCTTTCAAAGCCGAAGTTGAAAATCAACTCGACAAGAAAATTAAGGTTGTCAAATCCGATCGTGGTGGTGAATAGTTTGGTAGGTATGACAGATCAGTTGAACAACGTCCAAGGCCCTTTGCTCGGTACCTAGAGGAATATGGAATCGCCCCACAATACACAATGCCGGGAAAACCAAACATGAATGGTGTTGCTGAGCGACGAAACCGAACACTTAAGGACATGGTAAGAAGTATGATTAGTCATTCTTCTTTACCTAAATCACTTTGGGGAGATGCGTTTAAGACTGCAGTTTACATACTCAACAGAGTTCCCAGCAAATTAGTAGCTAAAATCCTATATGAGTTATGGACAAGAAAGAAGCCTAGCATTAGGCACTTGCATGTCTGGGGATGTCCAGCTGAGGCTGAACCTTACAGGCCACATGAAAAAAAGTTGGACTCAAGAACTGTTAGCTGCAATTTTGTTGGATACGTTGAGCGGTCTAAAGGTTTCAAATTTTATGACCCCTCTACATGGTCCTTCTTCAAGATGGGAAATGCAAAATTTCTTGAGGATGCTAAGTTTGGGGGGGAGGATAAAGTGAGGAATATTGTCCTTGAGGAGGAATTTGTTTCTCTTCCTATAGTTGCTATTGAAAATGACCAGGTTCTTATACTTGACATTATTCAAGAAGAAAATCCGGAATTACAAGACAATATTCAACAACTCCGTATCCAAAATGAGGAAGTTTTTCCTGAAGAGCAAACTCAACAACCTCAAGAAATAATGTCATTAAGGAGATCTACTAAGGAGATGAGGAACGCAATTTGTGATGATTATGTTGTTTATCTTCAAGAACATGAGTTTGATATAGGAGTGGAAAATGATCCAATCAGTTTCACTCAAGCCAAACAAAGTTCTAAATCCCAACAGTGGATAGATGTCATAAAGGATGAAATGAAATCCATGAAAGACAACGGCGTCTAGGATCTCGTCGAATTGCCTGAAGGAAAGAAACTCATTGGTTGCAAATGGATATTTAAGACCAAGAGGGATTCAAAAGGTAATGTCGAGAGATATAAAACTAGTCTTGTTGCCAAGGATTTTACTCAAAAAGAAGGCACTGATTATAAAAAGACTTTCTCTTCAGTATCTTCAAAAGACTCATTCAGGACTATTATGGCACTAGTAGCTCATTATGATCTGGAGCTAAATCAGATGGATGTAAAGACTGTGTTTCTCAATGGAGACATTGAGAAAACAATTTATATGGTGCAACCAAAGAACTTTGTAACTGGAGACACAAACTCTATGGTTTGCAAGCTTAAGAAATTCATCTACGGTCTCAAACAAGCTTCCGGTTAATGGTACCATAAGTTTCATCAGGTTATTTCCTCGTCCGGCTTTGAGGAAAATTCTGTTGATAGTTGCATTTATCACAAATTCAGTGGGAGCAAGTATATCTTCCTGGTTTTATATGTCGATGACATATTATTGGCTTGCAACAATATAGGCTTACTACACAAAACCAAGAAATTTCTATCAAAACATTTTGAGATGAAAGATCTTGGAGACGTCTCCTTTGTATTAGGAATTCAAATACATCGAGGTTATTCTCCGAGTATTCTCGGATTATCACAAAAGGGCTATATCGATAAGGTGCTTGATAGGTTTGGCATGATAAGTTGTGCCCCATGAAATACACCTATTGCCAAGGGTGATCAATTCAAGCTCAGTCAATGCCCCAAGAATGAAATTGAATTTAAGGAAATGAAGAAGATTCCTTATGCATCTGCAGTAGGGAGTTTTATGTATGCTCAGGTATGTACGTGTCCCGATATAGCGTACATAGTTGGAATGTTAGGCAGATATCTTAGTAACCCTGGTATGGATCATTGGATAACAACAAAGAGGGTTATGAGGTACTTACAGAGAACAAATGATTACATGCTCACATATAGGAGATATAATCGTTTGGAGATCGAGGGGTATTCCGACTCTGATTTTGCTGGATGCCTAGATACTAAGATATCTACTTCAGGCTATGTTTACCTGCTTTCAGGATAAGCTATACTTGGAAGAGTATCAAACAGACACTCACAGCTTCTTCTACTATGGAGACAGAGTTTATAGCATGTCATGAGGGATCAAATCAGGGGATATGGCTGCGGAATTTTATTATTGGGCTGCGAATTGTAGATGGTATTGAAAGACCATTGAAGATATTTTGTGATAATAGAGTCATTGTCTTATATTCCAATAACAACAGAAGCTCTTCGAAGTCTAAGCACATAGACATCAAGTTTTTGGTTGTTAAAGGGAGAGTTCAGAGTAACCAGATGTCTATAGTACATATAGGAACAAACTCCATGTTAACGGATCCACTAACCAAGAGTTTATCACCCAAGGTGTTTCATGTGCATACTGCTCATATGGGTGTTGTACCTTTTGATGATGTGCAAGATTAGTGGGAGTTTATTATGTAATAGACATTTTTTTGTTATTTGATATCAATAAAATAGATGTTTTCATTTATACTCTGAATTTAATTATTATCTTTCTATTGCGGTTTTGCATTAAAGTTGTGGTTTGGTATAAAGAGAAAAACTAAGGTTGATTCGATGGAATCATTAGTAGAACCAGTTGGAAATAGGCATGTAAGATCACATTTCATTTAATTTTCGTGCTACACATCCATACTTGATCAATGCTATTGAATGTATTGATATGGTGATCATTGTTGGGTCTAGTTGCGGAATTTTAAGTGCAGTGATAATTGCTTTGGTTCCATGTTAATATATTTGGTGGACTAAATTGTCTTCTAAAGGTTTTTTTATGAGAAAGCAAGTTAAAGTGCACACTAAAGTTTTAATATATAATTGTTCCCAGACAACATATGTGGCCCAAGTGGGAAATTGTTAGGTTAATT
The DNA here is from genome assembly GCA_035771175.1 of Paratinospora sagittata. NCBI lineage: Eukaryota > Viridiplantae > Streptophyta > Magnoliopsida > Ranunculales > Menispermaceae > Paratinospora > Paratinospora sagittata. The sequence goes on along the minus strand of CM069611.1, from coordinate 5,896,965 downwards.
AATTTTCTATATGGGCTCACACATGTTATTAACAGTTATATTAATTGATTTGGGCTATTTAATACAGTGGATCATTTTGTGATCTGTTGATTGGGCTCAATAGACAACTAATATGGTATGGGCTACGTAATATGTAGAAACTCATACTGACCCAACTTATGACTGATGGGGTTTCGGTAGATTCAGTATATAATATGTTAATAACTAGGGTTGTGGTTCCCAAGTTAAATCAACATCATATGCTCTTCTCCTAATTTGCTCCATCATAGAGTGTCTTCAAGGAGATTTAACTATGAAAAACCATAAAACCTCATGCTCTCATCTTGGTCCATTGTTTTGAAATCATCATCAACCATGGAATCCAGGTATTGTTCCGCTCCTCAACTAATCTTCCTGATAACTTAATATGATCTTCATGGGATTGTTGTTAGGTTGCTACAATCTCAATATTATATCTAACATAACCACCTATTTTGTTATCATCAAAAGGATGGAATTATCTCTAATTAGCATGACATACTCTTTATGAGAGGAAATTCTCGGTTCAAGCTCATGCCACTGAGAAATTCCAAACATACACCATTCAAAATTGATAGCTACTTCTTCAACTTTGACCTTATTTAATTAAAATAAGTGGAGTATTATTTAACTATTTGGATAGCTTGAGGATCATTATGCATCAAAGCAATACTTGTGAAAAGACCAATAGGATCAACAGAAAAGTGACATAGGAAATTAAGTTTAATATGAATCTTCTTAAGAGCATGACTTAGTCTTATTTTCAGAGGAAAAGGAAATCAGCAGCCTAAAGCTTAATCAGCTTTTGAAGGGTATCAATTGTCAATGATTTTCCAAGGCCCTCACAAATCTAACTCAAGATCTTCATTATGAGGGGTGGGCCCAATATGGGTTGGCTACCTCCTCCCAAGAATATGAGACTAATTTGAGCTGAGGAATCTTTGTTTAGCATGATTGGGTTCATCAATTTTCATGGAAGCTCAGCTTAAGTATAGTTATGTATGGGATGGCTCGGTCCATCAAACAGGTTATTTCTATTTGTGTATAGTTTCTTAATCTAAACTTGAAACTTTCTTATTTGTATTAAAAACTAATTAGAACACCTAGTATTATATAAACCCTCATTAGAGTGTGTGAGGAGTGTGTGTGAGAATTTAGGGTTAGTGTGAGAGCACTTTGTGAGTTGAGGGAATTTGCTTTAGATTTGATTATAGGTTGTGACTTATTTGCATTCTCTCATTAGTAGATTGATTCTCATCTTCTGTGGACGTAAGTGTATATTCACCGAACCCCACAAATCATTGTGTTCTTGTTTTAGTTTGATTTTGCATTCGTTTGAATCATTTGATTGTTTGAGTTTGTGCGTTTGTTATTTGGCTTTAGCTTTCGCTGCGCGCAACAAGTAGAAGAATTCATTTTTTTTCCTTTTCCCAACTTTTCCTTTTTAGTTGTTGAGTTTTAGAAGAAGTAGTAATGGGCAAAGTTAAAATTAAATTTATAATAAGGATTATGGATGACATTGCGGCTCTTTTAAGACAAAATAGATTTTTTATTTCATTCTTTACTCAAAAGTTGGATTTGGCTAAATTGGTTTATTTGGTTTATGATCTGCAAGTATATTCAGTTGTAAAGGCTTTCTGACAATGGAGTCAATATCTTATTCATTCATTAAATCAAATCCTAAAGCATTTTGTTATATTAACTCCTGGCATAAGGTTTCTAATCAACATACCAAGTGATTGTATTCTTACAATATTATACCTTTATTTGCACTTTCAAGCTTGGAAGGATAATCAGTTGCAAATACTTTGAGTCGACTTACTCACTTGCTTGCTACTTTGCGTATTTCACTTTTTGGCTTTAATGGGCAACAAAATCTGCTATATATATGCTAAGGACGAGTACTTAAGATCTATCCATGTCAATTGATTATTGCATTACAGTGGTGATTATATCTTTTATAGAATGGTTTTTTAAAATTTTGTGTCCTTTTTCCTCCTTCCTTGAGTACATTACGACTGAGATGCACGTTGGAGAATGGTTGGTCACTTTGGGATCACTAAGACCATTGCATCTATTTGCAAGAGCTAGTTTACTTTAGGGACATCAATTGTTTTATTGTCAAATGCTATATTTGTCAGACTGCAAACATCAAGCAAACTAATGCAGGGTTATACATTTCATTCCCTAGTATTGATAGACCTTGGCAAAATGTTTTCTTGGACTTTTTATTGAGATGTCCATGATCTTTGCACGGCATTGACTCTATTCTTGTGGTTATAAATCAATTCTCCAAGATGGCCCACTTTATTCCATGAACCCACAATTTTGATGTCACTTATGTTGCTCATATGTACTTCGAGAGATTGTCCGCTCACAAGGAATCCCTTGTAGCATCACTTCATATTGAGATGTGAGCTTCACTTGCTACTTTTAATTTAGAAGACTTTGTGAAAGGTTTTGCAGTGCAAGTTGCAGTTATCTACTGTTGTTCACCCATAGATAAATGGCCAAATGAAGGTCATTAATTGCAGGTTGATAGATTTATTACGCTATTGATGGGAAGCCGAAGTACTCTTGAGAACTTGTTTTGTGCCAGACAAAGTTTGCTTATAACAATTTTGTCAGTAAGTCTACTTGTTTATCACCATTCGTGATTGAGATGACTATTTCACTTTACAATTGTGGGGTTTGGCTCATATTCCATCTATTCTATTGTTGTGTGCTTTTATAGTGGAGTCTGCTTCCAAGATTAAGGCTTGTATGCTTTTTATAAGGCACATGTGGTTGCTCATCAACTATTTGTTAATTTCAAGGTTGGTGATTTAGTAATGGTTTACTTTGCAAAAGTACCAAATGTCATCCTCTCATAAGATGATGATGCAGCATTATGGCTCTTTATATATCCTATTGTTGTTTGTCATGGCGATCATGCATGTGAGATTGACATTTTTTATGAGTAGCACATTTCTTGGACTTTAATGTTGCTCGTCTTTCTCCTTTTATGGTTGATGTACTTCCTTTTATACCTCTGCCAAGTGATGCTAATTAAACTCAATCCTTGTTTTTGCTTCTAACAGTGTTGAGGAAGTTTGAGATGTGTTCTTTCTTTATTTAAAAGCTCTTAGGCTTTAAATGCGTCATTTCAAAGGCTTGATCTTGATTTCTAGGAAGCATACAAAAACTTCACCTTGAAAATGAGCTCTTCTCGAACTTGAGGAACTTATGCGAGAAATCATGATAGATGTGTACATGTTTTTTATGTTTTATGCTTTTTATTTTTTTATTTAGTGTATTTGTTCGTGAGCCCAAGTTAGGTCAACCACGTAAACTATTTCATAGTTTCATTAGTTTAGGGCTCATATTTGGTGGATTATCATAAATAGGGCTTTCGACCATTGAAAAAACAGATATGATGTTTTTGAGAATTCTATCGAAATTGATTTTGGTTATACTTTTTAAATACCTTCGTTCTTACTTCCGCGACTAGAATCTACATCATTATATAAGGTAAAAGTATGGAATCCTAATATCTTCATCAAATTCATCATCTTTCTTCTTTCCTACCAATGCAAAATTTCTTCACAAGAGGAGCCTCTTTTTTATCAGTTAATTAAATAACAGTACTCTTCTTCTTTTTTACCTATATTACAATGTTTTCTTTGAGAAGATGAAATCTTTTTTCCATGCATATATATGTTTGATTCATATTGAGAAATAGGAAAATAATTGTTAATGGATGTCTACGTTACTCATATAATTGACATTCGACCATTAATAGAATGGAGGGAGGAAATATTTTTACATAGTTGATCTCATGCAATAAGGAAATATTTTTACATAGTTGATCTCATGCAATAAGAATTATATTAGCATAGGAAAGGAAATCAAAAGAACCACAACAGAGATGGGATATACAAATTTCTCGTGTACCTAACCCCACTGGCACCATTTTCGACTGAGGAAGAGCGGAAAAGAGCAATTCATAAGGGCTAAACATAAACTCATCAGCATTGGTGAGACCAACTGAGGGAAGCCAATCAGCAGCACCATTAGCTTACCGAAGATAGTGGACACGATTTCACCTCCCAAAAGACTTCAAAAATACACAACAAACAGAAAAGCACCTTTTGTGTCTCAGCTTTGCATGTGCCACGGAAACACGAAAACATAATCGTTGAATGAAAAACCGGGTATAAGTCGACGGCAAAGTCTCGATTTCAAATCCAAGTCTGTGCTTATACTAATTCGCCCACTTTGAAAAAGAACGCCCAACAACTTCTACAGTTCTGGACTCCAAAATAATCTCACCCCTGCAAAAGAGTTAGCAAAAATAGCAAGGGGTCGTAGACCCAAAAAAAAAAAAAAAAAAAAAAAACACGAAAATATCTGTCACAAATACTTTTTGTGGTAGCACACCCCCCACAAAAAGTATTTGCGACAGCTTTTGTAACAGCTCTCAAACCGTCACATGAGAATGTTATAATAATGGCTGAAAAAAGTACTTGTGATAGCTTAATAAACTGCCACAAAAAGACTTATTCAATGAGATTTTCTTTTTTTCTTTTTTTTTCTTTTTTTTGGGGTGGCTCATTTACACTGCAAAACTATTATAAAATAAAAATAAAAATAATACCAAAATTATACAATTTAATAAAGATATTACAAAAATGAAATGAAAGAAATACATATTTCAACCAAACTTCTATTGTTAAAAATAATACATTTTTTTCTGTTTCTTTTTAAACAAAAATCAAAATTATCCCAAACTAAGCAATCCGATTCTACAAATGAATTGAGTTTCTCAAAAGCTACTATAGTATCAAATACTTCATTATCATCCAACAAAGTGCAGCATTTGAACTGGTAAAACAAATCAAGCTCTCTGCATAGCAAATGGATTGTCCTGCAATGAAAGAAATTAATTTCAAGGATTAAGTCATAGATTAGCAGTTAAAATAAACTATTGAAGGAAAAAAAAAAACTTAAACATTAATGGGCGATTAAGATGTCATAAAAGAAAAAAAAAATACTATGTTATGGATCTAAACAACTGAGATAAAGGTTTCATGAACTGCTTTCCTTTATCATATTCTTCACTGATGCTATTCTATTTCAGTAAACTCAAAGTAATGACCATACACATGTGGGCTTAGCAAGTTAGCATTTAGCTTATATACGCAGAATCGTATCTCAAGCTCACAAAACAAAGGATTGACAAGACTAGTAGTAAATTGAGACAAGTTGTACCGAGAATTCACAAGAAATTCACCTTAACAGTAAAGAAATGTTCAAGACCCTGCATAGAAGGTTTACAAGTTTCTATTATGAGATACATCTCATTGCCCATCAAAACTCCAAATTTGAAAACTAACAAACTATGAAGGATCCAAGTGAAATATTTCAATCTTTACAAATTCTTTCGATAAGTCTAGAGGCAAAATCTAAACTGTAGTAGTCATGATGAGTTCACAACCACAAGCGCCAACTCGAGCGATCAAATTAATTATCGCCCTCCACATATCAATAAATACTGCATGAATGACACAAACACATGCGCAACAGAATTTTTATCCAATTACGACATTCACAGGCCCTGGGAATGTGTTGCTTTAGAAATATGTGAGAAGAAACCAAGAAATAGACTTTGGGAAAGATGAAGTAGATGTCCTAGAAAAGTTTATGTTCGTTTGTTTTGTAAATGGTCAAAAATGATGCTACAGACATGCAACCAAAAGGCCATTCAAAATTGTCGAATCTTACATCATGTTTCATTACCACAATCATGTGACAAGTTGTCCATAGAAACTAAATAACCCATATTTCTCTGAATGGAGCACAATCAAGCCTGATTTTACTAGCTTCCCCCCTTCTCTTTTTCTTTCTCTTTTTTTTTTCCTTTTTCCAATGAGTAATACCAAAAGGACTATATGCATTATAATTTGAAAGCACGCTCTATGTATGAAAAAAGGAAATGTAAAACAAAATACTTCATCTATTGCAACATATTTTACAGTATACAATTTTACTTGGAATCAGAAATAAATTCGAATGAATTTAAGAGTTGAATAGAGAAAAAGGCAAACATATAAGCATCAATTTACAAGCACCAGTTTGTAAGCATCGGAAGATGCTACAAATTTATTTGTTTATGCAGCTTAAATACCAATCATACGATCACTCACTCACTCATTCATTCATTTAGCGAAGATATAAAAACCCTTTCAAGTAAAATTGAGATGCCTAATATAAGACCTAAACTGTGGTCAAGAAAGTAAATTATCAACGAGTGTTTGTCCAGTGATCTTGAACGTAAACCTGCTAATTACCAACAGCTTTACACAAGAAAAGAAGACATGCAACACTGCCTACAATGCAGTTTTCTGAGCAAACAAGGTCACTATAATAAAAATAACAGGTAGAGCAAATATATATAGTTCTACACAAAGTAAAATCTTACATTCTGTAGCTTTGAGTGTAATTCCGGTATTTTGTTCTCAGCTTCATATAAATGGGATTCCAAAGCATTTTTATTCAAAGTCGGTTCTATTTCCTTTCTCAGCTTCTCAGCCTAGCAAAGTATTCAAATGAAGAGATGCCGTACTTCATCTACTGTCCATTTTTTCTGAAACACATGAAAACCAATTGATTCATGGTAAAAATTGGAAGCTTATTCAACTTAAATAATTAGTAATCAATTAAAAAGTCAACTGATGAAAAGTGTTTACTTTTCAGTGGAGACGTCATGGTGTTCACTATTAGTCATGGTGTTTTTCACACCAAAGGCATGTGACACACTACTTTGCTAACAGCATAATTGCTCCCCCTCTAAAGAAACTCAGCCTGACGAGTGATTCCTAGGAGATTTAAGCAATTTTTTCATCACAGGTTAGAATAAAAAAAATATTCTCCATAAGCCTGTTCATTTAACCCAATTATGTGCTTGCAGAACAAAGCTGCAGTAAGTAGAATTATAGACATCGGTATCAAGCTCATCATTAGTGAACAAGTTCACAAGTAGGTGTGCTAGAATCTAATGTAACAGATCAACGAAGTACACTATATGGAAATCGCTTTGCATGGAATTGCCTGAACTGAAGTGACTCAATTTCGCTCTGCAAAGAAGCGATGCTATCTGATTTCTCTTGAATGACCTTATCCAACTGCACAATAATCTCGTCCTTGCTCTTCACTTCTCTGGTTTTATCTTCAATACTTGATTCTCCAATAGAGAACCAACAAAATTTTAAGATTCGTTATCCCATACTATAAATGCTGTAATGAGTACTAAGTATAAACTAAAACAAAAATTTATCGACTTGGAGAAACCTTTACTTTGAATCACAAGCATAAGACTGGAGAATTAAGATTGAGCTACTAAATCTGTATGATAAAACATTAGTGAGCATTGCTAGAACTACACAATTACCACAGTGATTATTCCAACCATTTGAAGTAGTAATAAACAGAGTTTCTCACACAAATTTCCTTCAATTATCCTTTCGAAGGAAAATCCCAGTCCAAACCAAGCCTCAAACCTTTATTCTTGCTTATTTCCATCAATGCATCAAGAAAAACAAGCACACTATAGTAAATCAGAAAGAAAAAAAAAACAAAAACACAAAACATCATCGGTATAAAAACCCTAACACTTCCAGCTTCCACAACCAATAATTAAGAAGCCTAAAGGCCAACCTCTCAATTTCTCAAGTCAAATCATCTTGATATTTAAAAATAATCTGAAACAAGAAGTGTTCTTCACATAAAGATCTATTTAGCAAAACTGAAATTCTAATTTAACTGATTTGAGTCTTAGCTGAGCAATTTGGGTTAAGTTCATAGTGATGTAGTGAATGCTAATGGTAGTGCACATCGTACTCTTTACTAAAATAAAATGTCTCACATACCTGTATTTTACCAGCTGTTCTGCGAGCTGCTTCTTCAAGCAACATAAACTGATCTTGATTATTCAAGCACGGAATGATTGAATGCTGAAATGACGAAAGAGAAAATCGGAATCAGAGAAGAATTCATCTAAGGAACGGAAAGTTTTCTAGAGCGAACTCCTCCAATCTGAGCTTACAACCATTCTCTTCATTCAAAGAATCGACAGTAAATAATCAGAAAACTTGTTTTAGGTTTTAAACCTTCATTGTGGCGGCACCAAGGACCGCCACAAATAACCTGAGCTTTGCTTTCAAAGAATATGATAATTGATTATTGATTGCTAAAACTCGTAACTGAAGTTCTTTATATAGATAAGTTTGCAATAAATAAGAAACCAACTAAAACACTCAGAATAAAATTCTTAAGCTATCCGTAATACTATAGCAAGTTAAAACCTTATATAGATAATCCTAACACACTTTGAATGAAAAATAATAATAAATAATAAATAAAAATAAAAAACAAAAAACTTGCTAGAAACTATCTAGAATAGAAACTTCCTAAAAAATAAGGAAACTTGACCAAAAAGTCAACAAAACCTAAAAATTAAAATTTGGTACTTGCTTAAACATTATTTTATGCCCTGCATCAAATTCCCTGATAAAGTCCTTAAACATTATTTTATGCCCTGCATCAAATTCCCTGATAAAGTCCCACCCATCTCCTTGAAGTAGGAATTGTCAAGAGCAACAATCATGAATCTTTGTGATATCAAAAAGAGCAGATGAGGCTTGTTATATGGAGATGGTGGGCATTATTCGAAAATGATGGAGAACATCTTCAAGTTTTTTTTATTTATCAAATTGACTCCGCTTAATAAACAACCAAGCATACTTCAAACCTTCTGCTATGTGCCAAACACCCCCTCGTAATGGCCATTAACTCTATGTGTTAGGACGGGTGTCCTGTACACAATGTATGTTTGCAATAAAAGAAAATTTATTTCTAAGAAAAAGAAAGACTAAAACCATGAGGGCATTTCCGGTTGCATTTAAAACACATGCTGTTATGAAGCCTCCAATACACTACAATCTTTCATCTGAAATTTCAATATTTCTTTAAGTCATTCAAAAGTTTCTTTACACTTGAATTGTCAGAACAAATTCTATTGCAATAAATCAAAATATAAAACAAGTACATATGATGAAGAACATAGAAAAAGGTGACATGAGGTTATGCTTAATAAATAATGCTTTCTTCTGAAGCAGAAACAAAAACTGTAAGTTTAGATTCCATTCTTGACTATAACTTCAACAACTGAAATATAGAGTAAAACTTTGTCTCTGAATTATGAATTAAGGAGCTTTCTAGCTGATGATGCTCAATGAGGCAAAGAAAGTGTCTTACTGCATGTATCGTTGGTTTGCCAATGCTTTCAATTTGATAAAATATATGAAAGAGCTTTCCACTTGAATCATTAGACAAAGCATGATCTTCTGTAAAATTCTTCAGCTCACCAAACAAATTCATCTCTTCACTTATAGTGGACAAAGCGATGATGTTGATTTTGAATACTCCTTTATGAACCAAGAAAACCATGCAATGCAGAAATAGATCTTTGTTACAATCATGTAAGGTTGGAGAAATAGAAGTAACTTGCAAGCATCCAGCTCTCACACCGTCATGCTCCATTTGTATTGTTTTAAGTGTTTGCCATCATTACCAGTAATCCCCACATGAACAGGAGCCATTGCTGAAATGATGGAAGCGATTTGTATCTCTAACGATGATCTCCCTGCCCATCACTTTCGATACAAACTTAATTGCCGAGTGACAATCCCCACACACCCTAATGTTCTTTTTTATTCGAATAGTAGACCCTGGGGTTGTGTTCAGAAGTGCAAATGCTAATGCAAGCTTCTCACTGTGATACTGTAACTTTTCCTCCCTTTCTTGCTGATCCAAGTGCAAAAGCACGTGGCTAGTATCCGGTACATACCCAGCTTCTTTTATCTTTGAACTTATCTTCTCCCACATTTTTTTAATCTCCTTGCTCTGAGGGTGTGCATCATCGTTGGCCACAAACATATGAATCGAGTTTTCAATGTCCACCCAACTACAAGCAGGTTCTTTTTTCACTCCAGTCTCTTTCATTATCTTTCTCACTCTTGCAGCATCGTTCCATCTACCCGCATATGCATATATGTTACAGAGTAATACATGAGGACCCGAATCATAAGGATCAAGCTCGAAAACCCGTTCAGCGGCAAAAACACCCAACTCCATGTCCCCATGCATCCTACAAGCACCAAGCAAAGCTCCCCAAACAGCGGCATTAGGTTCAATAGGCATCTCTCTGATGAAACTCTCAGCTTGTTTAAGAAGTCCAGCTCTACCAAGAAGATCAACCATTGTCACGTAATGCTCCATTTGTGGTTCTATCTTGTACTTCTTCATTAACTCAAAATACTGTTGGCCTTCTTTCAACAACCCACCATGGCTACAAGCTGTAAGGACACAGAGGAAGGTTATTTCATTGGGTTCGACTCCATCCCTTAACATTAATTCAAACCTCCCCACGGTCTCCTTTCCAAACCCGTATTGAGCACAACCAGTAAGCATTGAGTTCCATGACACAACATCTCTATTATCCAACCTGTCAAACACTTTTTTTGCATCCTCAATATTACCCGATTTTGCGTACATGTCAAGGAGTGTGTTACCAACAAAGGCAATAAGCTTTCCTCCGGATTTGATCATATGGGCATGGATCCATTTGCCTTGTTCTAAAGCTCCCATGCTAGCACAAGCACTAAAAACACTAGAATAGGTGAAATGAGTAGGCTTATAATCTTCCCTTTGCATCTCCCGAAATAGATGAAGTACGTATTCTCCTTTGCCCTTTCTTGCATGTCCCGCAATCAATGCATTCCAAGAAACCTCATTTTTGCTCAGCATCCCATCAAAAACCAATTGCCCTTCCTCCATTTGCCCACACCGAGTATACATATCCAAAAGAGCACTTCCCACATAAACACTAGACTCATATCCGAACTTAGTGCAAAATGCATGAACTTGTTTACCAATTTTATCACAACCCATTGCACCAGAAGCCTTCAACAAACTAGAAAAGGTGAAGTGGTTTGGCTTCAATCCAAGCTCAACCATCTGAGGAAACAAAACAAGAGCCCCTTCAGCCATATCATTTTGGGAATACCCAGCAATCAAAGCAGTCCAAGTGACCATATCTCTCATGGGCATTTCATCAAACATCTTTCGGGCATCATCCAAACTACCACATTTTGCATACATATTAATAATACTATTTTGAATGAAAAGATCTGAGTTGAACTTGGAATTCATGAAATGGGTATGAACAATCTTCCCTTCTTTCAATTTTCCCAACTGGGTGCATTTCTTTAGCAACTTATTGTATATTGTTGGATCGGGTTCAATTGAACCTCGGTCTATGAGATCAAGAACATGAAGCCCAGTTCCTGAATTGATACTTTTGCGTAGAAAATCTTTGTCTTGGATTATGGGAGATGGGTTTCCTAGTTCACCTTCTTCCCATATCTCAGAGTCTGTGAAGGAAGAAGAAGCTTCAGTTGCAGAGGATGTAATTTGGAGAGAAACCAACGATGGTCTGGAGAAATTGATCCTTTTGGGGTGAAGAGGATTGAAGAAAAGTTTCTTCATGAATGGAAATTCAAAGCTACTACTCCCCCGAAACTGAGAAATGTATAGCTTCGGCAACATGTCCTGTTGAATTTTGGTAGTCAAGTTTTTTTTTTTTTTTTTTTTTTTTCTTCGGAGTACTGAAGTAAGGTAAGGTTAGAGGATCGAGAAAATCTTAGACCCTTTAATAAGGCTAAGTTTCAACATTAGCATCATCAGTTGAAATCTCGCATCAGCCATCTCAACATAAATCCTATTTGATACTCAGATCTGTGTTCTCATGTTGTTTGTTATATTCCCAATCCAAACCACTTTAATTTTAACCCTCCTTGCCACTCACCAATTCCCACAGCTTTTCACCACATAAGCTAAAGGTTTCTTGAACTGCTTTCCTTTATCATATTCTTCACTGATGCTATTCTATATCAGTAAACTCGAAGTATTGACCATACACATGTGGGCTTAGCATCTCAAGCTCACAAAACAAAGGATTCGCTAGACTAGTAGTAAATTGAGACAAGTTGTACCGAGGATTCACAAGAAATTCACCTCAACAGTAAGGAAATGTTCAAGACCCTGCATAGAAGGTTTACAAGTTTCTATTATGAGATACATCTCATTGCCCATCGAAACTCCAAATTTGAAAACTAACAAACTATGAAGGATCCAAGTGAAATACTTCAATCTTTACAAATTCTTTTGATAAGTCTAGAGGCAAAATCTAAACTGTGGTAGTCATGATGAGTTCACAACCTCGAGCACCAACTGAAGCGATCAAATTAATTATCGCTCTGCACATATCGATAAATACTGCATGAATGACACAAACACATGCAACAGAATTTTTATCCAATTACGACATCCACAGGCCCTGGGAATGTGTTGCTTTAGAAATATGACAAGTGGCATAAACATGTATTTATAAAATATGGTAAGATCATAAAACAGTTGAAATATCATGATGACGAAATAGATTACATACATGCTAACATAATGCATCAAGTCATACATAAGACGATGCATAACATTTGTAGTCATGCTTATGCAATTCTAACACCTCCTGAGTATGGGTCTGGTGCACGACACACAGCGCCCGAACACACACACAATACTCGTATTCTATTAAGATTTCTGAGATTGTGCATCACGTAAGATTAGCCTAAACTAACATACCCATACACAAGCCATAAAACCCTCTGCTAGGTACACAACTGAGATCGCCGCTAAACTTACGAGAATTCCCAAAAAGAAGAAATTCCAACTAAGAGCCTCAACCCAAATTGTCATCCCAATAAATTATGCTCAAATGTATTTTATGGAATATTAAAACATGCATACCATCATACATAAGCATTTAAAACATTTCTATACTACAATGCCACATATAAATAATCTAAAAGTAAAAGAACACTCACACTTGATTGGCTAAGTCTAGCCAATCCAATTGCCAAAACTCTCCAATTGACTAAACGGGTTCAAGATCAATCACAAGACCTGAAAATAACATGGTTCACACAACTGAAAATCAGTCATAAAGTGTGTCAAAACCCCATGTTCAAACTCAATCTAAAGTCAATTAGATTCTAAATTGATTACCCCCTTGAGCCAATTTTCATATTGCCCAACTTGATCATTTAGACTCAATTAAACTAAGATTGGCCTAAATTGAATGTAATAGGGTGATCCCATGATCCAACCACTAATATACATGAAATTCAATTATAATTAGGGTCAATTAGACTATACATCAAGTCAATTTCATCAATTGACTAAGTCTTAGTCAAAATCCCCAATTAGGCCAATATAAAACATAAGGTCAAAATGAACTAATGATCCCGGGAGTACTAGACACTGTTGAGTGGGCTGTGTACTAGGATGAGACAATATTATGGGATCACAGTGGCTGGGGTACGCTCGGTTTGAGGTGCCCATCACACTGCCGGTATGGGGTGTGACACAATATGTCATCACCATTCAGTTTTGGGAGAAAATTATCAAGACAATGCAAAACATCTTAATTGAATTGAAAAAAAAAACTTTATCAATACTGACCAACATACTCCAATATTTAGGCTTGGTCTTCCAGACATGTCTCATCATCCTTCTTGATAACTTTAACTTTGTTCTAACGTCTTCTGTGATTCACCTTGGCATGAAAGAATCTAGTATTTTTATCTCCCAAAGCCAGCTAGTCTATTCTTGATTTGTGCTTCCAATACTTTTTTTCCTTCTTGTAAGCCACTTTTAAATCCTCTTCCAACCTTCTAGTTAAAGCAGGGTCAGCATCTTTATTTTCGTAGAGGTTATTCAATTGATTCTCAATTTGGTAAATAAGAGTTCTCAAATTAGCAAGGGGCACTTTTTTCTCCACTACAACAATTTGCTCCTTGTTTCTTTCAACGGAGTAAAAACAAACCGATTCAAGCTGAGGGATAGGGAAGAAGACCAAATGTTATGGAAAATCTATTGGCAGGCTTCCTGAGACAACCACCTTTTATCAAATAGAAATTGATGAGGATACCTCTTCTTAGAATTCTCTTCTTAGAATTCTCTATAGATAGAAAGAGTGCGAAATGATCTGAGCGGTGTTGGGAGATGGTGGAAAGAGACATTTTCATACAAATCATGCCAACCCAAATGATAAAGAACTCTGTCTAGTCGCTCCATAATGAGATCATTAGCATTTCTCATGTTTGCTCATGTAAATTTAGGCCCATAAAATGCCATGTCCACGAGATTAATGGAGAAAATGAACCTGCAAAACTCATCTCATTCTTTAGAGATCTAACTAACACCCCCCCCCCCAGCTTTTCTCCCTTATAAGTAGATGCATTGAAGTCGCCAATTAGCACTGTTGAAACATTTGATAAGGAGATTATTTTTGACAACAAACTTTATTGCTCCCCCTAGTATTGGCCTTAGTACTACAATATAGACTAATAAAATGCCAACATGCTTCCTTGATGGGATCAAATATTTCCAGCTCTATGAAGAATCTCGCATAGATGACAATCCTTACCAGATTTGGATCAATCCCATCACACATAACTGAGGAACCTTCTAGGGACATCATCAAGCAGCACCTAAAACCCAGCCTTGAACTAATTTGACGAACCTTTTGATCCTTGTTCTTAATTTTCAACAAAATAACAATCTCCGGGGAATGAAGCGATACAAGTCTCTTCAATGATTGGAATGTCAGGGGTTCTCCACATCTTGAACATTCCAACACAAGATCTTTATTGGGCCTTGTCGAGCCTGTTGGGGTCTGCCTCTTCCACCCTTTCTGAAGAAATCGTCGAGGCTTTTTGACGTTTGGCTAAGATGGAATCAGGTACAAAACTTGTTTTCCCCTCAATACCAATCAACTGATGCACATTCTGGTCCTTAGAAAACGCCATTTTATTTTTCTGAAAGTCTCTCGCTAAGGCTCTCATTCTCCTTTTCTTAGGTTTCTTCTCCAAGCTTCTTTTAATAGCAGATCTCAGGTCAAAAGGGTTTGGTGAAGGTGTGGGTTTAGTGGTCTGATCAGGATGGTGGGTATCTCGTTCCTTCATGGCTTCTTCATGACTGTAGGAAGAAAGATAGTGAGAATTTTAGTTGACCGTTACAAGCATGATTAGGAGAAGAAATTGTTTTGTTAAAATTTGGTGGGTTTTAAAATGTGTAGGTATTAATTGGCCAAGGAGAGGGCATAGGGATGTGGTAGGGGTTCGGTTGATGGGCTTTTGGTAATTGTTAGTTATAAAGAAATTTTGGCTAGGGAACAAGCTTTTGATAGGTGTAACACCCGTACCTTAGAATAATGTCATCTTAACCCATAAAGTACCCGAATACGCGTATGTGTGTGTATTTGTACATGGTTTCAATTTCGTAGGTCCATGTCTTGTGCCCAAATGGGCGAGAGGATGTTAAAAACTCTTCTAGAGCATGTTTTTACATAAGAATTGACCTATCATACGCAAAATTTTGTTGTGTATTGAGTACGTAGTGGTTAAGTGAAAATGGGATGTTCTGGATAAGGAGAAGTGTGCTCCTTGCGTGACTGAGAGTTATATTTGTTCAGTACATCGAAGAAGCACTCTCCTTAATGGAGAAGTGAGCTGCTTAAGAGGAGAAGTGCACTCTTGTTGAAGAAAAGCACGCTCTTTGCTCGGGCCGAGAACAAATTAATTTTTTAGGAAAGAGAGAAGCGCGTTCCTCACGTTCTGGGTACTTTTGTTTCGAATTTTGGTGGAGCCACCACCCCACTTATAAACCCAAGGCACAACTTTTTTCTCTCATTTGCAAGTGTTCTCTGGTTTTCTTCAGTCGGAGAGAGGAGAGAAAAGAAAGTTTGAAGGAAATTGAGCAAGGGTTTGGATTTTGAGCTTCCAAGGTATAAATCTTCACCCTTTAGCTTTTGAATCTTGTTTTTATAGTTGAGTTACACATAATTTATTTTGGGAGTGCTTGCTACTGTATTTTCTGGGCTTGAGACCTAGTTCTGGGTTTCATAGCTAGACCTTGACTTAGGCCTTGCATGTCACTTATGTGGTGTACATTGGAGCTTGGCATAGCTAGTGTTGGTTTTGATCAAGGCATGGCTATGGTGGACTTATGCTCATTTCTTTGGTCCAACTATGAGGGTTTTGGTTCTCATATTTTGGGAACTAGCTGGGATTTGATTCCTTTGGTGAACATTGATGTATTTGTGTCTACCTAGGGGTGGATTGATGTCTAATGGTCTAATTGGATTGAGAATTCATGGAATTGATGTAGATTTGATCATAAAATTAGTCTTTGGCATTCTCTTGGGTTGGATGTGATTTAATTGAGTGTTTTATGGCTTGAATAAGCCGTAATTGCCAGCACATAGGTGCAGCCATGTTAAAGTTAAGTGTTGGCATGTAAATAGAGGCTTAAATCATGATTTTTTGCATGTGTATGAACTTTTATTGATGGATGTATGAATCTAAATTGTATGCAGGGTTTGTTGATGATCCAATTTTCCCAATTGTGCCAATTGAGGGCTAATTGCATGGTTTAGATGTTGTTTTTCATTGAAGGGCTATTGGTGGCATCCTAGTGCTTTATTTTGGTTGGATTTGGATTGGCTAGTCTAACCAATCGACTGTGAGTGTTTCTTTGCATTTGGTTCTATATGTGGCATTGTAGTATGGAAATTGTTTAGAATGAATATCTATGTATAATGCATATCTTAATGATTCATGAAATGGATTTGAACATAAGAATGGTGGTTAATGAATTGTGGCTCTGCTAGTAGGGATTTTAGGAGATCTCATGTGCTAGAATGTGATCCTTAGTTGTGGACCTAGCAGAGGATTTTATGGCTTTTGTAGATAAGATCGCCTAGGCATGAAAAGTGTCTTCGATGGGCTGATCTTATTAGCTACACAACCCCAGGAATACTAATAGAATGTAAGTATGTGATGTCGGATCGGGCGCTGGGTGTAGTGAACTTAGGCCCTTGATCGCTTCTTACTCGGGAGGTGGATTAGGATGGCATATTGCATGTTTGAAAATGGAAATGCATTGATAGATTATTGTCATGAATGCATTATATTTCATCATGTATATGATATTTGTATCTCATCATGTTATTTGAACTGTTTTGATGATCTCATGCCTTATTTATATAAATGCATATATATTATCACTTGTAGAAAACATTCGTTGAGCTTGTTTTAGCTCACACCTCCTCCTTCTCATTTCAAGTTCAGATAGGAAGGGGAAAGGGAAAACTTACCTGCGGAACACTTCCTGTGATCTTTTTGTGATGTAGGTGTCAGTTGTTCATGTCGTATTGTATTTTTGAGACTATGTACATAAACACTTAGGTGGGTTGCATTTATTTTGGAAATTTTTATATTGATGATGTTTATGATCTAGATTATCTCTGCTTGAGGATTGGATAGGTTTAGAAGGTTGTTTAGGTGGAGGCCGAACAGGACGTCAGGGGTATCGAGGGAAGATATCCCAGGGTTTTGTGCCGGTCATGACGTCAGAGGTTATGGGTCATGACAAAAGGAAAGAAAGACTATGGGTTCGCTGGGTCCACAACAAGAGGATTAAAAACGGGGCATACCAATTTAATGGATAGGGACATAGATATGCGGGCATGTATGGGGCTTCTGTGGAATGGGTTTAGCCCACTTGGGCAAGGCCTTGGCTTGTCTGCCAATAATACGAAAAATCCACAACTGGAAGCTCGAAATTTGATAGTTGAACTACTGACCCATCAAGCCTTAGCAAGGCTGTAGCGTCACGTACATTCGAGTAAAAAATAAGCGTTGACTTGTACGTATTGTCAGTCGTATTTATACGTGTATACGTATAAAATGGTCTTAGACTAGTGTAATTGTGTGTATTTGACTTAAAATAGCATAATTGAGTGAATTATAAGTGATTGGTACCCTAGGATGTTAGTGGTATCATAAAAAGCCCTTAAACAGTTAAAATTTTAATTTTGAACGCAAGAAGCGCGCTCCTTAAGGAGAGAAGTGCGCTCCTGTGACCAAAATAGAGAGTATTGATTTTCAGGATGTTCAGAGAAATGCGCTCCTAAGGGGGAGAAGCGCATTTCTCACAGTTTAACAATTTTTTTAAATTTGGTCGGTGAGGCGGTTGCGCTAATTTAAGTGGAAATTTCTCGACTTTTCCAACAAAATTGAGTTGCTAGAGTTGAGGAAAAATAAAAGAACGAAAGGGAAGAAGAAGAAGGAGGCTTTAGAAGACTAATTTAAGGTAAAATCTTGGTCTTTTGAGCTAAAAATCCCAGTTTTGAATCCCTCTCACCATGCTGTTCAACATATCT
This sequence comes from Paratinospora sagittata, assembly GCA_035771175.1. NCBI lineage: Eukaryota > Viridiplantae > Streptophyta > Magnoliopsida > Ranunculales > Menispermaceae > Paratinospora > Paratinospora sagittata. Next base: position 5,878,565 of record CM069611.1, on the reverse strand, counting down.
GAATTTTTTATTTTCAATGGTTAGAATTGATAATTGAAAACGTAAGTTTGGTGCTGAAACCTTGAGAAATTGATGAGCTATGGATTGGTAAGTGTATAATTAATGTTTTGTATGTGATTTGGGTTTGAAATTGTGTTTGAATAATGCACTTTAATGGTGAAATGGTTCCACCCCAGTTTTTGAAACAACTGAGGGTTTGGAGCTCCATTAATGGTGTTTTAGGTGAACTTAATTGTGTTTTGTTGGATGATGATAATCTGGAACATTTGAAATGGTATAATTGAGATTATTTTGAATGGAAAATGTTTCAGAGATTGGAAATTGATGAGTGAATTATGGGTGATTTGAGTGAAGAATATTGGTGACATTGGGAAGTTGTTCAAGGATGAACAAATGGTGCTGGATATTCTGAAATTGTGCAAGTGTGTTAGTGAATGGTTGAAAGGAAACATTGGTGCTGGAAATGTTAAGAATGCAAGTGATTTAGAATGATTGGTTAATTGCCAATTGAATTAGTTTACAGCAAATCATTGTGAGTATATTCCTTAATTTGGTTCTTTGTATGGCATTGTATAAATGTGAAATTGATTTGAAAGTAAGCATGTTACATATTGAATGGTTCATTGTTTAATTGATATTCATGAAAATGTTTTAGCATTGAAGCATGTGATGCTTGCAATGGCAAGTTGAAACATGAGTTGTTTTCATTAGGAATTAGTCTCGAGTAAGAGTTATAGGTAACGTTACTGTACAGTGGACCGTCCAATGAAAATGTATGAGAATTGAGTAATGAGAGGTTGTGACTACCTTATACGGCCATACAAGGATGAGACCCGCTCTATTACTTCGAAAGTGGGAGATTGTGAATTTGTTGAAAACTATGCATGTTTTATTGAACATGATCACCTGTCACGACGCCCCTGACGTAGGCTGACGTCATGACCGGCACAGCGTACTATACACTGTACATCCTCATATACAGTGTATAATACACTGTCAGCCTTCACGTACTCTCACAAACCTTCCCAAATTGTACAGAATATTTTTTTTTTATATACCACACATCAAATCAAATCCCATATATATAGATGATTATTCCATTCACATTGATTCCATTCATTCCACAAATTAAATTCTCACCAGATAAATATCTATGATCATCTCATTTCATCATCCCAAGCATTATATAATCTTACCACACAACCCATCTAGGTGATATTACATGTATATAGTGTGTGATAATTATACATATCAAAATAACGTAAATAGAATTTATTTCCTCCAAACTTACATACACATACCAGACAAGTTCCTTTTCTCTTCGACTCAATACCTGAAAGATTGGAGGAAATGGGGTGAGCAAACAACAGCTCAGTGAATATAGTTCTTGAGATGGCAATTATATACATTTAGAGAAATATGACATGTAAAATCATTTCAAACACTTATGCAACACATGCATCATTCAACGAATATAACATACATGTCAACAACATAAATTTCATGTTTTTCAATAATACAATGCACAATTTCCCTCCTCCGCAAGGCAAGAGAGCGGGTCTAACCCTTGTATGGTCGTACAAGGTAGACACAACTTCTCATGACCCAATTCAATAACACCATGCACAATCTCCCTCCTCCGCAAGGCACGAGAGCGGGTCTAACCCTTGTATGGCCGTTACAAGGTAGCCACAACATCTCATTACCCAAGTAACAGTCATTTCAAGGATCGCAACCCTTGTTAGGATAAACCTAACGAAATGACAATGAGGAATCGCAAAGCCTCATCATTACAAACTCCAATGCTAAAATCAGTTTGCATGATCCATAAAACTCAATGCCTTATATATAATATCACATGCGTACAATCAAACAGTTTATATGCGTACAATGCCATACAAGAACCAAATCAAGAAAACTATACTCACAGTACAACACGTTCCACTTAAACCCAATCATCATCGCTTTCGAGTCCAGCTCCAAGTTAAATCCACCTAATTTCACCTGTTATAATCACTCCATGATTCAATTTCATGTATTCAGATCTATTTACATCTTTAATGTCTCAACTCACTTCAAATCACTATAAATCCATTTAAGACTCAAAAGCAGTTATCTCGTTCTTATAAACTCAAACCGGGGTTTCATTGGGTTCACATCACTGGTCACAGTGCGATTCACATCACTGATCAATGTCACTATTCACTATGTGTTGTGAACTGTGCACTGTGCACTGTACACTATTCACTATTCACTGTACACTATTTACTGTACACTATTTACTGTACACTATTCACTGTGCAGGGAGCGTTTTTCTACCTTCCTAACGGGTTTTCCATTCACGTTGGGGTCAAAATCCCAATTGGTCAAAACGCCGTAAAACGGCTCCCACAGTAAAAATTAGTCCGCTAGAAAGGGTACATCTAACTTAGATAGTAATTTTACGAAGAAAAAGAGTGAAAATCACTTACTGTATGTCCGAATTTCGCGTGAGTTCCGAGTTCTTCCTTTTTTCTTCTTCTCTTCTCTTCTCCTCTCTGCGTCTTCTCTTTCTCTCTCTGGAAACATCGGTTAGATAGTTTTTATTTTTTAATAATATGAATACTGTTCACAATGAACAGTACCCCCTATTTGATGAACAGTAGTTACTATTTATACTACTATTCATACTACTATTTGATGAACAGTATTAGTATTCAAGTACTGTTCATTATTTTATTGTATTTTATCTTTTTATTCGTTCTTCTTCTTACACTCAATCACATACACGTATTTTGACTCCTACGTATAAAATACGTATCTTATCAAACGTATAGTTAGCTCTTACATATAAAATACGTGTATTATCACGCGTATATGTAGCTCAATACGTGTATTATCAAACGTATATTGAGCTCCAATACATAAAATACGTGTATTAACAAACGTATATTGAGCTCCTATATATAAAATATGTGTATTATTCATCTCGATATACGTGTATGTCAACGTATGTATTTACGTAAATTTACGGGGTGTTACATCACCAGTTTATATTGCAAGCATATATGTTATATTTGAATGATGCATATGTGTTCAATAAGTGTTTGAATGATTTTAATTACATGTTTACATAAATGCATATAAATGCCATGATAGGATGTATTCACTGAGCTTATTGTAGCTCACCCAATTTCCTCTAATATTTCAGGTAAAGATCCCAAAGGCAAGGGCAAGGCACGAGAAGGGTAGAAACTCTTCGGGATCATCTCTTTGTGTATGTATGTGTGGGGAGGAATTTGGATACTTGTTTAATTTTGATATGTATAATTATCACGGAATATATATATATTATCACTTAGATGAGTTGAGTGATAATATGGATAATGGTTGGTATATTGGGTTATGAGATGTTAGTATGGTAGTAATATGGAATGATGCAAATAGTTTTGATAATGAATGCATGATTATGTAGTTGAAGAAAAGATTAGATGAATATTGATTTGACTAAGTTATTATTGTAAATTGAATTTGTGGTTTATCGAGAAAGTTTGTGAAATGTCTATTTTATAAGGACATAATGTCAAAATTTTGAAAATTATGTATTTCCGTTGAGGCTGACAGTGTATTATACACTGTATACATAGATTGTATATAATATAATACATTGTGCCGATCATGATATTACTTTATGTCAGGGATGTCGTGAAAAAATGTCAAAATTTTGAAAATTATGTATTTTTGTTGAGACTGACAGTGTGAATACACTGTATACATAGATTGTATATAATATAATACATTGTGCCGATCATGATATTACTTTATGTCAGGGATGTCGTGAAAAAGGTCGTCTTCTAATATGAGACTCTCATCTCAGTCCATGGCAGGAGGTTCTTAAACCCATTGTTCCCAATAGAAGAGTGTAGAAAAGACAACCGATCACTTTCTAAACTTGGAAGTACCAAAAACCGTCGGCGTAGGTTGGCTTTGGAGACTTTTTTCAGTTAACATATCTGCGCTTTTAGATATGCAAATGTCATAATCTTTCCTCCCCTCCAGCACGTCATTAACTGATGAAATTCCAAAAGACCCTTCTTATTGGAACCACCGACCTCCATGTATGATGTAAGAGAACTATTACTGTTAGTCTATTTTTGGTGGAAAAGAACTCTTAATGGTGTAACATAAGCTTTTAACCAGTCCCCATAACTGGGCTCGGCATTACCTTTGGTTGAATTGAATGACTGAGAATGAACAAGCATAAAATCGCGGCTCAGTCGACCACAAACATGGCAAAACATGGGCAGGCGTTCGTATCAGAAATAAATCCATACTTTTTCCCCTTCATTATTCAAGATGACACCCCTCATTAATGGTTTATCAATATTTATCTCCTCACGAACTCTAATGAATTTCCTCTGTTCAACAAAATCTTTCTTTCCCATTTCCTCCACTTTAACAACAGATCCTACCTTCTGAGCAATTATAGACACAACTTGCTTCCCTCTGCAATCAAGTGGCAATCCATGCAGTTGGACCCATAATTTACAAGTGAACAAGGAAATTTATTTAATGCAAATGTCAGGTCACCATGGCTAGACTAGTAAAAGGCATTCATGAAACAACCAAGGACCATTCTTCAGAACAAAACTCATAGCAAGAGGACAGTTGAAGAAAATCTGAAAGATGTTATTTACTACTTCTATGATTCTCACCTCCAAAGATAAAGACCAAGCTCCGAGCAAACTCTCCTTCAGACCATTTCGGTTGAAGGATTTAATTGTTTGGAGATGTCCCATGATATACTAAGTTTACACGCTTTAGTATCAACTATCTTATTTTCAACTTCGACAAAAACCGCTTATGTTTCATCCCCCGTAAGAGAGAAGCTGCTAAGCACTGAGTAGATTTCCTCCTCCATGGAGTTCATCCAAGCACCTCACGTGATCGCAAAAACAAAGGCAGTAGTAAAAAGAGCGCGATATCATATGGAAAAACAATGCAATTTGACCCCTCAACGGAGGACACTCACCTCCTTAGAAGGACACAAGTTTTTCTATCTAAACACTTATCACTCGCCCTTACAATTGAATTCTAACTTGACCAAGAGTTTTTAACTTACTATTGTTATATATAATTAGGCTTTTTATCTATTTATTTATACTTGAAATCGTGTTTTTAGTTTATTTTATTTTTTTGATGATTGGGGATGTCTAAGCCAACTTGCGGGTATCCAACTAATTAATCCTCCAACGTGGTAATGTACGCCACCAGTGATGCCTCCGCTAAATTTTTCCTCTATTTAGTGCTAGCTTGTGAGTGGTTTTTTTATTAATTAAAATTTCAAATGAAAAATATAATTAATGCTATTATTATTTTGCCAATACATTCATTTATATTATTTATATTAAATTACTAAAAATGTCTTTTTATTTATAAGTAAAAAGAAGGTAAAAGATATATAGTTAATGCTACTATTATTTTGCTAATAGATACATTAATATTATTTGTATAAAATTACTACAAATGTCTTTTTATTTATGTAGAAAAAACATAAAAAATAGTAAAATATTAAACTTATTAAAGGTATAAAAGATAAATTAAATGTAAAATAGCTAGAAGTGGAAGAAGTGGGGAATTATGTAAATTACCATATTAGCCCATAACTAAATTTTAAAATAAAATTATAAATATAAATTTAAAAGGTTAATTTTAGAAGTTTTGCCAAAAAATGCCCTTTTGGTGAATTCTTTCAAGTATTCTTATTGTAATAGTAAAGATAACAATTTATTTAAAAGTTGGTAAATTATATGAAATAAAAGTAAATTTAGCAAACAACTGGAAAGAAAATTAAGGAGAAGAAGTATAAGGACAAGAAGAATTGAGAGTTTTTTTTTTTTTTTTTTTCAAACTAAATTCTTTACATACTCTTAATCATAAAGGGCCCTTTTGCATAAAATGATTAAAGGGAAAGTGAAATTTCTCTAGGTAATATGAGATGGGCAGTTATCAACTTTAACAAACCGCAGTTTTTAAAAATTTGACAAAATTTTCCTTGTAACTTCAGTAGGACCAACAACTTCTACTCAATCAAAAGAATTTATTGCAAACATAAAAATCATGTTACCGATGGTGGGTTGGTCCAGTGATTAAGGACAAGCACGCCCAACCCTGAAGTTAAGAGTTCAAAATAAAACTTATGCCACCTACAAATATATTGGCCAACGGTGTCTAACGACATTTATAGCCGTTCCCCAAAGAGACTAGTAGGAGATCGAAAACCCTTGATACCCGCCGATCTCAAAAAAAAATAAAATAATAAATAAATAAAAACAACCATGTTTGAAGCCTTAAATCCTAGGTTTAACTAGAATAACGAGAATGATGAATTTGCAATTTAAAAGAATATGAATGTAAGACAAGTTTTCTCTAAATACGTAGCTTGTTCTTACTACATTCCATTTAGCACATTCATTCTTTTTCTACAAATGAATGAATACATCATATGCTACTGATGACTAAAATCATTTCACAAATCAGCTCCTAGTGAATATAATGTATTCATTTTTCATTAGAATGCAAAAATCTGTTCGAGCTGCCCTTCATTCATGTCGACATATTAGAGCAAGAACACATGAACCCAAATCATTTCACATATCTGCTGCTGGTTTATTAATAGAATTTATGCATTCAAAGATCACTCTAAAAACTGGGGCTCTTACAGTTATTAAGTCAAGGAACAACATCCCTGGCAAAGAGAACCCTGGAGAGGCCTTCCTCAAAGGAAAGAATCCTATCATGACGCCCATCAATTTGCAGGTTTTTCTTTTCTTTCCTATAACTTTTGGCGTCATTAGCTCGACCAGCTTTTTCTAAACCAACTATGAACAATTTGTAGGTACCTGGTGAAGCATGGATTCCCATCGTTCTCATAGTGTTAAATATTTCAAGTCCTTTATCCACATTCCCTGAACTGAAGTAAGCACCCATTAAAGCAGTGAAAGTGACAGAACTCTTCTGGTCAGGGGGCAAAGCATCAAAAAGCATTTCAGCAGAAGAGGTCATATGATTACACCCGAGCTTGTAGATCAACGAAGAAATGAGATAAGTTCCAAGAGAAACCCTAGCCCGAAGCATTTCTTGGAGAATCTCAACAACCTCTGTAAATGAATTATTTCTAACGAAGTAGCCCATGAGAGAAAGATATGCGGCTCTTTCGATGCTTATGACTGTTTCAACGCCATACTTAAAAGCCAATAAAGCGATGGTAGGTCTATGATTCGTGCAGCTTGCTTGTATGATGAGGGAAAGAAGTGCGGAATCCATTTGGGTTTTCTTAGAAATCAACCCATTAAGCATGGTTTCAATGGCAGTGAAGTTTTTCCGTGCCAAAAGATTTATGAGGATGCCTCTGTCCATTTCGTAATAAAGATCATGAGTTCCTACTTCATAATCAGATGGTCCTTCCTCATTGATGCTTTCAAAAGATAAATGGGGATTGGTTTCCCTTAGAAGATCATCGCTCTCACCAGCACTTTTTAGTGCTTCAAGTGCTTCTAAATATACTGCACGACGAAGGACAAGAGATTTTTCCTTCATATAATTAAGGATGTGATTGATTGCCCGTGTTTCCCCAGCTTCTGAACATCTCTGGACTAAGATATTGCATGCAGCTTTATCGGGTAGTACTCCAGCTTCTTGCATTTTGTTCAAAATCTCAAGAACAGCTGTGAATTTTCCTAAAACAAATAAAGAAAGAAATCATTATATAGTTTAACAGAACCTCACTATTCATCATCAATTGCAATAAGATAAACAGCAAAACATTGGCACTCTTCTAAGTCTGATAAGGAATATCAATTGCAGAACTGATAAAAAGTGTAAGCCCCAACTCCTGGAATGTCAATAGTAACAACTAGAGCATCCAGCAGTTACAAGTATTGGAATAGAGCTTTATAACAATGAAAGGGCATACACAATGCACGAGACTCCAGCCATTGCGGAGTCTGAGTAAGGGACAATGCACACAGCCTTACCTTTATATTAGAGAGGTTGTTCCTGGATTTGAACCCATGATCTTCAAGCCACAATAAAACACCTCAATCATTGTGCTAAGACCTGCCTTTCGGAGTTTTGTAACAGTGATGGAGAAAATTCTTTGTTGCACTCCCCAACTAAAAGATCACTTGGATTTCTTACTTACTCCTTATTTAATACAGGGGTTTAGAAAGGAAAAAACAAAAGAAAAGCCCAAAAACCTCAAAAGAGAAGAGCTTTTGTTACCTAGTATGGGTACCTTACAAAATCTGACACATAAAAGACAAAAAAATAGAGGAACCAATAAAGAAGGAATATATGAACTGTACTTTACTCTTGCAGGCTGGTAGCAACCATGTGATTGTATGTTTAATGGCATAAACTCCAGATTTTTATACATCTGATTAAGGAATCATTCATATTAAATGTACGAATTAGCCCTGGATAGAGCGAAGTAGAAGAAGCAGACTCGTGTAACTGACCCATGTTGTTGGGAAAAGGCTTATTTAAGTTGAGTATTAATGAATCATCCACAGTAAGAGATATCATTAATTTTTTATGCTCTGATCTGCCAGGATGTGTCATTCCAGTCAAGTAAATGTGAAGTTGCACATGCACTCAGTCTCACTATATAAAGTGCAGGCTGAAATATCAGCACCTGGAATGTTCAGATATACCCGAAGGGCCACAGGGTACATCACTTCATCAAGGAAAATAAACAGACAAGTATTTGGCAAACCGTACCAAATATTATGCTATAATTATAGTTTTGTAAGCTCATTGGCGCCTTTAGATAGGTCAAGCAACTCAAACTCATATCATGAAATTTGTAACAAAGTTAATAATTTAAAGCTTGTGTACAACATTGAAATAAATAAATAAAAATTATCTCAATCATTTATGGTTGTTTATACAAATCTTGTTTCGTCATTCGGCCATAATTCACGTCAACATACACAGCGTATGTACAATCATGGCTTTCCTAACTATCCCAACACAAGTCCCCTTGGTCCTTCTCTTAGCATTTTAACATCTTCAATGTGCATCATCTCACTCCTTCCCAACCCAAACTAATATATAGGCACTATATATTCTATTTATTTTACAAACAAGAAAATTGTCTGGATGCAAGAAATATTTGATGTAAATTGTGGCATTGCAGAAGCATTGGGAGTCCTTATTATGTGGTCATCATACATCAGCACAAGTGGGCAAAATAACTAAATATGTTGCTTTGGGAGTTTAGTGCCTTGAATTAGCACTGTGCAGCTTGTATTATGTGGATGCCGAAGCATTGGGAATCATTAAGTGGTTATCACACATCAGCTCAAAACAATGGCAACATCATAATATCGGTTTCTTTTGACTTTTTAGCACCTTCAATTGCATAATTTCACTCATTCACAACCCAAGTCAACAAAATATTTTACGAAAAGTAAAACAAGGAAGTTGTGAGATCATGCCCATCTCTTCTTAAACAATTTCAGAACTCAAGCAAACATATACACACATTAAGTAACTCTTATCTAGCAAGAAAATAAATGTTCCTAAAACTAGCACTTGCCGTACATCATCTGATGACACTAATGATTTGCACAACTATCCAAGCTATCATGTAAAGGAGATGGAATAACGGTATTATATAATGCAACTGCATTGGTCGGTATTATATAATGCAACTGCATTGGTTTATTTGATGCATTGAGGGCAAGTTTTGCATATTCTCGTTCACAAACTACATAGACCAATGTGGTATAAATGATACAATTAAAAGATAAACTTTCAGTGGCGCATAAACACACAAGAAAGAAAGAAAGAAAGAAGGAAGGAAAGGATGAAGTGCAAAAATTATAGCAAGTGTTACCAGCCTTGGCAAGATACTCCATCAACACTGTGTAGGTATAACAATTTGGAGAAAATCCTGCTTGAAGCATCTCCTTATAAACATCAGTAGCTTCCTTTGACCTGTTATTATCAAAAAGAATCTTCATAAAGGCGGTATACGAAACAACAGTAGGACAGCAGCCTTTAACTTTCATCTCCTCCCATATCTTCAAAGATCCTTCTAAATCACCATTTTTCGATAGCCAATGTAAAAATGAGGTGTATGTGACTGTGTCAACCTTTAGACCTTGGTCTTGCATCTGCTGAAAGACGTACTTCATTGATGAGATCCTCCCAGCTTCCCCAAATATATCCATCATTGTTGTGTAAGTGAATTGATCGTGCGTAAACCCTTTTAATCGTGAAGCCCAATTGAAAAACAACCAGGCCTTTTCCATGGGAGGGTGGGTTTTGAGAACCTGGTTAATTGTGTAAGAATCCCACCTTATAGGAAGTTTACTAAGCTGTTCTTGAGCAGCATCCCACGTAGAATACCTTAAAGTTCTTGATATGTTATTGATGACATCCCTCATGTATACTTTTGGGTCCTTATCCTCCATTTTACAAAGTGATTTCGGTGATTTCCTCGTCTTTCTCTTAATTGGTAATGCAGTCTTCTTGTTTTTAAATTGTTGAAGAGTGTATAATCCCTTGGTAGAGCCCTTCCGATAGCTGAAGGCATGATATCCACAGAGATGAAGAACACGTATATATTTTTCGATAAATCCCCGGACACCATTACAACTTAGCATATATATATGAAGAGTACTTCTACGCCCTGAATAAACTTTTCGGGATAAAACTCTTTGCTTTGAGATGGATGAAAGCAGCTCCACTTGTTTGTTATTAACCTTGACATGTACAAGGCCAATATAAAAGTAAGAGAAACCTCGATGAGGAAGAGAACTATTAACATAAATATGCAAACAAGCACCTAAAATCAAAGAGTAGGATCTCAAAGATCAAAATGAAACAAATTGAAATATGGATACCAAATGGCACTTCAAAAAGTCAAGAGTTGTGAGGTTCCAAGCTCAACCAACGTTACGGACTCCAAAACCAAATAGGATCTCCTAAAAGACACTAGATTCTTAAGTTTTGCAAGTACATTGGGAAGGAAACAACAATCCACTTTGGCAAGACTTTGTAGGGTGGAACAAGAACATTCAGATGCTCAAACTCTAGCAACATCTTTTAGAGTGAAAAGCGAGCACATTATGATGCCCTTGATCAATGGAACAAGTGAAAACCTTCACTTTAGTTGAGCAGACTCACAGGTGAAGAGCTCGAGCACTTGCTAAAATTTCTAGCATTTGGCACATTCATTGTCAATTTACAAAAATAAATAGAGAATTTGAAATTTCATACTTATTTAATTTTATGAAGTAGAAGGTTAGTTTGTCCCAACAGTAAAAGTTGTTCCATTATAACTTGGAATTTGGAAGTCACGAATATAAATTGAAAAATAGTCTCTTTATAATGTGGGGTATAGGCAGCACACATCAATCCTTCCCTAAACCCCACAATAATGGGAAACTTGTGCATCATGTATGTTTTTTTTCTTAATTTTATGAAATTAAAATAATTTTATGAAATTAAAATTATTTTATGAAATTAAAATTATTTTATGTAGCCTTAGTACTGGAGTAGATGACCAAAATTGGCCTTGACCATTTAGATATAGAAGCTAAATTTATGAATTCAACGTGCCATTGGGTTGGGTATAAGTTAAGGTGTTTTATATGCCAAAGCAAGTAGCTTAAGCTATGAGGAAAACCTTAGTTGTGTTCATTTATGTCCTAAAACAATTGATTCTAAGTGAAGCAGAATTGTAAGACAGACCTAAGTGCATCAGTTCTAACTTTTAGACATTTCTCAAAAAGTGTGGAAGCCCACAAATTATCGCTCATGAGTTTTAAGCGCAAACTCTTTGAGAAAATAAGGAAGAAGAATAGCATAAACCTTATTGGAGAACCGAAAAGAAAGACTATCAACATCTTCAAAATCAAATTAAACTACCCCCCCCCCCCCCCCCCCCCCAAAATCTTCCACTTCATTCTTGGTCAGATTCTTGCCAACCCCTCCATTTCCATGTTTTAATTGACATTATAGATCACAACTAACAACTCCATTTTTCCTTCCAATGTGTCCAATATTGATCCTAGTCATCTAAAAATCCCCTACTGTCTCAATATCTCCTTCCATATTTAAGCTTAGAATCCATCAACTCTTTATTCTGGTCAAACTAAACCACATCTTCAACCAACAGTCATCAGATATCTATTTTTCTACGTAGCTATCTGGCCCATCTCAAATGTGCCCATAAAAGATACCCACAAGAGTTTCCCCAGGAAATCTTGACTACTACGAAACATTAGACATGAACCCATCTAAATTACTTATTAACCAGCCAATGATTTTTATCCTCATTTGTCATGCTTGATACATAACATGAGTCATTTGCCCTCAATTGATCACAAACCATTAAAGACCTGGAGCTCAATGATCTTATCAAGGAAAAGCAAATGCATTTGAAAGTTGGTTGAAGAAGAATAAGTAGATTTTCAATACCAGAATCATATGATGTTAGTGAAAACAGAGAGCATAAATTATTAGAGAAAAGCTTGCTTACTTTATGTAGAAGGGAACATGACCAAAATCACAAATGTATCTCAACTATCCCTTCCTTTCTACCCAGTTGAAATCTGAAAACAAGTTATTGCAACCTATCAACAAAGCAACGAAAGAAATTGAAATGCCAGTAAGTCATGAACATAGAATTCAAAAGCATTCTATTGGATTCTCCTCCAAAGCCCAAAAGAAGAAGAAGAAGAAGAAGAAGAAGAAGAAGAAGAACCCTAAACCATTGACTTCATCAACAAATTCAAAAACCTAACATCCGTCTAAAGAACATCTTTAAAACCCTAACTTTGATGGTAACAGGAAAAAAAAAATCCAGAAAATGAAGGTTTTGATACTATAGAATTGAACTTCATCCTAGAACACTTGGACAAAACCAAATAAAAAACTGATTTCATCGCAAAGCTCCAGCAAAAATAGATAAATAAAGGAAGAACGGAAGAAAAAAGAGATTTTTTTTGCTTGCTGCTTCTAAGGTGGTTTGTTTCAGAACACTTGGTATAATTGGCAATTTTAGTAAACTAAATTAACCTGTTGAAAAATGTTCTAAAATTAAATTAAATTCAATTCAATTATTGATAATTATATTTCTTAATACATTCAAAGCAGACAACAATTAACAATCTTTGTCAAACCACTTGTGACATTTTCTTATAATTAGGATTTGTGTGAATTGTATTATTTATTAATAAATTTGTAATTATAATTTTATTAATAGAGTTATTATTATTATTAAGAAAAGTGTTATCTCCGCATACAAATTAAAAAGATAATATTATGTTTTCAATACACTAGTTTGAGCACATGCTTTGCACGTGTTGAGCTCATATATAGAGCCTTTTTTTAAGGGCTTTAATAGTGTTATCTTATTAAACAGTTAAGTTAATCAAATAATAATAATAATAAAATGTTAATGGAAATATATAGTAGTAACATGAATACAGAGGAAAATGATTATGGAATAAATTATACATAGAGCATAATATCTTTTGCAAAAATATATAGTGACATATCATTGCTACTTGTGCTGCAACAAGAGCATTACACATCTGTTTATCAAAAATTATTTGATTTTATATTTTTTGAAGACATTGATATACGTTGTAAATAATAGCTGAGTACATAAATAAAATGCCATTAATTTTTTTTCAATATGATGTATAATAAATTTCATGCTTCTCTTCAAGTTGGCTCAATTAGCTATCAGAGAACATTTTATGTACATGGTTGTATATAAATAGTCTCCATAAGTATTAATAATGCAATTGCCCAAAATCAACCTCTAGAATTTGTGTTTTAGATAATCTTCAGTATAAAGGATTTGGAGGTAGGCTATGTTTGCCTTAGGATCTAGGACCTACACATAGTAAGAAGAAAAAATATTGCATAGATCCATTTATATAATAGATATGGCTTAAAAATAAAATCATACGTAATGAGAATGTGTTGTGATAAGCATCAAAACAAATCCCAAAAGGGTTTGAACTAAACCACACAATGATTGAAGAAAGGAGAACCATTATAAAGCCTTATAATTTGTAACAAGAAGATGTGCCCATATATAAAATATGGGCACAAAGAGATTTCTTCCTCTCGGAACATTTACCTAATATTTTTTCCCTTACAAACAAAAGCATATTGCACTTTTTGATGATAATACACTAATCATGAATATTATAGTGTAATTGATAATTATAAGACTTTGAAATACTAATCATGAGTATTATACATGATATTGAAAAAAATTTAAAGGCATTTTATTATCATGAAAGAAGATAAAAGTGCAATATGATTTACATCGTAAATCGTACGATTTTGATTACAAAGAATAGAAGTTTATTTTAAAGTAGAAATAGCAGCTGCATGGGTTAACAAACATGCCATAAGCTCAACAAACGAAACTTGAATATTTTAGCGCAAGAACTACAAAAGGATAAGCCATACCAACTTTATCAGTTGCTCCTATCCCTTGCTTCTTGCTACCCTTTTGTGACAAGTTTATCACTTCATGACTCTGCATGTAAAAAAGCTAGTGAGGAAAGGACATTCAAAAAACACAAAAGCCACAATCCATAGAAGCAAAACTGTTGACTGAACAAAAATTTGCAAAATCTAGAAATACTCTCTTGAAAGTAATGGAGATTGTTAGAAGCTAATTAATGTAAAAACACCCATTGAACACTACAAAAGACCAACCCACCTCTACAACTGAACTCAACTCAACAAAGCCTTTTTCCAACTATATAGGATTAGTTGTATTAATTTGTTTTTCTCACTCCCACATATAGGAATAAAAACAGAAGAGACTTAAAGATACAGTTGCATACCATTAGAAGCAAATAAATTGAAGAGAATAATTTTATAATTTTCTGTAGCAATGCACTTATGATCAGTCGGTTTTTCTTGTTTCATTTAGATGTTTCCTTTAATTCAGAATATTACCAACCCACTGTTCAATCTCATTTATTCTAGTGGTTATTCAATATTTCATTTTTTTTCTAAATAATTTGTGCAGGAATCGCCGTTACATGAATCATTTTTTTTTTTTTTTTAATTTTTGACAGTAACATTTTCTTCCAAAAGAAAAAGTAAATAGCCAAAAAGATAAAGGTTTTAGAAGAGAATGGAAATCCTTGTAGTTTTGAAATGAAGTTATTAGATATAGCAATTGCCACTTCGAAGCATGTGTACAAGTCAACAGCCAAAATGGTTCCAAAACAAACAAAAGGGTGCGTGCCACACTCACAAGGGACTGCCAGTGGCATGCTCATTTCTTTACTGGTTGTTTTATATAAACCATAAATTGCTTTTGAAGGCTAATCCAGTTTTCATGCCTAATGAAAACAATAAGGAAATGTTAAAATGAATTGTTTGAGGTCATTTTGAGGCAATCAAGTTGCCATGGACATGTAGAAGATAAATTATAAAAACTAACTTAACAAATGAAATTTAATAATTTTGCAGAAAACTAAAAAAGGATCGAATGGTGTACCAACTCTATCAGTTGTTGCTATTTCCCTTGCTTTTTACTACCATTTGTATTATTTACAAACAAGTTGTCCATTACAAGAATCTGCATTTAAAAGTAGAGCAAAACCCAATGAGAAAAGTACATTAAAAAACAAGTTCATAACCCATAAGAACAAAAAAGCTGACTAGTCTAAAATCTGCAAAATCTAAAAATATTTTTCAAAAAACAAAAAAGAAGACAGAGAAAAAATAAAACTTCTTGCAGTTAATTAGTAGTATTAAAACACCCATCAAAACTATAAAATACCAGCCCACCTATACACAACAAAAATAATAAAAACAACAATTTGAGGTTTGTGATACTCATCATTAATTGATAACGATTCCCTAATGGACTAATTAATATAATATAAACTAAGACATTTGGCCAAACCATTCATGTTTTTGCAATAAATGAAAGCATTGTTACAAGTATGTAACCAAAAAAAGAATTTGGGGTAAAAGAACACGTTGTGAAAGCAAAGCCACAGCTAGGAGGCTAAAACCAGGCAAGATAAATATGTGATTGCTCAAACAAATTCAGGAGTAATTATTATGTTAAAAATGCAAAATGCCGAATAGTATAATGTACTCTATACAGCCAAAGCTATTGTTGGAAGTGGTTGTGACCTTTGCACCTTAATGACTTAAATTCATTGTTGATTGCTAGTGAACAAGAAGATATATACCATGTTCGAGGATATCTTGCCAAGAGTTGACAACCTTGTGAAGCCGAACTAAAACATAAAGAAACAAACACACATAAATTGTATAAGATACAAAGATTAATCAAAAAGTTCACAATATTGAATGACATTCATGAAATTATAATTTAGTCACATATTAGCAAAGTATATAAAGGCTTCCAATAACAAGGAAATAGTGGAGGGAAGGGAAGAAAGAAAGGCCCTGTTTGGGGGAGCTTTTCCAAAAGCACTTTTCCGAGAAACACTTCTAGAAAAAAACGTTTTTAAGAAAAGTTGGTCTTTCCCAACTTCTTCAAAAAGCAGAAAACTGTTTTTTCTTTTACCATAGTTTAGTCAGGTGTTACCAAACACCTCCAAAAGTGTTTTTGCTTTACAAAAGCTCTCCCAAACGAGGCCAAAATCCCTCTAAGAGGAAATTAAGATCTGCCATACCTTCAAAGCTATGAGGTTGAAACCTATTAATATTTTTGAACCATATAGCATTGTTGACTTAATTGTTAACAATTTCATCTTCAAAAGAAACAGGTTGAAATTGAAGAGCTTCCACAATGAAATCTATCAAATTATCAAATGGGTATTTCAGTTGATAAATCGAATTAATAGGAAAAATAATTATAACCCACCAATATATTACTCACAAAATTCAAAACCAAATAAATCGAAATAATAGAAACACTGCAAATTTCAAATGTTGAACATGAAGGTAATTATCCGAAATTAAATTCAAATCTTGAAGCACAATAATAGAACCTCGAGAACATCCAAGGAAATTGATTCTTCATAAATTCAAAAACTTGTTTGTTTTGAAGTAAAGTAGAATTTATAGATCTCTGCGTCCACAAAATACACGTGCAGAAACTACAACTCGAATCTCAAAGAACAGAATGAACAAGAAAAAAAAAAAAGACCGATAAAACTCTGAAGCAAAGCAAAGCAAAGTAAAATAAGAACTAACCGTTCAAGATGTTTGCTTTATCATAAGAAGTAAGGGAAAATGAATACCAAATTAAAAGTAATGTTTAGAGAAGAAGAAATCGGCAGAAGAATAGAAAAAAGAAGAGAAGAGAGTGTTTTTCTTGTTCTCTGTTCTGAGATAGACAAATCAGACAAACCCTGTAAAAATGCATTCATTGAAAACAGGCCCCTTATTAACCCAAAGCTTGCTGATGGAAGAGAAAGGTAAAAAAATATACATAGTAATATAAGAATCTATATTTTTATCTCTGGACTATTATAATAAGAATATTGGGAATAGTTGACTGTAAAAGTATCTTTAAAAAGTTTGTTGTATTTTTTTTACTTTTAAAAAATTAATTTTATTATTAATAGAGTTAAAATATTAATTTGTAATTAATTAATTTCCAATTTGTTTTTTATTTTTTTAATTTACCTTTCTTACTTCTAAATTATATTATTAACTACGCTTATTTATATTTTTAAATAATTTTAGTCATTTTGATCATAGTAAAAGGCAAAATATATATAATTCTAATTTAATAAAAACTATTTTATTTTAATTATTTTTTTAATATAAATTACATAAAGTGCATTGTACAAACACTAATAGAAGTAAGAAAGGTAAAAAAAAATGACTCAAAAGAAGGTAAAATTAGAAATATATCAATTCAAGTTCAAAGATCATGGAAGATCTTTTCTCTCCTCAGCGAGAGCCTTTTTCCAACCAACTCATGTCTGATAGCTCCTTACTAGGGTTCGAATGCATTCATTCTATGCGAGACAGAAGCCGCCACCAAATCAATCACATAGCAACAAAACTTGATATGGGCAAAGCCTATGACAGAGTTGAATGGGTATTCCTAGAGGTAATGATGATAGCTTTGGGTTTTAGTAGGGGGTGGATTGATCTGGTACTTTGATGAATAACCACAGTTACATTCTCAGTCCAACTCAATGGTGAAGCTTACGGTCAAATCACTCCTCAGAGAGGTTTACGCCAATGTGACCCTCTATCACCATACTTGTTTCTTTTCTATGCTGAGGGGTTATCTGCCATGTTGAACCAAGCCGACAACATCTTATCACAGGCTTGTGTTTTGGTTCCCGAGAACCAAGAATTAATCACTTGTTCTTCGCAGATGATAGTCTTATATTCGTCCGAGCACAGGTTGATGAATGTTCCCATTTGCGAAACATTCTAAACACATTTTCTGCAGTGTCAGGTCAAGAGATCAATTTCAATAAGTCTGCTCTCTCCTTCAATATTAATGTTACCGTGGATATTCAAGGTTCAATTCAACATATTCTTGGTATACCGATTGTGGAGTGCCACTCCCATTATCTGGGTCTGCCATCTATGATCTCTAGGAACAAAATAAGAACCTTCAGTTCTATTGTGGACAAAATTTGGAAGAAATTAAATGGTTGGTGCAGTAGTGCTTTTTCTATTGGGAGCAAAGAGGTATTGTTGAAGGCTGTTATTCAAGTCATGTTTGCATACTTTCTGAGTTGCTTCAAACTCCCACGTGGAATATGGCAACAAATAGAGCAATGTATGGCGGAATTTTGGTGGGGCGATTGTGCTTCAAGTAGGAAAACGCATTGGAAGAGGTGAGAGTTTCTATGCAAGGCTAAACAATAAGGTGGCTTGGGATTCTGGGATATGAAATCTTTCAACCTAGCATTAGTAGCTAAACAAGGATGGAGACTTGTCACTACACCTGGTTCCTTAGCAGAATGGGCACTTAAAGCTAAATACTACCCATACACTACATTCCTTGAAGCAAATCTTGGGGGTCGTCCCTCTTACATGTGGCAAAGCATATTATGGGGTCGTGATCTTCTTAAAAATGGCCTGTGATGGCGCATTGGCAATGGTAACTCTATTAAAATATGCCAAGATCCTTGAATACCCTGAGGTCTGACATTCAAGACTTATACATGCTCTGAATTGTTCCAAGATGAATCGGTTTCGTTGTTGATGCATGAACAGGGTGGCTGGAATCACGAACTGATTCAAGCCCACTTCCTCCAAGAAGATTTTGAGGCAATAATGGCAATCCCACTTAACTCACAAGACCAAGATGATGTGGTCGTGTGGCATTATCATCAACGAGACGAGTACATTGTCAAGAGCGGTTACCACCTAGCAATGTCGCGGCGAGTTGAATGCTCATCGTCCAATTCAGAAAACTCAACTAAGTGGTGGAATAAGATGTGGAGTTTGAAGACCCAAACAAAGCAAAAGATTTCTTCTGGAAGCTCCAAAATAATTGCTTACCATCCGAGGATAATCTTGCTTATCGCCACATATCGATGATGGGAACCTGCCCAGTATGTGGAAATGAGTCGGACTGTCTAGAACATAATCCCCTCAAGTGCAATACAACCAAAGAAGCTTGGACAACAACTTTTACGAACCTTGGTAGCAATTACAAATCCTATGCACAACAGTTTTTAACCACAGGTGAAACAAAAGATCCAAGATGGCTATCAGCAATGGACTGCGACATTCTCCTGCTGTGGTCACTTTGGCGGAATTGAAATTGTATGCTCCATAACTCGCCCCGTCAAACCGGCATCCAGATTGCAGAATGGACTGCATTTCCTCACATCCTACGAAGAGGCGGCATCACTAAAAGGTTCTAAACAACGTCCAAGAATGGTGGGTGATCGGCATGTTCGGAGTTAATGGCAACCACTGATAAGTGGGTCTTTCAAGCTAAATGTGGATGCGACAATAGATGTAACTGTAATACCACAAAAATTCACAATTCTAGAATCTTACAAAGAAACAGCTAATTAGAAAATATCATAAAGGTCCAAGAACAAAATGGTAGATATACCTAATTGGTAATAATCATTAAAGTCCAAGACAAAGTGGTAAATTCTCCTAACTTGTACATATTAGAAAGTCTGAGGGCAAATTGGTAAATTCAATTGGCTTATAATTATCATAAAAGCCTAAGGGCACAATGGTCAATTTATCTAGTAGTAAATAAGGAAAACATACGAGGACAAAATAGTAAATTCACCTTCGAGGGCAAAACGGTAAATTTGCATGTAAGGGCAAAATGTTAAATTTACACCTAAGGGCAAAATGGTAAATCTACCTACTTGTAATTATCAGAAATAATCAAGGGCAAAATGGGAACATGAATTTTTGAGCTTCTATAAATAGGGGGTAGGGGTTAAGTTAAATTATGTTTTAGTTTCACTTCTGAGAAAAAGAGTTTCAGTAGAAAGACTCTGGAGAAATTCTAACAGTGGGGAAACCCTAGCAAAATTAAGGTGGGAATAATTTTTTTAAGTTCTTGTTCTTTATACATTTCTTTAGTTATGTATTGTTCGTATTTTTTTGTATTGTGTAAGCATGAGAACTGAGTGTTGGTTGACCCACACTGAGAGCAAAATGCAACAAGAAAAAGGTATATCTAATGTGAAAATATTATATGCTGGCAAATTCATTATTATTATTATGGTCATACGATTGAATTGATTGTTTTTCTTGTGATATTGTGATGAATAGTTTAATACGTGTACTAACATTTTGTATAAAGCGTGGGAACTTCAAGAAGATCCACTGGGCTTTTAGCTCACCCTTCCTACTACATCTTAGGAAACTAGTCGCGCGGTACATGGGGGTTGGTGCTGGCAGAGAAGCAGAATAAAATATGTAAAAATTGAGCACGTGTGTAGTTTAGCTCATGTGAAGATTTTGTTTGTCACGACGCCCCTAACGTAGGCTGATGTCATGACTGGCATAGTATATTATACACTGTACATACCCCTATACAGTATACAATACACTGTCAGCCTCAACGGACATTCACAATACTTCCCAAAATTTTCAGAAATTTTGACAGCATTTTCCCATAAAATAGACATTTCACATTTTTTCTTGATATACCACAAATCAAATCACACACACACACACACACACACATATATATATATATATATATATAATCATCCCATTCATTCACACATCAAATTCTCACATGATAGATACTTACGATCATCTCATTCCATCATCACAAGCATTGTATAACTAAAATATTTAACTATAATTTACATTACCACACAACCCATCTAGGTGATATTATATATATAGTATGTGATAATGATACTTATCAAAATAAATAAAAGTAACTCATATCCTCCTATGCAGACATACATATATCAGACGAATGCAATCACGTGATTATCTCTCACGGGTTTTTCTTTTTCCCCTCGACTCGATACCTGAAATATTGGAGGAAATAGAGTGAGTAATCAACAGCTTAGTGAATATATTTCTTGATATGACAATTATATGCATTTAGGAAAATATGACATTTAAAATCATTTCAAACAATTATTAAACACATGCTTCATTCAACACATATATTATACATGTCAACAACATAAATTTCATGAGTTTTCAAGAAAACAATGCATTCTTTTCCACGAGATCCACAATCTCCCTCCTTCAAGGCAAGAGAGCGGGTCTAACCCTTGTATGGCAGTTACAAGGTAGCCACAACCTCTCATTACCCAATTCACAGTCATTTCAAGGATCTTCAATCCTTGTTAGGACAGGCCTACTGATAATGAGGTTACGCATAACACTCATCCGGGTCTAATTCCTAACGAAATGACATCAACTTGCCTTTGCAAGTCTCACATGCTCCAATGCTCAAAAGAAATCATTTATGAATGCAAATTAAAACACAATGCAACAATATATGCATAGCATATTTACATTCAAACATTTCATATATTTAAAATGTCATACAAGAACCAAAATCAAGAAAATATACTCACAGTGGTTACACAACCGATCTAAGTCAATGTGCCACTAATGTCCAACAAAAATGATCATCGCCAATGAAAAATGCATCATAGCACCAATGATCTCTCAAGATAAGTCACAAATACCTCAAACTCCCAATTTCAAACACTGCACATATAAAATTCAAGTCATATTTAATTATTAAAATCAACTAAACATCATTCAAACTCACTTAAACACCATGACAATAGCTCCACATTCCCAGAGGGAATTATTTATACCGTTTCTGTGGTCAGTCCAGATATTTTCACAAGAAAGAACAGTGAAAATAGATTTCCCATTTCATATTTTCACTAATTCTCAGTTTATTTTTCTACTGGAACATATATCAATTTTATTAAAAATCTAGAACATTCCTAAAATTATTCTGTCCACATCGACACGTGCAAAATCACTTTTCTATCATTCTACTACCTTCAACAGGTATTTTATTAAGGTTTTACACGTTCGTGAAGGTCACGATAGTGAATTTTACTCACCAAAACCATATATTTAGTATCAAATCATATCCAAAAATCATGATCTTAACATCGAAACATCCGGAATTCAATTCTCTACGATTATATGATCTCAAACTGGAGTTTAATTGGATTCTAATTCCATTTTATTCACTGGATATGGTCATAGTACTATTCATGTCACTGTTCACTTCACTGCTCACGTCACCACTATTCATTGGAAACATGTAAAGTTTTACTAAAATTGTCAAATGGTCTCCAAAAATCATGAACTTAGCATCGATGGACTCGCAACAGTGCATTCTACCATTCTCTAGCCTTCAACTGGAGTTTCATTGGGTTTTAAATGATTCAAAAGGTTTTCAATCTAAACTCTAATTCCAACAAACTTCCAACGGCTATAAAAATTCCAAATGAACACATAAATTCAATCTAACCATATATTTTAGGTTCCTACAACCTAGGAAGTGTTTTTTAACCTTCCTAGCGGATTTTCATTCACGTTGGGTCAAAATCCCAATTTTTAAAAACGCCGTAAAACAGCTCCCACAGCAAAAATTACTCCGAAGGAAAAGTTACATCTAGCTTAGATATAAAGTTCACGAAGAAATAGAGTGAAAATCACTTACCGCGACTCCCGATTTTGCGCGAATCCCGCGTTTCTCCCTTCGTTCTTTCCTTTCCTTCTTTCGTTCTCTCGTTCCTCTTTTTCTCTTTCTCTCCTGCAACTTCTTTCTTCTCTCTTTCTTTTATTTTTTTTTCTTCCTCTTTTACACCTTGGAGAGTGAGATACATATTAGAAATGAGTGAGACGAGAGCTTAGATTAAATTAGAGATGAGATGATAAGTTTATATAAAAACAAAATGATCCTACACCTCATCTCACTTAATAAAGCAACTCCCTCATCTATTAATCAATTTAATTCAACTCAAATCACTTCACAACTTCATTTAATTATTTAATCATCAACTCAATTTACATATTTAATTAACCAACCCTATAAATTTAAGTCAACTTCATTTTTTTAAATTGTAAGCACCCATATAGGATGATCTCATATATATCATCTTCATTTCATAATTTTATTTATTTACTAATCATACACGCGTATATTTGGCTTCAACGTATAAAATACGTGTATTATATATCTTGATATACGCGTAATGCAACGTATGTATTTAATTAAAACTACGGGGTATTACATTGTTTCTATATATATATATATATATTATACTATACAGTTATATTCATATATATAAGTTAAGTTATGAATAGGCCTTATATATATATATATATATAACGCAATATATTACAATCTTATCGGATATATATATAGAGAGACCGAATATTAAAAGCAAGGCAGTGAGATTGTACAGTAAGTGACTTTAACAGCCACCATATAGTTATATTAGTATATATGTACGTAAACAAGATGTTTAAATAAAGAAAAGTTTTTGAGAAGTTGGTATAATTGTGCACCCAATTTGTGTAGGTGTTGACATAATTTTAGCATTATAACTATTTACATTTGGATCAAAGAGTACAAGTGAAAAATGAAAAATGAAAAGAATACAAATTAGGGTGTTACATTAACTGTCGGCATGTAATACTCTGTATTTTACCAAAAAAAAAAAATTTACTATTTGGGCAACGTCCGAACGTTCGGGCGCATGCCAGAACGTTCAGGCACATGCCAGAACGTTCAGGCGCAATGCCAGAACGTTCAGGCGCAATGCCAGAACGTTCAGGCGCATGACTAAGCGTAAATTTACACGGTATGGGATGAGTAAATTTGGACGATACTATTGGTGAACTTCTATTCAGCCAATGTTTTTAGAGACCGTGTTCATACAACTTAACTTGGTTTCCACCCTTATTACTAAATTCATGTGGTATGGGACATATGAATTTGGATAATAATCGAACAGACTAAGCGTAAGCGTATGAATGCATAAGATTGCGATAGAACGTTAGATTAGGATATTTACCGAGGCAAATCTTAGACTTCTTATGACTCGTATGGTTTTTCAATGAAATATATGTATTTCACAACAACCAGAACCAAATCATTTTAAATACTTTCACAGTTTTCTACTTATTATATAAACATTCTAACCTTGTTTGTTTTTACACCATGGCCAAACATACGAGATATATAAGATTCTGTGATTGCTCAACAAAAACCTTACACTATACTTAGAAAAATAGGTGATTTTCATATTGCAGTACTCTCAAAATTGTTGCTGAGCATATTCTAACATTATACTTGGCTACGGTTCCTAAATCTTGGTTTTCCTTTTCTCTTTGCCAGTGAGACAATGCAAACCAGGAAGAGAGGAAGGCCACGTGTTGTTCGTCCAGCAGTGGAGGCACCTCCTGAGATTCAGGAACCGCCGCCTCAGACAACAGCACAGGCCACGCCCAACACTGCCACTACATCTGGGCCGGCAATACCACCACCACCCACACCCTTTGCCATGCCTTCAAGCATTGAAACCTTCTTCGCTGGATTTATTGAGGCGATGAAGGTCACTGTTCAAACTGCCGTTCGTGAGACCGCAGCCAGTCAGGTTGCCACGGCTCAAGCACCTGTAAAATTTGGGTCCGAAGCTCAAACCGATCAGATTACTAAATACAAGCGGTTACAACCTCTTACTTTCGATGGCACCATTGATCCTGATGAGGTGCAAAAGTGGTTGGATGAGTCAAAGAAGGCTCTTGATGCAATGGGAGTCGATGAGACTCGCAAAATTCCCCTAGCAACCTACCAACTTGTTGGTGCCGCAAACACATGGTGGATCACAGTGAAAGAAGACCCAAGGGTCAATATAGCAGATATGACTTGGCAACAGTTTGAGTCAATGTTTATTGATGAGTATTTTCCCAGCGCGGTGACAAAGCAGAAGCGCCAGGAATTTGCTAAGTTATATCAGGGAACCATGACTGTCAGAGAATATACTGGAAAATTTAAAGAATTATCAGTCTACTCTCTCTCCACCATCTCAACGGAGCGAGATAAGAGCGAGAAATTTTATAATGGTCTTCGCCATGACATTCGACAAGCCTTATCGATCTTGGATCTCAAGATTTACAAGGAGGTTGTTGACAAGGCCATGAGCTTTGAACAAGATAAGCTCTTACAGGAACAGAGAATGAATAAGGGCAAACGGCCAGCAACGTTTTCCCAACAAGGCTCACAACAGGGCAACAAGAAAAAGCCCTACTACAATCAAAACCCAGCCCTCCCAGCCCCAGTTTCCAAGAATGAGGTCACAACACCTGCGGCTGAACCTTCTACCCCTAACCACCAGGGTTTCCGAAATCATGGCCGTGGCAGTCGTTCTGGACCCGGTGGCCGTAGCAACGACAATGGCAGAGGTGGTGGTCGACACCACAATCAACAAGGCCAGCAGAATCATCAGAATGGCCAGCAACACAATCAGCAGTACAGGCCGACTTGTTACAATTGCGGCCAGAAGGGCCATGTCAAACATCTTTGTCCGCACCTTCAGCAACCTATTCCTGCTATTCCAGTCCAACAAGCACCACCTGCTGCTAATGCCCAACCCAGGCAGCACCAGGGTCAACGAAATCAGGGCAGAGCATATGCTATCGCTCAACAACCCCTTCCAGACAATAATGTCGTTGAAGGTACCTTTCCTTTGTTCAATACATTGGTGCATGTTTTGTTTGATTCAGGTGCTACGCATTCTTTTATATCGTCGTCATTGGTAAGACATTTAGGCTTGCATCCTGAACCCACAAACATCACACTCCATGTCACATCACCGTTCGGATCGGGTACTGACGTGAATTTGCAGTGTTCTCGATGTGAGCTTCAAATGTCCGAACAGATAATATATGCCGATCTTTTTGTGATGGATTTTGAAGACTTCGACATCATCTTCAGCATGGACTGGCTAGCACCACTGAATGCACAGATCGACTGTATGAACAAGCAAGTTCAGTTAACTTTGCCTACAGGAGAGTTCGTCAAGATTCAGGGAACAAGACACTGGATACCCAAATCAACAATTGCACTTCTCAAGTCACAACTTCTAGCGTTGTCTCTTGGTGACGACAATGAATCACCAGCTCTGTACCCTCCCGAAGTACGCGATGTTCCAGTCATATCTGAATTCCCAACAGTTTTTCTTAATGACCTTCCTGGTCTACCTCCAGTTAGGGAATTCGATTTTGAGATCAACCTCATACCTGGGACAACGCCTATCTCAATGCCACCATACAGAATGTCAAATGTTGAACTGGTCGAATTAGACAAACAGCTTAAGGAATTAGAGAGTAATGGCTTTATCCGAAAGAGTTCATCACCCTGGGGCGCTCCAGTTCTGTTTGTTCGCAAAAAGGATGGTTTGTTACGACTTTGCATCGATTATCGCAAGTTGAATAACGTCACCATCAAGAACCGATATCCGTTGCCCAGGATCGATGACTTGTTCGACCAACTTAGAGATGCCAAATACTTCTCTAAGATTTATTTACGGTCCGGTTATCACCAACTCCGGATCCGAGAGTCGGACATCACCAAGACGGCGTTCAGAACTCAGTACGGTCATTACGAGTTCTTAGTTATGCCGTTTGGTCTAACAAATGCACCTGCTGCATTCATGGATTTGATGAATCGCATATTCAGGTTATACTTAGACAGATTTGTGGTGGTTTTTGTCGACGACATCTTGATATATTCCTCAACCGAGGAAGACCATAAAATACATTTGAAGATCGTCCTCCAGACCTTACAAAGACACCAACTGTATGCAAAGTTGAGTAAGTGCGAATTTTGGGCGCAGAGAGTTCAATTCCTAGGCCATGTGGTTTCAGGCAATGGCATTGAGGTCGATCCTTCTAAAGTTGAAGCAGTTTTAAACTGGCAGCAGCCTACCACTGTTACTCAGATTAGGAGTTTTCTTGGTTTGGCTGGCTATTACAGACGCTTCATCAAGGACTTTTCAAAGATTGCTGAACCTATGACCAAGCTCACTCGAAAAGACGTGCGCTTCATCTGGAATCCCTCCTGTGAAGCATCATTCCAGGAATTGAAGAAACGCCTCACGACAGCACCTGTACTTATCACTCCAAGAAATGGAATTGGTTTTTCATTATACACCGATGCCTCTCTCCAAGGCTTAGGTGCCGTAATAATGCAAGAAGGCCAAGTTGTTGCATATGCCTCCAGGCAACTGAAGATTCATGAAGGTAATTACCCAACCCATGACTTGGAACTTGCAGCTGTTGTCTTTGCACTTAAAATATGGCGTCATTACCTATACGGTGAACGGTTCGAGGTCTTCTCAGATCACAAGAGTCTTAAGTACATATACACTCAGAGAGACCTAAACCTCCGCCAACGAAGATGGTTGGAATTCTTGAACGACTATGACTTTCAACTCCAGTACCATCCCGGAAAGGCCAATGTTGTGGCTGATGCCCTGAATAGAAAATCTTATGTTGCTTGCACTCTTAACTATGAAATGGGAAAATTGGCTACAGAGCTACAGAACTTTAACCTCCTGCTAAACGAAGAGGGACCACGCCCACGACTCTCTCAATTATCAGCTACCTCTGACCTCGTTCGCAAGATTTCAGCTACTCAAGCCAATGACCCTATGTTAATGGAGAAACGAGAACTTCTACTCAGCGGGCAAGACCTTCCTCATTGGTCAGTCTCTGACGACGGAGCCGTTTTCTATAAAAAACGTCTTTGTCTTCCGAACGATCCTGAGGTTCGGAAAGACGTGCTTACTGAGATGCACTGTTCGAGATACGCTATGCATCCTGGGGGTGACAAGATGTACCAGGATGTCAAGCGGCAATTCTGGTTCTCTGGAATGAAGAAGGCCATTGCAGACTTCGTTGCTCGATGTCTTGTTTGCCAGAAAGTTAAGGCAGAACGAAGACTTCCCTCTGGCCTTCTCCAGCCGTTACCTATTGGAGAATGGAAGTGGGAAAACATCGCAATGGATTTTGTTACAGCCTTACCTGGCAATATTAAAGGGCAAGATGCCATATGGGTTATCATTGACAGACTTACCAAATCTGCACACTTCTTGCCAATAAAGTTCACGGATAATCCCGCCAAACTTGCAGAACTATATGAAAGAGAGATCGTACGCCTTCATGGCATACCACTCACGATCGTCTCTGATCGAGACCCTCGATTCACATCAAACTTTTGGAAAAGCTTCCAGAATAGAATGGGTTCTAAGATCACTATGAGCACAGCCTTCCACCCTCAGACTGATGGGCAGTCAGAACGGCTTATCCAAATCTTAGAAGACATGCTACGATGCTGCATTTTGGACTTTCATGACGGATGGGCAAAGTATTTGCATCTAGCTGAGTTTGCATACAACAACAGCTACCAATCTAGTATCGGCATGGCACCATACGAGGCTCTTTATGGTCGGCCTTGCAGATCTCCGGTATGCTGGTTAGATATGGCCGATCGACCGCAGTTAGGCCTTGAACTAGTTCAAGAGACTTCTGAGAAGATCACACTAGTAAAGGAACGACTTCGTGTTGCACAAAGTCGACAGAAGAGCTATGTTGACAAACGGCGACAGCCTCTGGAATTCGATAAGGGGGACTTTGTTTTTATACAAGTCCAGCCCACCCGAGGTGTCAAACGCTTTGGGATCAAAGGAAAGCTCTCCCCGCGGTATATCGGTCCATTTTCGATCATTGAACGTATTGGCAAACTTGCTTATCGTCTGTCCCTTCCCTCGTTCATGCCTAAGGTTCATGACGTTTTTCATGTATCTATGCTTCGCAAGTATCATCCTGATCCTTCGCATATCATCCCTTTAGTCGAGGTTCGGGTTGAGGAAGGAAATAAGTATCAAGAGAAAGCAATACAGATTTTAGATAGAAAGACTCAAGAACTACGGAGACGTAGCATACCACTAGTGAAAGTGCTCTGGGATCACCACGGCATAGAGGAAGCTACATGGGAACTAGAATCAACAATTAAACAGAAATACCCTGACTTGTTTTCTAGTACCACCTGATGTTGTGATACATTGTATTATTTTCACTTCTAAATACCAGGATGAAACATTGTTTACACATATCTTCATACATTGTTTCACTTGAATAACTACGCAGATATCTGAAAATCATATCAATGGATATCGTCATGCACACACGCCGTGGCTCCTTACCAACCTGCGGCTACTTCGCAAGCACTACCCCTCTTCCATACTTGACTTGATTTCGAGGGCGAAATCCCTTTAAGGGGGGTAGAGTGTAATACTCTGTATTTCACCAAAAAAAAAAAACTTACTATTTGGGCAACGCCCGAACGTTCGAGCGCATGCCAGAACGTTCAGACGCAATGCCAGAACGTTCAGGCGCATGACAGAACGTTCAGGCGCATGCCAGAACGTTCAGGCGCATGGCAGAACGTTCAGGCGCAATGCCAGAACGTTCAGGCGCAATGCCAGAACGTTCAGGCGCAATGCCAGAACGTACAGGCGCATGCCAGAACGTTCAGGCGCATGCCAGAACGTTCAGGCGCATGCCAGAACGTTCAGGCGCATGCCAGAACGTTCAGGCGCCTGCCAGAACGTTCAGGCGCCAAAAATCTCTATATAAGGAACCCTCCTCATTCTCATTTCTCACACCAAAATCACTCTCCTTATGATTTTCCTTCTCTTTCCACTCATTCTAAGTTTTTAGTTTTTGAGACTCTCTGATCGAGACTCTCGGTACGGTGCGACGAAGTTCTGTCCGGTGGAAAGCGCCAGATCGGAAAGAAGAAGTTTTTATCTGAAGGTGGGAACGAAACATAGGTTTGCGTGTTTCATAACTTTTATTAAAGTTTACATTCAATTATTATTATGTCTACTATTCATTTACACTGCATTATGTCAATAATGTTTATGAACTGAATGTCCTAACTTTGCACGTCGTGATACCGACCCTGATAAGGATCACCAGACGTTGCCAAAGTCAGTCTAAATGTCAAGAAAAGACCAGACTAGTAGACTAGACTAGTTCATGCATTGGCATCATACATATCACCACCTAGGGATGTATATGGTTTATGACTCATAGAATAGTTAGAAGCATTGCTCACTATTCATATTATTTCTCTGGAGAGGGACGTACATGAGAACTCGGCTACGCCGGGGAGGGACATCAGTACGTGAATCCAGAGCATCGTTCCTGAGGAGGGACGTACAGTGAGAACCTGGCTACGCCCGGGGAAGGACACATGTACGTGAACTCAGGCGATGTACGCTCATCAAACCATTAATACGTGACGGTGTCATGCATACATACATATTGATTGATTATGATGCTTACATGTGTATTTAAGATATTTGATATTGAGGTATGCTTTATTAATTGTTATACTCATGCACTATTTACCCACTGAGCGCGTTAAGCTCACTCCATATTATCAAATCTTTCACAGGAAATTAGGGTGGACTGGGTACAGGTTATGGGGCCCACATTTTGTACCCTTTGTATGAATCATTGGGGATTTTGGGAGTATGTTCCTTTGACCATTTTATGTACAAAAGTATTCTGAATTATATGAAATCAGATTTGTACTGTGTACTGTATTTTCGCTGCGCACTCTGTTATTACCATTATGATTGTTCCAAATGCGCGCCCCGTCCGCGAGTGTACCGCCGGTTTAGGCGCGTCCGGGCGGGGTGTGACACGGCAAATAGGATTGGGCATGGTGATCAGGAGTATGGTGAGATATTGTTGCAGCAGCAAAAAGGTTAAACATTAACACATCAGTTGAGATAATTGAATGTTTGGCCTTGAAGGAAGGATTGCTTTTGACTGTAGACTCATGGTGCTTCCCAATTTAGGTGGAATCAGACTCTCAGACAGTGATAAATCTAATTAATTTGAAGACTTCATCCCGATTGGAGATTGATAACCTTATCCGAAATGTCAGCTATATAACTGCAAATTACCCTATCAATGGTTTCTCATGTCCACGGACCAAGCAACTCAATAGCTCACGAAATTACCCAGTTTGGCTTATCCATTGAAGATTCATATTGTTTGGGTATAAGAGGTTCCCCTAGTGGATAAATCATGTAATCCATATGGATCTTGTTCTTCCTTAATTCTTTGTTTTGAATGAATCTACCTTACTTTTTTTGGAAAAAAAAAAAGTCCAAAGAGACAAAACATTGGAGAATATGATAGAAAAAGTTGTCTACTTCGTGGTCAAAAATACGTTTGTTAATTGTTACATTCTTGTTGTCTTGCATCTTAAATTAAAAAAATTTCTTATAATTACCCTTAATATTTTTAACGTTTTACTCTTAAATACCTACCCTTATTCCTATTTTTTAACTAAATAAATCAATTTTATCATTTGTAATTACATAAAAAATGTAAATAAACATTTTTTCCTTTCTTTTGAAATGTTTTTTATTTTAATTAAATTATGATAAAAATCAAATGCAATGTATGTGTAAGATCACTAATCTATACTATTTATAAAGTTAAAACTCCTTAACGACTGTAAGATATATTTATTAAGAATATCAAAATTACCCATTATTTCTCACGCACAACAGAAATTTAAAAATATATTAAAAAATAATTTAAGGGTATTTTAGTGAAATATCATCATCCGTATATAACTTTTAAACTTCAAAGTTACAGTTCTTACTTTCATGCTTCTTTCTCTCCCTATTTATTCAAACAATTACACTACTTTCCCAAAAGGCCCCACCAAATCACTTTCACCTACATTTACATGGGTTTTTCCATTTATGGCTGAAAAAAGTTTTTTCAAGAAAATATAATTTTTATGAGAAATAATTTCTTATGAAAATTTTTTTAATGAATTTTTTCATGGTTGTTTGATTGTAAATGAGAAAATATTTTTTTACCTTCTTACGACGCAAAATAAATAAATAAATAAAATTAGATAGTAAGAAGTTTTATAAAATATAAACATAAACATAATCAATAATACTAAAAAAAAATTCACCTTGGCGAGAAAATAAAGAGGTTAAGAAAATTTTTCTCGAGAAAATATTGACAATTAAATGCACAATTTTTCTATTTTCTTGAAAAAATCTTTAGAAATTAAATAACAATTTTCTCACCAATCAAATAGGGTCATTTATCTTAATGTAGCCTGATTTAATATTATTGTACTTAATTTTTTTGTTTTGTTACTTTATGTTCATCATTGGCTCCAACCATACAATTGGAACGTAACTTATGTTCTATTAGCATTAGTTCTAAATATTAATATAATACTTTTAACTTAACAAATTCTAATTATATGCAATCATACTTATATGCAATCTTTATATAATCATTCAAGCTGTTTCATCGCGTGCAACGCACGTGTCTATGGACTAGTAAGTATAATAGCAAAGAGATGCTAAAAATGAGAATAAAGTATAATGGTGCTAAAAAGTTATAATAAATAAAAATTAGATAAAATTCAATAAAATTGAGTTAATTTTCAAAAGAATAGGAGTATACATATAAACCAAAATAATATGATTAATCAAAAGCTTTGCTTATATGTTAAGGTGCCCACTCCAAAAATATACAAGGAGGAGGCTTTCGGAATAACAATGAAATAGGTACAAAAGACAATTAGAAGCATCAATATCTGAAAGAATGAACTATAATACTTTGATAAGGCCATGGTTGTTCTAAAGGAAATGGATGGCTTACGGATACCATTGAAGACCATTAAAAGCTTCGATAAAGGAAACAGGGACAAAATACAAAGATGGAAAAAAAGTGGAAAAAAATTAGAGATGTCATCAATTTGGCTTAGGGTGATTTAGTACTCAAATCAAAACCAAATTAACTACTTACCCAAACCAATTTAATTTGGTTTGGATTAATCAGTTTGGACTTTTTAACCTATAACAATATTTATTTTAATTCTAAAGAATATTTATTTATAATAATATAAGAAAGTCATCTTATTTTACAAACAAGAATTATGTATTTGTAATTATATAATAAGAACCTGTTAATATATGTAACATAAATTAACCTTGGTTAGTTCTGTGACGACCCCCAAACCAGGACCACCATCCCTCGGGGAACAACATGCGGAATGCCGGAGTGGGACGCCCAGCGTAAGCATCTGCAACCATCTCACACCACTTGCGAGGTGATTAAAACCCTACAAGCCTCAGCCTTATATCATAACCTACTAATTTCAACTTGTAGGTACTTGTACTAATCCTAATATCCACAAAACATACATCTCAACTCTTACCGTCTATGTATCAAGTGTTATATACATACGTACAACATATATAAAACATATACAAAAGTAATGCATCCAAAAGTCCCTACTCACATAGGCCTATCCTCTACGTTGGCTAGGCCCTTAAGTAATTACAATGCCCTTCCCTTTATCTGCAGTATAAGGAACTGGAAAGGAAGTGAGAGTGTGAGCCAATGATGTCTAGTGAAATAGAACTCGATATGTCATCTAATACTCATCAAATATAAATATGTATGCATACCAATACGATGGACTGATGAAAAACATATATCATATATAAATTTACATGTATCATGTATCATATGCAAGTAAAATCCACACCTTATCCACCATCTTTCCATTTTCACTTTTTAGTCCAGGCTTGCCGTGAGACCAAGCATATCATGCTAAGGTCTGAGACTTTCATTCCTTTGGGAGTACAAGCTCGTGTCTTTTGGGCATGGTCTTCTTTTCCCCTTGTATTCATTCAAAGCCCTTATGTGGCTTGATTCTCTTTCCCATTGATCTTGCCAAGCTTTGTTATGCCTCTTATCATGGACATACTCCAAGACATGGCTTCATTAGCACTCATCATTAGTTGAAATGCATGGTAAAATCTAATCAATTTATCTCATTCACATTCTCTAGTCCAAGGGAGTACATGCACATGGCTTTCCTATCCACTTGCACTCTTCTTTCTAACTAAGGGAGTACACACACCCCATAAAGATGTGGCTTTCCTTTTCCACTTGTATCCTTTCCAAAACCCTCATATGGCTTAGTTCCATAAATCAAGCCATGGGATCAAATTACCACCATAGGGTTTTACATACCATGCATCTTCCAATTAAAACACATTTCATGTATTCAACATATCACATATAATTCATATGATAACATAAGGAAATAACATAAGAAATTCTACTCACAACCAAGCCAAGCAAGTGTTTCCTATTCACGCACGAAAATCCAACCAATCAAACTTGGATCATGTAGTGCATTCATTAACATAATTATCAAATCAAGAACAATCACCGTACATAACACATATCACTCATGTTGCTTTCAACATGTTTTATATCATATTCCAACACTACTCATAATCCTCAATTATACATCTCATCAATCCCAATTTGATCATAATTGCCAATGCCTACAACATGAGCGTCATGCAATTTCAAAACACATAATTTGGGTCATCATGTATCTAAGATCAATTCTACTATTCATGGTCATTTTCCCATATATAGATACTAGGCCCATACAATATCACATTTCAACATAAACTTTAATTCTCATACCATAGGCCTCAATGTCTAATTTCCAACCATAACACATTCAATCAATTATAAATAGATACATTCATTCAATCACTGTACAACCATTAGACACCACTATGCCCACCGATGATACCAATTTACAATCTAGGCCTAGATCATGTCATGGCCAAATGATATGCCAATTATAATGCAACTAAACTCAATTCATATCAAGTTGTTCATAACCCATACAATTCACTACAATTATTAACATTTAAATCATGACATCAATTATACTGTGTTATGAGATCAAGCTAAGAAATAGGCCTAACTCATAACATAGCCAATATGGGTAAATTTAAGACATAGATCAATCTAACTTTTGTCCAATTATATACAAAACAACTCAATTTCATGTTCCAAGGTCAAGAGCATTAAAAGCCCCAAAATTTGGGAATTTCCATACTAGACCATATCATCAATTAAGTACAATTTAACTCAAATTATGTCAAATTAGCTAATTCCCTCTCAATTAGACATATTCATATCAATTGGGCCGAAAGCCCCAAATTTGGGTAAAGTTTCAAAATTGACACATAGGGCAATTTCTACTAATTATTGGGTTCTACCATGTGCAAATGTAATTCAACATCATTACTCATTCACATTTACCCATTTAATTAATATAGTTGACATGCAACTTAATTAGAGAACTCTAGGTTCATGTTCAAAGTCTAGGTCAAAAGTATGGAATTCTACCAATTTTACACTAAAAATTGGGGGTTCCACCACCATTTCATTCCCATAAATATTACGGTTCATATTTATAACATGCAAACTCAAAACTATTCTAGGTTTCACCCAACACATAAACATTCAACCAAAATTATGTCATTCAAAAGCATGGAAATACAACAAAGAAGAGGCTTATGGTGAGAATTTGCATTTTACTTACCTTTTTGTATAGATTTGATGAAATCTCACCCTAGACATCAAATCCCCCAAAATCCCTTCTCTTTTTTCCCTTTCTCTTTCTCTTCTTCTTTTTCCCCATTCTCTCTCTCAAGTAGGAGCTCAAGAGAGAATGGGGTTTAAAGCTTTTTTGTTTTTGTTTTTATGATCTCATAGTTTAAAGGCCATGTAACTATCCAACTCCCCTTTTTCACTACACACTCAATCCACATCAAAATTACATGATTTATATATCAATCTCTATGTAATAACACATTCCGAACTCGTTTTTAACATCCTCAATCCCATTTGACATACGTACACTTGACTTCTATATACTTATACGTGTATTATACCATCGATATATGTATGAGTCAACAAATACATTGACTAAAAGTACAGGGTGTTACAAGTTCAGTTCGGGTTAGTACGATTTTTAAATTCTCAACCCGCAATCCCAACTGAACATGTTTCAAAATCAAACCTATTCGATTCGATTTTGAAATTTTTGTCAAACCACTGATACCCTTAGGAAAAAAAAAAGATATTGAACTCATTATTGAAGATTTGTTGGAAAAAATGTGCCAAAAAAAGTTATTGAACTCATTATCGAGGAGTTGTTGAACTTCTTTTACCTTATTTTTTCTTGTAACATACATATCACAGTAGATAACATACATATTAACCATTCTGGATCCTTAGATAAAAAAATAAGGGCAGTTCAACTACTAATAAGGGGCAACAATGTCCACATCGAGGCCCAACAAGACCACAACACGACCCTTGTAAGGTCACAACAACTTCTCAACCCATATGAGGCTGAGAAGAATGGAAACCCCGACCTCATATGAGGGCGGGAGGTATTTTGACTGGGTGAGCTACTCAATTTTAACAACCCTAACCACACATTCCACCATATCAATTAAGACTTATGAGTCAAAGAAAATTAAACAAAGTAAAAAAATAGTAGACAACTTCATTAGTAGAAAAGACTAAGGCCTAAAGCCCCAATAAGACGCACTAAGTTCACAACTACTCCCAACCTATTTTTAAGATAAGTGAGACTCAAACCCTAACCTCTTTAGAAGTAAGGAGATGCTTCTTGCCACTCGAGTTGGTGAGTGTTGGCAAAAGAAAATGATAAGATTAGATCATGTTCATATAAGAATTGTGGCCTTAAAAAGTTTATATTGGGCATTGCAACCTTGTTATGGGTCCAATAGTAAAGTGTGAACTTTATATTGTTTCAACTATTATACCTCATTTCAAGTTCTTTGTATTTAAACTAACCTTACTAAGGGGGTGTTTTACACCATGCTTAAACTCTTTAATCCTATTTCCTTTTGTGGTACAATTATTGAGCTTGAGGTTAATTGTCTAAATAAGATAGGTTAACATATGGTCGTCGTAACGCCCTGTATGTATGAGTCAAACTTGTACTTTGACTTATATGTATTGTCAGGCATATTTGTACACATATACGTATGTACATGACCTTTAGATAGTGTGAATGTATGTATTTTAGGGTTATTGGTACCCTGAGAGGCTAGTTGTATCGTAAAATGCCCAATACATAGTGAAATTTGAAATTTGGGTGCAAGGAGCGCGCTCCTGTGAGAAACCCGAGAGTGAAAATTCTGGAAATGTTCAGAGGAGCGCGCTCCTCACGGATTTCTCAGAAAATCCAGATTTTTAACACTCGAGAAACGCGCTCCCAAGGTGGGAGAAGCGCGCTTCTCTGTGGGCCTGCGAGTTTTTTTAAAGAAATTGGTCGATGAAGCGGTTTATACATGTTGCTAAACAGGTGGCACGACCAAATGAAGCCATTTTGAGTTGTTTGAGCTCATTTTAGACGTGTTGGCTGAAGAAAAAACTAGAGAGCTAGAGAATTCCAACAAAAACGAAGTGGAAGAAGAGGAAGAAAGAAAGGAGAGGAATTGTGCTTGAAGGCCAAAACCCAAGGTAGAATGGGTATTTTGAGCTTGAAATTCCATTAATGGATTCCTTTCTTCCATTTGTACAACATATATAACATGCAAAAGTTTTTCATGGCTAGTTTTGAAGCTGGAAACTTGGGGTTTTATGCTGAAATTGTATCAATTGCTGGTTGAATTCATGGGGGATTGAATCCTTGATGCTTGGTGAGTATTTTAATGTTAAATTCACTGATTTTTCATGGTTGAATTGAGTGTTCTAGATCTTGTTGGGTAAGGGTTTTGGGAACCCATTTTCAGTGTTGAATTGCTTTGAATTGTTGTGTATTATGGCTGAAAATTGATCTTGGATAATTGGTGTTGATGATTTACAGAGATTGAGGTACAAAATTTGTGAAATTTTGGGTTTAGTGATGAGCACAAGTGTGCTACTTGTGCTGAAAATTTAAAGTGTTGTGAATGCATTGGTAAGGTGTTTATTGATGCATTGTGATCATTTTAGTGATTAAATGACTGGATTTTTGTGGCTGGAATTTATGTCTAAGTGTAATGGCAATGTTTAATTTGCAGAGATTTGATGTTGAAATGGGAAATGGACACAAGTGAGGTGCTTGAGTGGTAATAGTTGGTGAAATTGGCTAAGTGTTTGAGTTGTGGACTTGGTAAAAATCATGTACATTATGAGTATTTCTAATTTGGTTCTTATGTACGACATTGTATTAAATAAACTCTGTTTTGATGAATTGAAGCATGTTTGATTGCTCCATATTGCATTGTTTAATTTATGCATTTAAATTCTTTGATTTGAAAATCGGACATACTTAAACTTACCCGTAGTAAGGAAAATATGTGATCATTTTCAAGGAGGGAAGTTTGTTGACTAGACATCGAAATGATCGAGAGGACGGTTTGTTAAGATTGATTCACCCTACAAATGTATAATAGGGATACAAATTCATTTACATACCTGAGGGTGAAGATTTTATCTTTATGCATTATATGATATGTATAGAGAGGCGAGAAAAATACTTAAATCATGTATTGATATTTACATTGAATTGCACTTGAGTTTATAATGATGTTTTCTATTGATGCATATATAAATCCAATGTTAGATTACTCACTGAACTTGTTGTAGCTCACCTCACTCCCTTTTTAATTACAGGTGCAGATTACAAGAGCAAGGGCAAGGCTCGAGAGAGTTGAGCTTGAATTTTGCTATATGAGTATGTTGTTTGTTTAGGGAGATGAGTATACATTTTGTTTTTGGATATATGTATATATATAATAACAAACAATGTGTAATAGTTAGTAAGATGTATAATGATAGTATACATGAGAATGGTACATGATGATGTATATTTTGGAAACTTAAATGTATATAAGTCTTGTGAGAAAGAAATGGAAAATGTTTGTGTATACGAATGGTCACATATTGTTAGATATATGTGAGATGATATGGATGCATATGAATCATATATGATTTTGTATTTGATTATGTATGTTTGGACGAGTTTATCAGGATTTGTGGAACCTCAGTTTTTATGAGGAGGTTCTGTCGAAATTTTTAGTAATTTTTGATATCTTGTCTTAAAAGACAAGATTGACAAAGTATCGTATACGTCTAGGTATGATGTATATGTTATTCTGTACAGAGAATTATTGCATTTCATCAATGTGAACAACTTATAAACAACGATCCCAAGAGTCCATTATTATATATGTTACGGAATATCAAGAATAATCTTGTTCTTTTATTTCAAAGACTTTAGCTTGTCTCCTTTTTTTTGCCACGAAAATGAAGTAACTCCTTTTGTCATTCTTCTACTGCTGCAAATTGTACTTAACTTTTTTTAATTTTAAATTTGACACATAATTTATGTATTTATAAGTTAATAGTTGTGTATTATTTTTGAAATATTTATGTCCTTATATATTCATGTTATAATAGTACCAACATCAACAAAGATTAGTTATAGGTATATTTATCTTAATAATGAAGGATAGTAGTACCCGGCTCTATCAGACCAACATTTGGTTAGTTCGGATGGTTTGATATGTGTTCTTTTTAAGCAATTATTTGTTAGGAGACATTTGCACCTTTGTGGTCTAATCCGGATTAAATCAAGATGAATTAGTCTCGTCGTAAAATGGAAGAGGACACTACCTGAGTGTCGTTCAATGGTGAAGCCAAAAAGAAAGAAATATAGTAATTAAAATTATTATTTTTAAGTACAAATACTTTTACAAAAGTTATTTTCTATGTTTGCCCAAATAAGTTTCGGATAATTTATTCATAAGCATTTTTTAAAACTACGTACTTTTATACGAGTATAAAGTAAAAAAAGAAGTCATACCAAACAGACCCATTATTAGTAACAATCTTCTTGTGAAATGAACAAAGGATAATATAAATGTTTAACTATTTAAAAAAAAAAGCTCATAAATAACAAATTAGCAAATAAACCTAAACCATTTGAGAAGATAGAATGGAAAGTATTCATATTGTCCTACCTAATCCAACAATTTAGATTCATTCCATACTTCTCTTTTGAAGAATAATAAGAAGAAAAATATATGTTTTTTTCTTCTTCCTACATATTAAATATATGTATTTTTTTTTTGTCTATGAAACCCGATGTCCTTGCTAACTCTTTTTGTTGAGCGGAGACTATTTTAAAGTCGTGAACTGCAGAGGTTATTAGACGTCTCTCCTCAAAGTGGACGAATAAGTGTGTACATAAATTCAGACTCAAAATAGAAATCTGGCCCCTTAACCACAACTTATACCTCGTTCTCCATTCAACGATGCTATCCAACTTTGTGGAACATATGTTTTTTTTTTATTCAACTCATAAGGTACTTTAAGTCTCATTTGGTTTGCGATGTAGATAAAATTGTCTCTAACAAAAATCTAAAAACATGAAAAAATAGGTTTAATTAATTAAATAAAAAAATAATAAAACATTATTTTCTGAATTTTTATTTTTCTATGGTATCCAATGTCCTATATTGGCTCACTAGATTCTGTAGCTACCCTTATTTTGATGTTTTTATTCACAAATGAACTTCTGATCTCTCAAATGAACATGCTTAAGTTTCTTTATCAAAATAGAGATTTAATCTTTAGATCAAGATAAAATCAAAAAGTGTTTTTCTTCCTTAAACCCACCCTTAACAACATATGATGATAAAATTAAAGTGCATTTCTGTAAAGATGATAGGCTGAGGAAAGATAGAATTCTATAGGTGAGGATAGAGATAGGATTCTATAGGTGTTGCAACTTGAGAGAAGGGTAATAATTTAAGTATTGTTAGAGGTTTGAATAAAAAAAAAAAAGTATATATATAATTTAAAAATAAAAATTTTAAAAATGACTTTTTATTCATATTCAAGAAATATCTTGTTTTATGAATAAAAACTTAATTTTTTTTTAAATTTGATTAAACAAAAATGTTTTTTTATATTTTCTTGACTTATTTTTTTTGCTTGAATTGTGTAATAAAGATTGAGCTTCCAAATGTAGGCTCAATTGGTTCAACGAATATAAATGAATTGACAACTTTTAAAATATCGGCTCAATTGATTCAATAATCACGTGCTTGAAAATTAGGGTTTGAGTCAATGACTTTTAATAAGGTAAATATCCTGGGTACGCCTTACTTTGGCACGAGGTCTTCCTTTCTTTGTACCCATTTTTTAAGAATTCTTTTAAAACAAAAAAGATAAAAAAATAAAATTAATAGTTGAAAAAAGAAAAATTACTTCGAAAATTTATCTAGGCCGAGCCAAAAGTCAAAGGCCCAAGCCCACCGGGTTCTTGTTCGCCGGCATTCACCGTTCAAAAAATTATTATATTATTGAGTAAAAAATCCTAAAATTAGAAATATATATAAATTACAATATAATTTTTTGTCTTAAAAAGATAATAATAAATTCATTTACTAGATTGCTCTCGTTTAGACAACGTCGAATTGTCATTTCTCTCTTTTCCTTCTTCTGCTTCTTCTTCTGTGTCTCTCGCTCTCACCTCTTCTTCTTTGAGACTGTTCGAAGATGGGAAGCAGACGCGTTAGGATGGCGAGCCTCGTCTTCTTCGCCGCTCTTCTTCTTCTCATCCAATCCGCTCATTCCTTCTATCTTCCCGGCGTAGCTCCTCGCGATTTCCTAAGGGTACGTTATCACTCTTATTTGTTGATCATTTTTTGTGTGTGTGTGTGTGTGTGTGTGTGTAGAAGAACTTGGATCTGATGTGTTTAATTATCGATAGATCTCTTGGTAGTGAACTGGTTTTGGGCTGCTGAAGAGATGCTTCTTTGATGATTTGTTTTTGGCAGGGTTTTTTTTTTTTTTTTTGTGGATTTGTTAGTTGTGATGTGGGGTTTGGATTTGGTGGTAGTGGTGATGGGGGGGTTTGGATCTAGGGTTTTGAATTCTGAGATCTGGGTCCTGATCTGGGTCGATCTTTATGGGTTTTACTTTTTTTGGATCTTGGTTTTGGATTTGTTGTTTAATTTAGTGGAGATTTGTTGCTTCTTTTGTGATTTTTGAAATCTTGGTTGGTACGATTGAAGAGATTGTTAACTTTTATGTATGTTTAGCTGATCATCGTTCCTTTAGGATCTAGATTGATTATTTGGAATTATATTACCTTTGTTGGAAAATTGGTGACATTGCATTTCCCCCCCTCTTTTTTTTTTTAAAAAAGTAATTTTTGTTTTATGATGCCGATTACTGGGGACGGTCTTGTGTATTTTCATTTTATTGCTAACAGTTTTTCAAAAATTTAATTGATCAAATTCACTAGAGCAAAAAGAGAAACTACTGAAACAGTAAATAAAATGGAATTTCTTAAGGTATAAAATGGATTTATTTTGATTCTTACACTGAAGTGCTGACTGTTGTGGGTATGTATGGGTGTATGTTCTAGAGATACTTGGTCAAGTAACAAACAAGCGTATTTGTACCCTTTTTGGGCCTATAAATAGTGTATTTTGGTATTTTTTGAAAATTTTCTATTGTTGTTTTCCTGGCTAGAAAATTAAGGTGCACAAAAGAGATGATAGATGAAGGCCTTCTTGGTAATTGCTCTGTTTTCACTAATCACTATCTTGAAATTAGGTACAAGAAATTAGATTTAGCACCAGGGGTGCTAAGTAAGGATCACCTACAAGTAATGTGCTAAATAAGAAATTAGATTTGCTCAATTCAAAATTGACTAAACTGAAAGGAGATAAATTGTAAATGTGATTTGGAACCTAGAGGAAGTTTTATAGAACATTTAAATGATGGATGAAAAGTCTCTGGACTCCTGTTAAGTATTTTTTTAATGTTTAAATTACCAATTATAAATTACATATAAATAAAAAGGACAAAAACATTATGAAAATAGGTAAAAAAATATAAATAAATCTCAAATTCAATATAAAAAATAAAAGTAATTCTCAAACTTAAAAAAAAAAAAAAACTTCATTAATATTAGTGTTACAGTTATTATGTTATATTTTGTTTTACAGTACCTCTTAACTGCAAAATTATAAAAAATCAAGATCTATTTCTTTTTTATTTAAATATGCTGCTAAAGATCTGTGTATGAGATGGAAATTCATTCTTATGTAAAATAGTAAAGTTAAAATTCATTAGAGGAAGAATGAAAATGAGGTTTAAAACTTTAAAGATATCTGTATTAATCTGAAAAAAGGAAAAAAAAGAAATTTGTTAACTAAATTTAGTTCTAATAAATCTCCTATGTGTGCTAAAAATAGGAATTGCCAATGTTTTCTTCTCGTGCAATTTGTGTCAAGCATCTTTAATATTACAATTTGTACTCTAAACTATTATATTTTAGATATTTCCATGCTTATTTTAGCATATTTTTGCAAGAAAAGGATTCTTTTTTTAGTATTTAAGTAATTCTTTAACTTCCCGAGTTGATGGATTTTTAATTTTTATTTTTGTGTAATTCCACTTTTCCAAATCAATGCTGAGTTTTAATTTACTGAGGTTGAGGTTGTATTTTGATCCTTGAATTGGATGAATGTGAATTGAAGTACAATTTTTTTATTTATATAGATCCTGTAATTGTTTTTTTTCAAGAAAATCTAGTTTTTTGTATTATTTATATAGATTTCTTATTTTATTTGTGAACCGATTCCCTTACTGCATTTAGAGAAGAATGAAATCATTGAAGGATGCATCTTCTTTACTTGTGAAGTATCTGCAAAAGATGATTCCTCTTTTCTTGTGACGTATGATTTTCTTCCTTTTTAAAGTTTAAGACTGCTTTTCAAAAAGATAAGATGATACACTAAGTCAAAGTGTAGGACCTCTTACCCACCTTGAACATCACTTCTTTTATTTTATATTTTTTATGATAATCACCAAAATTGTGTATGCCATTCCGTAGACCTTTCTTATATTGGAGATTAAGCTAACCAACATCATTCATTGCAATCATAGCTTATAGTAAATCTCCCTCTCGCTAACAATGGCTAAGCTACTTACAAAAGCTAGCCTACTTACTGGGGAGTGTTTTTGGCATTTTTTTCCTGGTTCAGCCAATTACTGTCATGGATCTGGTAAATGTGTATTTTAAAGAGTAATTAAACTAAGCATTATGTGCAGAAACCAGTGCTGCCTTTATGACATGATCCATTTCACAATGAAATCTTCGTAGGACTTCAAAGTGATAGCTTGTCCCCTTTACATTGATTTAATAGCTATCAAGATCTCCCATTATTCTGAAGGTAATTCTGACAACTGACTTCGGTGATCAATCCTATTAAAGTAAAGCTATGCAGACTGGGTCTCATAATAGGCTACAAGAACAATTTGGAGTAGTACTCAATAATCTATTCATCCTTGTCCTTTCCCAAAGAAACTTGGAAGAACTGGAACGTAAAACCAATTACTCATCTCCAGAAGGACATCATTGTTATGAATGCCATCGCCCTCATTTTGAATGCACATTTATGCTCAAGCTTGTGATAGGCTTCTTACGTTTAACATATGAGGAGCAGAA
Organism: Paratinospora sagittata; assembly: GCA_035771175.1. NCBI lineage: Eukaryota > Viridiplantae > Streptophyta > Magnoliopsida > Ranunculales > Menispermaceae > Paratinospora > Paratinospora sagittata. The sequence continues at coordinate 5,833,648 of CM069611.1, read as the reverse complement.
GAGGACACTGTAACTAACTTTTTGTTTTTAATACAGTATTTAAATTTGCCTATTTCCTCTGTTTTTACTTTTACCCTCTTTATGCTGATTCTTTAGTCATCCTCCACAGATTATTCTTTTAATGATCTTTGGACAAATTGTTATCTAACTACTTTTTTTGTATCACCATCATCAGTAATTGATTCTTGATCTCTTGATTTTCTTAATTATGTACAGGGTGATCCTCTAGCAGTAAAAGTGAACAAACTTTCATCCACGAAGACTCAACTCCCATATGATTACTATTTCCTGAATTATTGTAAGCCCAAAAAAATCCTAAACAATGCAGAAAATTTGGGAGAGGTTCTTCGAGGTGATCGCATTGAAAATTCCATTTACACGGTAAGACTCCTTTACAATCCCCTGTTTTATTTTCTTTGTAATGTCCAATTTTTTTACTTTGAAGTTCTAAAATATGAAAGAATTCTTCAGATCAACAAAGTCTGTATCCTTATTCCTTATAGTATTGCTTCCTATATCTATGGATGTAAATATATGAATCATATTGCAGTTTAAAATGAGAGAAGAACAGACATGTAAAGTTGCCTGTCGAAAGAAACTAGATGCTGAGGCTGCAAAGAATTTCAAGGAGAAAATTGAGGATAAGTATCGAGTAAATATGTGAGTATTTATTCTCATATACCTCCATCCATGATTTCTGTATGAAATCTTGTGAAAAAAGTTAAAGTTTGTCTTCTTGTAGCTTGCTGTGTCTTTTCCCCCTTTTTTTTGGAAGCATAACTCACATATAGTACTAAATTTATTTATTGATATATCTCTTCAATGGACCTCCAGGATTTTGGATAATCTTCCTGTTGCAGTTCCTGGACAAGTCAGGGATGGAAGCCAGTCCACAACTTATGAACATGGTTTCCTGGTTGGATTTAAGGGCCCCTATAATGGGGTAAGTTGATCATGGTTCTTGTTCTATGGTTGGTGGTTTTCCTTTATGTTTCTGTTTACATCTTGACTTGGTTCGGCAGGGCAAAGATGACAAGTACTACATCAACAATCACTTGAGCTTCAGAGTTATGTATCACAAGGATCCTGAGACTGATTTGGCCCGTATTGTTGGTTTTGAGGTTATCCCAAACAGGTGCATTTTTTTTTTTGTTTTTACCTTTTCCTTTTGAAATATTTTGTGTTATACTTATATTAGGAGCACACTAGTGAATGAATGACAGAAACTGTCTTTGGTGACCTAGTGTAAGGCAACAAACAGACCGAGGAATTTTTTTTTCTTGTATTCCAAATGATGGTAAATTTTTGTTTTGGAAAAGAGGAAAATGAAGTTTCTGACATTTCTGTACTTTTTAAATTCCTTCTTATTATTAATGGTGGAATGAATGAGCTTATTTTATGCATTAGCTCAAGGAAATAAGCAGAGTGGGGACAACAAACATTCTTCTGTTATCAAACTAGCAGAATTGTGTTCAGGAAGGAGGAAAATGAAGTCCTCTGGAAATTTCACACTGTTTAAGTTCTAGTTTATAGATAGAAGGTGCAGTGGATTAGCATAAGTGGATGACCAGAAAGAAGGAAAATGAACTTTCTAAGGATGTCAAAATATGGAATTTGGTGCTCTAAGAGAAAAAGTGTAGCGTCCTGGACGCTTCTTTATCCTATCTGACGTATGAACAGGTGTTCTTTCATGTTTTTATTTGCTTATGTGTGGGCCTGTTTGTTTCAGTGGTTGAAGTGCTTTTACTAACTTTTGTAAGCTAAAGCTGTGGAAGCCCATTTCAGCTTATGAGAAAAAAGTATATTTGTCATGATTTTTGTTTTACTAAATGAGAAAACTGCCCTTTTTTATTTTCTCTTCACTCATCTGAATATTAACTTGTTACATATATTACGATAAAGTTGTCATTGAAAATCACTTTTTAGAGAAATCTATCAAACAGTTCTCAAATGCTTTAGACATCAAAAGCACTTTTCCACCAGAAAGGTTTTTATCAATTTCTTTATAAGCATTTATCCATAAGCTATAAGCTATAGACTATAAGTTGAAACAATACAAATAGGTTGTGTATGTGTGTGTTCTTGCCTTGGCAGAAGCTGACCAAGGAAATAGTTTTTCTTTTGATATCAAAATATGGGATGTTGTGTAGTGGAATGAAAATTAAAGTCTATTGGATTTTCTATAAGCATTTTAGATTCGGTAATGGTTGGACTGAATAGGATCCTGTTTTGGAAAGCTTAATTCATCATCTAATGCCAAAGTGGAAATGCAGTTAGAGAAGATAGTGATCAAGTTCTGGAGCTTGAACTTTTCATTGTGTGGCTTGAGTGTTTGCAGGATGAGTCTCTCTTGTATCTATGATTAGCTACTCCTTGTTCTTGTGGTTGTTGATATTTAATGCAGTTCTTTTGTCTTATCCAAAAGGAACAAAAAGAAAAAAAAAACCCTCTCTGTTATTCATGGAAACAATAGGGACATGTGTGAACGATGAGTACTAAGAAGAGGCTTACTGGAACAATTAGTAGTATTTGTTTAGTCTTACACTTTCCATTTGATGAAATGGGTTTGCTGATGCACTTGATTCATGAGCCTCACGTAGCTGGTTAGCAATCTAAGTGTGATTGCTGAAGTCTGATTACAAATCTACACCTTATTGTCTGTGCTGCTTCTTGTGAAGGCATCCCACTCTTACACTTATGCCTAATAGTAAGCATATGTTTAAAAAAAATTCATTGTTCAGTTTCTAATAATCTTTCTTGTCTTGAATCTCGCAAACAGCATTAAGCATGAATACAAAGAATGGGATGATAAGAATCCTCAATTGGCAACTTGCAATCCAAGCACCAAAAATATCATTCAAGGTGGTAATGCCCCTCAGGAAGTTGGTAAAGATAAGGAGATTGTGTTCACATATGATGTTACTTTTAAGGTACCTAATTTTCATTCTCTTTTTTGCTTCTCTTATTTTCTTATTTATTTATTTTTATTTATTTTTCTTTTCTATGTCTAACTTTCCTTTTCTTTTCTTTTTTTCTTATCATAGGAAAGTGAAATAAAATGGGCTTCTCGTTGGGACACATATCTTCTGATGAATGATGATCAGATCCACTGGTTCTCCATTATCAATTCTCTGATGATTGTCCTTTTCCTCTCTGGTATGGTTGCCATGATCATGATGAGAACTTTGTACAGAGATATCGCCAACTACAATCAACTGGAGACCCAAGATGAGGCACAGGAAGAAACAGGTTGGAAGCTCGTCCATGGCGATGTTTTCCGGCCACCCATTAATTCTGGCTTACTCTGCGTCTACGTGGGAACTGGGGTTCAAATCTTTGGAATGACCCTTGTCACCATGATTTTTGCATTGCTGGGTTTCCTCTCACCTTCCAACCGAGGCGGCTTGATGACTGCCATGGTTCTTTTGTGGGTCTTCATGGGCTTATTTGCAGGCTACTCATCAGCACGTCTCTATAAGATGTTCAAAGGCACAGAATGGAAGAGGAACACCTTAAAGACATCATTCATGTTCCCGGGTATTCTTTTCTCTGTCTTCTTTGTGCTAAATGCACTGATCTGGGGTGAGCAGTCATCAGGTGCAGTGCCTTTTGGGACAATGTTTGCTCTTGTGTTCTTATGGTTTGGCATATCAGTGCCATTGGTTTTCGTCGGTAGCTATTTGGGTTTCAAGAAACCAGCAATTGAGGACCCCGTGAAGACAAATAAGATCCCCAGACAAATACCTGAGCAGGCATGGTACATGCAACCAGTTTTCTCAATACTTATTGGTGGTATACTTCCCTTTGGAGCCGTCTTCATCGAACTCTTCTTCATTTTGACCTCCATATGGCTTAACCAGTTCTACTACATCTTTGGTTTCCTCTTTATAGTCTTTATGATCCTTCTCATCACCTGTGCCGAGATAACAATGGTGCTTTGCTACTTCCAGCTTTGCAGTGAAGACTACCATTGGTGGTGGAGGGCTTATCTGACTGCCGGGTCTTCTGCCCTCTACCTCTTCCTCTACTCAGTGTTCTATTTCTTCACCAAGTTGGAAATAACTAAGTTGGTCTCGGGCATCCTTTATTTTGGGTATATGATGATCATGTCCTATGCTTTCTTTGTCTTGACGGGGACGATCGGCTTCTATGCCTGCTTTTGGTTTGTTCGAAAGATCTACTCCTCTGTTAAGATTGATTGATTTTTGAGCACAGAAGGGAGCTCACCAACTGGGCATTAAAGATCAATCAATCAGAGGAGCGGACAAAGTTGAGAACGCCTGTAGAAAGGGAAGAAGAAATGTGAATGCATGCCCTTTGTTTCTGCTGTTTCAGGATAATATTCTACTGTGCTGAGATGGTGGTTTTCGTCAAATTTTATCCCAGACTTGCACATTTTGCAGATGATGGTAGTAGTGTTTTGGCTTGTATCTGTAATTCTGTACTTGCTGTTTTATCTCCACCTAGGAGGCTAGGATTGAACCTTGTGATCTGAACCTTGTAGTTCTCGTCTTTAACTCACTCACATTCAGTTATACCATACTAGTAGTTCATCTTCATATGTGGATCTGATGGCTGGTTATGTGTATGTTCTTCCTTTGGACATTTTCACTTATAATTTCATTTTCATATGCACTAGCTATGAAACCAAAAGGTGAATTTAGGTGCCAAATTTAAACAACATAGCCGTTCCCTATGGAAGTTTTTAGCTAAAAAATAATTTCATTGCTGAAAATGCGCTTTAGACGATGAAATTTTAAGTTTCATTACTGTTAGCTATGGAATCAGAACTCTTGAATATGCATAACACATACAGCAAAGATCTATATTTCATTTTTCTTCAAACTTGAATAATAACTTCCCAGTCGAATTTTAAAAACAGGACATTGAAAAGAGAACCATTGGCTGGAATATACACAGCCTTCTCCAGTTAATACCAATAACCTTCCTCTTTTGTAACATAAGCTTTTTTTTTTTTTTTTTTTGGTTTTTTTTTTTGAGTGCTGACATAAAGTCAGTGGATGATGGTATACGGCTAGAAGAAGTTGGGACCCCTCATATGAGGGAGGGAAAACTCTTACTTATTTGTAAGGAGAGAGAATCAAACTCCCTATTTCAGGTGAAAGAGTTCGGATGTACACTATTGAAGCAAATTAACGTTTGCTTATATTATACAAGCTTGTTACAATGAATACCGTGATAAAATTTATCACACTGAGTAATTTATCTAATAACATCTTTCATATTCTCAATTTTATAATATGGTACTAATTTTAGGTAAATGATTTAATCATATGGAATCTGTGGTAGTCATTACTTAAAGGAAATAGGATTCGGGCAATGCCCTAAATCATAACTATGTTATTTTTACCATAACAGACAATACTCTTTAATTTTCATTTTTCTCAATTTTAAAATTGTAAGACAAAAAAAAAAAGACACGGTTATTAATTGATAGTCACTTTTTTCGTTAATCATATATTATCTTTATTAAGCCTTTTTAATTATCTTTCTTTAATCCTAGTTTGATCATGTTATTCAAATACTCATAGCAACTTAACTATTTAATTACTCTCCATTATTTTTTACATTGATCTTCGACTGTTTTAATCTATTTATAATTACTTTATTTTAAAATTCTCATTTCTAACTCTTTTTTTTTTACTATGTTTTTACTCTCATTGAATCCCAATTTAAATTATTATAAGAACACTGTGAACCTTAATTTCATTATTTTGATAGATATTGAAAATAAAATATATTTTTTTCAGTTGTTTTTAATATATTTTATTATATTTAATTGACATTTTTTTTTTGTAGTCCTGATTTTTCGGGGCACCCGACATGTGTCTTCTTTTTTGCGACGAGACTAATTCATCTAGATTCAAGGATTTACAAGGGTAAGGGCACCACTTTCAACAAAGATGGACGAAGGCGGATTCAAACTCATGATAAGTCTCTCAACTATACCTCATAGTTCGCTCTCCGAACCAGCGAATCAATCTCTTGTTGGTATATTTAATTAACATTAAAACTTTACGATTATGGCTTATATAGAAAGTACAAATGTACCAATCTGCATACCAATAAAGGAAAAGTACAGCCTCTGGTGGTTAGAGTTCGGAGTTAATTACAACTGGGTTCCTAGAAAATCATAAATAGATCGGTATATATCATAGAGAGATTTTCTTCCATATCGCAAAAAGATATATTGATAAATCTTAATATTAATCACACTACCACATCTGAGCCAACCCGAGTCGACTCGGAACTCGGCGAGTCAAATAGGAGTTGGTGGCATTCCCATGAGAACACAAACAATATATATAAATATATCTCGTCCATCTGATCTCTCTATATCTCCGTAGTACGTACTGTAAAAGTTAATAAAGGGCATGGATTCTGATGATCAGAAGGACATGATGAATGTGGACGATGTTCATGGTCATGATGACGATGATGATGGTGGTGACGTGATATTTGAATTTGATGAGGAGAAGGTGGCGGGGATGATGAAAGTGTTGGAGGAAATGATTGGTTCTTCTTTGAAGACAGAGCCGCCATTGGTGCCAACTAATGTTGCAGTATTTGAAGCTGTTGCTGCTGATGACGATGATAATGAAAAAGCTTCATTTGAATCAATTCAAGAAGATAATAAATGGGTTTCACAGGGAGAAGAAGATCATGAAAGTGAGGAGGAATGGCTGGAAAGAGTAGGCAGTGGATCTTCTTTCATGGAGTTGGTGGACTGGTTTAAGGGTATAGATTGGTGATTTTTATAATGTTAGTACTCCATATATGTGAATTTATAAAATCTCTTTTATTTTTTTTACATGGAATTTAATTAATTCTCCTTTGCTTAGAAAATAGGAAATGATTTTCTAACTATTTGATACATTGCTGCCCATTTAATTAGATGTAATAAATTTGATGTCTTGATGGAAAAATGATTTAATTTAGTGATTTCTCAAATATATATATATATATATATATAATAACTTTAAATTGCTGCGGGCATGCTTCATATATATGTGATTTAATAGTATATAATTTGAATGTAATGTTTTGAGTCACTTTTTGATATTTACTTTAGCATTTCTCACGTCGAAATATAAGCATTGTATTATTAAAGGGACTAGGATAGTATTACACGAGATTAAGAAGGATTGACTTTTTCAGGTGAGGGGCCTTTGACCTAATTATTCTTAAAAAATATAAAAAATTTACAAATGCCATCAAAACTAATGACTGCTTTGCCCTAATTTGACTATTCAACGCCCAGTCAGCCGACACAAAAGCGTCACGTGGGCGGGGGAGCTGGAGATGTTAAGAAGGCATCTTTTTAAAAGTGGATTCATTCACGAATGACACACGTCACCATTGCAGCAGGATCCTTCCCCCTTTGGCGATGCAATACCATATATTAATTTTGACCCGACAACTACTTCATTCGAGGACAATTCAACGTTGGGTGAAGAGGGAAATTGGATAGGTAGACGAAAAAGAATGCCAAGGCAAGGGCGAGAGCGAGAGAAATGCTTGGGAGGTGCAATTATAGCAGATACGGCTATTGAGGCGCGTGATGATCATGAGGATGAGCACATATCAGCTATGCCCGTTGACGATGATCCAGCACCACATGTCGAGGGAGTTGTTCAGGTGCCTTTGCAGCACTATACAAGAGATCACTTACGGCGCAACAAACGACGTAAATGGCCAATATGTGGTACAGATTGACAGCTTGTTTTACTGTTTTTGTATATGTTTTGATAATGTTGTACTCAACATATATGTTTTGATAGCTTCGATTTTTCATTTAAACTTGAATTCTGGATGGGGGTCCAAAAATTCAACCGGGCATGGAAATGGGGTTTCGTTGCCTCTGGGGGATCGTGGGAGGGTAGTGGGACGTGGTGAAAGTGGTCGGGTAAAAAAAATCACGTGGTTTGGCTTCGGTAAGGTCGAACAATTTACTAAAAGCTTTGATTTTTCTTAACAACTTGAATTCCGAATGGGGGTCCAAAAATTCAACCGGGCATGGGAATGAGGTCCCGTCACCTTCAGGGGATCGTGGGAGGATAGTGGGATGCAGTGAAAGTGGTCGGGTAAAAAAAAACCACGTGGTTTGGCTTCGGTGAGGCCGAACAGTTTACTAAAAGTTTCGATTTTTTTTTTAATAACTTGAATTCAGGATGGGGGTCCAAAAATTCAACCGGGCATGAGAATGGGGTTCCGTCGCTTTCGGGGGATCGTGGGAGGATAGTGGGACGCGGTGAAAGTGGTCGGGTAAAAAAAAACCACGTGGTTTGGCTTCGGTGAGGCCGCACAGTTTACTAAAAGCTTCGATTTTTCTTAATAACTTGAATTCCGGATGGGGGTCCAAAAATTCAACCGAGCATGGGAATGAGGTTCCGTCGCTTTCGGGGGATCGTGAGAGGATAGTGGGACGCGGTGAAAGTGGTCGGGTAAAAACAAAACCACGTGGTTTGGCTTCGGTGAGGCCGAACAGTTTACTAAAAGCTTCGGTTTTTCTTAATAACTTGAATTCCGGATGAGGGTCCAAAAATTCAACCGGGCATGGGAATGGGGTTCCGTCGCCTCCGGGGGATCGTGGAAGGGTATTGGGACGTGGTGAAAGTGGTACTTGATTGACACAAATACAAAAAAAAAATGTGTATGGAAGGCGTCTTTTAAAATGACGCCTTCACTTATAATAATAAAAAAAAAATTAAAGGGAAGACGTCTTTTGAAAAAACGTCTTCCATGTAAAAAAAATTACAGAGGAAAAAGACGTCTTCTTAACATCTCCAGCTCCCCCGCCCACGTGGCGCTTGTTTGTTGGCTGACTGGGCGTTAAATAGTCAAATTAAGGCAAAACAATCATTATTTACGTTTTTATTTTTTGGCATTTGTGAATTTTTTTTTATTTTTTAAGGGCAATCAGGTCAAAAGCCCTTCAGGAGAGGGTCGAAAAGAGCTTTCCTAAGGGCAGTTGTAGTTTTGAAGCTCCCCCAACTTCTCAAGTGATTAGGCGGGGATAAGATGTGAACCTGCAGTCTTCAAGTCATGAGCCAGATGAGTTGACCAATTACTCTACCTCACTTTTCCCTTCTCCTTGAAAAGGGAGAGACGAGAAAGTTTGGTAGATATTATTAGTTTGCAGCTCAGCATAATGTGAAGACATTTTGTACAAAAATAAAAGTTGAAAAAAAAAAGAAATTTTAAAGAAGTATGCATCTTGTTGTAAATATGTTGAATATCCAAATAGTAATTACATATACTACATAAAAATAAGACACGCACCACGCTGCCGACGCGTGGTGCGTGTCTCACTTTTTTGTACTTTTTTATTTTATTTATTTATTTAATTAAAACAAAAAACGGATGAAACTGTATCGCATACTGTGTTTCCTTTTTTCAATTTTTTTCTTTTATTTCTATTTTTAAAGAAAACAAAATGCAGCTTCCTTATCTATATAAAATTGATTTTTCTCTCAAAAGTTGCTTCTTTCTTCTATAAGGTATACAACTTCTTTCTTCTACACAGTCCTGTTCTTTTACTCTTCTATATTATTCCTCTTCTTCTTGGTATTTTTTCATAATATTTTAGTAATCTGCGTGATTTTTTCATCACATCTACAAAGTATTTATTTCCAAAGATTTTTCTCCTTTGGTAAAAATAAATATCCCTAGCTTGTTCTCTCAATTGAATATTGTTTTTTTTGTAGATGAATATTTCAAATACAAATAAATCAACTGTTGATGCCCAAGGTATGTTTTTAATCTTATTTTATTTTATTATTAAATAGGAATGCGTGTATGTTTTTATTAGATTAGGTTTCATCGTACATTGATTTAGAATTTGATTATTTTTAAATTTTTTTAAATTTTGCTATATTTTGCTTCGTAGAAAATGTAATCAATGATAAGGATTTTGGTATTGAAGATGTAGAAATTACCTCAATCGACCAAGAGAATGAAAACAATGTTATTCAAGCTCCGTCGAGTGGAGATAATCAATTAGAAAGTCGTAATGAAAGTGAAACTATTGATCAAAGGTGCCCAATGATTGGTATGGTCTTTAACAATGTAAACGAAGCATATATATTTTATAATGATTGCTAAAAAAAAAATTGGTTAAGCATCAAAAAAAGAAGAACAAATAAATGTCCTAAGGATACTGAAAAAATAAGACTTCAAAGATTGTGTTGCTCATGTGAAGGTGAATATTGTAAGAACACTCCACAAAAAAAAAAGGAAAAATAGAAGATTTGGATGTAAGGCAATGTTTGAGGCCGGAATTACAGATGATGATAAACATAGATTGAATAATTTGAGTCAAAACATAATCATGAGCTAGTTCCACTTGATAGAATACATCTTTTGAGATCTCAAAGATAGATAAATTTTTCTCAAGCAAATATGATTAAGAAAATGCATACATCGAGAATGCAGTCACCAGAAATATTTTTTTATATGTTTGTTGAAGCTGGTTGGGTACAAAATCTTAATTTTATTAAGGCTGATTGCAATAATCTTATATTAAAGACGAGTTGAGATATTGAAAAAAAGGAGATGTAGAATGAATTTATGATTATTTCAAAATGAAGAAACAACAGATCTGACATTATTTTTACTCCTTTAGAAGAACTAATGATAATGAGTTATTAGGTGTTTTCTTCTGTGATGCAAAATCAAGGCATGATTATGCTTTATTTGGTGATGTCATTTCTTTTGACACTACTTTTAAAACAAATAATTATAATTTGGTTTTTGCCCCTATTGTTTGTATTAATAATCACGTACAAACTATACTTTTTGGATGCAATTTGATAGATGATGAAATCTCTAATGCTATAATTTGGTTATTCAATACCTTATTGGAAGCTATGGAAGGGAAAAAACCAATTTCTATATTCACAAATCAATCTCAAGCTATTGCACAAGGAATAAATGAGGTATTTCCTTAAGCTCATCATGGTTTATGTTTATGGCATATTCACCAAAATGCCATTAAGCACTTGTCAAAGGTTTTTACCGATTATAAATCATTTTCTCAACAACTAAATTGGTGTATATATAATGCTGAGACAGTTGAGGAATTTGAAGTGAGTTGGAATGATCTACTTGACAATTTTGGGCTGCGAAATAATGAATGGTTGAAAGGGATGTATGATTTACGCCACAAATGGTCTCAAGCATTTGACCGTAGTCATTTTTGTGTTGGTTTAACTACAACACGACGTAGTAAAGTATAAACAAGTTTTTGCAAGAATATTTTGGTAGAAAACTTATTTTAAGAGAGTTTGTAGATCAATATGATAAAGCAATGGCCAGTCGGCGTGAAGAGGAACGAAAACAACAAAACAAGACTCATCAAAGTACCCCTCAACTCATAACAAATTAGCCAGTGGAAAAGGAAGCAGCCACAAAATACACAGAAATGTTTTTAATGAATTTCAAGCTGAATGCAAGGAGGTTTTAAACTTGAAACTATAACTTCAAATAGATGATGAAATAGTCCATACCTACAGAGTTTGGGATAAATATAACAACAAAAGAGTTTGAAAGTTGGAGTACTACCTTTCAGAACAATCTGTGAGATGTTCTTGTAGAAAATTTGAATTTGATGGTATATTTTGTTCTCATGCCATGAAATTATTTGACGAATTGGAATTTGCAAGTTTTCCATTGAAGTATTATTTAAAGAGGTGGACAAGAGATATTGTGGATCAAATTGTTTATGATGAACATGAGGAAGTAATTCCAAGTGATATTGATCCTTCAGCTACAACTCGTTATAGTAGATTGTCACATATATTACAAAAAATTATTACATTGGGTGGAATTTCTGATGACTTAACAAGCTTAGCTGAAAAAAAGAATGTTGGATTTAGAAGTAGAATTGAAATCTTATGCAGAAATGAAAAACACAAAATGCATGTCTAGGAAGAATGACAACGATGAACAAGAAAATATAGTTGATTTGAGTAAAAATGAACAACTACCAGAAGCTCCAAAAGTGAAACAACAATATGGTCAATCTAAGCAAAGAATGAAGGGTTTATTGGAGACCAAAAAATCCAAAAAGCGAGTCTCAGCTAAAGAAAGACAAAAGATCATGTTAAAACACGTCTTGATTTAGAGGCAATGGGCATAAGGCAAGAATTACACTTAATTTGAGATGAAAATAAGTGTACTATGTCACCTGCATTGTACACTTTATCAGATAGTGAGAAGAAAATGTTTTGTGAGTGGTTGAAATCAGTGAAATTTTCAGATGGCTATGCCTCAAACATATCGAGGTGTGTCAAAGTTAAAGAATGTAAAGTTTTTGGAATGAAAAGTCATGATTGTCATGTATTGCTTCAACGACTTCTTCTAGTAGCAATTCGTGGATTCTTAAATGATGATATCTCCACAACATTGATTGAACTTGGTTTATTTTTTAAAGAATTGTGTTCTAAGACATTAAAATTGCAAGTACTGAAAAAGCTTGAAAAGGAGATCGTGGTAATACTTTGCAAGTTGGAAAGAACATTTCCTCCATCCTTTTTCGACATCATGGTCCATTTGGCTATTCATTTATCATATGAAGCTATTCTATGTGGACTTGTGCAATATCGGTGGATGTATCCTATTGAAAGGTAATGCATATAATTTTTACGTTATCAACATATATTTAATTATCTAATAGATCCTTATTTTCAATTTTTTTTAATAAGCAGATTTATGTACACTCTAAAGCAATATGTACGAAATAAGGCACGACCAGAAGGTTCCATTGCTGAAGCTTATATCGATAGTGAATGTTTAACATTTTTTTCTATGTATCTCGAAGGAATTGAGACTAGATTCAATCGGGGGGATCAAAATTATGATGTAGGTCAAGGAAATCAAGGGTTAAGCTTGCCCATTTTCTCAATGAATTTTTGAGTATTAAGGTCCACAATTTACGATATACTTGACTTGCCTAATCTCATGAAGATTCGCTATAATATTTTAAATAATTAACCGAAGATATCATCTTATTTCAAGTAAGTTAAAATTTTGTTATGATAAATTTAGTTATGCTACCTTATTTTAGCACATTCTTATGTTAGACATCTACGCAAATCTTTATGCAGTCAACATTTAAAAAATCTCAAAAGGAAAAATATAAGTGATGCTGACCATATACAAGAAAAAGAATTCCCAATATGGTTTGAAAAACATGTAAGTTCCCCTTAATGATATAAGTTATTGTGAACTTATTCTTTGGTCTAACAAATCATTTCGTATGAATAGATGAAATTGTTGCGTGAGACAAAAGCAATTGAAGCAACTGATGACTTATATTCCCTAGCATTCGACCCTGGTTCATGAGTCAAAAGATATAGCAGTTGTGTGATTAATGGGATGAGTTTCATACAAATGAACATGAGAAATATATGCAAACGCAAAATAGTGGAGTTGTAGTTGATAGGTCTCATCAATATGAAGATATTGACTTTTTTGGTGTCTTAAAAGACATTATTGAAGTCGATTATTGTCTCGGTAGGCGAGTATTAATCTTTAAGTGTGAATGGTTGGATGTTGGTAATAAGTGAACAAGAATTCAAATAGGTACTCATTTCATTAGTGTTAATACTAATCAAACATGGTGTCACACCCCGCCTCGATGCGCCTAAACAGGCAAAACACTCACGGACGGGGCGCAGATGCATTATAACAATAACTAAGTGTGCAAGAACACAATTGAGTACAAGTCTGATTTCATTAATTTTAGAATATATTTTTGTACAGAATATGATTGAAGGAACAACATCCCAAAATCCCCAATGAATAAACAAAGGGTTACAAAATGTGGGCCCAAAAACTTGCACCCAGTCCACCCTAATCTCCTGAGAAAATTGGATAACAACGGGGTGAGCTACTCGCCCAGTGGGTAAAATAGTTCGTGAATATAATTAATAAAGAAAACTTCATAATCAAATATCACATAAACACAACAAGCATCATAATCAATACAACATGTATGTATGCATGACACCGTCTCGTAATGGTTCCATGATTATATGTTGCCTGAGTTCACGTACAGATGTCCATCCCCCGATGTAGTCGGGTTCTCATTGTACGTCCCTCCTCAGGAACGACGCCCTGGATTCACGTACATATGTCCGTCCCCAGGTAAACTCGGGTTCTCATTGTACGTCCTTCTCCAAAAAAAATATTAATAATAGTGAGCATTGCTTCTAACTATTTTGTGGATCATAAATCACTTACATAGCTAGGTGGTGTTTATGTATGATGCCAATGTATGAGCAGGTTCGGTCTTTACTAACATTAGACAGGATTTGACAACGCCTGGCGATTCTTATCAGGTCAGTATCACCACGTGTAAAGTTAGGATGTTCAGTGTCACTTGTACAAGCTGATAACTTTCAAATAAGACCAACCAGATCAGTCTCTAGTTTGAGAGGTAAAACACGAGGTCTACTTAAGTACCAATCATCTAGAGCAGCACGCTGCCTCCCGTTCATTATTTAAAGTTACTGAGGACAAGACAATGTTTGGTTGAGTCAGATTGACCACTAATCCAACATAGTAACAGTGTAATACATGAACTCCAGATATACAGGCATAAGTATGACATGTTCATACGCAATAATGCAGTGTAAATGAATACCAGACATAATGATAATGAATGTAAACTTTAATAAAAGTTATAAGACACGCAAACCTATTTTTCGTTCCCCACCTTCAGATAATAACTCCTTCTAGAACTGGCGCCTTCCCCAGAGCAGAACCGCATTGCACTGCGAAGAGAGAAGAGAAAACTCAAGGAGAGTGAGAGAGAAAAAGAGAAATCACAAATGATTTGGTGTGAAAAATGAGGGGGGCGACCGGGGGGGGTAGAAAAAAGTGCCCGAACCTTTGGGCGGGCTGCCCAAAGGTTCTGGTGGGTGATCATCCGGGCAGGTGCCCGAAGTTCAACAAGTTTTTTTGTGTGCAATCCTTGGGTATTACACTCTACCCCCTTTAAAAGGATTTCGCCCTCGAAATTCAGTCTGTGTAGTGATGATTGTTGTCTGCGTGGGATTCACTGCCGACATCATTACTTGAAAGATCAGGATAGTGCCTATAAGGCCCCCGAATAGCACTGTGACCGGTGGAGTCCTCTATATCATCAAACACTGAAGAGCAAATGGAGTCGAATTAATCCTCAGAAAGTTCCAGCATTTGCCTCACAGATGGTAGGTTGAGTGGCGGAATGCTTTTTCGTGTTGTTGCCCGAATCCGACTCCCTGGCAATTTTGGTAGGAGATCTTGCCAGGATGAGAGTACAGGATTATTTCGGACAAAACTGTTACAAAAAAGCCATGCACGCTCTGGCGATAAGGATCGCTGTCTGTGGGGCGATAGAGTTGGTGATGCAAAGTAGTTGTGGCTTGACTTAGATCTTGAAGGAGTCGCCACAGGTTGCCAAAGAGGCCATTGCGTGTGTGCATCATTACCTCCATCAGTATTATTTTTAGACATATGCATAGTTATTTAAATAAAAGAATTTATTACGATATTGTAAACAAAGTTCCATCATTTTATTGATAAGTGAAAAGTACAATGTCTCACATCATCAATTATCACTAGAAAACAATTCAGGGTATTTCTTTTTAATTATTGTCTCTAGTTCCCATGTTGCTTCCTCTACTCCGTGGTGATCTCAGAGCACTTTCACAAGTGGTATGTTCGTCGCCTTAGTTCTTGAGTTTTTCTATCCAGAATATGTATTGCTCTCTCCTGATACTTGTTTTCTTCCTCAACCTGAACCTCGATCAGAGGGATGATATGCGAAGGATCGGGATGATACTTTCGAAGCATGGATACGTGAAAAACGTCATGAACCTTAGACATGGACGATGGAAGGGATAGACGATAGGCTAGTTTGCCAATAAGTTCAATGATCTGAAATGGACCGATATACCATGGGGAGAGCTTTCCTTTGATCCCAAAACATTTGACACCTCTTGCAGGCTAAACTCTTAGAAACATGAAAAATGAAGTCCCCCTTATCAAATTCTAGATGTTGTCTCCGCTTGTCAGCATAGCTTTTCTGGCGACTTTGTGCAACACGAAGTCATTCCTTTACTAGTGTGATCTTCCCAGAAATCTCTTGAACTAGTTCAGGCCCCAAGTGCGGTCGATCTGCCATATCTAACCAGTATACCGGAGATCTGCAAGGGCGGCCATAGAGAGCCTCATATGGTGCCATGTCGATACTGGTTTGTTAGCTGTTATCGTGTGCAAACTCAGCCAAATGTAAGTGTTTTGCCCATCCGTCATGAAAATCCAAAATGCAACAACGTACCGTGTCCTCCAAGATCTGGATAAGACGCTCTGACTGCCCATCAGTTTTAGGGCAAAAGGTTGTGCTCATGGTGATCTTGGAGCCCATTCTACTCTGAAAGCCTTGCCAAAACTTTGATGTGAATCGAGGGTATCGATAAAAAAGATCGTGATTGGTATGCCATGGAGGCGTACCGTCTCTCTTTTATACAACTCGGCAAGCTTGGTGGGGTTATCTGTGAACTTTATTAGCAAAAAGTGTGCAGAATTTGTAAATCTGTCAATGATAATTCAAAATGCATCTTGTCCTTTATTATTTCGAGGCAAGGCTGTAACAAAATCGATTGCGATGTTCTCCCATTTCCATTCTCCAATAGGTAACGACTGGAGAAGTCTAGAGGGAAAGGTTGTGCTCATGGTGATCTTAAAACCCATTCTACTATGGAAGTTTTTCCAAAACTTTGATGTGAATCGAAGGTCTCGATCAGAGACGATAGTGAGTAGTATGCCATAGAGGCGTACGATCTCTCTTTCATATAGTTCGGCAAGTTTGGCGGGGTTATCCGTGAACTTTATTGGCAAGAAGTGTGCAGTCTTTGTAAGTTTGCCAATGATAACCCAGCTAGCATCTTGTCCTTTATTATTTCGAGGCAAGGCCGTAACAAAATCGATTGCGATGTTCTCCCATTTCCATTTTCCAATAGGTAACGACTGGAGAAGTCTAGAGGGAAGTCTTCGTTCTGCCTTAACTTGCTGGCAAACGAGACATCGAGCAATGAAGTGTGCAATCGCCTTCTTCATTCCAGAAAACCAGAATTATCGCTAGACATCCTTATACATTTTGTCACCCCCAAGATGCATAGTGAACCTCGAACAGTGCATCTCAGTGAGCAATTCTTTGCGAACTTCAAAATCGTTCGGTAGACAGAGACTTTTTTTTATAGAAAATGGCCCCGTCTTCAGAGACCGACAAGTGAGGAAGGTCTTGTCCGCTGAGTAGAAGTTCTCATTTCTTTATTAACAGAGGGTCGTTGGCTTGAGCTGCTGAAATCTTTCGAACCAGCTCAAAGTTGGCTGATAATTGAGAAAGTCGTGAGCTTGCTCCCTCTTCGATCAGTTGTAGGTTAAAATTCTCCATCTCTGTAGCCAACTTCCCCATTTCGAAGTTAAGAGTACAAACAACATAAGATTTTCTACTCAGGGCATCAACCACAACATTGGCCTTACCGGGATGGTACTAGAGTTGAAAGTCATAATCTTTCAAGAATTCCAACCATCGTCTTTGGCAGCGATTTAGGTCTCTCTGAGTGTAGATATACTTAAGACTCTTGTGATCCGAGAAGACCTCAAATTCATTCACCGTATAGGTAATAACGTCATAACTTGAGTGCAAATACGACAGCTGCAAGTTCCAAGTCATGTGTTGGGTAATTACCCTCACGAATCTTCAGTTGCCTCGAGGCATATGCGACGACATGGCCTTCTTGCATTAATACGACACCTAAGCCTTAGAGAAAGGCGTCGGAGTATAGTGAAAATCCAAGTGAATTTCTTGGAGTGATAAGTATTGGTGTCGTCATGAGGTGTTTCTTCAATTCCTGAAATGATGTTTCACAGGCAAGATTCCAGATAAATCGCACTTCTTTTCGAGTGAGCTTTGTCATAGGTTAAGCAATATTTGAGAAGTCCTTGATGAAGCGTCTGTAATAGCCGGCCAAACCAAGAAAACTCCTAATCTGAGTAACAGTGGTAGGCTGCTTCCAGTTTAAAACTGTTTCAACCTTAAAAGGATCGACCTCAATGCCATTGCCTAAAACCACATGGCCTAGGATCGACTTCAATGCCATTGCCTTTGCATACAGCTGGTGGCTTTTCAAGGTCTGGAGGACTATCTTCAGATGTATCTTATGGTCTTCTTTGGTTGAGGAATATATCAAGATATCATCCACAAAAACCACCACAAATCAGACTAAGTATAACCCAAAGTTGCGGTTCATCAAATCCAGAATGCAGCAGGTGTATTTGTTAGACCGAACGACATGACCAAGAACTTGTAGTGACCATACCAAGTTCTGAATGCCGTCTTGGTAATGTCTGATTCTCGGATCCGGAGTTGGTGATAACCGGATCTAAATCAATCTTGGAGAAGTATTTGGCATCTCTAAGTTGGTCGAACAAGTCATCGATCATGGGTAATGGGTATCTGTTCTTAATGGTGATGTTATTCAACTTGCTATAGTCGATGCAAAGTCGTAACGAACCATCCTTTTTGCCAACAAACAGAACTGGAGCGCCCCAGGGTGATAAACTTTTTCTGATGAAGCCATTACTTTCTAATTCCTTCAGTTGTTTGTCCAATTCGACCAGCTCGACGTTTGGCATTTTGTATGGTGGAATTGAGATAGGCTCGGTCCTATGTATGAGATTGATTTCAAAATTGAATTCCCTAACCGGAGGTAGACCAGGAAGGTCATTTAGAAAAATTGTTGGGAATTCAAATATTACCGGGACATCGTGTACTTCGAGAGGGTACAGTGCTGGTGATTCATTTTCATCACCAAGGGATAGAACTCGAAGTTGTGCCTTGAGAAGTGCAGCAGTCGAGTTGTGCATCCATTTCCTTGTTCCCTGAATCTTGACAAACTCCCCCGTGGGCAAGGTTAACTGAACTTGCTTCCTCATACAATCGATCTTTGCATTCAGTGGTGCGAGCAAGTCCATGCCGAGGATGATGTCAAAGTCTTCAATGTCCATCACAAAAATATCTGCATATATTATTTGTTCTGCCATTCGAAGTTCACATTGAGAACACTTCAATTTCACATCAGTACTAGATCCTAAGGGTGATGTGACATGGAGTGTGATATCTGTGGGTTCAGGATGCAACCCTAAATGTCTTACCAATGCAGACGATATAAAAGAATGTGTAACACCCGAATCTAACAAGACATGCACCATAGTATTGAACAAAGGAAATGTACCTTCGACTACATTGTTGTCTGGGAGGGGTTGTTGAGCGATGGCAAATGCTCTACCCTGATTCCGTTGCCACTGGTTCTGCTGGTTCTGCCTGGGTTGGGCATTTGCAACAGGTGGTGCTTGTTGGACTGGAACAACAGGAATAGGTTGCTGAAGGTGCGGACAGACATATTTTACATGGCCCTGCTGGCCACAGTTGTAACACGTCAGCCTCCGCTGCTAATGATTTTGTTGGCCATGCTGATTGTGGTGCTGACCACCACCTCCGTCATTGCCCTTTCGACGACCACCCCTGTCACTACGGCCTCCGCGGCCATGATTGCAAAAACCCTGATGGCCAGGGTTAGATTATTCAGCCGCAGGTGTCGTGGCCTCATTCTTCGGAACAGGGGTTGGGAGGGCTGGGTTTTGATTATAGTAGGGCTTCTTCTTGTTGCCCTGCTGCGAGCCCTGTTGAGAGAAAGTTGCAGGTCGTTTTCCCTTATTCAATCTCTGTTCCTGCACAATCTTCTCCTGCTCAAAGCTCATGGCCTTGTCAACGACCTCCTTGTAAATCTTGAGATCCAGGATCGACAAGGCTTGTCGAATATCAGGACGCAGGCCATTGTAGAATTTATCGGTCTTATCTTGCTCTGTTGAGATGGTGGAGAGAGAGTAGAACGATAATTCTTTGAACTTGCCGGCATACTCTCTGACTGTCATGCTGCCCTGGTATAGCTTGGCGAACTCCTGGCGCTTCTGCCTCTTCACGGCGCCGAGGAAGTACTCATCAATAAACATTGACTCGAACTGTTGCCGAGTCATGTCCGCGGTGTTGACCCTTGGGTCCTCTTTTACTGTTATCCACCATGTATTTGCTCCACCAATAAGTTGATAGGTCGCAAGTGGAATCTTTCGAGTCACATCGACTCCCATTGCATCGAGAGCCTTCTTTGACTCATCCAACCATTCATGCACCTCTTCAGCATCAATGGTGCCAGCAAAAGTAAGAGGTTGTAGCCTCTTGTACTTCGTTATCTGGTCGGTTTGAGTCTTCGACCCATATCTCACAGGTGCCTGCATAGTGACAACCTGATTGGCCACGGTCTCAAGAATGGTCGTCTGAACTGTTACTTTCATTGCCTCGATAAATCCGAAGAAAAAGATTTCCATACTCGAAGGCATGGCAAAGGGTGTGGGTTGCGGTGGCACTGCCTGCCCAGATGTAGTGACAGTGTCTGGTGTGACCTGTACTGTCGTCGGACACGGCGGTTCCTGGTTCTGTATCTCAGGAAGTGCCTCCTCTGCTGGACGGACAGTACGTGGCCTTCCTCTCTTCCTAGTTTGCATTTTCTCACTGGCAAGGAGAAAATAAAACCATGATTTAGGAACTGTAGCCAAGTATAATGTTATGGTATTCTTAGCAACAATTTCGAGAGTACTGCAATATATAAACCACCTATTTTTCTAAGTATAGTGTAAGGTTTTTGTTGAAGAATCAAGAAAATTCTTATGTGCCTCATATGTTTGGCCATGGTGTAAAACAATGTTAGAATGTTTATATAATAAGTATAAAACTTTGCAAGAATTTCAAATGTTTTGGTTCTGATTTTTATGAACATACATATATATTTCATTGAAAACCCATACGAGTCATAAAAATTCTAAGATTTTCCTCATAAATATCCTGATCTAATGTTCTATCACAATCTTATGTATTCAAACTCTTTTGCTTAGTCTTTTCGATTATTATCCAAATTTGTGTGTCCCATACCACATGAATTTGGTAATAAGGGTGTCAACCAAGTTAAATTGTATGAACACGGTCTCTATAAAACATCGGCTGAATCGTAGTTCACTAATAGTATCTTCCAAGTTTATTCATCCCATACCGTGTAAACTTAGTGATAATGTTAGTAATGCAACTTTCTCCAAATGTTTCTTTTCACACATGGTCGTAGGTTTTCTTACTTCTACATTTTATTTAATATCCTCCAATTTTGTTGTGTCCCATACCACTCCAAAGTAAGTGATACAAAAGAAAAAATGGTTGTAAGTCTGCCAACCAAAGATAGTCTTAAACAAAACATTTCATTCATATATAAAACAATAAGATTTTACAATGCCAATGATCATTCCTGATTTTTCTGCCTCCTACTGCTCCTATTTGACCTCCTGCTAGGTACAGAAAGACTACTAGAAGAAGGTTGAGAATTTGCTCGTTGTTCTTCGACGTTTTGCATTCGAGTTAACAAAGTATTTTGAGTCTCTTCTATCCAAGCAATACTAGTTACGATCATATTTAATTGCTCAAATGGGTTAGTCGATTGCCCCATCGTTGGTTGATGGGTCGACTGTCCCATAGGTGGAGGGTAGGCCGTAGGCATTGGTGGAAAGTATTGGCCGTACGGTTGACTCATAGGTGAGGGGTAGTTGTTTTGATTGTATGGGGATCCCCTAACTGGAACCCCTTGGACATTTGGATATGATTAGGTTGAAAATTCTTGAAACAATGGGCTCATTGGGATGTCCTGTCTTCCATAATTTGGTGCCGCCCACTTCTGTTGTTGTTGGTTCACAGAAACTTGTGGAACTGGCCGATACAGTACCTCAGGAGTTGGAAACCTTTGGTACGTAGTATTGTCTTGAGTTGGCATGTTCCAGGAAGGTGGATTTGCTGGAACTTCTTGTCTATCCTGATTTGGTTGAGATTGATTTAGGTTGGCAAATAAATCTTCCTCAGTGAATAGGTGCTCGATTGGATCATTATTCGAGGCTGGGTCTGCCGTAAGGTTCTGATTTGGCTCATTATTTGGTACCTCCCTGACAGGAATCTTGCGTCAACTTTTTCGGTACCAACGTCCATATTCATCTCTAATTCATTCTCCATTCCTCCCAAAGTCGCGTCGAATACTTCCTAGTTAATTACCCCTCAACTTGTGACATATGTCTTGAAGATAGAGGATGTTGTAACTGCCTCAATGATCTGCTTCGAAGACTCATCAAAAGTGTTAACGTTTGTGCCTCGTATAGCATTCTCATGATCAAGACTCCGTAGCCGAGGAGTTCCTTTCTTAAAGGGTTTTGAATCACCCTCAACATTTGTTGGATAATGATGTGAGGTAGGGATACCTTAATTTTCTTCTCTATGCAGTATAACACAAGAAGTTGAGCCCTTGGCATAGTGCCTCTAGTCCCCCTTTCTGGCAAGATGTTGTCGAATACGATCTTTCCAAGGCCGACAAGAGATGGTTTAAGGAGGTTGTTTGGGAGGTGGGTGTACGTCGATTGGTGTAGGGCTCTTTGGTGAGGAAATTGAACAACTGTTCGTTGGACTCTACGATCTCTGCAACTGTCTGGGATTCGTGTGGATCAATGATTCTATCTTCAATTGGAATCTCCATAAGTCACGCAATAATTTCGACGTTGATAGAAATCTTTGTTCCCTTGACTGTTGTCTCCAAAACAAGGCTGATCCCATCTTCTTGAAGTCCTATGCAATTCATAGCTTTGTAGAAGGATTTCATCAAGTTGTAGGAGACGTGACCCTCAACTTTTGTTATGTTTAACCACCCCAATGTTGCGAGTTTTTCGTCAAGGATTGGATAGAGGCGGAGATCTCTATTGTCGATACTTCTCATCGTCATAACCTCCCTTTTAGACAATTCTTTGAGTCTAGTGGGAATTGGCTCCCTACTACTGGAAGTCATTCCTTCACTTGAGGTCATTCTTTTGCTGAAAGGAAAATAAATTTGTGAAAGACACAAAATATATTCCTAATATTTTTAAGATTTATGCTTTGTCCATTGGACAATATTTTCTATTTTTCTCTTCATATTTATGCCATCATTTATTCCAATTTCTCCACTAGTAATATGATATATATATCTAATCATAACTATATATATATATATATATATATATATATATTTGAATCTAAACTATATAAAAATTATATAGTTTTTTAGATATATATTAATATAAATCTCAACTATATATAATTCATATATATATATATATAGTTCTAGAGATATATATATCTAATAAATAATTTCTTCCCCCGGGCAGAATCGCGTTGCACCACACAAAGAGTCTCGGATAGAGAGTCTCAAAAGACCAAAAACTTAAAATAAGTGAAAAGGAAAAGGAAAATCACAAAGAGGAGTGAATTTGGTGTGAGAAATGAGGAGGGGTTGGTTCCTTATATAGAAAATTTGGCGCCGGAACTTCGGGCACGTACCCGGACGTCCGGGCATGTTGTTCGAACAAAATTTTTTTTTTTTTTGTGCAAACCTAGGGTATTACAATGAATCTATATCGATATTTGAGTTACATAACCTAAAGTTATGTAAAGAGATTTATAGCCTGAAGCTATTAAGAAATAATTTTTCTAGTCAAGAACTATATTTTTCATAACCAGAAGTTATGTCATTATTTATTTGTAAGTATAATTTATATACTCTAACATCATTAATAATATTCCACATGAAATCACATGATTTTTGTTCATAATACCTAAATATTTGTGGATTTGTAAATTAACTTGAAGCTAATATAATGCACTAACATTAACACTACCAGTGATACTAACATTTTATTTTATTATAATGCATTACTAACAGTAACAGTGACACTAACTTTTTCTTTTAGTATAATGCATTATTATACTAACATTTTCTTTTACATTTCCTTTTATTGCTTAATAATTATTTAGGATTAATTGGTTATTTTAATTATTTAATTACTTTTGAAGATTTAACATTTTTAACTATAGACAAAAAGACATAACCTGAAGTTTATTAACATCTCATGACAAAGAATCATAACCTTTTATTTAAAGGTTCATTACAATTAATTGTACCTGAAGTTACAATATTATAATCATACGAACCTGAAGTTCATTATGATCAAATGACTAATTGCACCTGATATTGTAATGATAAAGTTTCATGACATAAATTATATATTTGAAGAAGACATATTTGACAAGATAAATTATCTCACACGTACTCTTGAAGTAGCAATACAAAGACTGTTAAAATCTTCTCCAGAAAATCTGTGATGAAAATCACTATGTTCATCCACTTAAATTTTATATTATTCTTCAAAGTGAATGCTACTTTAATGATTATGAATATGACTATAACAAAAACCATGATCATGGATGAGAAAATGAATATGACAAAGGCCATAATTAAAATTATAATGAAAATCATGATGGTTACAATTTGGAATATGGTTACGACCATATATTTGAAACAAATCTATTTCGTTGCACCAGAAGTGGAGTAATCCTATCGTAGCACAAGATAAACATGTATCTATGTGTTTGCTTTAGGTGTGGAATGAAAAGAATATGTGATGTACCTATTCTATATCAAACATATGATTAATCTATCATGCCTCAATAAAGAAAAAGAGGTTAAAATATATTCATAGCTCCAGAAGAGCGAATATGATGTTGTAAAAATGAAGCAAAATAATAATGTTTTTACAACGTGCCTTTGGATCTAGAAGATTTTGGTTAATTTTAAAAATATCTAAAATGATAGATATCAAATATTTAATGAATATATTTATATTGCCTAATTGGTTATTTGAAAATATTTAGAAGGCTTATTATTTGAATTTTTGGCTTATTAAATTATGAGGTCAATTGAAAGGATATTGTGATCAGGAACTAAAAGTTCTTTGACACAATATATCTATTATATTTTTGGTACAACTTACCAAGTCTCTAGGACCTCAATGATATTTTAAATATTGACATCATTTGACCAAGTTTCATTTGTTTATATGCCTACTTTATGACTAGTCGAAATATCATATAATTGCACAAATTTTTTAGATATTTTTAGAAAAGTTTTAGTATATAGTTAGATGATCAAAATATTAAGTATATTTGTAATAGTATTGAAAATTCAATTATTGGAATGACTATCTAATGAAATTTGAAAGCTGCTGACAGATGGCCGACAATTAAAGAAACTCTAATCATTCAATTAAAAATAGTGCATTAAGTTAATAACTTTATAAACAACTTTAGCCCTCATCATTTTCCATCTCAAAGCAAAAAAGGGAAGTTTGTGTAGGCAATGGCGCAAAACCGATTTGATACCCGAGGAACGGAAGGTGACCACTGATCACATTCAGAAGATGTGTTCGCCAGAAGAGTAATGGATCCAATGGTGATGGATCCTCTAATAAATACTCTAATAGATAATCTGTATAATCATGGGGTGGAGCAACGAATCTTATGTCACACCCGCTCGGACAGGCCTAAATTGGCGGAACACTCACAGGCGGGGTGCAAATGCATTATAACAATAACCGAGTTTGCAAGTACATAATTGAGTACAAATCTGATTTCATTCATTTCAGAATGTATTTTTGTACAAAATATAATTAAGGGAATATCCTCCCAAAATCTCCCTGTAAGTAAACAAGGGGTACAAAATGTGGGCCCAAAAACCTCCACCCAATCCACCCTAAACTCCTGTAAAAATGGATAACAACGTGGTGAGCTATTGCCCAGTGGGTAAAATAGTTTGTGAATATGACAATTAATAAAGAAGACTTCATAATCAAACATCACGTATACACAACATAGCATTATAAATAGTACAACATGTGTGTATGCATGACACCATTTCGTAATGGTTCCGTGATCGTACGTCGCCCTGAGTTCACGTACAGATGTCCATCCCCAAGTTCACATTGTACATCCCTCCCCATGGACGCCGCTCTATGTTCACGTACAAATGTCCCTCCCTAGGTAATCCTGGGTTCACATTGTAAGTTCCTCCTCAGGAAGTATCAGGAATAGTGAGCATTGCTTCAATAACTATTTTGTATGTCACAAACCACTTACGTCCCTAGGTGATGCTTATGTATGATGACCATGCATGTGCGGGTCCGGTCTTTACCAATGTTAGATAGGGTTTGGCAACGTCTGGTGATTCTTATCAGGTTCGACATCATGACGTTCGTTGTTAGGATGTCCAGTATCACTTGTACAAGCAGATAGCTTTCAGAGAAGACCAACCAGACCAGTCTCCAATTGAGATGCGGGACACGAGGTCCGCTTAAATACCAATCTTCTAGAGCAACAAGTTGCCTCCCGTTTACTATTCAAAGTTACTGAGGACAAGACTATGTCTGGTTGAGTCAAATTGACCACTAATACGACGTAGTAACAGTGTAATACGTGAACTTCAAATATACAGGCATAAGTATGACTGGTATGAATATTATACACAATAATGCAGTGTAAATGAATAATAGACATAATGATAAATGAATGAAAACTTTAATAAAATTCATAAGACAAGCAAACTTATGTTTTGTTCCCCACCTTTAGATAAAATCTCCTTCTAGAATTGGCGCTTCTTCTCGAAAAGAACCGCCTTGCACCGCGGTTCTTAATATATTGTTTCATTTAATCAATGAAATTGTGGAACTTTGTTTGCAATATCTTAATATATTGTTTCATTTAATTAACTATGCAGATGTTTGAAAACAACTCAAACAGGAGTAATGAGTCATACACTCCATGGCCTGCTCGGCAACCAGTAGAGACTCCTTCAGACTCTGATGCAAACCACAACTTCTTTGCATCACCAACTCCCACACCTCAGCAGCAGCGGTCCTTATCACCAGAACGCGTATGGCTTTATCGTAACAATATTACCCGAAACAAACCAATGCCCTCATCCTGGCAAGATCTCCTACCAAAATTGTCAGGTGTCCGAATTTGGGCAACTGCACCAAAAAGCATTTTGTTGCGTCAGCTGCCTTCCCTGAAATGCTGCAACTTGCAGTACGCTATGCCTCCATCTGTGAGGCAAATGTCGGAAGCTTCTGAGAACGAATCCGATTTCATTTGCTCATCATTGTTTGATGATGTTGAGGATTCCACTGGCCATAGTGCTATTCAAGGACCTTACAGGAACAACCTTGAGCTAACGAATGATGACGACGACAGTGAATCTCACGCAAATTGCAACAATGACTACATGGACTAAATTTCGACGGGGAAATCCTTTTAAGGGGGGTAGAGTGTAATACCCCCTCCCCCTTCGTTATTTTTCACACCAAATCACTATTTTCTCTCTTGCTCCTTGTTGGCTCATCACTCTCCTTGAGTTTTTCTCTCTTCTCTTTTAAGACTCTCTCTTCGAGACTCTCTTTGCGGTACAATGTGGTTCTGTTCGGGAGGAGGCGCCATTATATTTTGAGTTCATATATTACACTGCATTATTGAGTATAATGTTCATAACTGTCATACTTATGTCTGTATATTTTGAGTTCACGTATTACACTGTTACTATGCCGGATTAGTGGTCAATCTGACTCAACCAGACTTAGTCTTGTCCTCAGTAACTTTAAATAGTGAACGGGAGGGAGTATGTTGCTCTAGATGATTGATATTTAAGTGGACCTCGTGTCCCACCTCCCAAGTAACCTGTTCCTCGCCATGGAACTGCCATCTCACCTCAACCATCGGAATCTCACGGTTACCCAACCTCTGGACCTTCCGGTCAAGTATCTGAATAGGTTCCTCATCATAAGTCCCATCCTGCCTCAGCTCAATGTTTCTCCAGTCCAAGACGTGATCAAAATCACTCTTGTACATTCTCAACATTAACACATGAAAGACATTGTGGACTACTACTAATTGAGGTAGCAAGGCTAATCGATAAGCGACTGGGCCAATTCGTTCTAAAACCTCGAACGACCCAATAAATCTCGGAGCGAGCTTGCCTTTTATCCCAATTCTCGTCTGGCCTTTCTGAGGTGAGACCTTCAATAAAACTTGGTCACCCACCTCGAACTCTACAGTCTTTCGCTTGGCATCAGCGTAACTCTTCTGCCTGTCTTGGGCTACCGTCATATTATGGTTGATCCGCTTAATCTTCTCTGTATGTTCTTGTACAAACTCTGGTCCCATCACTGCAATATCCCCTACCTCCGTCCAACAAACCGAAGATCTACAGGGTCGACCATACAATGCCTCAAAAGGTTCCATGCCAATACTGGACTGATAACCGTTATTGTACGCGAACTCACACAGATGTATGTACTCCTCCCAGTTACCACTGGACTCAAAAACACAAGCTCGAAGCATATCCTCCAAAATCGATATCAACCTCTCAGACTGGCCATCCGTCTGAGGGTGAAAAGTGGTAACCCCTGTCAGAATACCAATGTAGACCTCGAATCCCTATCTGACACAATCAAAACTGGCACCCCATGTAATCTGACTATCTCCCACATATAGAGTCTGCCCAGCTTGTCCATAGAATCCCTAGTGTTCACCAGTAGAAAGTGAGCGGACTTAGTCAAGCGATCAATAATAACCCAAACAGCATTATGTCTCCTCAGGGTGTTGGGTAATCCCACAACAAAGTCCATAGTGACATGCTCCCACTTCCACTCAGGAATGGCAAGTGGTTGCATCTGCCCTCCAGGCCTCTGATGCTCAGCTTTGACTCTCTAACAGATCTCACACCTCTGAATGAATGGAGCTATCTCTCTCTTCATGTCGGGCCACCAATACATCATTTTCATATCATGATACGTCTTGGTTCCGCTAGGATGAATAGCATAATGAGATCTGTGAGCCTCCTGAAGCACACTCTGTCTGAGTCGTGGATCTGCGGGAACCCATAAACGTCCCCTAAATCTCAATGCACCATCAGATGACACGTGTCAATCAGTAAAATCACTGCTCTTAGCCCAAGACTTGTACATCACATAATCAACGTCAAGCCTCTGTTGGTTAATCACCTCTTGGACCTGTGTAGGCTGAGCTCTCATCTGAGCACATATCACAATCTGATCTGAAGGGGTAGCACATATTCTCATCACTGTAGCCGCCTCAAGTAGTCTTCACTCATGAGACATCTGGCGTGCTACCATAATTGTCTCTACACGCTTCCTGCTCAACGCATCAGCCACTACATTGATTTTACCAGGGTGGTATTCCAATGTAAAATCATAGTCTTTGAGGAGCTCTAACCACCTTCTCTGCCTCATGTTCAATTCCTTCTGAGAGAACAAGTACTTGAGGCTCTTGTGGTCATAATACAAAGTGAATCTCTCACCATAGAGATAATGCCTCCAAATCTTCAGAGCAAAAACCACTGCGGCCAGTTCTAAGTCATGAACAGGATAGTTGTTTTCATGCACCTTCAAATGCCTCGATGCATAAGCAATGACCCTATCCTTCTGCATCAACACGCAACCCAAGCCGATAAGAGAGGCATCAGTGTAGATAACCAACTCCTGATCAGGCTCTGGCAAAATCAACACTGGCGCAGATGTCAATCTTTTCTTCAGCTCTAAAAAGGCATTCTCACACTCCTCAGTCCATACAAAGGACACATCTTTCTGGGTGAGCCTAGTCATAGGCGTAGCTATCTTAGAGAATCCCTGAACGAAACTCCTATAGTAACCAGCTAACCCAAGAAAGCTTCTGATCTCAGTCACTGTGGTAGGTCTAGGCCAACTGATAATGGCTTAAACCTTAGACGGATCAACTGACCATATGACCATATGACCTAAGAACTCACCATATGACCTAAGAACTTCACCTCGGTGATCCAAAACTCGCACTTGCTCAGCTTTGCATATAGCCTATACTATAACACCCCGTGATTTTAATTAAATACATACGTTGAAGTACGCGTATATCGAGATGTATAATATACATGTAAGTACATTTAAAGCTATGTGTACATGTGTCAAATGAACTTGACAATGTCAAAAGTCAGTTCGGAATGTGATTTTAAATAGAAATCGATTTACGACACGTGTATGTCTCATGTGGATTGAGTGTATAGAAGAAGAAGATGAGGAATGAAGTAAGAAAAAAATAAAATAAAAATATATTACTGTTCACTTACGGGTACTGTTCACCAAACAGTGCTATGAACAGTACTCAGATGGAAAGATAAAAAAATAAAAAAAATTAAACGAACGAAAAAGAAGTCGCTGGAAAGAAAGAAGCAGAGAGAAAGAGAACCGAGAAGAATGAGAAGAAGAAAAAGGGGAAACGCAGGATTCACGCGAAATCAGGATCTGCGGTAAGTGATTTTCCCTCTATTTTTTCGTAAAATTGATATCTACGCTAGATGTAACCTTTCTAGCGGAGTAATTTTAGCTATGGGAGCCGTTTTACGGCGTTTTCAACAATTGGGGTTTTGACCCAACGTGAATGAAAATCCGCTAAGAAGGTTGGAAAACACTCCCTGGACTGTCGGGACCCCGAATATGTGGTTAGATTGAATTTATGTGTTCATTTAGAATTGTTATAGTCGTTTGAAGTTGTTGGGATTTAGAGTTTCGATTGGAGACCCTTCCCGATGAAACTCTAGTGTAAGGCTATAGAATGTAGAATGGACTGTTGCGAGTCTATCGATGCTAAGTTCATGTATTTTGGAGACCGTTTGACAATTTTAGTACAATTTACATCTTCTGAATGAATAGTGACGATGTGAACAGTATCATGAATAATGCTGTGATAAATAGTGACGACGTGAACAGTACTATGAATAGTACTGTGATCATATCCAGTGAATAAAATGGAATTAGAATCCAATGAAACTCCGGTTTGAGATCATAGAATCGTAGAGAACTGAATTCCGGACGTTTCGATGTTAAAAACATGATTTGTGGATATGACATGTTTTCATATGTATTTTCATGGTGAAATAACCCCATCTTAGCTACTGAACCAGCTAGAAAATTTGAGTGTAGTCATAATGTTTTGGTGAGTTGAAATGGTGAATCTCATGATAATCTATGGTTCATTTCAGTGTTTAAATTGAGAGCAATTATGATGGACGTTTATTGTTGCTCGGATATATTAGCTTAGAAATGCCGTAGAACCACTGTGAGTATAGTTTTCTTGATTTGGTTCTTGTATGGCATTGTACGCATATAAAATATTTGATTGTATGCATGTTATATTTATATATAATGCATTGAGTTTTATGGATCATGCAAACTGATTTTAGCAATTGGAGTTTGTAATGATGTCATTTCATTAGGAATTAGACCCGGATGAGGTTTTGCGAGTCCTCATTGTCAGTAGGCCTGTCCTAACAAGGGTTGCGATCCTTGAAATGACTGTGAATTGGGTAATGAGAGGCTGTGGCTACCTTGTACGGCCATACAAGGGTTAGACCCGCTTTCTTGCCTTGAGGGAGGGAGATGATAAAATATTTATGAATGAGCAATATTGTGTGCACGTATATTATTTTGATGAATGGTGCATATGTGCTTTTGAAATGTTTTAAATCGATTTGATATGTCATGTTTCCTAAAATGCATGCGATTGTCACGTCAAGAACTATATTCACTGAGCTGTTGTTTGCTCACTCCATTTCCTCCAATATTTCAGGTATTGAGTCGAAGGAAAAAGGAAAAATCCGTGAGTGATAATCACGTGAGCCTTCGTCTGGTATATGTATCTATGCTTGGAGGAAATAAGTTATCTATTTGTTATTTTGATATGTATAATTATCACACATTATATATATATATATGTATTATCATCTAGATGGGATGTGTGGGCATCTATATAGCTTAATATATTGGATGATGAAATGAGATGATCAGATATATTTATCAGGTGATGATTTGATGTGAGAATGAATGGAATGGAATGATTATGTGAAGGCTAACAGTGTATTGTATACTGTATATAGGTATATACAGTGTATCATACATTGTGCCGGTCATGACGTCAGCCTACGTCAGGGGCGTCGTGACATATACTCTCTCAGAGTCTGCAAGGTCACTCTGAGGTGTTCCTCATGCTCAGCCCGAGTCTTGGAATACACCAATATGTCATCAATGAAAACGATGACAAAACTTATTCAGATACTGCCTAAAAACCCTCTGCATCAGGTTCATGAACATCGCCAGTGCATTAGTCACACCAAATGACATCACAAGGAACTCATAATGTCCATAGCGGGTCCTGAATGCTGTCTTAGGCACATCCTCCTCCTGGATCCTCAGCTGATGATACCCAGAGCGCAAATCAATCTTCAAAAAATATCTCACTCCCCTTAACTGATCAAACAAGTCATCAATCCTTGGGAGAGGATACTTGTTCTTGATGGTCACCCTGTTCAATTGGCGATAGTCGATGCACAACCGCAAGCTCCCATCCATATTTTTCACAAAAAGAACTGGAGCTCCCCAGGGTGATACGCTCAGGTAAATAAAACCCTTAGCCAATAACTCCTCGAGCTATTTCTGTAACTCTCTCAACTCAGCTAGCGTCATTCTATATGGTGCCATGGAGATAGACTTTGTGCCAGGGACTAGTTCAATGATGAAATCGATCTCTCACTTCAGTGGTAATCCTGGAAGATCTGCAGGGAACACATCTGGAAAGTCCCTAACAATGGAAATATCCTCAAGTATTACCTCACTAGTCTCTTCCTCATCAGGCACTAACCCAGCCAAAATCTCTCTATCTCCATCAGTCACAAATCTGCCCCTCGTGATTCTCTGGTTTGAAGCTCTACCCTATAATGTAAACACTGGGTGTCCAGGGATCTGGAAAATGACTCTTTTCGCGAAACAGTCGACAACTGCGTGATAAGCAGCGAGCCAATCCATCCCTAGAATCGCATCAAACTCTAAAAACTCTAGGACTCAAAAGTCAACAGGCATCTCAACATCACCAATCTAAGCCACACACTGGCTACAGATCGTGTTCAGGTAGATCCTCTCCCCGGCTACAGTACTCACCACTAACCATGTACTAGCCCTAATTGGAATCAAATGCAAACTATCTACCATGCGTTCGGATATGAATGATAATGTACACCCAGCATCAAATAATACATGCATAGAAGCACCACAAATAATAAGAGTACCTTCCACCTAGGTCCTGAATGTTGTCGGGTCTGGCTCAGTAGCTGCCTTCGCTGTCTCTCTGACACTGGACTGCTGCACAAATCTCGAAGCCCTCTGAAGACTCGGACACTCTGACTTCTTATGCCCAGCTTGTCCACACTGATAACATATGAACGGAGCCCGGGTGCAGATGATCAAGTCTGAGATGTCTCCACATAGCCTCTTCGGCCTCTACCTCTGCCTCGGCCAACAGTCTGTGGGAATGGGGGTCTAGGTGCACTCGGTGCTTGAATGGAAATCGGGACAGGAGAGGAAACCATTGGTGAGGTCATCACACCAGTCTGAATCTGGGATGCCCTACTCTGAGCACCATTGAACTGTGCTCCTCCATAAAACTTTCTCTTATTTTCCCATTTTCCCTTCTTCCATGGAGTCTGGAACTGTCCCCCAGACTCTGCCTGTGAAGTCTGTACACCCAGAGCTGCCTGTGTAGACATACCATCAACCTACTCAGCCATCTCATATTGTTTGGCCCTCTGGCCCACTGTTGCAAAATCAGTCATCTTCGTCACAGACAAGGCTTGCCGGATCGCAGGCCTTAGGTTCAAAGAGAACCTCATAATCTTGTCACTAGGTGTCTGAACTAACCCAGGGGCATAAACTGCTAGCTTCCTGAATCTGAGCTCGTACTCCCTAAGTGACATGGTGCCCGGTAAGAACAACCATTTGTATGTGTCCCAACTCTTTACTGCCCCCTGTGTATCCAACACTGAAAGCCACCAGTCCTCTGCATCACTCTTCAGTGTGTGAGCAGAACATAGGACCTGAGACTCCTCATCATGCTCTAAGGAGCGACTGATCTTCTCGACATTCTTCAGCTAATCTTCGGCCTTCTCCAAGTCAACCCCACCAGTGAATTCCTTAGGTTTCAGCTTCATGAACTTCTCTAGCAGTCTGATCCTCCGATCAGTGCGGTTCTCCACAACAGTAGGAGTAGGTGTAGACATAGGCTGAGCTACAGCCATCTGAGGTCCTGCTACCCCAGCAGCTCTACTAGCCCCGGCCACCTCGGCCCCACTAGTGTCGGCCTCCTGAGGTATTGTCTAAGGCGACTGTCGAGCAATAGCCTCGACCTCTGCACCAACGCCTGTATCTGCGTAGTCTGGGCTGCCATCAAGCGGCCCTGTGTCAGAATGATCTCCTCCATCCTCCCCATCCGGTCATCATCGGATGGCCCTGTGTGTGGCTGTCCCAATCTCCCGCTCCTCCTCATGACACTGAGAAGTAAAAATACGAGCAACCATCACACATTAAAGAATTTAAAACATTAACAAAATCTCATAACTACCCATATCATATAATACACACATAAAATATGATAGTAAGGCTTTTAAGTTAGTTCCTTTAAGCTTTTTAATCGCCTAAAGCTCTCACCCAATTCCTAGGTCAAAGTCATGTAAGTCCAATACATAGACCAAACCTAGTAAATTCTGGCTCTGATACCAACTGTGGCGACCCCACACCCCGGACCACCAACCCTACAAGGAATGGCGTGAGGAATGCCAGGGCGGGAGCCCGGTGTAGGCATCTCCAACCACTCCTCAACCCCCATGAGGTGGTTGAGACCCTACGAGCCTTATCCCAAACAACGACATAATATAAAAAGGTACTAAACAAAACTACCAACCGTATTAATCATCCAAGACAATAGATAATCCATAAAAATGAACCATAAATAAAATCATAATCCCTACAGTCCATCAAGATGGAAGTCCAAAACTATGGGTACAAAAAAACCGTCATATGCCCACATGGTCTATCTAACAAGTCTCAACTCACCCATACTACAATGTGGTAAGTGTTATAATTACATAGTCCAAAACATAATACATCATAATTTAAAACACAGTTCAATCAAAATGTCTCTCAACTCACATCGAGGCCTTGGATTCTCTCGTCGGCAAGGCCCTCAAGATATGACTACTCATTTGCCCTTATTTGGGACAGAAAGACCTGAAAGAAGAAAATGAGGGTGAGCCAACGGTGCCCAGTGAATAGAATTCAAATATGCTATCAATACTCATCAATAAATATCATGTATGCATGTCAATGTGTAGCATGATTAAAGGCTCATAACATATAGATATCAAGCATTTATAATAAGTTTGATGCAAGTAAAAGCCTATCAATTTGGATCCACATTCCACATGCATTGGGGTTACTAGTGCACGTCTATTTCACCGTACTGTTTTCATCCCCAATCATGATGATTTGGGGTTACTAGTACACGTCTATTTTACCGTACCATTCTCATCCCCAAATATTTTCTTTCTAAAACCCTCCTATGACAAGGTTAAGTCTCCCTATTAGCCAGATAGATGGGCCCAACCAAAGTCATAAGGTTTTCTCAAATTAATGCATCATTCAAAACATTAGAACACATTCATGCGTTCAACATACAATATATATAAGTGATATGATGACATAAAAGATATAATCATAAATGAAGTCTACTCACAACCAAGCCTCGCGAGAGTATCAAACCACACATGGACACCAAACTAAATCAACCCAATCAAGGTCTTGAAACATTCATCAATATCCTACCGTATATCAATTCCTATGCTCAATCGCATAGACATTACACATCAACCTTAAATCAGCGCACATATAGAAAATAGGCCTAAATCCCATCTAATCCCATCATTCTACTCAAATCACATCACTTAGGCCTCTATGCATAGTTCTCATTCATAAACCATTCAATTAATCAAAAATACTGATTTTCAATTCCTTAGACATAAACATGCCCAAATTGGGCCATTCTATCACAAGTAGGCCTAACCCATGATATGGTCACAACCACCTAATCAGTAGCATAATTAACCCTAATCATGCTTAATTAGACATAAATTGCATTGATTCAATGATTCTAGGCCAAAAGCATCAAAAACCCTAAAATATAAAATTTTCCATACTTAGGTCATATTGCCAATTTACACTAGGTGGTCATGTTCAGCCAAGTATATCACTGATTTTGCATCATGGGTTCATCAACAATGAGACCTAGGTCAACATAGTTGACATGCAAGCCATTTGGAAAGGTCTAAGTTCATATTCTAAATTTAGGTCTAATACAAACAACTCTACCAATTTTCCATTTAATATTCTGTTCAGATGTATCAAGTTGCCAACAAAAATATTAAATCACAAAATCAACCGTACAGATTGAAGTATGTTAAGAACCAAACCTTCTGTCCAAAAATCCGCTCAATCCAACGGTGGACCGAAGAGATAGACATTTTGATGAACAAGTCTCTAATCAGACAATTTCTCCTTTCCTGCTGCAAATACTTGAACTCAAATGACTATATCACACAAAATACTTGACCCATCAACATCTCAACAGTTCATAATGTAGAAATATTAGTTGTGAACCATCCTCTAAAATATCATATCCATCCAACGGTAGGTTTAGGAGATCTATCAATTTGATCAAAACTGCGCGAGAAATTCAGACTTTCCGACCAGCTTTGTTTGAGAGGTTATATCTCTCAGAAGAAAACTCCAATCAAGGTCTCCACCGACCAGAATGAATAACCATAAGATATGAACTGGTTGACAAAGTTTGAGCTCAATTAGACCATATATCACCAAGATCCAGCTCTTTGATGAAAACATTGTTGAGACTTCCCTCAAAGCAACTTCCTCTTTCTTTCTCTTCTTCTTTCCTTTCTCTACTTTTTTCCTGTTCCTCCGCTCATCTCACTCTCTAGGACTTCCTTGGAGAAGAGAAGTGGGCATGGGAAACTTTTCCACTCTCATGCACCAACTTGACATGTGTTGGATAAGAGAAATGGGGATGGGACACTTGTGCACCTATCTGCACCAACTTGACAAGTGTGGAGAAGAGAAATGGGGCATGGGACACTTGTCCATTCTCATGTACCAACTTGACATATGTTGGTCTCATACTACCCATACCAACCACATGTACTTTAACCAATCTCATGCTTGCATGTATTTTAAATGTCCAATCCATCTAATACACCAAATTGTCATTCTCATTTATCCTTTTATTCAATCAATCCTAACCCATATCAATTCATGGTTTAATGGGCCCATGCATAAATAATAACACATGCATTATACTTTAATTTAACATGACCCATATATAATTTATAATGCACATATTTATATACATTATCAAGCATCAAATATACAAACATTAAACAACCATCAAACAAACACCAAACATATCAAGGAAAACACATAGAGTTTGGGCAAAATGCAATTGGGTTATGAGCTAGATGAAATAATTTTCGGGGCGTCACACTTCCATTCTCCAATAGGTAAAGGCTGGAGAAGTCGATAGGGAAGTCTGCGTTCTGCCTTTACTAACTGGCAAACAAGACATGTAACAACGAAGTCTGCAATAGCCTTCTTCATTCTAGAAAACCAGAATTGTCGCTTGACATACTTGTAAATCTTCTCTCCCACAGGATGCATAGCGAACCTCGAACAGTGCATTTCAGTGAGAACTTCTTTTCGAACCTCAGGATCGTTGGGTAAACAGAGGCATTTTTTGTAGAAAACGGCCCCGTCTTCAGAGACTGACTAGTGAGGAAGGTCCTGTCCGCTGAGTAGAAGTTCTCGCTTCTCCACTAACATAGCGTCGTTGTAACGACCCACTTTCGCATATAATGTCATGATGACGTAAAATGTCTGACTTTAGCTCTTGTGTATGTATTTGATGTGTATAATACTCATATTTTACGTGTTTCGTGTATGTATTTGATGTTTTTACATGATAATTAATTATTGGTGCGTCAAATGGAGTTGGGGATATTAAAAATGAGTCCATAATGTGTCTTTACATAGAAATTGACTGGCTATAAGCGAAATTCTGATATGTATTGAGCGCGTAGTAGCGAAAAGAAAAATGAGTGTTTTGACCGAAATGGAAGACGCTCATGCGCAAAAGGCAGGGCGCTGATCCGACTTTTTGGGCATTTTTTTTATGAAAAATGGCCAAAAATCAGTATTTTGAAAGGGAAAAAGTTGTTATTATCCTCATTTGAGTTGGGAACGAATTGGAGAAGGAAGAATGGAGGAAAACTAGGGTTTCAAGAAGAAGTCTTCACTATTTATACCCCAAAGTAAGTGTTTTTCTCCATTTCTTTCCATGAAATCACCATTGAAGGTGAGAGTAAGCTTTCTAATGGTGTAATTTTCTCTATAGGTCACGGTTTTGGGTGTTCCTAACCTAGGGTTGGTTGGTATTTTGCTATTTCGAGCTTGTTAATGGTAGAAACAACTCTCCTTGGCCTAGATCTATACCCAATGTGTATTTTTGCAAGCACTTTACAACGTTTTTGGTGGAGCTATGTGTAATGGCCCTAAACCTAGAAAATGAACTTAGGGTTTTCCATTCAAGTTGCATGTCAACTATATTAAATAAATGACTGATTCTAAGTGATTGATGGTCAAATTCACTGATTTTGAATGGTGGAAAGCCTAGGTGTAGTGTCAAATTGGCCTAGGGCTTGATTTCGGGATTTTGCCCAAAATTGGGGCTTTTGACCTAAATCAAGTCAATTGATTAAATTGACTTGAGACTTGTCTAATCGAACCCAAATTGAGTGAAATTGGAGGTTTATAATGGTTAGACTAGTGTTAGAATTGCATGAGTTAGTTCAATTTGACCATGTAGAGATTTATCTAATTTGAGGCTTTTGAGGCATTTAGATTGGAATTGGTCAATTGAATGGTTTTAAGTATTTCTAATCCAAATTGGTGTGGGTTAGATGTGATTTGGGTTAATAATTATGTATTTAGACTTAATGGACTAAAATTGATCATTTGTGTATGAAATTGATTCATTTCAGGTGTATGTGAGTCAATTGGCCAATTGGAATGTAAATGATGTGTGAAATTGGCTAGTGAATTGGTTGTGAATATTTCTCACATTTGTTTTCCATTATGGCATTTTATTTATATAAATTGGTTTGTGCATGGCATGCATCTTATATATGTGTGTGTGTGTGTGTGTGTGTGTGTGTGTGTGTGTGTGCGCGCGTGCATTGTGATTTAAGAGCATGAGCATGAAATATATGCATTGATATTGCCTTGGGTGTTTTGGATTAAATACCTTGGCATTACTGTCTTTCTATTTACTTATTCTTAGGGGAAATGTGCCGCCGGAATAGATTGGTGTTTTGTGGAAAGGACTTTCCGAATCACGGAGGAATATAAGCGTAGAAATATTAGGAGGATTAGTGTCGGGTAATGCGCCGGTCAGAACCTATTGGCCAATAGGGAAAGTAAAGGCATGTGTTATTCTGACATATCCTTTTGGTAAAGAGTCTGCATATTTGATTCTGATGGAAATGATGCATAATTTACATGTTAAGTTTAAACACATGTATAATATAATTTTTCTTGATGCATTTGGTTTATAAATGGAATTTTCAATATCATACGTGTTTTTTATAAATGCATATATGGAAATATATTGTGAGAACTTACTTATTGAGCTAGTTGAGCTCACCCCATTTTTTCCTACTTTTCTCAGGTTTAGATCAGGCTTAAAGTTTGCGGTCTTCCTTTTCTTCTCTTTTGGATGTATGTTTTGATTCGTATATTTTTCGAAAAGCTTGAGACTAGTGTAATTATTTTTTTTCATCTTTGATTATGTATATAAATATCACAAATTCTTATGTACATAAAACATAGATAGTGGTGGTTTGTTTGGTTTTGGGAAGACTTGAGATGTGGATAAGTCATGTGAGAAAGAAAAATGAATGGGTTTGATATGAATGATGTTGATTATTTGATTTTATTTCATTGTGTGATTGGATGTGATTATCAAGAATTTTGTGGAACTTCAGATTTATGGAGAGGCTCTGCCAAAAATTTTTGTGATTTTGTAGTATTGTTTTAAAAGGAAAAGGCTGACAGAGTATCGTATACGTCTAGGTATGGCGTATATGGTATTTTGTGCTGGTCATGACGTCACTTGGAGAGGGGTTGCGACAGTCATTGGCCTGAGCTGCTGAAATCTTTCAAACCAGCTCAGAGTTGGCTGATAATTGAGAGAGTAGTGATCTTCCTCCCTCCTCAATCAGTTGTAGGTTAAAATTTTCCATCTCTGTAGCCAATTTCCCCGTCTTGAAGTTAAGAGTGCAAGCAACATATGATTTTCTACTTTGGGCATCTGCGACTACATTGGCCTTACCGGGATGGTACTGGAATTGAAAGTCATAATCTTTCAAGAATTCCAACCATCGTCTTTGGCGGAGGTTTAGGTCTCTCTGAGTGTAAATGTACTTACGATTCTTGTGATTCGAGAAGACCTCAAACCATTCACCATATAGGTAATGAGGCTATAACTTCAGTGCAAATACAACAACTGCAAGTTCCAAGTCATGCGTTTGGTAATTACCCTCATGAATCTTTAGTTGCCTCGAAGCATATGCAACTACTTGGCTATTGTCCATTAGTACGACACCTAAGCCTTGGAGAGAACCCTCAGTGTATAGTAAAAATCCAACTCCATTTCGTGGAGTGATTAGTATTGGTGTTGTCGTGAGGCATTTCTTCAATTTCTGAAATAACGATTCACAGGCAGGATTCCAGATGAATCGTACGTCTTTCCTAGTGAGCTTGGTCATAGGTTTAACAATTTTTGAGAAATCCTTGATGAAGCGTCTGTAGTAGCCAGACAAACCAAAAAAACTCTGAATTTGAGTAACAGTGGTAGGCTACTTCCAGTTTAAAACCGCTTCAACCATTAAAGGATCCACCTCAATGCCATTACTTGAAACCACATGACCTAGGAATTGAACTAGCTTCGCCCAAAATTCGCACTTACTCAACTTTACATACAACTGGTGGCTTCTCAAGGTCTGGAGGACAATTCTTAGATGTATTTTATGGTCTTCCTCGTTTAAGGAATATATCAAGATGTCATCTATAAAAACCACCACAAATCGGTCTAAGTATAACCTGAAGATGTGGTTCATCAAATCCATGAACGGTGCAGGTGCATTTGTTAGACTGAACGGCATAACCAAGAACTCATAATGATCATACCGAGTCCTGAATGTCTTCTTGGTAATGTCAAACTCTCTGATTAGGATTTGATGGTAACCGGATCATAAATCAATCTTAGAGAAGTAATTGGCATCTCTAAGTTGGTCGAACAAGTCATCGATCCTGGGTAATGGGTATTTGTTCTTGATGGTGGCATTATTCAACTTGCGATAGTCGATGCAAAGTTGTAACGAACCATCTTTTTTGCGAACAAACAGAACTGGAACGCCCCAGGGTGATGAATTTGTTCTAATGAATCCATTACTTTCTAATTCTTTCAGTTGCTTGTCCAACTCAACCAGCTCGACGTTGAACATTTTGTATGGTGGAATTGAGATAGGCCCGGTTCGAGGTATGGGTTTGATCTCAAAATCAAATTCCCTAACCGGAGGTAGACCAGGAAAGTCATTTAAAAAAATAGTTGGGAATTCAAATATTACCGAGACATCATGTTCTACGAGAGGGTACAGTGCTGGTGATTCATTGTCATCACCAAGGGATAGAGCTCAAAGTTGTGCCTTGAAAAGTGCAACAATCGAGTTGTGTATCCATTTCCTCGTTCCCTGAATCCTGACAAACTCCCTAGTAGGCAAAGATAACTGAACTTGCTTCTTCATACAATTGATCTTTGCATTCAGAGGTGCGAGCCAGTCCATGCCGAGGATGATGTCAAAGTCTTCAATGTCCATCACAA
Organism: Paratinospora sagittata; assembly: GCA_035771175.1. Taxonomy (NCBI): domain Eukaryota; kingdom Viridiplantae; phylum Streptophyta; class Magnoliopsida; order Ranunculales; family Menispermaceae; genus Paratinospora; species Paratinospora sagittata. Next base: position 5,791,698 of record CM069611.1, on the reverse strand, counting down.
AGAGATCTGCACAAATTATTTGTTCTGACATTGGAAGCTCACATCGAGAACACTGCAAATTCACGTCAGTACCAGATCCTAATAGTGATGTGACATGGATTGTGATGTTTATGGGTTCAGGATGCAACCCTAAATGCGTTACCAATGCAGAAGATATAAAGGAATGTGTAGCACCCAAATCGAACAAGACATGCACCATTGTATTGAACAAGAAAAATGCACCTTCGACTACATTATTGTCTAGGAGGGGTTGTTGAGTGATGGCAAACGCTCTGCCCTGGTTCCGTTTACCCTGGTTCTGCTGGTTCTGCCTGGGTTGGGCTTTAGCAGCAGGTGGGGCTTATTGGACTGAAACAGTGGGAACAGGTTGTCATGGTTGTTAAGGGTGGGGACAAGCATTTTTTACATAGCCCTTATGGCCGCAATTATAACAAGTCGGCCTCTGCTGCTGATGCGCCTGTTGTTGGTTCTGATGGCCATGTTGATTGTGGTGCTGACCACCACCCCTGCCATTGCCATTTCGACGATCACCCCTGCCATTACAACCTCATCGACCTTGATTGTGAAAACCCTGATGGCCAGGGTTAGATGGTTCAGCCGGAGGTGTTGTTACCTCATTCTTCTGAGCAGGGGCTGGGTTTTGATTATAGTAGGGTTTCTTCTTGTTGCCCTAATGTGAGCCCTGTTGGAAAAACGTTGCAAGCCATTTTTCCATATTCATTCTCTTTTCCTACTCAAAGCTCATGGCCTTATCAGCAGCCTCCCTGTAAATCTTGAGATCCAAGATCGACAGGGCTTGTCGGATGTCAGGACGAAGGCCGTTGTAGAATTTCTTCGCCTTATCCTGCTCCGTTGAGATGGTGGAAAGAGAGTAAACCGATAATTCTTTGAACCTGACAGCATACTCTCTGATTGTCATGTTGCCCTGGTATAGCCTGGAGAACTCCTGGCGCTTCTGCCTCTTCACAGCGCCAGAAAAGTACTCATCGATGAACAATAACTCGAACTGCTGCCAAGTCATGTCTGCGGTATTGACCCTTGGGTCTTCCTTCACCGTTATCCACCATGAATTTGCTCCACCAACAAGTTGATAGGACGCAAGTGGAATATTTCGACTCTCATCGCCTCGAGAGCCTTATTTGGCTCATCAAGCCATTTATGCGCCTCCTCCGCATTAATGGTGCCAGCAAAAGTAAGGGGTTGTAACCTCTTGTACTTTGTGATCTGGTCGGTTTGGCTCTCCGACCCAGATCATACAGGTGCTTGTACAGTAACTACTCGGTTTGCTGCAGTCCCACGAACGACCGTCTGAACAGTTACCATTATCGCCTCGATAAATCTGACGAAAAAGCTTTCTATGCTTGAAAGCATGACAAAGGATGTGGGCTGGGATGGTACTGCCTGCCCAGACGTAGTGGCAGTGTCATGTGTGGCCTGCTCTGTCCTCGGTGGCGGCGGTTCCTGATTTTGAACTACAAGAGGTGCCTTCTCTGCTGGACGGACTGTGCGAGGCCTTCCTCTCCTCCTGGTTTGCATTTTCTCACTGGCAAAAAGAAAATAAAACCATTATTTAAGAACTATAGCCAAGTATAATGTTATGATATTCTCAGCAACAAGTTCGAGAGCACTGCAATATAAACCACTTATTTTTTTAAGTATGGTGTAAGGTTTTGATTAGGAATCAAAAAATCTTATGTACCTCGTATGTTTGGCCATGGTGTAAAACAAGGTTAGAGTGTTCATATAATAAGTTTAAAACTTTGCAAGTATTTCAAATGTTTTGGTTTTGGTTTTTGTGAACATATATATTTCTTTGAAATTTCATACGAGTCATAATGGTTCTAAGATTTGCCTCGGTAAATATTATAATCTAACGTTCTATCGCAATCTTATGTATTCAAACTCTTTCGATTAGTCTTTTCGACTATTATCCAAATCTGTATGTCCCATACCACATGAATTTGGTAATAAGGGTTTCAACCAAGTTAAGTTGTAAGAACACGGTCTCTACGAAACATTGACGGGAGAGGAGTTCACTAATAGTATCGTCCAAGTTTACTCGTCCCATACCGTTTAAACTTGGTGATAATGTTAGTAATTCTGCTTTCCCCATATTTTTCTTTTCACACAAGGTCGTGGGTTTTCTTACTTCCACATTTTATTTAGTATCTTCCAATTTTGTTGTGTCCCATACCACTCCAAAGTAAGTGATACAAAAGAAAGAATGGTTGTAAGTCGGCCCACCAAACATAGTCTCAAACAAACATTTCATTTATAAATAAAAAAATATAATTACAATGCCAATAATCATTCCTAATTTTCCCGCCTACTACTGCTTCTCCTAGAACTTCTGTTAGTTACATAATGACTACCAAAAGAACGTTGAGAAGATGTTCGCTCTTCTACCATGCCTTTCACACATGTTATCAAAGCATTCTGGGTCTCCTGCATCCGTGCAAGACTAGATACAATCACATTTAATTGGTCAAGTGGATTTGTCGGTTGTCCCATTGATGGTTGGTAGGTCGTCTATCCCGTAGGTGGAGGATAGACTTTAGGCATTGGTGGAAAATGTTGGTCGTATGGTTAACTCATAGGTAGAGGGTAATTAGTTTGATTATATGAAGACTTCCTAACTGGGACCTCTTGGACGGTTGGATAATCTTGAGTTGAAACATTTTGAAATAGTGGACTCATCAGAATATCCTGTCTTCCAAAGTTTGGTGCCGTCCAATTTTGTTGCGGTTGGTTCACAGGAACTTGTGGAACTGGATGACATGATATCTCGGAAGTTGGAAACCTTTGGTACGTCGTATTGCCTTGGGTTGGGAGGTTCCAGGAAGGTGGATTCGCCGGAACTCCCTGTCCACACTGATTTGGTTGTGGTTGACCCAGGTTGCCAAAGAGATCATCCTCTGAGAATAGATGATCGGTTTGATCATTATTCGGGGCTGGGTTTGTTGTTGTGTTCTTGTTTGGTTCATTAACTGGTGCTTCCCTAATTGGAATCTCGCGTCAACTTTTTCGTTGACAACGTCCATTGTTATCTCTAGCTCTTATGCTATTTTCTCTCGAAGTCGCGCCAAAAATTTCTTCGCCAGTCACCCCTCCCTTTGAGACGAAAGTCTTTAAGATGGAGGATATTGTAACGGCATTAGTGACTCGTTTCGAAGATTCATCAAAAGTATTGATGTTTACCTCCCAAAGCATCCTCATGATCAAGACTCCGTAGCCGAGGAGCTCCTTCTTTGTAGGATTTTGAATCACTCGCAACATTTTCTAAATGATAATGTGAGGTAGGGAGACAGAGATTATTTTTTCTAAGCAGTATAGCACAAGAAGTTGAGTTCTTGTCATAGATCCTCTAGTCACCAATTCTGGCAAGATGTTGCCGAATACGATCTTCCCAAGGCCGGCAAGAGGTGGTTTAAGGAGATTATTTGGGAGGTGGGTGTACGTCATTTGGGTGTACGGCTTGTTGGCAAGGGAACTGAACAATTGTTCCCTAGATTCTGCAATCTCTGCAACCGTCTGGGGTTCGTGTGGATCAATGATTTTTTTCCTATTGGGATTTCCATAAGTCGTGAAATAGTTTTAACGCTAATGGAAATCTTTACTCCATTGATCATTGTCTCCAAGACAGGGGTGATTCCATTTTCTTGAAGTCTCACACAATTCATAGATTCGTAAAAAGACTTTATCAAGTTATAGGAGATGTAGCCCTCAACTTTTGTTATATTTAACCACCCCAGCTTTGAGAGTTTGTCGTGAAGGATAGGACGGAAGCAGAAATCTCTATTGTTGATACTTCTCATAGTTATAACCTCTCGTTTGAAAAGTTTCGTAAGTCGTGTAGAAATCGATTTCCAACTACCGGAAGACGTTCTTTCACTTGAGGCCATTATCTTGTTGAAAGGAAGATAAAACTTGTAAAATACACATAATATATTCTTAACATTTTATTTTTCCTCTTGATATTTATGCCATCATGAATCCAAAATTTTTCATTAGCAACAAGTTATATATATCTCATATATACGTAGATATATATATAAATTCTAACTATATAACAAAACTATATAGTTATTTAGATATATATATTTAATATAAATCTTAACTATATATAGTTCTAAAGATATATATATATATATATAATATCATTTTTTCTTTTTCTAATTAGTGGACTTGGCAGGTTATGGACCTTTCGATCTAATACCATTAAATGTCACACCCCGTCCGGGCTCGCCTAAACCAGCGGAACACTCATGGACGGGGCGCGAATGCATTATAACAATGACAAAGAGTGCATGAACACAATTATGTACAAGTTTGGTTTCATTAATTTCAGAATATATTTTTGTACACGAAATAGTAAAGGGAACATCCTCCCAAAATCCTCAATGAATAAACAAAAGGTTACAAAATGTGGGCCCAAAAACCTCCACCCAGTCCACCCTAATCTCCTGAGAAAAATTTGATAACAACGAGGTGAGCTACTCTCCCAATGGGTAAAATAGTTCGTGAATATAACAATTAATAAAGGAAACTTCATAATCAAATATCACATAAGCACATCATAGCATCATAATCAATACAACATGTATGTATGCATGACACCGTCTCGTAATGGTTTCATGATTGTACGTCGCCTGAGTTCCCGTACAGATGTCCATCCCCAGGTGTAGTCGGGTTCTCATTGTACGTCCCTCCTCAGGAACGACGCCCTGGATTCACGTACAGATGTCCATCCCCAGGTAAACTCGGGTACTCATTGTACGTCCCTCTCCAGAGAAATATCAATAATAGTGAGCATTGCTTCTAACTATTTTGTTGATCATAAACCACTTACGTACCTAGGTGGTGTTATATATGATGCCAATGCATGAGTAGGTCCGGTCTTTACTAACATTAGACAGGATTTTGGCAACGTCTGGTGATTCTTATCAGGTCAATATCACCACGTGTAGAGTTAGGATGTTCAGTATTACGTGTACAAGCTGATAGCTTTCAAATAAGGCCAACCAGATCAAGCCCGTAAGTTGAGAAAGCATAGGTACTCTCTAGCTTGTAAGTCGAGAGGTTGTAAAGGTTTGGTCTTCACCTCTGAAGAAGATCTGCTAATGAAGTGTTTCAAATCCTAACTAAGGAAGTTAGCTAGTGGAGGTATGCAAGAAGTCGAACCACTATAAATTTGTTGTTTCAATTTCATTTTTGATTCCGCACTTTATTGTTTGCCATTGTATTGATTTTTAATTTGTTTAAGTGTCCAATTCACCCCCCCTCTTGGGCACACCTGGGCCAACAAGTGGTATCAGAATAAGTTGGTCGTCAAGAAATCTAACCATTTCCCTTATATTAATGGCATCAATGTCTAGAAGTCTAGATAGACCGCCTTTGTTTTATGTTTCAAGGAATGGATGAAAATGATGAAAGTCTTTCTTCCATCACAAGATATCAGTTTATGGGAAGATATTAGTTTATGGGAAGTAATTGTAAATGGTTACACCATACCCAACAAACCCATAGAACTATGAACAATTGAAGAGAGAGTTAATTCCTCTAGATGAAATGCTCCAGGAGTTTGACAGGTTATTTGATGATTTTGAAATATCTGAGAATGAATCTCTTAACACAGCCTGCAGTAGGTATCAATCCATCCTTGATAGAATGAGTCAATCTAGTCAAGTGATACCCTTAGGCATAGCTATAACATGTTTCAGTAAAAAATTTCCAAGAAAATGGAATGAAAAGCCAGTCACTATAATTGAAACATTCAATCCATAGGATATGACCTTAAAAGAGTTCTGTGATTTGTTAAAATCCATGAAAGGAAGGGATGAAACTAGGAATCATGTTAGAGCATTAGAGGATGCACTCACTCACTTCAGATTTCTAGAAAATGAGTCAGTTAATGAGTGTCTTCAAAGATTTCAACGATTATCAAATGAACTTAAAATCTTTGAAAAATATATTTCTGATTCTACTTTAGTACCAATATTTCCTTAATAGCTTTCTTATAAAATGGAAGTATAAAGTAGAATTTATGAAAGTATTTTCAAATCCATTCGAAGTCAATTTTCAAAAAATTGATTATATTTTGAGTTGGCTGGAAACTTCTTATGAAAGAGAAGATGAGATTGCCAATGCGCCAAGTTAAGATGGAAGTGAACTTGCTGATGAGGAAGGTAAAATGATGATACAATAACAATCCTCAATAAGCACGGAAAGAACACTGATACAGAATAAAAGACCTCATGATGAAATGCCGAGAAGGAAGTCAGCATGGAGAATGAAAATTAAGAGACATCTCAGTTGCTTCAACAAAAAGACAGATTACACAAGTCGAGGGCTTTGAAGTACCTTGAGGTAAAAGCAAAAATATGCAAGGTATATCTCATTCTTAATCACTATTATGTTTGCTTAAATTAATATATATTTTCAATGGTTAGTGACAATGATTACTGTGACTGTACATGATCATGTGAAGTTTGAATGAATATCTTGATTGCATGATTAATAATGATATGTGAAAATTTCAATATTTGATAGATGATTTATTAAATTTAAATGTTGATATTGATTATTCATCCATAGATCGAATTTAAGTGGTTTAATGCATCTGATGGGAATTAGTGCACGAGGACGCTAATAAAATTCATAATGCTTCTAACTAATTGAACTAGGACGCTAATCGCACGAGAGGACATTGATATGCATAAAAGTGTTAGAAATATTTGGACGCTAGTGACCCATAAAAAGAGGCACGTGAGTGTGTGTCAGGAGCACACGTATTGGATGAAGTAAATGTATAAATTGGATTTGCATAAGTTGCCACTTTTATTCGATGATGCCCTAGGACGCTTACGGAGTAAGGAAAAGAAGAACACATACCTAGAACCTCGTTAATCAATCATCAATCCAATTTCTCGGTTCTTATTTCTCGATTACTTAGGTAAAAACTTAATCCTTGTTCATTTTCGAGTTCATTGATCCCCAAAAACCTAGTTTTCACCAAGAGATTTTTGAAAAATCACCATTGTTACTCTAATATCTATCATGACACCAAAGACCAAGAAGCTATGTACCTTCGCTACTAGAAAGAGAACTTTGTCACCTTCACTACCTCCAACCAAGAAAATGAGATCTAGAGTAGAGGAATCCCAAACTGAACCCGTTGTTTAAACCTCTGAGGCACCCATCGCCTCTGAACCCATAAATGTAATCCCAGTTGAAACTTCAATTGATGAGCTTTCATCTACAACCCAAAAGTCTAGGAAAAAAGACAAAGCTGAAATGCTTGCAACCCGAGCTGTAATCGATGGTTGCTTCGTTGATTTTGATTTATTTTCCAGTGCACATCTCAATGTGCTATCTCTGTTTAAGTTCCAGGGTTGGACTAAATTCCTTACCTATAACTCCATATGGTATCCAAACCTTGTTAGAAAATTCTTCCACAATCTGGAAGATTAGCCTAAAACAAGACTAGTAAGACAGTCCAAGGTCAAGGGAAAAGCCGTAGAGATCTCACCCCAGTTCTTTTCTGAAACCTTCTCATTGCCTAGTGATAAAAATGCCCATAAACTTCTCTTCACTAAGGGCAAGTTCCAATTTCCAGGCTATGACAGCCTATCTGCTTTGAATCTTATATCAAGCAAGAAGGATCATGTGTGTGTAGACAAAAGCTTACCAACCAATCCTTCGAGCTCATTCCTAAGATCATTCACAATATCATCACCCACATCATTCAGCTTGTTAATGTGCTTGACTTATTCTTGATATGAAGCACTTTCTAAAAGAAGAAAATAAACCTAGCTCACATTCTCATTCATGTTATCGACATTGTGTTCAGTGGAGGAGGAGGACTTCCATTTGGGATGTTCCTCACCACTTTGTTTGAGAGAAGTAGAATTGACTTCATAGGAGAGGAAGTCAAAGAGACTAGCAGATATCACTGCATTGGGCAGACAACTATAAAGTTTATGAGATTTGTGTATGTTCCTGCATTGGAAAAGTGGTTCCCCATGTCGGATGTTCCACAAGAAGTGGAAACTAGACCACTTGAAGTAAGAGAAGAAGTTCAAACAGAACAAGCTGATCATGTTGTAGAAGAACAAGTTGATCATGCTGAAGAAGTTCAGATTGAACAAGCTGATCATACTATGGAAGAAGTCAATCAAATTGCTCAAGTTGTTGTGGAAACACAGCTTCAAGAAAGAGTCAGAGAAGACTCTGAGAGAACTATTTTTGATTTACCATCTCCAATAGATGTTCCTATGGAAGAGGAACCCCATGATCTAAGGGAGGGAGCATCTTGTGAACTTCCAGAGGAAATTCCTGCAGAAGGCTTCCAAGAAGTTGCTATGGAAATTCCTGAATAAAGATTTCATGAAGTTGTCACAGTACCTCATGTTGGAGAAGATGAGTGTAAAGAAGTCGATCAAGAAGAAAGTTTTGCACATGAGGCTGATGGTCAATATGATAAATCCTCACCATCTGATTCTCACTACAGTGAACCAACCATTCCACAGTTTGATGAAGAAGATTTTTTAAGGAAAATTAGAGAGGATCAAGAATATGTGAACTCCAAACTGTTGGAAAGAATGTGAGAATATCATAATAGGCAGAACACTGAGTTGTTGGGAGAAATCAAACAACTGTTACAACTGAGGAATGAAGAACTTGAAGAGGAAAAGGCTCGCACTAAACATTCGATTCAAGCAATAGATATGCTAAGTCAAGTGATGCGGCTCATGGACAAACAACTTGTGGCTATGCAAGCTCTCTCATCATCAAGTTCAACCACCCCAAGTGATAGTTAGATGAAGGAGATTCGAGTGAATTTACAATCTATCAAGGCATTCATGAAGGCCTTTGTCACTTCAGTTGGTCGTAAACCATCTCAGCCATAGCCTTAACCACAACCAGCTCATATTTAACAACAACAATCAAGCCAACCTCAACCTCAATCAAGTCAGCAAGAGAGGATGTTGCCCAGTTCAACACAGGATGGATCAAATGTTGCTATTCTAAATAAGATTTTTGAGGACATTCAGAGGATGAAAGGACAAGTTGTTGAATCTTCAAAGGACACAACAACCACAGATGGTCTACAATTTGTGTTAAATGTCATTCTAGATCAAGTATCTAGTAAATACAAGCTTGATCCAGTGTTAGAAGCCATCTCTAATCTGAAGAACTCTGTATTGGCTAATGCAGACAAGCCAGCTCCTCTTGCTGATGATAACAAGTGCAATTCTTTCTTCTGTCATACAAGCTTGGGAGAAGATGTGTTCCATTAAGTACAAAATTCCTTTCCTGGCATCCACTATTATGGACCCCTCCTATACCATCACCACTGCAGCAGATAAAGTGAAAGGTATAGTGGGTTTCTTCGAGGATCTCTTCAAGGCTATGAACAACAGCCTTCATTCCATCGTATGGTATATTGCCATGTGCATGAAGAGATTTGGGATGCTCTTTCGTCTTCTGGAAAAACATGGAGTGAACGTTCCACCAGCACCCTAAGCTCCAGCCTTCACAAAACCGCAAGGTCCAAAGGAGTTTAACAGACTTTTAGGGATTCTGGAGTGCGAAGATGAAGATGAATCTGATGAAGAACCATTTCACAAAGTGTCACAAAAGATCTCACCTCCACCAGAAGCTGATGCACAAAGATGTCCTAGTTCTGAACGCAAGCATCCGACCAGGCCTGAGTTCAAAGGTCATACACTATCATTAGAATTTGTTGCGGCTCTTGTTGATAGACGTGCAAAAGGCTTTTGGGGTGCTCCATCTTCTAATCCTTTCAAATCAAATGTTTCAAAGTAAGTACTTGAAAGATTTCTTAAGGAAATAAGGAAAGCGAGTCAAGTCAAGGAGAAGGAAGGAAACACAAGTGGACAAGAGAAGAAGGAAGATGACAGGAAAAGGAAAGGTAAAGGCCCCAGTTCTAGCTAGTCCACCTTTTTGATGTTTTAAAAAGGGGGGGAGAAATAAAAATAGAAATACTAGGCTAAGTTAGACTTGCAAAAGGAAGCTGCAAGTTAGGGGGAGTACTCAAATGAATGTTTTTGTGTACTTAAATGAATGTTTATGTTTGATATGATCATGTTTATAATATGTTTGCATTGAGTATTAAATGTTTGATTGATCTTGAATGAATGCAATCTTTGATACCTCTATGCCATGCTAATGTGATTTGTATAAAAGTATGTGTATCTATGTATCACTTAGTCATTGGTCGACTTGTTGTTTATTTACATCAATAAAGAAATCTTTTTTCCTACATGTCACTGGGTCTACAATACAAAAATTTGAGTGCCTTGGGACAACCGACCAGATCGGAGGTCACCGAGAAGAAGGGCCTCAAACCCTAACATGCCTTGGGGGTACCGAGCTTCAACTAGGTACCTACCGAGAACATGGCCTAGCCAAAAGTGCCTTGGGATCCCTACCTCAAGAGGTTGGTACCACCTAGAAGAGGGTTAATAATCGACAGCACCTTGGGGCAGCAGTGATGTTGGCTACCGAGAAGATAACTAAAGTTCAAAATGCCTTGGGGGGGTTGGGCAATTCCCACTAAGATGAACAAGGTGTGCAATACCCACTTGCCCACCGACTACTCAAAAAGAAAAAACAACGCGGAAGTTACATACCAACCAAGCTACTAAGCCCATGGCAGATCAGCTAAGGCATGAGCTCGGTATCGATCACCTGAAGTACTGACCTCATCCTACTTATTTTTGGTGTGCTAAGACAAAAGTATGAGTTCGGTATGTGGCACCTAAACTATCGACCTCCCCCTACTTGCAACTATACATTTACATGGACTAAGGATATGAGCTCGGTACGTACTATAGAGACCTACCGACCTCACCATCTACAAGTACAGGGCAGTTTACATAGACAAATTTCAAGAAAAATTCCAAAAATAAAAAATAAAGAGAAACAAGAAGACAAATTCGAATGTAAAGGAAGATTCTATTAATGTTTTAGAAGAAGAGGGAAAAGCCGATCTAAACATAGAAAAAGTATTATATTAAGTGGAGATAGAAGTCTACAAAATATTTCGACTAAAATAGAAGAGGCACAAAGGCCATTACATGAAAGGAAATAAAATATATATATATAGGCACGTCATTTCTCCACCTCGACAGTCTGCACGGCCTGCTCAGCTATGATTGACGCATGGCTAGTAGGCTCTTCGTCGTTAATAATGGTGTGGGGTTCCTCGAGAGAGACACCAACCCTGCCACCATTGGGAGCTTCCTCGGTGGGCATCTTGGGTGCCTCGATTTTTGTGTTGGCCTCCATCTCTACATCGGATCCTCTCACTACCTCTCCCGATTGAGCTTATGCCTCAAAGCCATCCCAATCTACTGAGTTGTCGAAGTATTCCTCCAAATTAGCTCGGTAGGTGGTCACGGCGTCGATGCAGGCAACATCCACGCGGGCCTGACATTTCTCCTCCACCTTAGCATCCAGGGTGGCTTGGAATTCTGCTCGGGATCTGGACATCTCGTCTTTCAAAGACGCGACTTTAGCCTCATTCACTTGCAACTGCTCCGAAGCCTTCTTCAGCTCGACGTCTCGAGCAACAACCCTTGATTCCCAGATCACTGCGTTGGTGTGGGACTCATTCATGTTGGCCCAGTATTATAGTCCAAGAGGGGAGATGAATTGAACTTGGCGAATTTTTGCGATACCTTTGGGATAATATAATTAAACAGATAAAGTGCGCAGTTGGTAACAATAAAAAAATAAACAAATGCTGGAAAGATAATTGAACACAAAGATTTAGAGTGGTTCGGTTCCCCTAGAACCGAATCACCACGATCAAGATTTCTCAATACACTATTGGCTAGTCAACTTACGGGCGTGACTAGAAGCCGTTTACACTAACCAACATAAGGGTTTAGTTAGAAAGCCACACACACTAACTTACACAAGGGCTAGGTTAGAAAGCCACACACTAACCAACACAAGGGCTTGGTTAGAAAACCACACTCTAGCCTACACAAGGGCTTGGCTAGAAAATCACATTGTAATCACCTACAGGCGTGGTCACGAGCCGTACAAGTATGGTATTAATCCCAAGTTGACAAACACGTCAACGATACATCAAGATTACGAAAGATATAGAGAAGTGTTCTACAACACTCTCAACAATATTACGCTTACAATCTTGAATGAGTAAACTCCACTATTCTTACCTCAATGATTTAAATGATGCGATGTGTTGAAATAGTTTTTTCTCAAATGCAATCGATTAAATATATATGATATAAAATCGAGAATCGATTATGCACATGTAACAAGATATTGATCCTAACAATGATAAGTTTCAAGCACAAAAATCAATATATATATATATATATATGATGATCAAAAATTGATGATTCTAAAAGTATAAATAATTAAGATCAAGAATCAAGCAAACCAAGTATTAATCTATGAAGTCGATTCAATATAATATAACTTTAACACATGAATCGATACCACAAGTTGTTTATGCAACCACTAAACAAGATATAATGATATGAAGATCAAAATAGGATTTCACACACAATAATCAAAACAAAATCAGTTTTTAAGATGTTAACATAAGTACAAAACTGATTTGCTGAAGAAAAAAAATCAAAAGAATCAATTTAAAGAAATTTTACCCCACTTTAGGTAAGGTTGAAGCTTAGTGATTCTCCAAATGTGATGTTGGATGAGAGAAACCACGTTCAAGAATGATCAAGACACAACAAAATGTGTAGATAACACTCAAAAACGTCTTGAACACTTGCTCAATGGAAACATACAAGTTTCACAAAGTTTTGAAAATTTTGGAGAACTTTTTTGGAAGTATGAATCAATAGATCAAATGTAGGTGAACTTTTGCTTTGAAAGAGGTTTAAAATCACTCAAGAACTTGTTTTGGACTTGTAGAAATACTAAGATGAAAATCGCACAAGTTCTCTAAGTTTTGCAAAAGTTGCTCATCAAATGAGCAAGTGTGGTATTTATAGAAAAAAATCATACCGAGGCACAGGAACGCGTTCTTTAAGGAAGAAGCGCGTTTCTGCTTTGAAATCTGAAAAATCTCAGATTTTCCTCCAATTAAGGAGTGTGTTCCTTACTTAGGGAGTGTGTTCCTCAATATGTTCGTTGGGCATAGGAATAGATTTCTTCATCAAAAACAACTGACTCTATAAACTTTCCTATTTTGCCCTTGGTAACAGGAGCTCATTCATTTTCCTTGATCAAAAAATTTTGAGTCTCGAGAAAAACCACAAGAGTGCGTTCCTCTTACAAGGAGCTCGTTCCTTAAACTCTGGTAAAAAAAAATACTTAGTCTCGGAAAAATGCTCAGGAGCGCATTCTTTAAGAGAGAAACGCGTTCTTTCACTATAAAGTGAAAGAAACCCGATTTTTTTATCATAATGAGTTTAGGACATTGTCAAATACATAAATTAACTTTAAAAACAATTTTTGACAAGATTAAAGTATAATTGACAAGTTAAATATGTGTAAATCAATCGACTAAGCATATGATTGAGACATTCAAAATAGTACACGTAAAACGATGAAACCATGCAAGTTAGTAAATTTAATGCATGTTAAACACTGATAAAAATATTTATGGTAAACAATTTTAACTAAGTGTGATTGCATAAATATCATAGTAATGTGTGTGCATGCATGATTAATAATATAATAGTGTATATGAATGAGTATGATAAACTATATGTATGATTTTCGAAAAGATGCAAATCATATTGTGGTTGGAACATGTAAATGTTACTCTACAGCATTAAGATTCTAAATAAGAAATACAACCATGAAGCTCTTGAATCTTCGTACAGTGTTGTTCCTCTGACATGCTTTGACAGACTAATTGAATTTATTTGATACAGCTAGTTAGCACTGAAACAACTACGTCAAAGAGATTAGTGATCACAAATATGTTGTTTGTAATCATCAAAATAAAACCGGGTGAGAGTAGTTACATCAACACTTCAGAGCCTCTTAAAAGTGCTCATAATCCGCCTGGACACGACGGAGCATGTAGATGGTATGAACAACGACCTACAAAGCATGAACCAAGTCAGAACTGCAATAAAGAGATAGAGAAAGCATGGCAGTGAAAAAAGCATTTTTACCTTTGTGGCCTTCATGAAGGCATCACTCAAACCCTCATAAATGTGCTAATCCCACATTAAAAACGAGATATTGTTCAGGATGCTGACCTCAAAAGTGTCAAGCTTGAGGTTGACGTCCCCGACCTTCCAAGTGAGGGTATCAGTAAATTCCCTCCTTGGCCTTTTAGTTGATGGCTGCTTGGAAAATGTTGGGGCCTTAGCTTTTGCCCTAGCAGACCAGGCTTCCTTGGCAAATGGCACAGCCTGCTAGGTAGAAACATCAGGAGCCTTGCCTTTAGAGGTAAGGGTCTTCTTCAACGCATTGGCCAAACACCGAGCAGTAGACCCTTGCCTGGCAGCAGCAGTAGCAGCCCGCTCTGCGGCCAATTTTTTTACCTTGGTCGGGTCAGCGGCATACTTCCTTGCAGCAACTCGTTTCTGTGCCATCTCTTTTTTGTTCTTCTTCTTCTTTTTTTCTCATTCTGTCTAGTTTGTAGCCTTGGAAGCACCAAAACCTGCACGAGATAAATCAAGTCAGCCCCAAAAAAATAGTAAACAACTCTACAGTTAAGATAAATAGAAGTACAAAAGACTTACACCTAGAAAAGACTCTTGCTTTGGGAATCATGTCGACTGTGTGCAACCTCTAAGTTGCTAGAGTAACTTTATATTGTCGATCTACGCAAGGGAGCTCGTAGATGGTGTCTACTCAGGAGAAGTCGTAATTCTCCTCCCTATCTGCTTTCTCCTAGGTACCTGTCGAACAGATAAACGAAAGTGACTTAGCACCGAGCAAAAGATACCAATTGACAATCAAATAAGAAATAAGGGATGGAGGAAAGCTCGGTACCTGGTTTTTCGAATATGGTCGGCACCCCAGCTTCCTCCGTCTACTCCCCTGAAGTAAAAAAACCATTTGTCCTTCCACGTCTTGTTGGAAGTGGGGTTTTCATTGATTAGTGGAGAGCTCTCCTTTGCACTTTGGTAGGTACAAGCATAGTACCATCTAGTACATTTTGGATGAGACTTTAGTTTGTATAAGAGACCAAAGTTATCGAAGTCAAACTTTATCCATTCCTTTTCCTTTTAGAGAACGATGCAGCTCAAGATCCCCTTTCATACGTTCGGATTGAGTTGAGCAAAGGCTACTCAAATGAGGTCGAGCAGACAACAAAGCAGCACCTGGAGGGGTAGTCTCAACCCGTTCTCTGAGAGGTTGGTATACAAAGCAACCTCTCCTTCCCTAGGAAAACTAGGTCGATCCCCAAGAGTAGATGCCCTTAATACCACCTTGTCAAGAATATCAATCTTCTTCCTCAATTGAGCAAAATGGTGCTCCTTAATTTTTTATGGGATGCGGTCAACAGAATATACCACATTACCAAGCCCCTTAGCTACCGAGCTCTCAGCCTCAAAAGGACGACTTGATGTACTCGGCTCGGTAATACCAAGCACACTCTGTGACCTATCAACCATGAGGGGCACCACATCAAGTATTTTTTCACCCTACTCGGTGGCATCCTGCTCAGTAGCCTTAGAGCTAAGAGTCTTCATCAAAATCCTCTTCCTCAGAAGCCTTTTCATGGGCATCGCCATCGACCTGAGGCTCAGTTTCAGCCTCATCCTTAGGAAAAAGGTCTTCGAGAGTGACCTCATCCTCCTCGGCAAGGCGAGCAGTCTGGGCAAAAGGTTGTTCTTCTCTTGGGTTGGCCATTTAAGTCACCTAAGGTTATGCTAACAGACTACCTAGAAAAAACAAAACAACAAAAGAAAAAGATTGGGGAAAGGAGTTACTGTGCAAGACCAGGAAACTTCGAGCAAAAGACTATCGATCTCTCTAAAGTGCAGTAGATGAGTGAAGAGTAAATGGGAGGTCCTCTATTTATAGGAAAATGACCTGTGCGGGTAATGATAAGCACGAATCTCGAGACATCGTCAATTGTACACAGCAAGAATACGTACGATGGCTGTCAAATAGCTCAAACGGCGCATGTTAGTGTGGTCTTCGGAGTGTAACTGACATGGCATTTAATAGCTCGGTACCCTAGCGTTTCATCTAACCTCCAATCAATTGGGTTTGCTCGGAGATTGGAGGGTAAATGTTGGACCATATCTCGATATACCAAGTTGTAGGCCACGTCAGCAACTGTTTGACCGCATTGACCACCTGATTAACCCATCTGGTCTTGTGGTTATAAACTACCGACCTGGATTTTAGACAACTAGCAATAGAAGATCAAAAAGGATACCAATCCGGGGAAGATGTCACCTACGTAATATTGACCTCTTCCCTGCATAAGGGATGTTAACATCTTTCCTAATGTGCAAGTGACGCAAGACCCGGTCGGTGCTATCGACCAGGAGCAAAAACTCTCCAAATCATTAGATAACTACAACACGAGATTCATGACAATAAACTCAGGATTTTCTATTGATCCGGCTGTGATAAGGATTATTCGACTCCACAAATTCTACTAGGAATCATATGTGCTCTCCTATTACAATATTGATTCCTGATCCTACTACAACTATACTACAAGGCCAAAGACCTCCAATTCTCTCTATAAATATACCATAACCCCCTGAGGGGAAGTTATGCAATTTTTGACCCAATTTAATACTATTAACTCTACGGAGCTTTGAACTAACTTAGGTATCGGAGGGTCTTTGGTTGGCACCACACCGGTCTTCCTCACGACAACCTATTCTCTTTTGTTTCCTTCTCTCAAATTAGCAACCTCCGGCAATCTTTTTAGCACCCCGACGAGTTTCAGATCAGCATCTTTCCTCTACCTCATCATCGACTGGTATTAGTCAAATCTTGCACCAACATAAGACATTTGGAATAGTTTCCAACCTTCATAATGGTATAGAGAAAAAGCTTAAAACCTCATTATAATAATTAAAAAGCGGGTGTGCATGGAGATGAGAAACATGCACTGATGTACCTCTTAGTAGACCTCTTCCACGCTAATACCACACTTTCGGTGCAAGTTTAATGTGTTCAAAAATGAGTTGCGCATGTAGCAATCATCTTGAAGCTTTCTTGACCTTGTCATTGTGAAATTAGTTAGCACAATTAAAGGGCTCCTGCAAACAAGCTTTATATTCAATGTTCAACTATAAGATTAAACTATGCAAGAAAATTGTTAATGTTGTTGGCCTAAGTGGTTTGCACTTAGTTTTTCTCCTAAGTGTTTTGATGCTAACAAAAAATATAACAAATGGCCCTAATATTTCTATCTAGTATATTTCAGCACCTAAAGCAAAAATGAGCCAATACAAGATTAAAGTACTTCAAGTCTCTCAAGCAAAGGATCAAAGCAAAAGATCAACCGTACTTAAAACTTTGACAACTTGAAGAAAAGAAGAAGTATGAGGTTAAGAGTCTTTATGTGTCTAGAATTAGGATGTAACCTTCTTGCATTTTCTACTACTTAATCTTTCCTAAAAATCATGCATACATTAGTTTTTCACAAGATCATATTCGAAGTTTTCAAGTTTTCGAAAATATTTTGATTCTTAGTGAAAACATGTTTGATCGATTCAAGTTGTTTTCAAATGAGTTTCAAACTCTTTGAATGTTTCTCTGAGTATTTGATTTGATCCAAAAATCACATGTTTTGATTTAGTTTTGATCGAATTTCGAAAACTACAAAAATCTAGAAAAATCTTAGTTAGTGTCTTTCAAGATACTGATGGTCAATCAGGACGCTAATGGTCAATCAGGATGTTAATGCAGTGGCTAGTCACTTAATATCAATTCTGATGAACAATCAGGACGCTACTAGTTTCTGGGTTTGAGTCCTTGCGTTCAAAGCAGGACGCTAACACTCGATCAACGCCCTCCTCAAACATTCCTAGAAACTGGACGTTTAGTCCGTCAGGAAGCTAATGCGATATTAGCATCATCTCTAAAATTCTGAGTTTCTGGAAATCAAGCTCGTCATGACGCTTGTGCGATATTAGCGCCCTCCTTGAACAAGCCCATGAAAATCTGATTTTTTAGAACAGTTCATTTCAGGCAGCTACCATGTCTTCAGGATGCTAATGTAACCTTTCAAAAAAAATTGAAAAGACTGTCAAAACTGTGCTCTATTCTAACCATTTCTATTTTCATTTATGCACAAAGATTTCATAAATTCTTCAACGTTATTGTTAGCTCCATTTTCGTGAAAACCTTTGACCGTTTGATTTGAATTTTGATTTTCTGAAAACTCCAACAATCATATTTTTAAGTGTAACGGCTAGTGACTATTCTCCATCTATTTATACACTCGTTCTAGCCCTTTTACACAAGAGAGAGAAAGAGAGAGCTTATGCATATATTCATACACATTCTCTAGTTTTTCTAGGGTTTCTAGGGTTTCTAGATTTTCGTTAAGTCTTCAAATGAGAAAATGAGCTTCATATTTAAACTACTTCTTCTCTCGAAGATCTTGGAATTGGTGTTTGATCATTAAAAGGATTTTCAAAGTGCATTGTTCAACCATTTTCAAAGATCATCATTCAAGATTTCTAAAGTTCACATTTGAGCAATATTGGATCTTGAAAAGGTAAAAGGTTGTAACTGTCTACTCTCTCTTTCTACATCTCGAGCTTAATGTTTAATATCTTGTGATTGATGTATATGTGTTGTATTGTAAGTGTTCTACTTGTTTAGAACCATCTTATTCATTGTAATCATGTAACTAAAGTTTGGTGTGTTTCATGATTGAAAAAACCAAGTCAAGTGGTTCATCCTTACCCCGGGAAAAGGATCTCAGTTCTTCCTTATCCCGCAAAAAGAACAAGTGGTTCTTCCTTATCCCACAAAAAAAAGTTGTAGGTTCATCTTTAGCCCGCAAAAGGATAGATTTGCCTTGAACCTGTAAAAAAGCATTTGTAACGGTTTGGTCCTTACCTGTAAGAGGATTTATTAGTGAAGTTTGGAAATCTTAATCGGGAGATTAGGTAGTGGACGTAGGCCCAACCGAACCACTATAAATGCTAGTGTGCTTTACTTTATGCATTTTCACTTTATGCACCTTAGATTAATTTGAGTATTAATTCAACTTTATCAAGGAATTTCATTAAGGAATTAAAAAAGTTCAAAAATGGCCATTACACCCGGTTCACCCCCCTCTTGGGTGTTCAACAATTGGTTTCAGAGTGGGTGCTCACGATTTAAGGCTTAAAATCCTTGAGCTAAAGATCGAATGGCCAATACAATAGACTTTAACCTAGGTGATAATTCTTTCACTCCTCAAGTGCTCAATGTTGATAGCTTTACATTTTGGAGAATTAAGGTGAGAGCATTTGTTAAGGGTCAATCTTTTGCTATGAGGAAAAATTGTTTCAAATGGACCATATGTACCCGCAACAACCATGAGTGGAGTTAAAATCCCCAAACTTAGGAAGAAATGCGATAGGAAGGAAAAACTCTTAGTTAGACTTGACGATCTAGCTAGAATCATATTTTTGAGTATCATTACTCAAAAATATAGATAGAGTTTCTTTATGTGCTTATTTCTATTGTTTATGACATGTAGAAGTATTTATGTCGCGACCCCTTCTGGGGTAATGTCATGACCGGCACAAAATACCATATACGCCCTACAAAAATGTATATCACATCCTGTAAGCCTCTCATTCAAGATCCAAATTTTCCAAAAGATTTCGACAGAGTATCCCCATAAAATTGACAAAATCACAAGTCCAAATGGTCACCTGATAAAACATTTTTCAATTTCCTCAAATTATCAATTCATTTCCATAGCATATAACACATCCACACAATTTCTAGTGATCCTCGAATCTCATATACCATCCATAAAACATCTCATATCCCATCTATGTGATAAATTATACATATATCAAAGTGTTACATATATATATACCTCAAAATATCAATATCTCTAACTTCTCAAAAGAACACACATCAAGGAAAGATAGTATAGGAGTCTGCTACTCTTCACATGTTTTGCCCTTTCTTTTAGAACCTGAAATGTTTGAGAAGAAAAAGTGAGCAACCACAAACTCAGTGAATATTTCTACACTATGGCATCTTATATGCATTTATAAAAATCATGATTAGTAAAAACAATTTAAACGATCATATGCAGAGATGAAAGAAATATATGACATGTGCAACATATAATGAATCAATGTAATTCCTTTTCGAAATATACAATACACTTGGAAAATCATATCCATCTCCTTCCTTCTAAATAATTGAGTGAGTATGCTCCTCATGTGCACCAATGAGGAGTGCACTGACCTCAAATTATCCATATATCAAACCAAGTCATTCTTATGTCTCTTACCTCGTTAACTAGAATGCACTGAGCAAGATTACTAAAATGTCAATCAAGTGAGTCTGTTCCCAGAGGCTTAGTATCATAGAAATGCTTGACAAGTCATTGGCATACTTTAGTATGTCCAATGACATGCTCCAATGCTCAAAACCATTTCATGATTTTTAATAACAATGCATATATTTATACTAACATGCTTATCATTTCATAAACCATTTCATATAATACAATGTCCTATAAGAAACCAAAGTAAAGAAATACTCACAATATAGGTCTTTCCAAACCTAAGCCCTATCACCACAGCTACAAATCCAAATCCATACCCTATTGTTTTTAACCTGCCACATTCATTCCATATATCAATTCCATGTATCCCTATTTATTTCATAAATCAATATTAACTTTTCAATTCACATATCTAATTTTTCAACCCAATTCAAGTCTCATACACACGTTACTCTCCAATACTATTTTTACAATTAGTCTAAGTATTTCCATGATAAAGAATAGTGAAAATGGGCTTCCTGACCATATTCCTACTAGTTTCCAATTCTATTTTCTTACTAGGAACATATAGCCAATTTATTAAAAATAGTAGAACATCTCCTAAAATTATTTTTTCCACACCAACATGTGTAAATTTAGCTCTACTATCATTCTACAAACATAAACATTTGTTTTGCTGAGGTTTTACATGTTTTCGGATGTCTCCAAAATTAATTTTATTCAATGGAACCACATATTCCATTACTAAAAATACTAATCCATATCCAAATATTATGAAATCTATATCAAAATGTCTGGAATTACTCCCTCTATTTTTCTATAGTCTCAAACCGGAGTTTCACTAGAATTTAACATAGTTCCGGAGGTCAACTACACTTCTGAATGACAAAAAAAATATTAACCATTTTCCTAAAAATATTTTGCTGACAGTGGAGGGTCTAGAATCAATCTTACTACTATTTTATAACCTCAAACAATCATTTCATCAGATTTTACTAGGGTTCCAGAGGTCTCTGATGTTTTCAAAACACCGTTTGACAAAATCAACTAATTTCATGCACATAACTCATGACCATTTCTTTAGTTCGTTCATAAATCTTATAGAAATTCATGGTAAACACATCCAAATCATCCAAAAACATCATAAACATCCATTCATAGATCATGTAATCTCGGATATAGGGTTTCCAACTGAAACCCTAACCCCAAAACTCCATTTAAACCCCAAAATAAACTTTAACAACGTCATTTAGCATGATTTTGTTTAATAGGATACTATTTCTACCATTTCCAACTAGTTTCAAAGCTAATGGCACCAAAATCGTAACTTGGAAACATCAGAAAAACATCATCTATTACAGATTTTAAACCATGAAAAAATTTCCCTCCATCATTATAAGTAATTTCACAAAGATTTGATGAAAGCCCTTTTTTTCTTTCTTCTCTTCTTTCCTCTTTCTTCTTCTTCTTCTTTATCCTCTTGTCTCTCTTTTCTCTTCTTTCCTTCCTTCTTAAGTACGTTGGAGAGAGAGAGAGTGAAATAGGAGAGCTTTAATTTTTTTTTAAACTATGATTTTGTGATCCACATGTAGCTTAGTAAACCAACTCCCATCATTAAATTTAATTTTTCTTCTTTTATTTTTCACTCTTTCATGCATTCAAATTCAACCCAAATGACACACATATACATATATACAAAATTCACATACATACACATGACTTTCACGTACTTATATATATATATATATTATACACCTCAATATACGTATAAGTCAACGTAAAATTTTGGACCAAAAGTATGGGGTGTTACAATCTTTCCAACTTAAAAAATTTCGTCCTCAAAATTTAAATTAAAGATGTTATACCTTAGGATTTAAATAAATCTAAAAATCGCTCCTACTCTCAGGTCTGCTCTTTATTTTCGTGGAATTTCCATTTAACTCCTACTAAAGGAGTTTCCTTATTTAGAAGCTTTTGAATCTTTTTATCCACGATTTGAATTGGTTCTTCTTAATAAGTAATATCCTCCCTAACTTTTAATTGTGTTACATCAAGTATGTGTGTTGGGTCTGGATAATATTTCCTCAATATAAACAAATGAAAATACATCATGATCACCAACCAACTGAGGTAGTAAAGCAAGCCTGTAAGCCACGAGACCGACCCTCTCAAGGATATCGAATGGTCCAACAATTGCGAAGCAAGTTTAACTTTTCAACCCATATAACCTTTCTGTGATGAGACCTTCAACAGAATCTGGTCACTCGATGTCTTATGTCGTTTAACAACAACTTTCTCATCAAAGTTATTTAATCTTCTTTGTGTAAACTATAGTAACATCTAGCCCCAATAACCACAACTCCCCAACTTAGAACACACAAGTCAGAGATCTGCAAGGTCTATCACGTAGAACCTCAAAGGGCGCCATCACCATGTTAGCTTGATAGTTGTACTAGTTTACACACATGAAGTTATTCATTCCAACTCTCATCAAACTCTAAGATATCAAACCTAAGCACGCTTTTAAGCATCTATATCACTCTCTCAGTCTGTCAACCAGTATGAGAATAACATACTATACTGAGACAGAGAAGGGTCCCAATTTGAGTCTGCATCACACGCAAAACTCTTAATAAAATTCTTGGATCTCAATCCGACATAATAACCATGAGTACCCCCATACAATCTCACTATCTCAAGTATATATATATATATATGACCTGCCCAGTTTATCAATAGAGTTTCTGATGTTCATTGGATGATATAAACAAACTTGTTAATCCATCAACGGTCATCTAGATGACATCATATCTACCCAAAAATTGCAAGACACCATTTGAATCTCGGTGTCCTTCAACGCAATCCGCTTTGCCAATTCATGACTCATATATACTGATATCAGGATCATATTACCACAAATCCTTGACTTTTTTAATATGAGCGTCCATTAGTAGGACACGAATCTAAGCACATCTTCCGACTTGTTGGCCTGAGTGGTTTTGCACTTAGTTTTTCTCCTAAGTGTTTTGATGCTAACAAAAAATATAACAAATGGTGCTAATGTTTCTATCTAGTATGTTTCAGCACCCAATGCTAAGATGAGCCAATACAAGATTAAAGTACTTCACGTCTCTCAAGCAAAGGATCAACCATACTTAAAGCTTGGACAATTTGAAGGAAAAAAGAATTATGAGGTTAAGAGTCTTTATGTGTCTAGAATTAGGATGTGACCTTCTTGCATTTTTTGTTGCTTAATCTTTCCTAAAAATCATGCATTCATTAGTTTTTCGCAAGATCATATTCGAAGTTTTCAAGTTTTTGAAAATATTTTGATTCTTAATGAAAACATGTTTGATCGATTCAAGTTGTTTTCAAATGAGTTTCGAACTCTTTGAATGTTTCTCTAAGTATTTGATTTGATCCAAAAATCACATGTTTTGATTTAGTTTTGATCGAATTTCAAAAACTGCAAAAATCTGGAAAAATCTTAGTGTCTTTCAGAACGCTGATAGTCAATCAGGACGCTAATGCAGTTGCTAGTCACTTAATATCAAGCCAACACTGCAGGACGATGATGAAACATCATGACGCTACTAGTTTTTGGGTTTGAGTCCTTGCATTCAAAGTAGGACGCTGAAACTCGATCAGCGCCCTCCTCAAACATTCCTGGAAACTGGACGTTTAGTCCAGCATGACGCTAATGCGATATTAGCGTTGTCCCTTAAATTTTGAGTTTCTAGAAATCAAGCTCGTCAGAACGCTTATGCGATATTAATGCCCTCCCTGAGCAAGTCCATGAAAATCTAATTTTTTAGAACAGTTCATTTTAAGACGCTACCATGTCTTCCGGACGATAATGCGACCTGTCAGAAAAGTCTAAAAAAACTATCAAAGTTGTGCTCTGTTCTGACCATTTCTATTTTCATGTCTGCACAAAGATTTCAGAATTTCTGCAACGTTATTGTTAGCTCCATTTTCATGAAAGTCTTTGACCGTTTGATTTGAATTTTGAATTTCTGAAAACTCCAACGGCCATATTTCTGAGTGTAACGGCTAGTGACTATTCTCCATCTATTTATACACTCGTTCTAGCCATCTTACAATAGTTGGGCTTCTATTTATTAATTATAACTTTTGAGTTTAATGGTTTCTAACATAAAATCAAAGTTTTGTTATTTTAGGGGTTCGGTGTTCAAACCTTTTCACAAATAGTTTCCTATTTCTTTTATTTTATTAATCATGTTTTTCCTCCTTATAATGAGAGCTTCTATATATTTCATTTTTAAAAATTTATTAGCTAGTTGGGTAAAGTTAGAGGATTTGATGAATTGAAATAGAAGGTCTTATTATAAACCTAGTTCATGTGTCATCATACACATCGGAGGGGAGAGTCAATATTTGTATTCGCCTATGAATATATATAGTTGAGCCTGTATTGTCTATTATAACTTTTAGATCTAGTAGTTTTTAAAAAATATAAAAATAAAAAAATCTTTAAAATTTATTTATTTACCCATATGGAATCTAGAAAATCTCTTGCATAATGAGGTTCATTCTTGGAGACTCAGACTCATACTCAAGTGATGGGTTGATCTCACTGCAATCTTCAGGCAGGAAGATATTGATGCCCAAAATGAAAATTGAAAATTTCTTTTCCTCTGAAAAGTTCTTTTATTCTTGATTTCAATCCACCTACATCAAATCTGCAAGTAACATCAAAAGTTATAAAAAATACAATTTGCATAAAGATATTGGTAACTTAAGAGGTAATGGATATATTCATACCTTTTAGTCTTGTAGCCCAACATGATTTGACAAAATTCTGCACATCTCTCTTGCTCGTCTCGAAACAAGTCCTTTACGACATTAGTATAGGCTAATGTATCATAGGTTGTTAAACCTTCTCTCCTTCCAGTTTCTTCAAGAGCTTTAAATAGTTGATAACTACATTCCCCATAAAATATATATATATAATAAGAACACAAGATTCATTGAACTCTTACAAAGATAAAAATCATTTATTACCATGAAGTAGAGAAAATTGTCTCAAACAAAAATACCTAATAACAATAATTTGTTCAATTCTAACGCCTAAAGTTGGAGCACTCATGACATAATGACT
The DNA here is from genome assembly GCA_035771175.1 of Paratinospora sagittata. Classification (NCBI taxonomy): domain Eukaryota; kingdom Viridiplantae; phylum Streptophyta; class Magnoliopsida; order Ranunculales; family Menispermaceae; genus Paratinospora; species Paratinospora sagittata. Next base: position 5,766,145 of record CM069611.1, on the reverse strand, counting down.
TTTGACAATCTTTTGAAAATACCCTTAAGAGCTTTATTGTTGTATTTAAGTTTGAACATGTAGTTTTGGTGATGTCAAGAGTAATGTAGAATTTTTTATTAAACAAAGTTTTCTCCACTACATTCTCCATCATAGATTTTATTTTTATATTGATATTTTTAAAAAAATTTACCCTTATTAGCTATAACTTTTGTTACTGTTCAATACCCTCACTGTCATTTTAAACAACAAAGACAATCTTGTTCCCATGTATATATATACATATATTTATTTATTAAAAGGACACTATACCCCCTGAGGAGTTATTGGATTGTCTTGATTCACTTTTAGTTGTGTGATTCAAGGCGATCCAATAACATTTAGGAGCATAGATATGTTGGCCCAGATTAGTCCAAGAGAGAGGCGGGGTGAATTGGATTTAGCATATTTTTGTTAAACCTTAAACAACACAAATGACAAAGAAATAAATGAAAGTAAAGTGCAGGAAATAAAAAATGAACATAGTGATTTATAGTGTTTTGGCTTCCCAAAAGGCTATCTCCACTACTTGACCTCCCCGATCTAGATTTTTCAAACTCTACTAACCTTGATCTAACTTACGGGTGTAGATCAAATCATTACAAACACCATTTTTCGGTTAAGAAAATATGACGCCCCCAAAACTTCTTCCGTCTAGCCCGTGCCCAATTGCATAAGTGTCCAATTTTATGTGCTTGTGTTTGATGAAATGCATGTTGTTGTATGTTGTTTTGTGATAACTTAAGATTGGTGTGTCAAATAGACTTAGGGAGTGGTTATCTCTTGAGAACCTTGCCAGCGCTAGAGATAGGCCTTGATGTGAGTGTAGGAGGCACTTTTGGTTGTAATTTTGCATAAGTTATGGTGTATTCCTTATTTTTGAACTCTGTGTTTATCACACTTACCTTATGTACCTAGTTGGAGTGGTTGGGATGATAGGTATAATTATGTAGATGTGATGGTTTTGTACTATGATTTTTGGAGACTTACTTTATGTTTGGAGACACTCCATGATTCAGTCATGGGAGACCTTATAGGTGTATTTGATTTGGATGGACTATATGACGTATATGGACGCATTATTGTGGGTTTGTTATTTGTCTTGATTATAGTTGTGGTTTATAGAATTGCATAGGTTATGAAAAGGCTCGTAGGGTCTCAATCACCTCAGGTGAATTGAGGGGTGGTTGGAGATGCCTACGTCAGGCGGCCTGTCCCGGCATTTCGCACGTCGTCCGGCGGGAATGATGGTCTGGGGTGTGGGGTCGCCACAGTTGGCATCAGAGCTGTGCACCCAAACTTGGAAGACAGATGCAACCACTTTCCCTTCCTTAGTGAAGTTAGAGCGTGTTGCTATGGATTTGTGATAAGATTCCCAGATTCTCCGAGGAGAAATGATCGTTTTGGTCCTTATTTTTGTCATGTATTTAATGCCTACAAGGATGGATGAGTGTTCCCTAGTGTATGTTCGCAAAGGATGGGGTCGGTGTTCTGACATAACTCCATCAGTGAGAATGGAATTGATACTTCGGTATACCTCTGCTAGAAAAAAAAATGGAGTTAAAGACATCTATTTTGGGACTTCATCAAGTAGCTCTTGGAAAAGAAAACCAAAGGATAAGGATCTCCTAAGAATGGAAAATGAAAACAAGTGACTGTAGTCTTGGTGATTGGAATTCCTGATCTTAGTGTGGACATGAAAACAAGGATGTTTTTCTCTCAAGAAAGAAAGATTGAAAGCTTTGGAGATTTCTCAAGATGGAAGAATGATTTTAAAGACCTTTTCTCTCAAACAAACTCAAAATCAGTTTTTATGAAAACTTGGTTTTCTTTTGAAAATGAGGAGAACAATAGTATAGCTCAAATTTTAATAGATTTGCAAAGGTTGCTTCGAAAGAGCTAAGTGATGCATTTATGCATTTAAGGCATTAAGAGAACAAATTTGTGCACTTTGAAAATCACGGAATTACCATTTAAAAGTAAGAAACATGTTTGGAAAAAGTGGAAACGTGTTTCAAATGCATTTATACGCGACTCCTCTTCGGGTAACGTCACGACCTGCACAATACCCCAGATAATGTCACAGCACGACAAAACATGAGGCACTGATAAACCTCTACGCGGAAAAATACCTAATAAACTCAATACACAACCTGTATACAATCAAGATAATTGAACCAAAATAAATATTACATCATCATCCAAATACATGATGACAACCATCCTGAATAAATATCATAAGGTTCAATATCCACATACATCTTTATGGAACTCAAGTGAGAGTCTATCATCCAAAGATTATCATATACAGTCCAAACAAAAATCATAACTATCTATGTTATATATACATATGTACCTGTGATAGTTATATACAATTTCAAAAGAACAAAACAATTGAAACTAAACCCAAGTTCCCAAAAGATATACAAAACGTACATCTAAAAGTTAGAAGAGGAAGGTCACTTGCACGTCAAGCCTTACTTTTTTCTTTCAGATCTAGACCTAAAAAAAGTAGGGAAAAAATGAGGTAAGCTCAACTAGCTCAGTGAATACTTCTCACAGTAATCTCCACATATGCATTTATATAAAACATGTATGCCATTAAAAAATCACATTTATAAACTAAATGCATCAAGGAAAACATCTTGCACATGCTTCCAAATAAACACAATAATTGTGCATCATTTACATGAAGAATACGTTGAAAATAGACCTCAACAAGAGGTCGCATCAAGATGACGCATGCATCCACTGCTCCCATCGCGTTATGGGTGTAGACCTGCGTATCATCCATCACAATCCTTCCAATTACATTCCTCAGCTAGGAAAGATCATTTCCACAAAGGACAAGTAAATGGAAAGCATAGAAATGCCAAATATTTATTTCTAAGTACCCAAGGCAAATCCAATGCATAAAATTCATGCTCATGTTCTCAAAACACAATGTACATACATATAATAGGATGCATACCATTCAACAATCCAATTTCATATAAATATAATGTAATAAATGGAGAAATAAAGTGAAGAATACTAAAAAACAATCCAATAGCCAATTTAACCAAGTCAAATATTTCCCAATTGGCCAATCCACTCAAAATGACCTGAAATGAGGCATGTATACACCAAATGATCAAATTCAAGTCACACATGCCTAAATGTACAATTACCAACTCTAAACACATCCAATCCACACCAATTTGGATTAGAAACACCTATTACAATTCAATTGACCAATTCCAATCCAATTGCCTCAAAAGCCCCAAATGGGATAATTCTCTACATAGTCAATTGAACTAATCACCATGCTAGACCATGGGAATCACCAAATTGGCTCCATACTTTATTAAAGCATGCCAAAAACATCAACATAGCTCACATGCACACTAATTACACACTCAAATCATAATAAATTTCATTAAAGCCTAAACACTTGCTAAGTCTATCCAATTCATGGAAAATCACCATTAAAGCATGCATAAGCATTCTAATTAATGGAATCTAAGCTTAAGATTGGTAGGTTAGGGATTGAAATTCTGAAACCCTAACTTTACCCAAAATGACAACTCATGCATGTGATCAAAACACCAAACCAAAGTTGGAAATCAACCTAATAAGCAAAACTAGAAAGAAAATGGGGAAAAAATCTTACCTTCGGAGTGATTTCCACAAACCCTAGCTTCTAAATTTCCAAAACCCTCAAATTTCTCCACTCTTCTCCTTTTTCCTCTTCTTTCAGCTGGAAAGAGTGCAAATGAGGAAGAAAATCGAGGGAATTGCTTATATACCAACTCTGGGCCCACTTGCAAAATTTTAAAAAAAAATTGCCCAGACGTGAGGAACGCGCTTCTCTTAATTTGAGAAGCGCGCTCAAATTTCCAAAAATCTCAATTTTTAGTTTCACGCAAGGAGCACACTTCTCCAATCAAGGAGCGCATTTCTCCAAAGACTGAAAATCTCAGCTCTCGATTTTACGCAAGGAACGCGCTTCTCCCTTTAAGGAGCGCACTTCTACTACCCAGAAACTAAAAAAAAAATTTATACTTAGGTGCATTTTAACATTCCCATATACAGTACAATATAATAAACATGAAAATACACATAAATACATTGTATATACACAAAATACGAGTATAATACATATACAAGTACCTAGAGTCGGGCATTCTACATCATCATGACATCATATGGGAATGTGGGTCGTTACGGGATTGTCAAAAAATCACAATTTTAGACAAAAAGCAGGAAACTCGTTCCAATGCATGGAAACGCATTTCTGTGCATTTTACATCGTTCTTCCATAAGACAAGGAAATGCATTTCTTAAGGAAGAAACGTGTTTCTGTGCATTTGAATGAAGATCAATCATTCTGGATAGAAACTGAGAAGTTGAAGAAACGTGCTTCTGCTTGCACTACGTATGACTTATACCACAAGGTTCAAAACATGAATGTTGTGAAATGGTTTGCTTTAAGAGAATATAACAACAATAAACTCTGAAAAGTTGTTAAAAGAGTTATCACAAGAAGCGATGACTATTGTTTAAATTTTATCACAACAATCAAGGTTGAACGTTACGGAACACTATATACGATAACAATCAATGATTGACTGTTGCAGAAAGGTTCGTCTTAAACAAGATATAGCAGAAACTTTATCACAACGGTCGAGTCTGAACGTTGTAGAACACCATACACGACAACGGTCAAATGTTGATTGTTGTAGAAAGGTTTGTTTAAAGCAAGATATAACAACACTCAGGTTTGATCGTTGCGAAATAATATTATAGCAAGAGACAAGTGATCGATGTTAAATATTATTTTATTGATATAAAATTAAACTAATGTTATATTATTTTAAATTGATATAATATTAATAATTAATAAAATTATATATTATTTTAGTAATTGCATATTAAAAGATATTAAATTTATTAATTATTTTAGTGTTAACTTAAAATTTTAAATAATACTGAATAAAACTTTATTTGATTAATTAATTGAAAAATAATTAATTTTATTAAAAAGTTAATTGATTTTATTTCATAATTACAAAATTTTATTTAAAAATAACTCATTTTATTGAAAGCTTAAATAACTTTATTAATGAATTAATAATTTTATTTAAAAAATTAAATAATTTCGTTAAAAAATGATTGAATTAATTTATTAATATTAAACAACTTAATTAAAAATAATTCATTTAATAAAATATTTAAAACTATAATTCTGAAAAAATAATTTTATAATTTTTCTAAAAAATATTTTATTGAAATTAATTATATTAAAAAAAAGAATTTTATTAAAATAAGATTTTATTAATTTCATTAAAAAAGATTTAAAAAGCTAAAATATAGAACAAAAAACAGAAAACCTGAATAAGTATTTTTATTAGGTTAAATTACTAATTTTATTGGTCATTTGTGTTAAAAAATTATGCTAGAAATTAAGAAGAGGAGATTTCTTTTGCCAACAACGAAAATATATATATATATATATACATATATTAAAATGTTTAAATGCGCTAACCACGTTTTTGTCAAAAAGTAAAAACTAAAACGCAACCCCCACCCTTTTCTCATTCTCTTCGTCTTCCTCCCACTCTTCTTATTCTCTTCGTCTTCCTTCCTCCCGCGCTCCCAAGACAATTTGAGAAAAAGAGATTGAAGGACAAAGGTTGAAATCTGAAAGAAAGTTCTTCGTTCACCATCTCTATTCACCATTACCGTTCACCAATCTGCAATCGACATTCAGATGGAGGAATAAACCATACATTTGGGTTTTCAGTTCCAAACTAGGTAAGTTTAATTTCTTACATTGCAATGTATTGAAAACCTAAACAGAGACTATTCTTAGTGTTGAACCATCTCGTTCCCTACTTTTCGATGATACCCAGATTCACGTACTTAAAATTTTTGAGTTGGGTTCCATTTGCAGTGCTTTACTTATTCGATTTAAAGGTTTTTTGGGTTCCAGATTCATGTACCTTTTGAGCAGCAGGTCTCACGACGCCCTTGGTGTAGCTTAACGTCTTGACCGTCATAATATATTATACACTATATATTTCTATATGCAGTATCTAATACACTGTTAGCTTCAACATAACCTCACAATTTTTCTCAAAATATTTTAAAATTTCGGTGGCACCTCCCCTAAAATTGGGCATCTCACGATTTCTCTGATATACTACAAAGTAAATCATATATATGTATATATATTTATCCATTCCATCCACAATAAATAATCATCCTAATATCATAATGTCACAAATATAAACCCAAAATGACATCTATCAGTTCCTCATGTATACCATGTGTTTCAAAACCCAAAATATGCAAATCTCATTCATATTATATCTCATCCCATTTATGTGATATTATATACATAGTAGTGTGACAATTTTACATATCAAAATAGAGAAGAATAACTCATTTCCTCCGTATCATACATACATAAACAAGACAAATGCAATCACGTGGCTATCACTCCAGAATTTTTCTTTTTCCTCGTAGCTCTGTATTTGAAATAGCGGAGGCAATGAGGTGAGCAAACAATAAACTCAGTGAATATATTTTTTAATATGACAATCATATGTATTTAAGGAAACTTGGCGTTCAAAATCATTTAAAACATTTATGCAACACATATGCATTAAGTCATACATGCCACAATATACATTTAATGGATTTCAAATAAACAATGCAAGGCTTTTCATCAAAATCCACCATTTCCCTCTTTCAAGGTAATAGAGCGGGTCTAACCCTTGTATGACAGTTACAAGGTAGTCACAACCTTTCATTACCCAATTCACAGTCATTTCAAGAATCTCAAATCCTTGTTAGGACGGGCCTACTAACATAACACTCATCCGGGTCTAATTTCTAACGAAATGGCACCAACTTGCCTTCGCAAGTCTCACATGCTCCAATGCAAAAAAAAAATTATTTATGAATGCAAATTAAAATACAATGCCGCAATATATACATAGCATATTTACATTCAAACATTTCATATATATATATATATATATATATATATATATATATATATATATATATATATATATATATAATGTCATACAAGAATCAAATCAAGAAAATATACTCACAGAATAAGACTTTCCAACTTAAAATACAATCACCGTCGCTTCCGAGTCCAGTTCCAATTTAAATTTAACTAACTCAACCTGTCATAATTATTTTATAAATCAATTTCACTTATTCATATCCATTTCACGAGTAAATACTCAATTTCCTTTTATATATTAAATTTTTCAGCACACTTTCGATCACCAATAAATATTTTCAATTCATTTAAAGATCTAATCTACATCATACTTAATCATACTCACTAGTATTATTAATTGAGTGCACTCCACTTGATTCAAATCTTGCTCATTAAACACTAATTTTTATTTAAGCAACCTAAAAAATATTATACACATTCCATAAATTTAAATTTCAACTCAATTTAGGACTCATAAGCAATTGAAGATGCTACTATACTGTTTCCACGGTCAATCCAGATATTTTTACAAGAAGAAACAATGAAAATAGATTTCTAAATCATATTTCCACTAGTTCTTAATTTCAGTTTTCTACTAAAAACATATATCAATTTTATTAAAAATATAAAACATTCCTAAAATTATTCTATCCACATCAACACGTTTAAAATTAATCATGCTACCATTCTACTACCTTCGACACGTTTCTAAAGAGGATTATACAACACTAAGACAGATCTAAGCATTACAAATAGATTTACAAGAATAAGTTTTTATTTGTTTTGATTCATTTTACCCTTTGACTTTAACTTTCAAGTTAATTTTGATGAATTGATCAAGTTAGAACTGAAAGAACTTAATAAAGTGATTAGTAATGTACGAAATATTATTTGCAATTATCAAAATATGCGAGACTGAGAGTCATTACAACAACAAGATAATATGTAAATTTTTATTAATAAATAGTAAAACTTATTTAGAGTACTAATAATGAAACCACTTTAGTTAAAGGAAAGTAACTAATAAATTGCTCATTGTTTTTAAAGTCGATGAAATTAAGCTTTCAATATAAATTATATGAATTGTTCTCTATCCTTTCTTTCTACGCAGGAAAAGATTGGTAGGGAGCATTGAATGTGTTCATATATTTGTCAAAATTACTTTTTATTTTTCAAGAAATGTACAGAACAGAGGAGATCAATGTCCTGTAACAAATAGAGTAATATTTTATTTTTTATTTTTATAGTAAAATAGAGTAAATATTTAAAAATAAAAAATGAAAGACTTGTTATACTTTTTTATCTTATATTTTAATTTTGATTTTTGAGCTAAAAACATAATAAGCATTTTCAAAATTAAAATAAATTTCATGTAAAGGTTCTTTATTTTCTTATTCAAAAAACATTTATTATTTTTATTAAAGAACATCATTAATAATACAAACTTTTTTATTTAAAAAATTAAGAATAATAAAAATTATTACTTAAAAAACCCGATTTTCTAATACTGAAAATAGTGTTTAAAAAATAAAATAAAAATAAAGAAGAAATAACTGAAAAAATTAAGCTCCCATTATGAGTTAATCTATCAGCCCCCCCCGGAAAAAATAAAAATAAAAATAAAAAAGTGGGAATCTTCCATGAACTAAGGGTGACTGAGTTTTGGTTTCCAAAGACGTATTTAAATATAATGGCCAAGTTTTCTAAGATTTTTTTGTTTTGTAGCAATCATTTTTTCATAAGTTAAAAGCTATAAGCAAAAGTTTTACCAAACAAGACCTTTTATCTTTCTTATTGCACAACACCGATTAGTTATTGTCAGGCACAACGTAAATTTCTTCAAACTCTCAAGCAGATAGTTTGGTACTCATGGCACCAAAGTACAGTATCACTTCTTCAACTCACAGTCTAACCCGCTTTGATACCACTATTGAATCAAAATAAATTTCTCTCTTTATTACTCTTTGAACTTGTTTTTACAACCTATATTGTTGTGTATTTATAAGCACCAAAATCTAAATCCTAACCAACTTTGATTCCTAATACAATAATGAAAACTATATAAAACACAAACTCAAAACTTCTAATTAGACACACTCCCTAAATCCTAATTAGACACAAAATATAATAATTATCTCCGACAAAGATAATTTATCTATTTCGAAGAAAATAACTATACCAATGGTAATATGACAATAAAAAATGAGTAATACCAAAGATACATTAGGTGTCAACATTATTTCTCAATGTTGGCACTTAGCCTTCATTGGATGTTAGAAATGTCACACAATATACGCACATCCCCAAAACATCTAAGGGAGGTGTGTGCCAGTTAAGGGTGTTCATCGAGATCGACCAAACCAAAAAACTTTGGTTTTTTCATAGCTTGGTTTGGTTTTCGATTTTAAAAAATAGATTGGTTCAATTTGGATTTCGGTTTACATATCAGAAAATCGAAGTTAACCCGAACCAAAACGAAAATAAGGGTAATATGGTCAATTTTTCTATAACCCTAACAATTTGAACCTTAAGAGAGAAAAAAATCGTCATTATTATTGAACATAATAATGTATTTTATTTTTAATTTTAATGATAAAATTATATATTATATTTTTGGAATGATTGAATGTGTTTTGAAAAGATAAAATAATGTTAACTATAAGATTTAGAGCGGTAAAACTGACGTATGTAACCCAATCAACCCAAACCGAACCAAGCCGAACAAGTTTAGTTCGGTTTCGATTTCAAAAAAACCAAACCGATTCAAGTTTGGTTCGGTTCCAATTTTTGGTGAAAATCGAATTGAACTTAGTTCGGGTTTCGATTTTGAAACCGAAACCAAACCAAACTAATACTCAAACTAAACCGAACCGAACCGAATTTGTTCGATTTTAGTTGATCGGGTTCGTCACATTAATTTTACAGTTATAAATCTTATACTTAACATTATTTTACATTTTTAAAATACATTTAATCCTTTGAAAAATATAATATATAGTTCTATCATTACAATTAAAGCACAAAATACATTATTACATTCAATAATAGGAATACTAAAAGAGATTGACATGAAAATTTTCTACTTGTTTTTCATTCAAAGCCTTTCTTTTAGGAAATTTTTTTATGTACTTGCACGTCCAATTTCAAGTATCTAATAGTTAAACAAATAAAAATTAAAAGTAAGTTCAAAATATATTTTAATCATGTTTCTACATATTTAAAGCTTAAGGTTATAGGAGAAATGACAGTATTACCCTCAAGTTTGGTTCGGTTCGGGTTAAATCCGATTTTTCAATGTCTAAATAAAAAACCAAACCTAACCGACCGATTTTTTCATTCTTTAAACGGAAAACCGAACCGAACTTCACAAAAATCCAGTCAAACCGAACCGATCACATCAATTTGGTTCATTTTTTGGTTTGGTCGGTCTCGATGAACACCTCTACCTAATGTCAGCATTGAGAAATGGTATTGATACCCAACCCAACGTAAATAAAACATTTTTCATAAAAAATTTAGTCTCCAAAAATTATATTTTAATGAACAGATTTTTTTTTTGACAAAAGATTTTAATGAACAGATGTCTAGCCAAAAATGTTAATAAGCTTAAAAGCCCATGTAGCTCCGGAGTGTGAAATAACTACTACGTGTCTCTCAAAGAAGACTCAATTTCAAAGAGGTTCACTTCTTCCTCAGATCTCTCGAAACATCGAAGGAAGAGGAGAAAAGGGCAACAATAACAACTTCGAAGATGGTAAGATTGTTTTCTTGTAGAAAGCCCTTTTCAGATCTGAATTGAGTTCTAGGGTTTTTTTGTTCTTTTTCTTTGATTTTGTTTCTCTGAAAAACTCGATTTGCTTGAGAAGGTGTCGGCAGCGAAACCGATTACTAGTCCAGTGCCGGAGGCATGGTATCCATCATTGGCTGCTTTGATGCTCATCGTCGGCCTTGTTTTCGCCGCTTCCTTCTTCATGTATGTCGTCTCTGATCTGATTACACTCTTGTTGTTGCCTGTGTTTGTTTGCTACATTTTGTGTTCAGTTTTTGGAATGTTTGTATCTTACATGAGGCGAAATTTAATGATTTAGACAACAAAAAAAAATAAAAAATCAAGAACCGAAGAACATTACTGAATGATCTATGCTATGATGAGAAATTATGAAACTGAATTGGACCTGGATGATTGATTCTGTTCTAGTTTTATTTATTTATTCATTTTTATGAATTATTAGTTCTATTTTTTGTTTAGTTACGTGTTGGACCTGTTTTGTAATTGTCACTGTCCAATTGTGGCTGTTTAAATGTAGTTTTTGAAGGGAGGAAGATATCATTTTTCTGACTACTAATAATTTAGATGTCAATTTTAGCTCTTGATAGAGTGAAGTGGAGGAAGTAAATTCCAAGGATCGAAAATTCAATTTCTACTCGACTTCTTTTCCTTGAAAATTAAAATTAATTCGGAGAAGTTTAATTCGACATGGAAAATTTTTGTAAAAAATTGCTAAATTAGAGAAGTTTAGAGATTTTTTGCATATATGCTTAAATATCTAGATTTATTGTAGTATAAGCTAAAAGCTAATATAAATAGACACTTTTAATACATAAAAATATCAATAAGTGGCCTTACAAAATCAATCTTGTTAAGTGGGTTGATGAATTTGATATGGTGGCTTTTGGTCTTAATTCCTTTTTTCTGTTTTGATATTTAATTTTGTGGTAGCTTGTTTCTCGACCATATACTTTACTAGTTTGAATTCTATCATGCTTAATTTATTAGTTTATTATTTAAATGTATTATTTTTGAATCTTGTTTTATAAGAGTTAACTAAAAGAAGATGACTTTAAGAACTCTTTTAATTTATTTTTAAGTTTTTATCTTACTTCAACTTTATTTATTTATTTATTTGCTTATTTTCTTCTCTTTTTGGTAAAGCATATCCCATAAATTATATAATTTGTTAGCTTGTTAAATTATTTTTTAAACTTTATATTGCTATGTTGGTTGATGAAGTCGAAAATAATACATAATTATTGGTATTTTTTGTTTTCTATTGATGAAATAACATTTTTTTTACTTCTCTATTGAACTCCATTGAATTTTTGTTGATTTTTTGCATTTTTGAATTGAAAAATAGAAATTTTATTGAATTTCGTCGAATTTCTCAAATTTTATCGAATTATTTCGGCCATTTTTTTGCATTTTTTATTTTACGTCCACTGCGCACTTTGGTGGTAAAAAGTAGGGAAAAAATTAGTGGAAGTTTGCCGAATTTGGGAGAATTTTTGAACTATGGGAGATTCATGTAGCCAACCTCATCTAGTTGGGAAAGAGCTTAGTTTAGTTGAGTTGAGTGAGACATTTTTTTCATGGTGCCGAAAAAAAGAAAAAAGGAAAGGCCAGGAATTAGTATTTTCGGATGTGTTTCGTTTGCAATCTGAAATTAAGTTTTTCAAGCGCTTGGGTATTATCTAAGAAACTCAAAAATCTGAATTGTATCCTGGTCATTTTTACTCAACTAAGTCTTTTCCTAATTACATGGAGTTAGTTATCGTGGTCACTTTTAATTTCCAATTTTTTCTCTTTAGTATATTCAAACACTGTTTCTGTCTATCTGAGATTTAAGAACGGTGTGCACTTGTTAGTTTCATTGTATCTTAAATGAGAAATACTCCAGGTAAATTATCTGAATTAGATCGCTTCATGATTGTGTTCGCTTTTTAGGGAAACTAATCATTTTTCAGGGTTAAAGAATATATATTTAACCATTGGTGGCATGTGTTCATGGTCATGCTACTTATTCTGCAAATAATGCAATTGATGACCTTGTCGTGAAACAACCAGGGAGAGAGGAATATTATGATTCAAAAGATATGAGATTGATGTGAGAGGAGTATTATGATTTATGAGAGAAACAAAAGATAGAGAAATGTGATTTAGAGAGAGAGACTAACAAGGAATTGATATGAGATAGACTTGTGAGAAACAGTCAACAAGAAATTATCAAAACAAGTATTATCATTTCCCTAAAATGACCCATTTTTTGAGTTGTATCTGAAAAGCTGTTCTTAGATGATCAAGTACAGCCAAATACATATTCTAGTTTTAGCATATTTGGATAACCATAAGTATATGAAGACTGAACAAAGTGCTGTCTTGGGTACTCTATTATATTATTTTTTGTCTTTATTTAATTAGAAATGACCCAGTTAAATATTGAGTTGTATCTGAAAAGCTGTTCTTAGATGATTTTTGGGCAATGATTGAAGAGTTCTCAGGAATGCAATATCTAGTTGCCCAAGAGAGCGCATTGTATCTTAGCTGTTTGATTATGAGGTTCCCCTATGATCTATGCTTGTAATAATGAAGCTCTCCCCTAGAAAGAGCTGGTTGAATGCTTGTACTTGACAAGATTGGATGAAGGTTCTCTACCATTTCAATGATGGAAATTGTTGAGCCAGCAAAATTATAGAAACAAATTGAGCGGTTCTCTTAACCTTTTACTTAACACTTGTATGATTTTATTATGAATTGGGCTCGAAATAATATATATTTCAGTGAGATGTTGTATTATTTCTATTTTTTCTATCAATCTAAATACTAATAGCAGAATGGATGAAAATGTATTTGGTATTTGATTCTTGAACTGGCATGACTTCTAGAATTATATTGAGGAAAACACAAAAATATGTATCAAAATCGTTTTGTCTGAAGTCGGTAAACTCCACCGGTGGCTTTTGGGAGCCAGAAATGGTGACATCTTGTCATCTCCTTTACAATTTACCAACAGAGAGCATTTATCTTAGTCCTAACTTCATGAATTATAAAGTCAAGAGACTATCATATGAAGGATGCATATTGTGTAATCAATGAGTCGATAAACTAATATATGGATGATGCATATAGTCTTTAAGAATCAGTACTATACAAAAAGCTTTCAATATTCTGTCAGCACAATTTACGCATTACCCCTATGTCAGGCAGCATATATTTTTTGTTTGCCTGGTGCCTTAACCTTCCTAAATGTTAAGTCTCCTTGCTATGTAGTTTTATTTATTTTTATTTTTTTTATCTTATTGGCATTTCTGTGTTGTTTTTTGCTGTTTCTGTATTGTTCTTTGTTTATAAATTGCAGGTCAAAATGATTTTGTGAGTTCTTTGTATGTTTTAATTGTCATTGCAATTTTTATTAAGCATGTTGAGATGGCTCCATCATCTAGAAACTGATTACCAACTAGCTACATTTGATTGACCATAGTAGAGAAGTAATCTTCTTTAGGGGCCTTTGCAAACATGGCGCTAAAATTCAACAAAAAAATTTCGAATTTGATTTTATCGATTTTCAATCATCAATTATAAATTAAATGTTATTGAATTTTTAAAATAATTCCATTGAAGTTGGGTAAATTATCGAAATAATTTGTAAAACTCAAAAAATTAACTTTAGTATTTTTTGCTTTCTTCTCACACAGTAAAAAAGAAAAAGAAAAAATGATGCTATCCAAATTTTTCTTAGAAGATAATTCCTAAAGAATAAAAGTGTAGGAGACTGAAGTACAATTTCATATGTAATGGATACAAAAAAACCACTGAAGGAAGAAGCAAAATAAGATTTACAAAATTATGATTAAAAGCAAAAATGAACATGTAATTTATAAACTATGTGTAATTAATTTTCATTTATATTTTGGGCATAAGAATGATAAAATAGTTTGCTACTAATACAATATGTGTCAAGTAATATGGAGATTATAAATCTTTCTTTAAACCATTATATTTTAAAATTTACAAGTCATAAGTACATAATTGCGTTTGTTTCTGCATATCTTTTAAGGAATATAGTTCTTTACAACATTTAAATAGAATTTTTTATAATTTTTTATGCTATTGATTTTTTACAAAAACTCTACATGTTGAATTTTTTAAAAATTCTCCATGTCGAATTGAACTTCTTCGGATTAATCCCATATTTTTAGGGGACAAGGTTTAGGGAAAAATTGAATTTTCAATCCTTGTTTGCAAATGCATATTTCTTCTCAAAAGCTTGAATATGTCTTAACTCTCCCCTTAGTTTCATTTAAGTTGGAGTTGATGCTGATAGTCATAGTATTGTTGGCCTCATTCTAGTTATGCTTCAAGTTGAGAAATACAGGTGTGCAAAATTTTATATCAATTCAGTGTTGCCAAGGCGCCATGGCAATGTCTAGGTGATTGGTGGTCTCATCCGGGCAAGGCAGTACCTAGTCATTGCTTTAGGTGAAGCCTAGGCACTGGAAATAATATTTATTTGGTGCCCCCTAAGTAAAATATTAATTTACTTTACACATAAACCATGTATATATAATTATGTACATATTCCAAAATTTAGAAGTCAAATCATGTGTAAAAGAAGATTAATTATATTTACACTCTTCAATTTTGTGTCCACAATTAAAATAACTAGAAAAACATATTACAATATAGGATGAGTTGACATATAATGAAAGTATAATGATTTAAAGAGCAATGTTTGATGTAATGCATTCGACGAAAGAAAAATATTTGAAGCAATATAACAAAAATAAAATAAAAAATTAAAATTATAAAATAGGAAAAAGAAAAAGAAAACTTGTATAATGGAAATAATAAATATAATATGAATTCTTATATGTAAAAATATGAAGAAAAAAGAACCTTACTCTTTATATATTTTAAAACAGACCTATTGTTTGCCTTGAGCATGGCCTAGGCGATTTAGTTGCAAATAGCCTAGGCAATGGACTAGTCATTACCGAGGCATGGCCTTTAAAACAAGGAGAAATTTCATTTGATATTTGTGTGACTAATTGACTATTAATAAAGAGAATTGCTAGTTCAATGGAAAGGGGTCCTTTTATAAATTTCATTATAGCTTGAAGTAAATAATAAAGATTTTGAACCAAACTAAAAATGATTGTTTTATCTTTATTTGAAGAGATTGCGAAACATTATGAGAATCTCCATTCTAGTCTTTTACTATCACAAGAATCATCGTTATCCAAGCCATGCCTCTCTCTTTGATTCTAAATATGAACTTATTTGTAACAACAAAATCCTATTTCCTTAACACTATTGTTGGCTCACATGGCTAACAATTTGAGCCACTCAGCCTGGCCCAGGACTGACAGGCCCACACAGAAAAGGGTGCTGCTAGGGGTACAACCCTAGAAACTCGGGATGGAAAACTTGTTGGATCACATAGGGATGCACAATACACGCTCACCCCCCATGTGAATCAATAGGGTGAAAAGCTTGATTTTTGACCTGAATTTCTAGGGTTGTTTCTTTAGTATTTTCCCAAAAGAAAATTGTGCCAAGCCAGAGCAACCCATTGACTAGTCAGGCTGAGTTGGGTTAGTTCAACTTGCTATATCCCCTGGCCCAACAACCTTACCTGTAGCCCTTCAAGGCTAGAACCAGGCAAGGCTGGGCTAGGTTCAAAACTAACATTGTAGCGCATACCTTGAAAGTCTCCCGTTAATTTGCCCATCATGTCATGATTTGTTTTTACTATTGCTGTTTCTGTTATATGTTTGTGACAGTAATGCTCATGTGTTCTTTTTGCAGCTATGAGGCTACCTCATCCAAGCGAAACCGCAGCATCGCAAAGGAGCTTACGACTGGGGCTGTGGCATCAGTTTTCTTGGTGTGTTGGGTATTTCTTATTTGCTTATTGCTTATTGAGTTATTTCTTATAGGCAAGACTCAATTGCCTATAAGTTGCCCTTAAAAAAAAGGCTAATAAGCTGAACATTTTTCCTCTCTTTTGCAGGGCTTTGGGTCTTTGTTCTTGCTGCTCGCCACTGGTGTTTATGTTTGATCTATATGAACTCTAGAGCTTAAACACTAGATCTTTTTGTTGTGTAGAAGCAACAAAATTTACACATTTTCTAATCATGTGCTTTGGTTTAAGAAACATAAGAGTACCCATTTTTGAAATTGCTGGGTTTTTTACTTTTTTCAGATATTTAAACCTGCAGAAGCAAGAAATTTGGTGATTTAAGTGAGTGGTAGATGGATACTGATATCTTGTTATATACTGTGACATCACTTCAATTGCTTTTGGGTGTGATATTTAGAGGCTGTCATGGGATTTATCCTTTTTTATTTCCTTGAGAGAGATTCTGATAAACTAGGTGAAACTAATGGGAAACTTCAGGCCTTGTTTGGTATAAAATTTAAAAGCTGTTTTCCTTTTCTAAATCCAAAATTTATTTTGAGAAATTATTTTTAAGTTAGATACCAAACAGGCCCTCAGTTTCCTTATTAATCTGCACCTCTCTCACTTGTAATAATGAAAAAACAAAAAATGGTTTTTGAATTGTGTAGGCTGCTGATTAACTTCCCATCTGAGTCACCTATCATTTATTACTATTGTTCAATAAATTACATAATAATTGGGCATATGATGTCGTAAATTCATAATCGTAGTCTCCTTTTTTTTTCTTCTCGGTGCCGGATTTATTGTTGGTACACATTTTCTCATTGTTTCTCGAGCTTCTAGTGAGTTATAGACAAATATAGCTGTTATTTGTGCTAACAAATAAATGTGGTGAGAAATTGACTAAAGATACAGAATTAATAATTTTATGAATAAGTAGATACTTTATTTTAAAATTGATGTATATAATTTATTTTATTTTAGCCAAGTATCTATGTATACAATTAATCAGGCATTTTCAAAACAAAAAAAAACATATACAAAATTCTGATAATTTCAAACAATTTATTCAATTTTTAAACAAAGATTATAAATTATAAAACATATAAAATTAGGAAGGTGTTAAAAGTTGAGTAATAGGTTGAGTTGGTTTAGCATTTTTCTTTTTTTAAATATACCCTAAAAACAAAAAGGAAAAAGGAAGGAGATTAAGAGCTTCCACCTCTCTAATAAATTGTGTACTTATCTCTTGAGAGACATTTAATAAATGTGGTGGATGTAGATCTTTGATCTTAGGGGGAGAGGGAAACAAAAACATATAACATAATATAATTTATAAAAAAAAATTATAAAATGTTGGGGGAGCGAATAATAATCATTTATCAATTTTTTTTATAACATATCATAGTTTATAAAGGATTTTTTTAAAATATTAAGGGAGTGAATAATAATAATTTTTTTTATAACATAACAAAATGATATAGAGTTTTTCTAAAATGTTGGGGCCGGTCGCCTTCTCCCGCCACTGCAATAAATCATGTACTTGTCTCATATAATAAAAATTGAAGGTTGTAAATGTTAATTTTTATTTGCGAGGGGAGTATGAGTATGCCTAGATAAAATAATAATAATAAAAACTTTGGAAGAACATTAAGCGCCTGCAGAAAAGTTGAAGTGTTAACACCTCTGTTGTGGGCTACAGCCTTGAGCTTAAATAAAGGGTGTTTGAGTTATAAATAATTTATAAGATGTACACATGATTTAAACAAAACATGTGATCAATATTAGATTAACTTTTTTTTTCTTTAATTTTTTTTTTGAGCCTATCTCCTTTTATTTATTTATTTGTAAGAGTGTTCACGGGTTGAGTTGGGTCGAATTTAGGTAAAATACCAACTTAACTCAATAATTTTGGATTGATTTGAGTTGGATTAGTCTACTAATATATTCATTATAAAATTACATAATTCACCTAATACATTTATGAATTTTAAATAACATTTTAAAAAATCATTTATAGATGAAATGTATGTATTATGATAATTATTAAAATGATTTATTTTATATTATTTGTGTCTTAAATTTTGACTAATTTTACGATAAAAATATCGATAAAGTAATAACTATTGTCTTTACAGTAGCCACATGAAAACAAAATTAAGGTGAAATGAAAATGAAATCAACCGAATTTATATATTTCTTTCATTTGTCTTTACAGTAGCCAGTCCAGCGAGTACAGAAGAGGGAAACGAAAAGCTGTGTGTGAGACAGAGTGAGAACTAGTTGTAGTAGTAGTAGCAGTAGTAGAAGAAGAAGAGCAATAGAAGAAGGAGAAGAATGAGGGAAAGAGGGAAAGGAGCCGGGCCATCGGTAGACGAAAGATACACGCAATGGAAATCTCTGGTTCCTGTTCTCTACGACTGGCTCGCTAATCACAACCTCGTTTGGCCTTCCCTCTCTTGCAGGTTTTTTTCTCTTTTCTAGGTTTCTTTTTTCTCTTTCTCCTTCTTTGCTTATCTTCTTCAGCTTTTTATCTTGACCTAACAAAACGCGCGCACGCGCGCACACACACACACACTTCTAGGGTTTTATGTTAAGAAAACCTAAGAGGCTGGTAGGTAGGTAGCTCCAGAAAAATTTATAGAACAAAATGACGAAGTTCAGTGTGTTCGGTTGTTGAGATTTTCTTGACAAGTAGCAGTTTTTAGGTGGGGATTTTTTTTGTTTTTTGTTTTTCCATGTGAAGATCTTTAGTATGATTATCTGTACTTATGCCAAGCTTTAATGAAATTCCTTGATTTTTCTTACTATTTCCATAACATGAATGTGAGTATTATAAAAAATATGCATGAATAACCTTGGAAATGTTAGGATGAATATCTATTGTGTATCATTCATTGAGGAAGTGTTTGAGAACTCTGATTTGAGTTTAGATGTTTCATTTCTTTTTTGAAGGTTTTTTTTTTTGGATTTTTTCAGCTTATTTATTTATTTGATTTTTTTTACTTGAATTGTTTTCTCTATTGCATTTTTTTCTTGGATTTCGGCTTTAATTCTGTGTGAGAACGTAGGTGGGGCCCCCAGTTGGAGCAAGCTACGTACAAGAATCGCCAGCGCTTATACCTCTCTGAACAGGCATGTTCACCTCCTCTCCTTTTTTCTTCTTTTTTCTCTTTGTGGTTTATTTTGGTTAATTTTTATTATTAATTCTAACTCGAAAATTTTAACTTTTAAGTATTTATTTATTTATTTACATTTTGTAAAACTCAAGTCTGTAACATTGTTGAAATGATGGTTTTTTTTGTCATTTTGGCGAATGGGCTTTTTTGATTGGTGTCTAAAATAGTCATTGGAGCTATGTTTTTTAAGACAGATAATTGATTGAAAAGTCTAGATTTTACCCAAAGATGGTTTGAGCAAATTAAACCACATTGCTAAGTATTAGATTAATGAGCTCAAAAGCAATGGAAATTCAGGTATGGAAATCCTAAGTCATGGTTATTGCAAATCCTAGTGGCAATTTTCATTGTCGTTATAAAATTATAATTTCACAATTTTTATGCTAATTTTTCCATAAAGTTCTTTTTTCGCCATATTGTTACATATGTGATTGTATGACTTAAACATTAGAGTAACTTTTAATGCTAGTGGTGTACTTGTATTTTTATTATGAATTTTTTTTTCTTTTATCTATTATCTAATTTTGATTTTATGTTTTATTTTGTTATATTATTCCAAATATTTTTCTTTGTGTCATAAGTGTTAGATCAAACGTGGCTCATTAAAATCATTTTACTTTCATTATATATTGACTCGTATTATTTTTTAAAATTTTTATGGTTTTTAATTTGTGGACAAAATTAAAGAGTGTGGAATATAGTTAATCGTTTTTACACAAGAATTGACTTTGATAATGTGGAATTGTATGTAATGATATTTACAAGATTTTCTACATCTAAATTTAATTAAATTACTTATTTACGGATCTATGAATAAATATTGTTTGCAACACCTCCTCGCTTAAATGGGACCAATCACGTAGGTATGACCTAGATGCCTTGAAATAAATCAAAGAATTTAACAAAATGAATAAAAACATGCTAAAGTGGCAAAAGCCGCTAAACTATAATTTTCCAAAAAGTTCAGAAATCAGATTACATGATTTGGAAGGGAAAACTAGCATCAAAAATAAATTCTTTGATACCAAATTATCTACGAGGTAAAATGTTGTGATTTTCAGGATCTAAGTTGTTTTTTTTTTTAAAATGAATAAAGTTAGCACTTTATCATGACAATTACAATACTTTATATGTTGTACTTGGGCTTCATATGGTATACATACACCTAAAAGAATTTAGTGGAGTTAAAATAGGGCCTAAGAGGGTCCATAATTGTTAAATTTTTTGTCGAATCCAAATTTATTTGAAGCTAGGTATCTTTCCCAGAATGAAAATAGAATCTTTACCAAATTAGAATTTCTATTCCAACTAAAATACAATTTGAAATTCAATTTTAATCTTGGACATTGGCATGAATTCTGATTTGAACAATTAGCCCCATACAATCTAGATACCGTAAGATCAGAATGTCTCCAATTATACTTTCTAATTCTCTACTTTTTGAAAGGTTTTTTTTTTTTTTTTTGCTTAAAATAATAGTTTTACCCTTTCAATCATTTGTAACTACTTTGAACAATGCCTTTATTCTAATTTTCCATACCCAAAATCTGCCCAACATACCTTGTTCACCCTTGTAAGCTTGTTCATTTCATGTGTAATAGCTATGACTCCTTTTTTTATTAAAATCTCTCTTGTTTATTGATAAAAACAAGTTAGACAAAATGAATGAGCTTCAACGTGCTGATGTTGATGGTGTTGCATGTTATAATTCCTGTCTGTCCATCATCTTCTCTCCCTAGTGTTCTCGTCTTTGCATGTTGAGTTTCGTGCTACTAAATGAGTTTTAATTTAATGCTTGCATGCTTTATTTACCAAGACTAGACATTTTATTGAAGACTTATGTGTTGTTTACATCCCTTTCCTTACCAGACTGATGGGAGTGTTCCTAATACCCTAGTCATAGCAAATTGTGAAGTAGTAAAGCCAAGGGTTGCCGCTGCTGAGCATATTTCTCAGGTTATTGTTTTATTTAGTGTTTTTAAGTGATTAACATGTCTAATTTCGTACAAATTGGGGTCACTATTTTGTATTGTTCATCTTTTTGCAGTTTAATGAAGAAGCTCGGTCTCCCTTTGTAAAGAAGTTCAAAACCATTATACATCCAGGGGAGGTAATTTAAAAATATGTTTGTTTCTTTCTTTGTCATCACTAAAGGTTCATATATATTTTATGAGCCTCCAAGATTAATGCTTCCTGGTTAAGACCATAGTTTACGACATAGTTGTTATCTTTATTAGATATGGTTTTCTTTTTCTTGATTTGATGAAAGTTTAATATGTTGTATTAATTTTTGAGAGTATCATTTGATATTCCTTTCAGAGTCCCAAAGTTCTAAATATGGAGTTGTGTTATTGGTGTTCATACTCATTGCTCTTTCATTTGTTTTGTTTTGTAGAATTGGATAGTTCTTAGAGCTAACTAATGAATTGACTTGGATGAACTAAAAAATAGTAATAACCTGCATCTTGAAAGGGGTACTATGTTGCTTTATCTTATTTGCATATTGACTTCTCTTAGGGCATTTGCCTCATGGCTTGATTTTTTTTCCACTTAAATAGTGACGTCTCAGTTTTTAGTACTTACACAGTTACACCTAGTTTGCTAGAGTGGCCATAGTCCATTGCTAGATTCATCCCTTCTTTGCTATTATGTAATTATGTTTGCTTCAATGGATCTAAAAGAAACATGGATCTTTACGACACTTAAATATAAGTCTTTATACTTCTTGACAAAAAATTGACGTGTCGAATTGGAATTCTCCGAATTAATCTCAAATTTTAAGAGATTGAAGTTTATGACGAAGTCGAATTTTTAATCCTTGCAATAAGGAGAGCTCTAATCATGGTGACAAGTTAAGACTCAAGGTCTTGATTCTGGTAGGTGATTACATTGTTCTTCCTCACTTCCTTTGTTAAAGCTTTTTTTCCCATTTTAGTACTCCCCCCTCTAATGTTGGTAATCATCACTATTTAGGTCTCGTCAGTTCTAAAGATTTTGAGTAGGGCGGTATCACCCAATCCCTCAGGCAAACTTGCATTAAAAAATGCTCCATCTTCTTACCCCAATGGCTACGAAGAGTTTATTGATACGATTGATAGAAAATTGAGCTGTGTTAAGGGAGGCCCAAGCTTAGAAAATGGATGGTATGGGGAGGAGGGGTCAGAGAGGAATTGAACACAAGTGTCAAAGTTATTGAAATTGTTCAAGCTCTCATTGACTCACCTTGGGAATGAAAATGAAATGTCTAAATCTTCTAGAAAGGAAGATACAGAACAGGAGTTGAATAATCTTCAGTTTAACATCAACATTGATAGATGCTGAACCAGAAAGGATCAAAGGTGGTCAAATGAAGCTTTTATCATGGAATGATTGAGCAGTGGGAATCAGTCCAAGTAGATAGCTGTTAAGGACATTTTGGAGCGTGACAAGCCAGATTTGATTGTATTTCAGGAAGTGAGGCGGACAATGGTATGGAAATCCTGGTTGGATGTGTTTCTGAAGTTTGTAGGATAATACGGAAAGGGTGATCTGCAAAGATAAACGCCCTTATATATGATTAATACGCCATCTTGAATGAAAAAGGTTGAAATTTGAACCTTTTATACTCAAATGGGTTGTGCTTTTCTAAGCTTATTTAGCTTGAGTCTTTTTGACCTTGAGAATGCTACGTTCTTCTTTCTATCTTTATTTAATTATTTTCTTTATTTTTTGGGAGTTTTGTTGTTTGAGTTGACCTTGATCTTGTTATCATAGTTTTAGAAAGTTATTAAGGCTTATGCCTTGGCCTTGTTTCGAGGCTATTGAAAACAGCCTCTAGGTTTAAGCCACAGTAGTACCTTCTTGAGGCTTACTTTTTACCTACACAAGGCTTATGCCTCGAGACTTACCCTTTAAGGCTATGTGAGGCTTACTGACAAGGCTCAACCTAACCCTTTTTTTATTTACATTTGCCTCATCTTTCTCAAAACGCTACAATTGATATTGGAATAAACACACTTCTTATTCTTTTTTAAAGTTTTAATCTTAATTATTTAGGAGAGGTCCAAGTTTTGAAACTAAAATGCCTAAACTTCTCATAGATTGCACACACATTACTAAGTGAACTTCTAATGCCAATTATTTCTATGAGTTTATTGCAAGGAGTATCATCAAATATAATTTTAAAAAAAAATTAAAAAACTTGAAAAGTTACTAGAGAATGTGAAAACTCAGAAGTAGTTGTACCTAATATTGTTGCATATTATTTGTTAAGTTTCTCAAAGTTTCTTATTTTGATATTTAAAAATATAACATCTGAAAATAGGTGGATAATTAGAAAAATATATGACTTAACACAAATATTGTATGAGTACATTATAATTATACACTCAATAAAATTGGCTTTTTAATATATTAATCTAAATTTTATCTAATTTTTTAAATGATAAAATTATAAAATAATAACAAAAAAAGAACTTAATGATTGTAATATATTTATTCTAAGACTTGTAGTGGATAAAACTCCCCACATAAATTACAATTATAAACAAAAAAAATAGAAGATTAAAAAGAAAAACATTACCAACCTCTTCGTCTTGCGCCACAACATTTTTGTGCTCTATAATACCACTATTACCTTCTTCGGATTGCACCTTAGGAGCTCCATGGCTACAAAGGCGATGTTCAGAGTAGTCCAAATTGAGGGGAGAAGTAGGGATTGAAGCCTCATGATTCAAGAGCTTCCACAGTGATGGAGAAGTAGTTGAGCTTGGTCAGAATTGAGCAGAGATTCATCGGTTAGTTTCGAGTTGGTGCAACAGTTCTGTGAGGTTCATGCCAAATAGTACTGGCATGAAATTTGGGATTTGATAATTTTTTTTATGGTTTGTTACCAAATTGCCCTTAAATTTGTTTTTATTTTATATAATTTTAATTTTCAGTTTTGAATGATGGGTGATTTGGGTATTTTGAAAAAAATAGCACACCATGAGTTAAGCAGTTTTGACTTTATGAATAGTATAGATTTGAGGTTTATGTGTTGCTTCACAAAGGAAAATCGCGTTAATTGCACCTCGTAAAGTATAAGACCCTACTTGTTATAAAACTTTCTCACCTTCATTTTGTCTGAAGAAAAGAAATGGAATAAAGGCATTCTCCATTCCTTTGCATTTAACCTATATTTTCTATTAGGCTCTCTTCAAAGCTCCTCATTCAATCTGTCTTGCTTGCAGGTCAACAGAATCAGGGAGCTGCCACAGAACAGTAAGATAGTGGCCACACACACTGACAGTCCTGATGTAAGACTTATGTGAACCTGTTTTCCCCTGATATCTAGTATCACGAGATAGCTAGGTCTAAAGTTCATGGCTTATCTTGGAATTCGTTGGCAAACTTATCACATGAATATCCTGCTTTGTTCTTTTATCTGTTGCTCAGGTACTTATTTGGGATGTTGAGGCTCAACCTAATCGTCATGCTGTCCTGGGAGCTGCTGATTCTCGCCCAGATTTGGTTAGGTTTCCTAATTCCCAATCGTTTCTCCTTCTAGTCATCTTTAATTCTTAATTTTTGGTTGCAGAGGATTCTTTGATAAACACTACTTGCTTTTCTTCTTTTTCCTTTTTTGTTGTATTCTTTCTCTTTTCCCTAAACATCAGTGAATGAAGTGAAGGTTTTAGCGATTTGCTACTAGTTTTGTGCAAGACTTGCAATTTAAGTCTCTTATATGTCTATTTTAAGTTATCACATTGGTGGATTAATCTTCCTTTTCTTCTCATGTTGTAGCACCAACTGACCATGGTCCTTAATCATTTTGCAGATATTAACTGGCCATCAAGATAATGCTGAGTTTGCACTTGCCATGTGCCCAACTGAACCCTATGTGCTTTCTGGAGGTCAGAAATCTATCTTTGCAGTGCATTTGAAGGGAATCACAAAATCTTTTACCATTAAAAATAAGGACAAACAGATTCTTTGAATAAATAATTGCTGGCTGGTGTTGCCTACTTGTTTATGTCTGTTCATACGTTGACACATTAACAAACATGAATTGTGTGCATTTATACTTACTCAAATTTTTGTAATGTACCAAAGAGGTGTTGGTCAAGTGGTTGGGTAGAGGGGCAAGTTACCGAGAGGTCACAAGTTCGAGCCTCATCCATTTGTTCCCCCTCCAAGGTATATATGAGCCCGAATGAGGATTTTCCCCGGGGTTTCACGGGGTGCCCCCTTTGTGGGCTAGGGGCTTGCACCCCCCTGGGATTAGTCAGATGCATGCAAGTTGGCCCAGACACCCAGGTCTCAAAAAAAAAAACAAAAAAAAAAAATTAAAAAAAAAATTGTAATTTAAAATGAACAATATGCACTTGCACAAATGTTCAGGTGACATGTTATATAGGAATTAGAAAGTAGCTTCTTGTACTGACTTCTGCTTACTTATGTGTGTACATTTGTTGTGAACTTCAATTTTTGGTAGCATCTCCATATACATAACTAATTTGTAAAATTATTGAATGAAGGGTATATTGTACATAATTTATTGATTCTCTTTTTTGAGATACGTCATTTCACTTTGTGTGAATCGTATGATCTTTTATTATTTATAATATTTTATTGGATACGTATACCTTGAGGCTTTCCTAAGAATAAGGCTCTTTGGAGAGGCTTTGATGCTGTGAAAGAAGTCAGAGCACAGGGTTTAGGAAATATTGAAAAAAAATATGCTCAAGTAATTACTTTTGGTGGTTGTTGTGATCAGTTTTTAAATAGAAATATTTTGTTTAAATAATTTGGTGAGTGAGATGGAACTGTTTATGATAGTTTGGTTACAAACAATGAAAACCATTAGATGCACTAATTAGGAAGACTGATATATTGAAAATTAATAGTAATGATGGAGGAAAAGGAAGACTTACAATGATATGGATGGATGTACTTATGCAAGATTAGCTACTTGTAGTGTAACTATAGATTTAACTGTTCTAGAAAGTGGAAGAAGTGGATTCATGTAGTTGACAAGGCTTTGTTGAGATAAACTGAGTATCTTGATAAATGAGGAAATAGTTGCAAATTTCTCATATGATGGAAATATTGTGGAAGTTATGGAAAATTTGTGGAGCTTCCTTTGGATCTTCAGAAATTTACAGAAGATGCATTAAAATACACTAAATAAGTCCATAAACAGAGCCGTTGGCGGCCTTTATTTCTCAGTTCTTGGTCTCTTGTAGACTTCATTTGGGATCTTGTGTTCCTTCTAGCTTTGCAGTTCTTGTTTTCTATGCTTAGTATTACTATTGTCAAACCATTAATGTGATGCATTGGTGATCAATGATTCCTTGCATAGGTGAGGTGGTGGTGTTGTGGCATGGGTGATAAAACTTAAATGAATTGCATAGTAGAAAAGGACATACCAAGTGTACGACGCTCCTACCTTTGCGAGGTTTAGGGAAGGGACAATGCACACAACATTATCTCCATGTTGGAGAGACGATTTACAGATTCATATCTATGTCCCTCAGTTTACTATGGAGCAACCTTAGCAATTGCGCCAAATGAGTTGCATAATGTGTGTGCGTGTATATATATGTATATGTATATGTATATGTATTATGTGTGTATATATGTATGTATGTATATTTGCATATTATATCAGCTATTTAAAGTTTTGAATATTAAACAATTTGCTCATATTCTAAGCAAAGTTTTTAAAATCTTCGTATTTCTAAATTAAAACCTTAGGGATTAAAAATGCCATCATTAAAGAAGTCCTGATAATTTGTCAGGTTTAATGGTAAATTTCTTAAAAGAAATATTTGATTTTTGAAGTCAAACTGGTCTTTCTTGCTTTACATTCTGCATGCTTAAAAAGAGAAAAGATGAAATGTATACCCTTTTGTACCTCCTTGATATTTTTCCAAATGATTATGAAATGCTTAAAATCTTAAAAATTATACAAAAGCTTCTAATAGCTGCCTAGAGAATTGCCTTGGCAATGACCTAGTTGCTGCCTAAGTGATTTCTTGACAACTTCGGCTATGCTACTTTTGGTAAGATTCTCAGTGACTGAGATCTTGTGGAATCATAATTCACAAATCTTTTGGTGTGTGGCTTAATGTTACCGAGTAAGATTTTTGTATCTTTTTTTATCAAAGAGTATTCAGTTGGGGAGATTGTGCTATATCTTGGTATATTTGGTTGAAGATTGTGGAAATGAAGTTCGATAATAGAACTGTACCGCATGCTATTGCAGATAAGTTGATGTTTGTATAGTTAAAGATACACATAAGATAAAAGGTACTTCACAATGCAAGGTGCAATCAAGTTTGGCCAAGGCCCCAAGTGACTATTGTGCCTAAGGTACACTTCTAACTGAAGTGGAAATTAGTTAACAGAGTTTAAAATAAAGAATTAAATGTAATCACACTTTATAATCTAGTTGCAAATTCTTTATAATCTAGTTCCCAACTTGCCATTGTAAGCCTGGATATTGTAAAATTAATGGAACAATACTAACCATGAAAACCATAAATTGAATGATTAAATTTAAATGAAACTTATTGTGAATACAGATTACCTTTTACAGCAATCATGATTCATGGTAAGAAAATAGTATGATTTTTTTTTTAATGGGAGAAAATAGGAAAAAAAAAGTTAAGTGGATAAAGGAAAACAAAAAAAATAGAAGGAAGACCTGCAGCACGGATGCAGGTTTGTTGAAAAATCAGAAGATCGAAAAAAGAAAACAAAAGGATTAAATAAAGGTACAAAGAAGGAAGAAGAAGAAGGAAGGAGCTTGGCATTATCTTGGTTAGGCATAGGATGTTATTGTTTGTGTACACTTGTTCGGCTGCCTGAAAGTGAAACATTTGGAAATTCTTAATCTGCTTTTAGTTTTATTTGTTTTTTGGCTTTTCTTGTTTCTTTTTTTTATTTTTTTAAAAAATAAAAAATTGTGTAGTATAAATTTGAATAAAGCACCAAAGCAACATATATTGGATTGGAACCTGATAGCGTTACTTGAGTTGTGGGTGAGCAATGACTGATTGCCTGCATTTTCACAGAAGTAAATGCCGTATACTTAGTTTATAATGATATTTCACTTTGAGAAATGATATTTCACATTGATCACTTTGTAATGTTTGTTGGGATTGAGGCTGTGAAGAAAAGCCTCATAGAGTTCTTGTCCTTCAGTCTTGAATTTGAGATCATCCACCATGTTGACCTTTTATTGACTTTCTATTGTATAAGTTCTCACTTGGATCACTCTAAATGGCAGGCAAAGACAAGTTAGTTGTTTTGTGGAGCATAGAGGATCATATTTCCTCTTCAACAACAGAGTCAAAGTCTCCTGGCTCTGGGAGTTCAAGCATAAAGCAGCCCACTAAGACTGGTGGCACAGAGAGTCCTGCTGTTGGACCACGTGGTTTGTACCAAGGGCACGAGGACACTGTTGAAGATGTGCAGTTTTGTCCTTCAAGGTGACTGGAAATATCATACTCAAGCCATTGGTTTTAGAGATTTAGATAAGTTCAATGTTGTCGTAATATGAAGGAGTGAAAGTTTTATCCTCTCATGCAGCATATCCTTATTCAGAAATCAAGCTTAATCTCTGATTCCTGTTGTTCTTCTGTGGCATATATATCTTTTTTTTATTTTTTTATTTTCAGATGTGATCTTTGTCTAAGCTCTGATCATTGACACAATCCTTGATTCCTTTCTTTCCTTTTTTTTACTACTGATTTACAGTTAGTGCAATCTGACGTCTGATTTCTAGTGGTAATTGTCTTGACAAGTGTTTTTTTTTTTTTCTTGTTCTTGTGAAGTGCACAGGAGTTTTGCAGTGTAGGTGATGATTCTTGTCTTATACTATGGGATGCTCGAACTGGTTCTAGTCCAGCTGTCAAGGTTAGTGTATTTCTTCTCTCTGAGGTCCTATGAGCGTTCAAACTTTGAACTTCTACAAGTCTCCCTGTCATTGGATATCAATTCTGTGACATAAATATATAATTAACTGATGTATGCAACTCTGAATAGTATTCTGATTATCATAGATTGATTTTCAAATTCACTTTGAAATTTGAATTTGAATTTTGAAATTAATTTGTAAGAGTCTAACTTGGCATGGAGGATTTTCATAAAATTATTTCATAAAAGCTAATAGACTCCTCCTAAATGTTACATTCTTTTTTTTTTTGAGAAGAAACAAATGAAACTTGTATTAATATTTGTAAGTAAGATGTACATTCTTTTTCACAAGAAATGAAAAGTATATTTTCCAGTCCTACATGATGTTAAAAACAAAATAACCTTCCTACAACCCAAACCTACTCCTGTTCAAAACTGATTATACACCCTTCCCGCATACATACAATTTCCCCTATTAAGTGCCCAATCCGATATTGATAGACCCTTAGATAAAGGGGAAGCAACTACCCATGTGCTAGCCATGAGCTTGATATCTTCCCATAATTGTGATTCCGATCTAGCTAAGTTGTAGAAAATCCTATTATTTCGCTCTAGCCAGATAAGCCGCATAGTCATAAAGAAGGCAATCAAACCCAGTCCTTTTACCTCAACCGATAGTAATGGTATATGACTAAGTGTCAAGGCCTCCTCCATTTGTTGAGGAGCCAAGAACTTATTACCTGAAAATGTATGCCATTCCCCCCACATCTTCCTTGAGTAAGCACAATGGAGGAAGATGTGATCTATGTTTTCTCCATCCTGTTTACAAAGTACACAATAATGGGGTGATAAACACATATTAGGGAGCCTTCGTTGCATCATGTCTGCAGTGTTAATACGCTTATGGGCCAAAGTCCACCCAAATATTCTTACCTTGGATGAAACATGTGCTTGCCAAATGTGGTTAGAGCAACGAAATAATGGTGTTTGTGATGAATCTGTTAAGTATGTGAAGTAGGACTTACATGAGTATGTCTTAGATGATTCCAAGGGCCATAACATCCTATTTGGTCCTATGGACAATGTAACGTTTTGGAGTAGGTTTAGAAGGGGTCCTACCATTTCTCTACCAGTCAAGGCTATAGGGAAATGTAAGTTCCAAGGGACATTTTGTACAGGTATAGGTGAATGGTCATCAAGAAATGATGCAATAGGTTGGTTGTGGAGAGTGGAAAGTCTATATAGGTGTGGAAATCGGATAGCCAATGTTGAGTTAGTCAGCCAACTATCCGCCCAAAACTTGAACTTCTGACCATTCCCAACTTTGAATTCTAGGTGCGATGAGAACTGTTCAGCCAAAGAAGAAATAAACTTCCATGGACTTCTATATGTTGAGAATCCCCTTCTCCGCGAACCCTCAAAGCTAAATTTCCCATGCCTGCTGCCTATCACTCGAGCCCATAAAGAGTGCAGATCCCTGATAGACCTCCAAATCCATTTGCTACATAAGACAACATTGCGAAGAGCTATATTTCCAATACCCAATCCACCTTTCTCTATTGGACGCTGCACCACTTCCCATTTTATCAATTTGGAAACTCCCTTATCCTTTTTTCCTCCCCAAAGGAAGCTTTTAATCTTTTTCTCAATCCATCCTGCCACTGATGATGGAATTTTAAAAATGGACATGTAATAAGAGGGCATTGCCATCAAGACCGACCGTACAAGAGCAAGTCTACCACCCTTTGACAGGAAGGCCCTTCTCCAACCATCTAATTTTTTAGATATTTTTGCCATTACTGGTTCCCAGAATATGTTTGATAATGGGTTGCCTCCTAGTGGAAGACCAAGGTAATTCATAGGCCACGCTCCAACTGAACATCCCACGTTTTTTGCAAGGTGAGAAAGAGGGTCCTCACTCATGTGTATCCCCACCATTTGACTTTTTGAGAGATTTACCTTTAGACTAGATATTTCACAGAAGCATTGGAGGACCTTGATAGCATTAAGGACATTTATCTCCTCTCCCTTCAACAAGAACAATGTGTCATCCACATATTGCAGATGAGAGATCTCAATCTTCTCCTTTCCCACCACAAAGCCATGAACCAATGAAATTGTCTTGCACGAGACATCAGATGACTCAAGCCATCAACAACAATAGTAAACAAGAATGGGGATAACAGGTCTCCCTGTCTGAGCCCCTTCTCCACATTAAACTTTCCCCTCGGTCTACCGTTGATTACAACTGAGTGGGTGTCAGAGGAGATACATCCAATCATCCATGTAAGCCATCTACTACCAAAACCTTTCATTCTCATCACGAATGTTATGAAGTCCCGGTCCACTGAGTCATAGGCTTTGGCAAAGGCCACCTTAAGTACCACCCCCCTCTGTTTTCTTGACCTGTATTCTTCCACTACCCCGTTAGCAATCAGGATTGCATCAAGAATCTGTCTTCCCTCAATAAAGGCATATTGGTATGGCTCGATGGTTTTGTGAAGAACAACTTTAAGGCGCAAGGCTAATACCTTTGAAATAATCTTGTACAAGCTTGTGGTAAGGCTAATTGGATGAAAGTCCTTGAGGCTTCACGATTTGGACTTCTTAGGAATAAGGCATATATATGTTTCGTTGGTTTGAATATTGACAATACCATTCTGGTGGAATTCATCAAACACTTTCATTAATTCATCCTTTACCAAATCCCATGATTTCTGAAAAAAAACCATAAAGAAGCCATCCGGTCCAAGAGCCTTGTTCCCATCACAGCTGAACACTGCCCGCCTGACTTCATCAACCTCAAACGGCTGCTCTAGCCATCTACTATCATCAATAGACAAACTATCCCACTCAAGGCCTTCAATCTCCCAAAATACCTTTTTTTTTTTTTTTTTTTTTTTTTTTTTTTTTTTTCAGTCGAAAAGATATTCATGAAGTATTTGACCACTTCATCTACCACCTCTTGTTCATTCTCCACAAGCTGCCCATTTTCTAATTCGATCTTGAAAATGACATTTTTGTTACGATGTCCATTCAGTAGCCCGTGGAAGAATTTGGAGTTAGCATCACCTTCCTGCAGCCATCTAATCTTCGCCTTCTGTAGTGCCATTATGTTTTCCCTCAGACATAATTCTGCCAATTCTGCCTTGTAAATCTTTCTAAATGTCCCCATTTCCCAAGTCCACTGATCACCCTCTTCAATTCTATCAAGATCCCCAATCAGTTCTTCAAACTCCCTCTTCTTCCAAGATGTCTTCCCAAAAGTCGACTTATCCCATTCCTTAATAAGCTCATTTATTTTTTTTAATTTGATCATGAACTTGTGACCTTCTCTTCCGTGTGTGCTAGAGGATAGCCACCAACTTTCCACTTTCCTTTTAAAATCCCTATGGTAGAGCCAAGCATTCTTGAAGCGGAATGGTGTCGGCCCCCATTTCACTTTTGTAGTATCAAGAAGGATAGGTCTGTGATCCGAAGTGGTTCTAATTAGGGCCTCTTGTCTGCAGCAGGTAGGAGACACCCTCATTTTTGACCAAGTGTAAGCTACGTTACGTAAAGGCAGATCTTTTAGTTCTAGTTCACCCATAATTTGATCAAAATCTTGCATACTTCTAGTGAGCCTAGATCTATTTGACTTCTCCACCAAGTGTCTAGGGGTATTAAAGTCCCCCCCTACACACCACCTCCCACCACAAACCACTGACAATCCCTGCTAATTCATCCTAGAAAAGTTGTCGGGATGCCGGAGACGACAGTCCATACACCCCGGTTAGCCACCAATCCTCATTGTCAACGCCTTTTATATGAATAGACACGAAGAATTCACCCACCATACTATCCAGGACCTCCACTGCCCTCGAATCCCAAGCAATTAGGATTCCCCCAGATGAGCCCACTGCTGGCAAAGACGTCCACCCCTTGAATCTTGACCCTCGTACATGACCAATTTGTCGCCGACCTAGAAATTCCTTTTTTGTTTGTTGTAACATTATGATATCTGGGTTGTTTCTCTTGATCATCCTTCTTATTAAGCCTCTTTTCTGACCATTACCAAAACCTCTGATGTTCCATGACACTATCTTCATCGAGAAACTGATCTTCCTCCTTTGTTAGCCGACACTTTCATAAGAAAATCCCTATGCTCTAGACCCTTGAAATTCCTTATGTGCTATAACATCCGTTCCTTCTGAACTTTACACATTTTAAGTTCCATTCTTTGCACATAATTTGTGAGAGTTTCCTCTGTTTTTCAGTGATTCCCTGCTCTAAGATGGTTTACGGTTTGAATTCTTCCGGTTCTTCCTCTTCCCCACATTGTCACTTTCAACAATTGGCTGACCATCACCATGATCTGGGGTTTGCGACTGATTAACAACCAACATTGGCGAAGACATTGGGATAGGTAATGATGATGGGACCGTGGTTGGTGTTTCTTGACCAGGTAGTGGGTTAGGTTGTGTGCATGAGGCTGCTGCAGAATTGTTAGGAGAAGGCGACATAATTTGTACACAACAAGGTTTAACCACATTTGAAACATCACATATCACATCCAATGTATTCGTAAATGGGAGTACCTAGTTTGTGTTGTAAAGATCATCCGATGCAAGGAAGGTGCCCCCCCAAGTCCACCTCTCTTATTTCACCGTCCTCCGATTCCGATATAATGGCAGTTGAATCACCATCTTCCTCGCTATGCTTCTGAAAGTCATCCCCATGGTCGTCACCACCCATAAGCTTTCGGCATCGTCCAATTACTCGTTGAGCACGAAGATGGCGCTTTTGTCTATGAAATGATTCTTCTTGGCCTGGGCTCGAAGCTTTTTTAATTACTTCTTAGATAATGATACTTGATGGGGGCTGACTCTATACCGGCCATTATCATCACCTAGAATCCCCTTCCCAGATTATCGAGAGGATCTGTCCTCATCAGAGACATCACCGTTGGTGTTGGAGATGTGCCCCTTTTTAAAGACCATGCTACTAGATCTTTCAGATCTGGATTTACTAGAAGACGAGTCGCCTTTAGATCCACCGTCGAACTCCACCCTTGCAGCGTCTTCGTGCCACTTCTTTTTTGGGTTTGTCATCCCATTGTGCAACTGCCGCATGTGCTACTCGTGCATAATGTTAGTGATCCTGTGTGAAGACGCAAGCCCCATTTCCGATGTTACTTCCTGTGGACCGCAAATTATGTTATTATTTACAGGGCCATCTCATCCTCTTGCTCGATGGGCCTGTTCTTGGTCGATCTATTTTCCATCTGACTTCTGCTAATATGGGTTTGTAAGTGGGGTGCTGGCACGGTCCGCCCATCAATATGTATTTGGTCGCTGAGAACAAGAGGTTGGTTCACCTCCTTGGCAGGGATTTTTTGGGGCTGGCCAATCGATGATGTACACCTTTCCACAATCATTAATTGCTCAGCACAAGACTCTTTAGAACCATGGTCCTGATTGGTTGGGGAGATCTCCACATCTCTCTCTTTTTCCAAGCTCTTCATATAAACGCCAAGTGGACACTTGGAATTTTCCCCATTTTCAAATGAGCCACGAAATTGAAATTCTGTGGGGCATGGGTGCAACGTGGAACCCCTATATGTTGGTGCGTGTACCGTCACAAGAGGTAGTGGAACGTTCTCATCCATCTTGTTTGTTATTTTGTCCACGTGGCGTGAGACGGCTTGTCCGCCGCTTTGTTGCTGTTGCGGTGCAGGCTTTTTAGAAACCGTACTCCTGGAGGCAGAGAACGTGTCCGCCTGGAAAGTACTTGTTCGCCAAACTTCGGTCGTCTTCTCCAGCACCGACCTATTTGGGCGGTTCCATTGCATAGGTTTTGCATAGTTATTGTTCCTCCTTTCATCGTTCCTGTGTGATAGCCTGAAAATGCGCACGCTGTAGTCGATACCTTTGTATGGAATAAAAGGGAAGACGGTGCATAACTAGTTTTGAAACCTTTCACTTTTATCTTCGCAAATCGCAAGAATTTAAGGTGTTTGGTATCTTCATGAATCTCTAGGAGGCCTCCACATAGCTTTCTAATTTTATTGAAAAACTCATACCCCCAATACTCCAACGATATTTTATCCAGACCCACCCAACCTTCACCACACTGCATACGTGGTTCGTTCCATTGAAGAACATCAATGATCAACCCAACAACGTAGTTCCAACTTTGGCAAATCGACTTCTGAGGTTAAATATGATTGTTCATCTTGTGTTGCGCACCACATGATTGCTCTATCATCCGCCATAACCGATAGAGATATCTGTCGTGAAAGAGATTTTGATATGGCCATTTGAACCTCATGCCATCG
Organism: Paratinospora sagittata; assembly: GCA_035771175.1. NCBI lineage: Eukaryota > Viridiplantae > Streptophyta > Magnoliopsida > Ranunculales > Menispermaceae > Paratinospora > Paratinospora sagittata. The sequence goes on along the minus strand of CM069611.1, from coordinate 5,730,070 downwards.
TGTGTAAGGTCTGTGTTTATAAATCACAACCGCCATTCTCCAATGGTTTACTGCAGTAAGACCTCCGTTGTCCAGGTTGGGCAAGACAGCTCCGATCTCATCGGCCTGGACTGTTGCCACTGAGTCTTGTTCCAGAATTAAAGTTTTCACCGTTGTATTCCTTTTCTGAGTTGGTTTTGATAGCATTGGAAGCTCCCCTTTTGAATCGATTGCCCGACGAAGGCAGCTTCTAAAGTTTCCCTAACCCTTGCCGTGGCCATCATCCGGTACAATGATAGCTCGTGATATTCCATCCAAAATCTTTAAGACTTTAAAGAGGCTCCTCAATTCATTTGTCATTTCTTCTAAGAAAACTATACCAGCAACGTTGCAGGTCGTCCATTTCCCAGCTTCCTTTTTTGAACCTTTTTTTTCCCCTGTCTATACGGATAGTAGCCATGTCGTTGCGTCGATTCCGATACGAATGGAGAATGAGCGTTGTTTAATCTTCTCCTCCAATGTTACCAAACGATCCCTGTCTCTGAGTGTAACGCTGAACACCTTCGTCCCAACTTTGAAGGTTTTCTTCTCCATTCCTCGTGTTAAGGATGTGCTCGTTTTGAGTTACAGCCACAACACGCAGAAATCTTCTGATAATCAGATTGCTTCGGAACTCGACATTTCTCATACCTAAATGTTATATTCATACATACAGTACATTCACACATATATATAATGCAAGTACTTGGTGCATTTGCGGTGTGATCATATTAGCCATTATTCCAATATTTCTATAAACCTTATGATTATCTTTATTTTTAAGGAAGTAGTTTTATTTTTTATGGGGGGTAAATGGTAATATAGTAGTTTAAACATTGAATGACTACTCTTTCCCATTTTCAAATGAAAAAAAGACATTTCTTATTCTCCCCCCCCCCCCCCTTTTTTTTTTTGAAAAGAAACTATAGATTAATAAAAATATGAATAAGTGTACATAATATAATATAATATGATTCGGAGAGTGGTAGGTTCTCACTCATATCAAACCCTATACAGTGTTATCCCAATTTCTCATCCAATCATTTATAGACAACCCTTTTGATAATTTACTATTAGCTATCCAAAACTCAGCTAACAGTTTTGAGCTTTCCCACACCGATCCGATCGAGCATTCCTTATCATAAAAATTTTCTATTTCTTTCCTTCCAATTGGACCATAAAACCGCAAGACAAACTACCTTCCAATGTTCCTTCCACATTGGCTGAATACGTTCCAAATAAGGAAAAATGTTAATGCCTTGAAACCAAATCTCCTCTCCATCCCTCTCTGGAAAATGAGACCGCCATTTCTCCCATATACACAAAAAAAATGAGCAGTTGCTAGTGAAATGCTCCACCGATTCCCAATCCTGTTTGCATAAGGAGCATTGATGAGGTGAGAGGAACATATGCGACCATCTCCTTTGTAGCATCTCACTCGTATTCAACCTACCAAGAGAGCTAACCCAACCTTATTCTTCCCCTTTTTAAAAAAATAAAAAATAAAAAATCCCTACCACTACTAGAAATTATTTTTTAATGTATGATTGTTCTATTTGTTTAATTTACTTAAGTTAATGAAATAGAATAAGGGAGGAAGGTTGAGCTAAGTAGGCAATAGCCAACGTAAAACTTTGTTTGATCAGCTATGACGTGAATCTACTTAATCAAACTGCACATAGGGCTCCATTAATGTCTTCGGGTGTTTCGAACAGTGGGCAAGGGGCACAATATTGTGGCTTGGATATAGTGATGAATGAGCAAGGATCCCTACACTACTTTGAGTGTGGTTAAAGAAGTTAGTATATGATAGTAGGCTTAGAGTAGTAACTTGGAACATAGAGACACTAACATGTAAAAGAATGAAAATAATAGACATTGTAATTAGGAAAAAAAAAATTATATGCTTACAAGAGACCAAATGGGATTGTGAAAAATCTAAAGAAGTAGAGAACACGGGATATAAATTATATTATATTGGAAAACATGAAAATAGAAATGGAATAGGAATAATTGTGTACAAGAAGCTTCAAAAAATATGTATTAAAGTTACTAGGAAAGGAAGTAGGATTACATCAGCAAAACTTGTAATAGAAGATAACATAGTTAATGCATATGTACCCAAAATAGGATAGACAAACAAATTGAAACACAATTTTGGGAAGGCATGGATAAAGTAATTTAGAAAATATCTCATGGAAAAAAGACACATGTAGGAGGAGATTTAAATGAATGTGCAACCAAATAGAGGGATGTATATGAAATGGTGGAAGGAGGATATAGATTTGGAGATAGGAATGAAGCTTGAGTGAGCATATTAGATTTTGCAGTTCATATGACCGTATAATAGCAAATACATATTTTAGAAAGAGAGATGAGCACTCAATAACATTTAAAAATGGATCTAACAAAAGCCAAATAGACTCTTCTTAACTAGAAGACCTAAAATAGAAGCAGTGGAAGACCTTTATTTGGTGTAAAATAACAATTAAACATGGATCTAATGAAAAACAAATAGATTTTTCTTAACTAGAAGACCTAAAATAAAGGTTGATAAAGTAGCATGTAAACAATCCATGATAAAAATAGAGGTAGTAGAAGACCTAAAATAACATATACAAAGAAAATTAGGAAATATATAACTACTTGTGGTATAAATATCAATTTGGCCCTTGATAGAATGGAGTGGAGGAAGTAAATTCATGCTGACCTCATTTAGTTGTGAGAAGGTTTTTGTGAGTTTAAGTGAGTTAATTAGTTTACTCAAAATAAAAAAATAATAAAATAAAAACATTGAAGCACTCCACAAAATGTAGAACTTATGTCTAACATATGCAACGCACATGCCAATAGTAAGATATAGACTAGCATGTGCATGTGTGTTGCACATGCTAGAATGTCTTTCTATATCTTTTCCAGAATGGTTTAGTGTTATTGTTAATTGTTAAATAAATAAATTTAAAAAATTAATATTAGTTAATAATTAATACTTTCATAGCAATGGTATAAGTTTTTTTGAGAAAAGATATAATATTTTTTATGATAGTAAAAGAGTAAGAATGTCTTTTTATTCGAAAATAAAGAGGCTATAGAAGGATAAACGGGTAGGCAATATAACGTGAGATAGAGAATCTGTAATTACTGTGACTGTCATTATGAAAAAGCAGTTGAACATTTAAGAATTGAAGATTAGTTGAAAACTTAAAATTGTTAAATGACCAATTACCCCTTCAATAATATTAAAACTAACTTTTTAAATAAGCAATATATCCATTTCCTTGGTCCTATGTCTTTGTGACATTCATATAGGTTTGATTAACTGTTGAATAAGAGATATATGTGTAATTGTGTAGTTTAAACATTTGCATAAATCTTAATTCTGGTGTTATCATTATGCAACTTATGTTTTTCTTTTTCCTATTTTCTAATTTTGATTTTCTATTGTTATTTTTGTTATATTTTTGCAAATATTTTCTTTTTGTCCCAAGTATTACATCAAACATGACTCTTTAAACCATTATACTGTTACTGTCACAATATGCAAAATTGTTTTTTTTTTTTTGTTTTTTTTAAAAAAATATGTTTTCCTAGTTTTTATGCTAGGTTGGTATGTGTAAACTAATTAACTATTTATTTAGGGATCAATAAATAAATGATATTTGCAATGCCTAGGCGTCGCTTTGCCTGCCAAGATAGAGTCAATCACCTAAGCGTTGCCTTGACGCCTTGAAAACACTGCTAATTAAGAAGAATGACATGTTAACTATGATAACAATGGAGGAAGATGAAAGCATAAATGTATAGTGATAATTCATGAAGACATATCCACTTGCTATACAATAGAAGATTTGACGGTTGAAAGAATGGAGTGGAGGAAATAGATTTGTATAGCTCACCTCGTGTAGTTGAAGAAGGGCTTTGTTGAGCAGAACTGAGTAGATTGGCATGAGATGTTATCATCTCTTATCAAATGGAGATCTTCTATAGTTGCATTTGACCTATTTTTTGTAAGTCGTCTTTGTCTATAAGAATTGTCATTATGGCTTGGCTTGTTCAATTCCAAAGATCTCTACCTGTGACGATTGATATAATCATAATCTCCTCTTGGTTTATTGGTGACCTATGACATGATCGGTTTGACCTTCTTTATTGATTATTAACATTTTGACTTTTCTGGCTTATCCTCTCAAGGATTCTTTATACTTTTAAATCATAGAGTTGTTTAAAGAAGCCATTTGGAGAGGTTTTTGGATAATCAAACTGAAAGTTTGTTAACATTAAATGAATAACCTTCCTAGTTAATGAAAAACATTTGGTTTCTTAGGCCACATCTTAACACTTGAACTGTATGATTTATTACTTTTTTGAAAGTCTGTTAACATTAAATGAATAATGACGTGTTTTGGTTCAACACATTTTGTAGGATCAACTACTCTTGATGCATCCTTAAGATGACCCTGCTGACTTATTTTAGTTTTCTCATGTCATTATTACTCTTGCAATTATCTTCTAGAGCCTGTCACCACCTCTAATCAGAGATATTGAAGATATTTTGCTGCATAATCATTTCAATATTGGAGTTGTAGTTATCCTACTAATTTACTGTTTTTCTGCTCGCTGAGCAGGTTGAGAAAGCTCATAATGCTGATCTTCACTGTGTTGATTGGAATCCCCATGATCATAACCTTATTCTAACTGGGTAAATTCTGACTTCGTGCTTCTTATTTTATTAGACGTCCATATCAGCCAACGTTGAGTAGGATGTGAATAAAATTTTATGTTTGATGATGCTGCTTGATTACAAAATTGTCTTTCAACTTGTTACATGTTAAGTCTTGCAAGGGAAGCCTTTCATGGATTTTTACTTAATTGTAAAATTTTCTTTTTCTTTTTGCTGCCTCTTCAGGTCAGCTGATAATTCTGTTCGCATGTTTGACCGTCGAAACCTCACAGCTAGTGGAGTTGGATCACCAGTTTATAAATTTGAAGGTCATAAAGCAGCTGTTCTTTGTGTTCAGGTATTTAGTAATTTCTCATATATATATATATTTGTTTTTTATTTCATTGCCATGACAATTTTCTTGATACTGACCCTATACACCATATGGTTCTATGTGTTCTTTCTTCTCAACAAATTGTTCATGTCATCCAGTGGTCTCCAGACAAGGCATCAGTCTTTGGCAGTGCTGCTGAGGATGGGTTCTTAAATATCTGGGATCATGAGAAGGTAGGAATATTCTTTGCCCTTTTTCAGTTAATTTTTTTCGTTTAATCAAAATAGTGTCATTTTTCAAGAAGCCTTTTAAGAGTTTTGTCATGCTTGCAAAGATATTTATGTGGAGCTCCCAACCCAATTTATGTTTATTCGAAGCGACTTCCTGTAATCATTACATTGTAGAACTTTTTCTTTAATTTTCACTTATTTCAGTGCATTATGAGTTTCAAAACTTTATAATTATGAGCATGATCAATCTTAATTGGTAATTAGCATTCCTCTCCTTTGATCTGACATCCTTCTACATTTTTTTTCTTTTATTTTGTCAGAAACAGTAATTTCTTTGCTTCTATTTTCATTCTCATGTCCTGTTTTATTTTGTTAGAAACAGTATTTTTATTTTCATCTATTATACTCTTTTATCTGTTTGCATTTTTGGTTCTTATAATTTTCATTTCTGGCTGAACATATGGAATATATAAATATCAATCTTTAGAGTCAGACATAGGAGAAGCAGCTTGACCATTTCTATACATTGTAGATATAGCAAAGCAAGCTCAAGTTCTTTCTCAATGTCCAGGTTGGTAAAAAGAAAGACCGCGTTGGGACAAGGATGCCAAATTCTCCTCCAGGATTATTTTTCCAACATGCTGGACACAGGTTAGATAAAGCCGTGTTTTTTATGTTGTTTTTGTATGAGTGTCATAGTGTCCTTTCTCTGAATATATTTAGATATATTGGCATTGACAATTCTGTCTCTCTCTCTCTCTATCTATCTATCTATCTATCTCTATCTCTTTGTATGTCTGGAGCATGAAATATAAAGTTCTTGAAAGAGAAGATTCAAGATATTGGAACAAATCTTTAGGCATATTGAGACAATCAAGGGGCCTCACTCGAAGGGACTGGAACACGAATAGAGAATAGATTAAGACACTTAACTGTGAATAGGAGAACTGAAGAGTTATCATATTGGAATTTTCTCTAACAACAGATTCTTCGGGAAAGGAAGAAGAAGATCTTGGCATTAAAATTTTCCAGTGGGTCTCTATTTCTAAGAGGATAAACTCTCTCATGACATGGACAATGTTAGATTCAAGATTGTAGATGATATATTTTTTTTCTTTATCCTTCTGTTTTTTGGTGGGTAAAAGTGGGAATTTCACTGAGCATATGATTTATTATTATTCAGAAATCTCCTATTTTGACCTAAGTCTCAATAAATAAATTGGATTGTCTGCCAATAGGTTTGGATAGAGGCTCTAGAATCCAAAGGGTTCAAGATTAGTAGGATTTAGATTGAATACGTTAAATGTAATTTTAGTGGAAGTAGAAATACAAATGAAGAGATAGTGAAGATTGAAAGTCAAGAGATTCCAAGGAGTGAAAATTTTAGGTATTTGGAATCCATTATACATAAAGAAGGAGAAATAGGTAAGGATGTGAACCATAGAGTTGAAGCAGGATGAGTCAAGTGGAGGAGTGCTTCTGGAGTATTATATGAAAGGCGCATTGGGTAATTGAAGTTAAAGGAAAATTTTTATAGAGTTGCTATTAGGCCTGCCATGCTATATGGTATAAAATGTTGGACAATTAAAAAATATCATGTTAACAAACTAAGTGTATCAGAAATGCAAATGCTAAGTTGGATATGTGTTAAAACTTTAAAAGATGAAATCAAAAATGAATATATTTGGGAAATGGTAGGCGTAGCACCATTTGGAGATAAAATGAGAGAGAACTGACTAAGGTGGTTTGGACATGCACAACGTTGGCCCTTAGATGCACCAGTTAGGAAGAGTTGCCTATTAACACTGCATGGTAACAATAGAGGTAGAGTTAGACTTAAAATAACATAGACAAAGATTATTAAGATAGATATAACTTTTTGTAATTTGAATGTTGACTTAGCCCTTGATAGAGCGGAGTGGAAGAAGCTGATTCATGTAGCCAATCCATGTAGTTGGGAAAAGGCTTAGTTGAGTTGAGTTTACTGTGCCAACAAAGGGTTACCAATAAGGAATGCCCCTTTGTGAATGGATGAGTCCTTGAAGTTTTTGGATTTCTAGATCTATCTTATTTTTGGTATCGTTTCTTTGCTCTTGCTGCTTTGATGCTGACTAGATCAGCCAAGCAAGCCTTTCCCAAAAACCAAGTCATTCAGAAGATCCAATATACCTTATGATAAATTCCTTCAAATAAGCTTATAGATATCTGCCACCAATGGAGGGCGTATTGGATGCCTCTTATTATAAGCAATACCATCTCATGATTTAAGGATGAAAATTCTCACGTTTCAACAAAATCTCATTACTTGATTATTGCACGAAAGGTCTATTCTTTCTATTCATTTTTGTTTCATCACTGAAAAATCTCTACTTCTTTTCATAAAAACTATAGTGTATACAGTGCACGAGGCTCCCACTACTACGGTTTGGGGAAAACTCCATGTACACAACCATACCCCGAAACCATGGAATGGTGGTGTCTAATTTTGAACCCATGACCTCTAAGTCATAATAGAGCAACCTTTACCATTGTGCGAAGGCCCGCCTTTCTAATGCTTCTTTTCTATATGTTGTTTAAATTAGAAAAAAATGGGAGGCAGATAAGTTGCTATTCATTCGAGCAGAAATTTTCTCTCAATATGCTTCATTTTTGTCGTCAGTACATGTGAAAGTTATTCTTGTGATTTTAGTATTGGATTTTGATTTTATTTTTTGGGTGTACATGTGTAGGGATAAAGTTGTTGACTTCCACTGGAACACATCTGATCCATGGACAATTGTGAGCGTGTCTGATGATTGTGGGAGTACTGGTGGTGGAGGGACATTACAGGTGCTTTATTTTATTTTATTTTCTCTGCATCCACTTTTCATTATAAATATAGCTTCATTGCATTGTTTTTGAAACCATGTGTGTTTATAATCACTAATGAAGAACAAGACATACTATTTAGGTCAAGCTCAGGATTCAGTGAACTATATGGTTTTTCCATCTAATGTTCCATTCCTTGTAAAATACTCCTTACTCTTGCGATAAACATCAATGCACTTTGAATTTGGAGCAAGTATGTTCCTTGTGCCTGATCTTGTACTATTGTTTCACCATGACCAATCTTTAACTTGGGCCTTAGTTTATCGTAATTTTTCTAAAACTTACCATCCTCATTGTCATTGTCCCTGGCCAAAATTCTTGTTGTTATGCCACATGAATCTTTTCCTATTCGATTATTTACCATTTATTAGACCATGAATTCAATTGCTAACTGAAATCAATAAAACGGAAGTATGGACATTTATCTTGCTGATTTTATGTAGCAGTACATTTGCAAGAGTCTCTGTGCCCAAGCAATGCATTTGTGGCACTATGTACGCCCCAAACTCTTTAATTCTAGAGATGAACCCTGAAGTTGATGACTCTCCTAAAAAATCTAATCTAGTCTAATTCATACCCTTTTTTTGCTCTATTTCTCATTGTGTGGAGAGCAATGCTACAATAACACAAACTCGCACACTTCACTAACATAGTTGTTGAGGTCCATCGGATCAACCACTATATACCTCAAGATGGGCATTATGTCAACATGCAATGGACCTGATAGTTGTGTCATTAAAGTGGGTTTCTTTTTTCTTATAAAAACATTTCCCCCATATAAACTACTGCTTGACTGTCAACCCAACTTCAAGTTGCTACTAGCTTCACTTTCTCAATGTCTTGTCACCTCTATGGACTCACTAGGATTGCCAATTGTAAGCTGCTTCTAGCTCCAGATGTATATTACAGAATTCTTTTTCGGAATCTTTGTGCTGGCAGACATTGGTATTGTTTCTTTATAAAAAGTAGATTTGTGAGCTTCAGTCTATAGATTGCTTCAGCATGAAAATTAATATTGTCTAACCAATGATGAATATCTCAATTTCTAGCTGTGTGAATTGGAAGAGACAAGATGCCACTTCTGAGTAGTTTGTACTTGCTTCATAGCAAAGATGCATGTACACTTGTGGTTATCATCATAGATCACATTTTTTCTTATTTTTATCTGCAAATGAAGGAGGAAAAATTGACTCATCACATTGAACTTTTTGCCTACATTTTATGTTTTCACCTTTCTGTTCTCTCTTTGTTAAAGTTATTAGGAGAAATACTTAGCCAGCTATAGATGGTACCACATTTATAAATCCTACTTTGATCAGATTGTTCTGGATGGAACCTGGCCAGAAGAATTCTAAAAATCATCTATTTTTGTGACTCTTTCTAAAACAAAAATGCTAAAGTGATACGAATTCAAGCACAATTTGAGACTTCAATGAATGTAAACATTATAGTGTGTGATTCAAGAAAGATAAGAAGTTGCAAAATCAGTAATGTCTCCATTGGTGTTTCAATCAATGTTATTTGTAGCATTGTTCTTTCCAAAATATGATACTTATTCTCTCAAATGTTTTTCTTCTCGCTCTAAATGTTTGAATGTTCTTTTTGTGTTCAGATATGGCGCATGAGCGATTTGATATACCGGCCAGAGGAGGAGGTTCTAGCTGAACTCGAGAAGTTCAAATCACACATACTCACATGTTCTTCCAAGTCTTGAAGAACTAACTAGAAATGCTTTCTTGCAATGCAGACCAATTGTAGAACCGCAAAACTGACAAAAAGTATACCATATCATCTAAAGTTTATTTCTGTTGTCGTTCATCGTCTTCTTCCTTTCAAGGAATTAAGAGGAGAATGTTGAACTAGGTTTCATTGAAGTAGCTAATGGGTATGGTTTGCTCAACTAATTCAAACTTGAAATGCTTTCCTTTTTTCTTTTTTTCTTTATTGAAAGACAAGGATATTATAATATTAAGGTAATGTTGAGGCATTTTAGTATTTCAATATTGTTACTTATAGAGTGAAAAAAAGGGGTAAATTAGTTTAGTAACGAGTAAGATTAAAAATGGGGGATTGAAGGTTTGGAATGGGATGAACTATCAGAGGAAGATCGTAGATGATTAGAGCGGCCCTTCGACAAGGATGAAATAAGGGGGGGATATTTAGCTGTGATGGGAATAAGGCCCCAGGCCTAGACGATTACCTATGGCGTTCTATCAGAACTCGTGGTACTTAGTGAAGGAAGACTTAATGAAGGTGTTTAAAGAATTTTACCAAAATGGTGTCGTCAATATTCAAACTAATGAGACATATATATGTCTTGTTTTCAAGAAGACTGAATCATGGAGTCAAAGACTTTCGTCGTATCAGCCTAGTAACTAGTTTGTACAAGATTTTGTCAAAGGTGTTGGCTATGCGGATAAGATCAGTACTCCATATGACAGTAAAGCCATACCAGTCTACATTTATTGAGGGGCAACAAATATTAGATGTTGTCCTCATTGCCAATGAGGCGGTAGATGACTACAAATCAAGGGGTCAGAAGGGCACTGGATTAAAGTAGACTGGATTCAGTGGTCAAGTGGTGTTTAAAGTAGACTTTGCTAAAGCATATGATTCAGTGGACTGGATTCATGGAATTTGTGTTGAGGAAGAAGGGATTTGGCAATAGATGGATATCCTGGATGAGCGGTTGCATTTCTTCTGTCACTTGTTCAATTGTAATTAATGGTAGGCTGAGGGAAAATTCAATGCATGGAGGGGCCTTAGGCAAGGAGACCCACTGTCCCCTTTTTTGTTCATTATTGTAGTTGATGGATTAAGTCGGCTGATGTCTCGAGCTAGACAATTCTCCATGGTGCATGGCTTCTTAGTAGGCAGAGATAAGATTGAGATTTCCCACCTATAGTATGCAAATGATACATTGTTTTTCTTACAGGAGGAGGAAAAAAATGTTCTCAATGCTATCAGAATCCTACATTGCTTCAGTGAGTTATTTGGGTCGAGGGTAAATCTATCCAAAAGTCAGATGGTGGGCATTCATATGAGTCCGGGGACCCTCATTCACCTAGCAAACAAGGTTGGATGCTCAGTTGGTGTCTGCTTATGAAGTACCTTGGTCTTCCCCTAGGAGGCAACCCATTGTCTAGTGAATTTTGGGATCCAATCATGTCTAAAATATCTAAAAGTTTGGATGGTTGGAAACGGGCCTTCCTATTTAGAGGAGGGCGACTTCCTCTAGTTCGTTCTGTCCTTATGGCGCTTTCCTCATATTACATTGTCTCTGTTCAAGATTTCAATATCGTTGGCGGTCTGGATTTAGAAGAAAATTAAAGGTTTCTTCTGGGGAAGTAAGTTGGGTAAAAGGTCCTCAAATCTAATAAAATGGGAAGTGGTTTAGAAAGCGGTGGAGAAAAGGGGTCTGGGTATTGGTAACCGTCCATTTAGAAATGTAGTGTTGTGTTGTAAATGGTTATGGAGATATATCAAGGACTTGAATTCTTTGTGGGCAAGGGTGATCTCAAGTAAACATGGGAAGCTTGTGCTCGATGGATCGAGTAGGAGGGTGAAATCCACTTACAGGAGTGTTGGAAATTTATCTCCTCCCTAATGCCTCAGTTCTCATCACATCTGGATTTCAGAGTTGGGAATGGACACCATTCAAGTTTTGGGAGGACAGGTGGTTGAATAACTCCACACTGGCTAATACGTTCCCACACCTTTTTCACCTTTCCACTTTTCATAACCATACCATTGCATCCTTTTTAGATTCATCCTCACATGCCCTTTCTCAAAACATATCTTGAAACCTACACCTTCTTAGAGCTCTAACAGGACGGAAGATTGGTGAGATTGGCCCCTTTTTGAACAAACTTCAAAATGTCTCGCTTACTTTAGGTCCGGATAGGGTTATTTGATCCCTTGATCCATCAAAATCGTATTCTTGCAAATCCTTTTTCATAACCCTTCTAGATGCACCGCACATGTACCATCTAAGGTAAAAGTATTTGGGTGGACTCTGGCTCATAAGCGGCTAAACACTTCGGACATGATGGAAAGAAGGCTCCCCAATATGTGTTTGTCCCCTCATTGCTGTGTGTTATGCCATCAGAATGGAGATTGCATAGACCACATTTTTTTTCGCTGCGCATGTGTGAAGAGGTTATGGGGGAATTGGTCTACCTTTTCCGGTTATAGGTTCCTTGTCCCACAACAAGTGGAGGAGGGTTTGTCTCTATGTCATATTCCTTCACTTTCGGGGGAGGAAAGAGGGGTGGGAGTAATTGCCTTCTATGCGACTCTTTGGATGATTTGGTTAAAATGCAACAAGAAGATTTTTCATAATTTAGTTAACTCTGAGATGCAACCATGGGAAGATATTAAGCTTAAGGCAAACACATGGGTTTTTGCTTCCCCTTTAGTTAAGGGCTTCTCAATTACTGACTGGTTGTTAAATAAGAACAATTGTATGTATAGAGAGAGGGGTTATCCTTCTTGAGTTGGATAGGGTGTAGGTCTGCTACGGTATTGGGAGAATTAGGAAATGTTATGTAATGTGTGGAAATGTTGGTAGGTTCGGGGCACCAAAGTTATCACCTCAGGTGATCATTATTGTTGACTTTTCACTCATGAATTACTACAATTAACATTTGTTTCTGCTCAAAGTGGTCCTTATAGATCCTATTCAATTCACACCTCAATAGATTGGTGATTTTTATTTTATTTTTATTTTTTTTCATGTCACACTTCAACTTAATTCAATTAAAATGTAGCAAATTGTGTAATTAATATGTCATTTTTAAGTTTAAATGTAGGTATGAATGAACAAGAAATACATGGATGTTTATTAAATGTATGAATCTAATCATGTGATTGATATTTTTTATTTCATTAAAGGTAAACATAAAAGGTTTTCTTATTATTAATGATCGTTGGAACTTGGAAGAGAAGTTGTGTTACTCTCCATAATAAAATAAGGATTTTTCCCAACTTCTAGGTAGAGTGAAATACAGACGCATTCTCTGAGGGGGGGGGGGGGGGACTGTAGTTTTGTTGAACTTGTGCAGCTGTTTAGGTTTTCCCATCCAATTCGTCTTTCTAAAAGGAATTGGTACCGTCCTTTGACCAACGATCTGTTTTCTGTTTATTCTTGAATGAGTTTTACTCTCACGTTCTTTCTTTCTTTTTGAAAGGATAACAAGGGAGCAAAACGGTCAAATAAATGTGGCGTTAGTTTTTCAGAAAAAAAAAAAAAAAAAAGAGAGCAGAAAAACGTTGTGGGAATCATGGGATTGAGTAGAAATACACTTGTGGGATGGTATAGAAATACACTTGAATAAACCCACCAACTGAGCTAACCAGCGCTAGCTCGGCTAGTTGGGAGAGTTCATTACTGAGTAAGATGGTAAAATAGTTAGAATTGGTATTCATGACTCACAATAATAGAGTTAAGATGTTCATCACAAGTGGGGGCACTTATACAACTATTGAGGGGATGCCACTCTTTTTTCTCGTTAGGGTTTGTTTTGTAATTAGTCGGTGTGTGTAAACTAACTCATATACCTTAGGTCATAAAAAAAAGGGAGAGAATTCAAGTCTTTCTACCAATAAAATAAATAGAGTATCAATGTTTGTAATTCTTCATGTCTTGTTGTGAGTCTATTATGACCTTTGCTGTCGATCTTTATCTGCCCTTAGTTGCGAGGATTTTACTTTCTTGTCCACAAGTTTCTATTCACTTTCATGCAAGATTGTGGTTACTGTGGTGAAGTAGATCATGTAGCTGTTAGGGTTTATTTCGTTGTTGTCGGTGTTAACCGATGTTGTTAAGCTCTTGAGCTTATTATTTTGTCTTCGGTATCATGAATGTGGCTAAGATGTTGATGCTCTAGTCTTTAACACCTTGATTAATGTTGTGCGTGTATTTAAAAAATAGTCTTTATCTAAAGGCAGACTATTCTCAATTTTATTTTTTTTTCATAAAATGAAATTTATCTTTGACAAAAAAAAAAAAAACCAAGTAGAGCACCAAAACTCTGCTGAGAAAGTGGGCGTGAAGGCCTTATAAACAACTGAAGTGGGGGTGGAACTACTAGCTAAAGGTCCTAACTCGTAAGTTCAAATCTTAGGACATAATTCTTGTCGGAAGTTTTGTGTCTTAAGCAGGAGATTAGTGTATTGAAATTTCAGTATGTTGCTTTATTTGGTAGGAGGATGTACCCCTTTGGAGCTTTGATTTCATAGAAATGGATTGAAACTTTAACAAAAACAAAAACAAAAAAAGCATTGACAAAAAAAACTTTGATACGAATCCATTTTCAACAAACTAAAAAAAGATATAATAGAAAAGAAAAAAAACAAAGATAATTGACTCAATTGAGGAAACAACACTTTCAAAGAATCCAACTTCTTCAATAGATCAAACCATTGATATTGTTAATAATCTTCTTCCCAATTTCATTCATTCTCTACCATGTTTTCTACACACACAACTACATATGTTGGGCAAAGTGGTCAAGTGGCCTAATAATAACCACCATAACTACTTAATTAATTTGTTCAAAAGACAAAATTATAAAACTTAATTTAAAACATGAACGTGACAGTGTAAGTTGGCTTGGCATCCCATTCCATAGTTACAAAAAAAAGAAGAAGGTTGTAATTAGAAAAATGAAAATGTATGACAAAGAAAACATTAGAAAAATGAAAATAGCACTGGTGTGAGACGATGAACAATATAAAGGACAAAATAAAAAAAAGGAAAAACAGAAACAATTCTTGGAAAAAAAATAAAATTAAAGGCAAAAGAACTAAAAACATCAATATCACATGGAAAAGGTCCTTAAAATTATAAAATAAAAATTTCATTGAACTACAATTTCAATTTATTTGTTTTTTCAAATTTTAAATAATATTTACTTATTAGACTATGTATAGATTAAATAGTGCATTTTAGTTAATATTTTGTAAACTGTAATCATAGAAATTAATTCTGAAGTTAAATAAAAGCCTGAGATATGTTGCTTTATAACAAAATACACGTTTTTTAAAACATATTTGTTGGACCATATACCGAACATAAGACACGTCAGCCATATTAGTCTGACCCAATAATACGTAGTACGTATCAGGTCTATGTACCGATCTGTTTTGAAAATGACATACGGATTTGCCCAACCGGGCACACAGCCCGAGCCCATGGTCGGTCCTACAGACCAGGTGAATGTCACAGTCACAATGGATGACAGGTCAGCAACAATAGGTCTACAAAGCCGACATATCATACCAATAATTACCAACCACTATCTACCAATCTTATTACAGACCATATCTTCAGTATCAAGCCGATAGGATGAGAGACTACAGATCGGCATACCGACCTGTATGGATCTCCAACTTCGGAACGGATGACAACGGAATGCCCGATCTGATAGGGATAATGCGTGATCTACTACGACAAGTTCGAGATTTACTCCTAATTCGACTCTGAGAAGGCCAGATATTCTACTAGTTCGACTAGGAGACTGATAAGTCATCCTAATCCCACAAAGATCGTACCAGATATTCCTAATTCGACCAAGAATCAAACATGCTCTCCCAACAAGATTTGGATCCTTGATTCTACAACGACACTACTACAAGGCCAAAGACCTCAAGCCCTCTCTATAAAAAGACCACAACCCCTAAGGGCTTCGTAAGCTAAGCCATTATCGACTCAATTTAGTATTACGCAGTTCTGAATTAACTTAGGCATCAGAATATTTTTGGCCGACACCACACCGGTGTTCCTTACGATAGCCTGCATACTCATGTTTTCCCTTTTTTAGATAACCAACCTCCGACGATTCCTCCAGCACTCCGACAAGTTCCTGATCAATATCTACCCTCCACCTCATCGTCTACTGATGTTGGTCAAATCTTGCACCAATAATATTAATTAATTTTTTTATATAATTTTTTTTGTTTATTATATTTTGTTAGTGTTGTCTATGGGTTATATATATATATCTCAAACCGTATTGATTGTTAGTGTTGTCTATGGGTTATATATATATATCTCAAACCGTAAATCAATATGACATATTTTTATTAAGATTTTGTTTCATGAGAAAAATCAAATGTCTAAAAGATTAAGTTTCGTGTGTGTATGGGTTAGGATTTTATATAATCTTGAAAACGTATCAAACTCTATTTCTCCTATGTCATAATTTCTCAAGGTCCTTGATTCTATTTCACATGCTTTCATAAGATTTAAATTCTTGGTTATTGAGATATAATTTTTTTTACTCTTCTTGTAAAATTTGAGTATTTTATACAATCAAATAGGTTTGTAAATAAACTTCCAATGATTTTAGTAAAATATTTCCTTTTGGATTGTGAAAAAATAAGATGATTAATGGATAAAAAATGATGGTCTCTCCATGATTTATGTGAAGGCCAAATGTAACACCCCGTGCTTTTCATCAATGTATTTGGTTCATTTATATGTACACTGAAGAGTATAATACACGTATAAGTACCTTTAAAGTCATGTGTACATGTGTCAAATGAACTTAAAAATGTCAAAAGTGAGTTCGGAATGTGATTTTAAATAGAACTCGATTTACAACACGTGTATGTCTCATGTGGATTGAGTGTATAGAAGAAGAGGAGGACCCCAATTTTTGAAAACGCCGTAAAACAGTTCTCTTAGCTAAAATTACTCCGCTAGAATCGTTATACCAAAATAGTATTATTTTAAAGGGTTTGTATGTCCATACGATTCCTTATTTCATAAAGAATATTGCACAAAATTTTAAAAGTTCTTGCCAAAGAGGAGTTGGTCTGGTAGTGCGGGCATGGCTTGGGGACTGAAGTACCCGAGTTTGAGTCTCTCATCATCAATTTTTCTTTCAATTAACAAGGACTTGGTGAGATGATTAGTCGAGCTTTGTCCTCAACCCAAGGGTCCGAATACCGCTCAGGTGATACATCAATGACTGTTGTATCTACTCAAAAAAAAAAAGAAGAAGAAGAATTAAAAGATCTAAAAATATTTTCACAATCTACACATCAAAATATATCTAAAAATTAGGGTATGGTCGTTTTCAATGTAATTTAATGGTTTTGGTCGGCATCCAACCAATTTTGACTTCCTCAAATATCATTAAATTTGAAAACTACCAATATACCTCTCACGAGGAAATAAGGATCAACATAAAAAGAAATAGCTTTAGGTCCTTTACTTTAAGAAAAAAATGGTCATGTTTAGTGTGTTGGTTACTACGGAGGTGGTGAAAGTGATAATAAGTCATACATTTTTTTGCAATTATTTTTAACTTTAATTTAAGAATAAGGTGGATGGTTGGTAAAAAGTGATAGTCTAAAATTAAAATTACTGAAGTATGTCAACAGCGAGTTGCCATGATGGTTAAGCTTCGAGGTTTATTTTACGGGTTGCGAGTTCGAGTCACGGCAAAGGGCGATATGATTAATAAATACATTTATGGGCCACTCTTCTCAGCTAAAGGCTTCCATGATGTAATTACCTTAACAGAGAAAGTATCGCACCTGAATCTCGAGACAGGTTTGTAAACTCAACTAATTACGGGCCTTGAGAGCAAGACAATCTTGTCAATTCATTAGTGTGGAAATAAGTGGGTTCCTAAATAGCTCGACACCTCACGGGTAAGAACACGAGATTTAAGGGCACGTTGTTTTTAGTCAAAAACTACTAAAATACTATCAAATGCTACTTGCTTCCTACACCTCAAAGTTCTAACGAAAAAAGTACTCCTTAAAACAAATTAAGCTTACTATTTAGTAAAAAAAAAATCCACTAAGCTTATTGATTAGCACTAATTAAGCGAGTCACTTTTACTAGCTTAAAATAAATTGCAATTCATAAAAAAAAATATGAAATTAGTTCATAACTAAGCCAACTTAGAGCAAAGCATGAGTTTTTCAAAGCAACCACAACACCCCAAAAATGGGAGCATTGGATTGCTGGTTCACCCCAAAAAAATGATTTACACAAGAGCTCCATTACTTGAATTTTCTTTTTTCGCTCCATTCTATAAGTCTATGTCCATTCTATATTATAAGTAATTATATTTTTTAAAATTATTCTATCTATATTATTTTCCTCTTCCTTTTATCTACTAAGGGTAAGTCAACATTTATTTATTACTGTAGTTTGTTAACATGTCATTCTTGAAAACCGGTGCATCCAAATGTTTTTGTAGTATTATTTATCCAAATTACTTTTAATATTTTTTGTCATTTTATCTCCCATTGAGATTATTCCTACCATATCTCAAATGTAGTAATTCCACAGCAATATGAGAACCAGGTTGGTAGACACCATTAAAAAACTTCATACCAAGGAAATCAATTTCGGATGTACAAAGAATACTCTTCTTCTCGGAGAGCGTGATACCATGCTGTTGAGTGATATCTAAGAACTAAGATATAAGCTGGTGATGAGCAGCTTCAGTCTTGGAGAAGAGTAAAATGTCGTCAATATAAATAAGAGCCGTGGATAAGATGGAGGCATATATGCGTGTCATGGCTTTCTGAAATAGAGAAGGAGCAACCTTAAGGCCGAAGGGCATGACGGTCCATTGATAATGAGCATTAGGAATGCAGAAGGCTGTCTTGGATCTATCATCAGGATGAATACCCAGTTGCCAAAATCCTGCTTTCAGATCAAATTTGCTATAAATGGTGGATCCTGAAAGTAAGGTAAGCTGGGAAGATATCTTCGGGAGAGGAAATTTATCATCCTTGAGAAAGATATTCAGAGGCTTGTAATTGATAACAAGACGTTTCTTGCCACGTGTAAGTTCAGCTCTTTTATTGACGTAGAAGGCTTGGCAAGCCCAATCAGAAGTGGTTGGCTCAATTAAGCCTTGAGCAAGTAATTCATCACATTCTTGCCGTGCTAAGGCAAGTCCTTCAGGAGGCATTCCAGGGTTAATTGCCTTTGTCGGATTGATATCCTCATTCAGCTTGAATGGGAGATGGACATAAAACTTAGAATTCTTCCATAGAGGATGTTGATGAGCAAAAGTCTTGTGAGATTCACTGAAGCATGACTTGAGCTTATCCTGATAGGATGGAACATCTTGAATCGTATACAACTTAGGAATAGTTGTATAAGGAAGTGTTTGATTCTGATAAGAAATGCCATGTGGGAGAATTCGTAGCTTAGATTTGGAGTATAGGTCCATTCCAAAGAGAATATCTTTATCGGGGAGATCACATCCGAGAATATGGGTCCAAATAATGAGATTAGGGAAGAACTTGAGACCAATCTTCTGAGCAGTAATCAGATGAGTCTGAAAAATCTCATTATTAGCAGCTTTGAATGATTCAGTATGAGACTTCCAAAAGTTTTCCGGTAGGATACGAGGATTCATCATACTCTTAAATGCACCAGTGTCGAAATATCCAATAACCTTGATGAGATTATCAAATTTGGTAGGTAATACGGAGATTTCAGCATAGGGCATAACATGTGATATAGCCATAAAAGGTGGAGTAGATGGCTTTATCATTCCGATATAATCATCATCATCGGATGGAGAAGAAATATGTTCATCATCAGAAGAAGCTTCTTGATAAGCAAAGAGAGTATTGTCATCTGGCGATTCTTGTTCAGAGAAGATAGACTCAATATCTTGATCATCTTGTAATGAATAAGAATGCTGAATCTATTGAATAAGATGTTGGCCTTTCTTTTTATCAGGACATTGCTTGGCAAAATGTCCAGGCTGCTTACAGATATAACACCGAGCATTTTTAGAGGAAGTGGTTCGGCGTTTGAAATATCGGAGATGACGTTTTTTCTTCCATCGTTGTCGCTTAGAAAACTTGGAAAATTTCTGAGGATTCTTTTTATGAAATTTCCATAATTTCTGATGAGATTTCTTCTTATGAGGAGGACATTGGCATTTAGATTTGCAGCCAATTTCAAGATACTTCTTATCACAGACATTTGATGTGTAGAATGAAGAGGTCTGAGATTCTGCAATAAGACGTCGTATCTCGCAGTTCTTTTCTATAGCTTCAAGAAGTTGCTGGAAGATTTCAGCAAGAGATAATTATTCCAAAGGTCTGCCAAGAGCTTTAAGAAGACGATTTAATTCTGGATGAAGTTCCTTTGGTAGAGAAGCTATAAATGTATGTTTCAGATCTGTTTTATCATAACCACCAAGGAGATGATAACGTTGAAGCATTCGAGTAAAGTGTCGATAAAGATCTTTCTTTCGAAGAGAGCAGCATTTGTTAACATGTTTCTTAACATGTTATATATTCATCTTAACATCCAAATATCTATCTTAACATTCATATTTCCATCACACTTAATTTGTTAACATGTTTCTTTATTGCACTTTGTTCTACAAAGCATAATTAGCCTAATAGCATATCATGAAGTTTTTCTTTCATAAGTAGATCATATAATACTTTAAAAATACTTTTCCACTTAACTTATCATGTTTTAACTTTATATATGATTCATATCCTCACCAATTTCATGTAATAGAGTTTTTTTTTTTTAATGTAATTAGATAACTTGTGATAAAAAGTATAATGAATGGTGAATATATAGCCACATTAAAAGAAGTTGTGATGTAATTTCCTTTGATAAATACAATAAAAGATCAATATTTTGACTCAACTCTATAAAGACATTAAAACAATAGTCTACATTGATTTGGCCACATAAAAGTAAAAAAGACAATAGGATTACATTTAAGATAATTAATGACAATTATGTATTGCACAAATATATTACCATAGTCATCTTTTCAAATTTTCAAAATTAAACTTCGAATCTATACTTATCTTTTATTTAATTTGTACATTATATATGCTGTCTCCATTTTATCTTTTTTAATCCTAAATTTCTACTCTTTTCTAACTTTTTTTTCTATTTTCAGACATTTTTTTTCACATTTCTATTCATAATCAATATTTTATTGAAAAAAAAGAATATTAGTAATATTTATAATATAATATTAAAGAATTTGTCGGCTCATCCATGTACTAGAGGGGGCCTTTTCAACATGTGTCATAAAAGAGATTCAAGCTTTGAATATAATATGTCGGTTAAATTTGTGTATATTTATATTCCAAAAGATTGCCATCAATGTGTACTATATATGCATGTTATTATTATTCATAGCTTTCTTTTCTTTTTTTTCGGTCCCTTAAAGGTATTCTTCCACCCCCTTTTGATCAAGACTAGTCCTTTTAAAGTTCAAGATTTTACAAAAATTTATAAGTGCATCTCTCACCCAGAATTTGACCGAAGTAGGGCTCAAACCCGTGATCGAGTCCCTCAACCTACTTCGGAATCTGCTTTTTATGCCAGCAGATCAACCCACCATTGGTTTATATTATTTTCGTGAACATAATAATAAAAATTGACTTTCATTTCTGGCTATAGGAGAATGCAAGTGTTTTGTTTATATTACATAATCTTTAGGTAAAATAAATATATGATGTTTACTAGATATAATAGAGCACCATGTCCACAATGCACCTATACCTAGACGTTAAGACCCAACAAAAATGAGAAATAAGGATCTAGCTAGGTGTTTGATTTTGTTCGACTATGATGTAGAACCGAAACCACACTAAACCTTAATCAGTTCAACATTTTATATAAATTGAAATTGAGCCAATTACAATACAAAACCAAACCTGACCGAGTTGAATTACTCAGTTTGGTTTGATTGGGTTGCATCCGTGAAGTGAAATGTGTAAAACATAAATAACCTTCTAGTTAATACTAATATACCTATAAAAACATATCTAATATCAAGAATATAATATATATTGATTGCCATTTACTTAAACTATAAAGCATATTGGACATCAATAATTAAAAAAAGAAATCAACATTTATAATAAAAATTATACAACACAATCATATTAAAAACATCAACATCTTCACGTCTATAAATAAATAAACAAATATATTGCACACGAATTTAATAAAATCAAAGCCTTCATTTAAGGTTTTTCTAAATTAGTTGATACATATCAAATAAAAAAATAAATAAACAAATAATCATATTTTTAATCATGCTCCTAGATATTTAATTAACTCACACCATAGTTATAATACTATTATTCAAATACAAAACCATTATATCGATTTTTTAACTTACAAGCTGAAAATTGATCAAATCAATGGGTTTATGAAATATAAAAATGGAAACCGAATCCAACATTTTGAAACTGAACCAAATTGAATTGATTGCATTGGTTTGATTTTTGTTTTTCAGTGTTGGCCAATGTAATGAACATTCCTTGATCCAACCCCAAAGATAACTTAGGATGTGTTTGGTAGCTAAGAATTTTTTTTTGAATTCTCATGCAAATATACTTGAATTATTTTTTTTTTTATAGTTGTTTGGTTGAACATGAGAAAATTTTCTTATAATTGGTTATTAATTAATTATTTAGTTAAATGATTACAACTTCTTCAAATTTAGTATAAAGATAATTTCTTATGAGAATTTTTTTTTTCACCCCCTTAGCTCAAAAAATTATGATGAGTTAAATGAGTTTACGATAATTAAGGGTTTGCAAAACTAGAATATGAAAGGCCACCTTGTTTATTGAGTATTGGAGTTTTTTTTTTTCTTTTCTTGATTGAAAGCGAGTATTGGAGTTAGCATTGCGTTTACTTATTTTATGCAACATTTTCTTTTTGATGATTACAATGACGTTTCCCAGACTAACTTATGTATGCTACAAAGACTGATCTAACTTGGTGTCGTAAGAGCTACACATAATAAATTTTAAAAAATATTTAAATATTTGAATAAAATTTTTAAAATTTTTAAAAAATATTTAAATAAAATTTTTAAAAAATATTTGAATAAAATATTTTTAAATATTTTTCATTAAAATTTGGTCCAAATCCAACCATCTCAAAACCAGGAAACCTGGTAATCTGGAATGTATTGTATTTGCAGGGAGACAATTCAGCTCTGTCGTTCCAGAGTCCTCATCTCCACAAAACTACTTTTCCAAAGAGAATCACGAAGAATTAAAAAAGAAAGAGTCGGAAGAGACAAGTGGACGGTTAGTGGGGGCCCACATGAGTCGGTGGGCAGTGGACAGTGGGCGGCACGTCTCTCCAAGCCCACCCCAACATCCCTCTCTCTCTCTCTCTCTACGCCTCTAGGAACCGTATCCGTATCCGTATATTTATACGAAATTGTATACGTATTCGGTATTCTTTTCATTCTTATTATTTATTATTTTTTTAAACTTTTGTTTTTTAAATTAAAAATAAAAAAATTTAGCAGGCTGGGTCGACTTACTTTTAAGAAGGGGGCTGATTAAGACCATTTTAGATCGTCTTTGTTGTCCCTCCGATCTGCTTCTCCGTCAACAATTCGAAGATCCATCTCAACAATTTTAATCTCTTGTTACTCGTCTTTTCTTCTTCGCAAGATTCAATTTTTAACGAATGGGTATGTTCAAGATCCCTCTTTCTTCGATCCCATTTTTTCTGATCTCCCGAAATTTGCTTTGATTTCGACTATTTGATCATGCTCAAGATGCTTTATTTTATTTTATTTTATTTTGGTCCTGTTCGTTTGAAATCTGGGATTTTATGATCTGGGTTTGTTCGTATTAAGTATATTAATGGATCTGTTTGTGGTTTTAATTTTGGGGGTGGTTTTGGTATGTAGGTCACGGTAGTGCAATTTATTGCGGAATTTTTTTGGGGGTTATAATTGAACTGTTTTTTTTTTAACTATTAATTTGTATTTAGTGATCGAAATCTTTATTGTTTTGTTCGAAGGAAACCTAATTTTTTGTGCTTATAGTTTTTTTTGGGGGAGTAATTTGATGGGCTTTTTTCTGTGATTGATTTCCTGATTCTGGAACTTATTATATATATATTGATCATGGTGAATTTGATGGGACTTCATAGCACCTAGATTTGATGATGAAGTTGCAAGTGGCTAATTGGGAACATTTGAGAGTTGTTTGATTTTAGAGTAGCGCTAGTGGAAGATGCCCCTTTGTGAGAGAAGTGAAAGCAAGGGTGTTTTGTGACTAATTGTACTGAATAGTAGTAGCCTGGAATTACCTGAATTTTCTGTTATGATGGACTCCCTAATCTTGCCTGAGAGATCCATGGCTGAGAAACATGAAATGCAAGTGCTTGTGGAATCTAAAAGCCCTACTCTAATATGTTACATGCTAGAAAAAAAAGCCTAATATTTTGATGTTAACAACTTTTTCAGCTCAGCATATTGTGATTGCCGCCAAACAGGAGAAGTTTTAGCTTGCTGTTTATTTTATCTGTTAGTTTCTTGGAATTATTTAGATGTTCTTGTTTCAGTCTGTTTCTTGAATCATAGTGTTAGCTGTGTTTTATTCAAATTTGCATCTTTCAAATTCTGATGCTTTTATCTACTCGAGAACTTATCAACCAGTTGGTAGATTTTATGAGTGGTTACAATAACATAGACTTTGGGTCAATTCTATCAACTTGCACAAAAATTGCATGCACAATTGAATTTTTAAGAAACATGAAACTATTGTGTTTTTGGAAGCTAATATGCATGTTTATTTTTTGCAGGACAAAGTGACGAGTCTTGCTCTACCCAGCTTATTGATGGGGATGGTGTATTTAATGCCGCTGGCCTTGAGGATTTTGCAAAGACGGTGAAACTGGGTAATTGTGGGCTTTCCTATGCTGTAGTTTCAATCATGGGTCCTCAAAGTAGTGGTATGTATTGCCACTTTGCTACACGCTGCCCATTTCAATTAACTCATTCTATCTGTTCTTTCTAGCAAAGTAACTTCTCTTCAATTATTAGTTGAATAGTTTTCCCCCCTTTTATCTCTCACATTGCTGGTCGTAGATAAAAGTTTATTAAGAGGTAACACGTTAATGACAAAGCATACTTAGAAAAGGCTATTGTAACCCATTGAAAACAAAGACAGAGAAACAAAGACCTAATTTGCTTCTTAAGATCAAGGTAGAATTTGTTAACTCTATTTAGCTTCTACTTCTACTTGAAAACGAACCTCTATTTGTATTAGTGGTTTAAGCTCTAATAGAATAAGTCAATGTTTTTACTTATTCTCGTAGAGGTTATACTACCTCTACTTCAATTAGTGGTAGAAAAAAGTAAAAGCATCTACCCAAAAATAATATTTTTATTATCCTCTATTTTTTTAGAGGTTGCAAATAGAGATAACAAGCACCACCATTGGGACAATGTGCCCAAATTCCCAATACAATAACTTTGGAGTTCAACCCGGGATGGGCGTATTGATTCTGTATTCCTTTAAAATGTCCCTGCTTCTCTCTTATGTCCAGCCACAAACTGCAGAAAGTGGTCCTTAGTTCTTGTGTTGCAGATAATCATTTTGTCATTTTTGTTTTTCACCCCAATGTTGTTCTGTTCACATCTCTTACCCAAATCCCACTAATTAATCAGTATTTTTTGCTTTTAGATGATCACTTGTGATGATTTCCTATACATAAAATTAGATGTTGGTTTTACCATTTTCTCCTCTTTTTCATTACCACACATTATGATGATCAGTTTACGCATTAGATACAATTCAATGTCTTTTGAAAGATCTAGGCAGCATAATGCTTTGTGTAAATTCCTGCAGCATATATTTTGTGCATTTGGCTTGCTTATGGTGCTGTTGAATCCAATCCACGCCTTCCTTTATTGATATTATTGCAATATGAACTTCCATAATTGTTACATTTCTTATATGTTTGGCAGGGAAAAGTACACTTCTAAACCATCTATTTCACACCAAATTTAGAGAGATGGATGCTTTTAAGGGAAGGTTAGTACACATTGTAATTTTAGACTTCTATCATATTTATCAACTCTTTTTTTTTTTTTTTTTTCAACCTCTTGAGTATTAAAACGACGACACATTTCATTTATTTCAGGTCTCAAACTACCAAAGGTATTTGGTTGGCAAAATGTGCTGGAATTGAACCATGCACCCTTGTCATGGATTTGGAGGGTACTGATGGAAGAGAACGAGGAGAGGTATCTTAGCAAGACATTCATTTTAATTCTATCTGGCTATGTTGTTAATAATTATATTCATTTATACTCAAAACACAAAACACAAATCCCAAAATCTTTTTTCCAACCACGAGTCTTCTTGTATGATTTTCATAATTTCATTCTTGTGAAAGTTGGTGCATTATTACTATGTATCATCGATTTCTTTATTATAAATATATGGTAAAAGATTTTTGATATTTAGTTTTTTGCTTCAAGCATTTCAAGTTTTTTTGTAAAACTAATTCATGTTTAAACATTTGCATGTAATTAACATCTTTTTGTGCAATGCCCCTTATCCATGGACCCCAACCCCGAGCATGATCCAGCCGTCCTGGATCCTAGAATGATTAGTAATGATGCTTCGGTAATTAATCAAATAAATAATAAACAGTTGGTGCATTTGGATTTAGGCTTGAAACTAGTCAAACTCAAGTATGGTAACATTATTGTCTAACTGATGGGTAGCGGTTAGTAGTCACTTGGTGAACTCTTGGAGGTCAGTGTTGATATAAATGTCATGATCTAGTCTTGAAACTAGACTCGATGTGTCTTCATTTGAGATTTATCAAAACCTTAATTGATTATTTAACCAGCCCAAGAATTGTCGTCAAAGCAAGTGTTTCTGTAGAAACTATCTTGTGTGGTATGCTGACATAGAGTCACTTGAATGTTGAAATTTTGTTAAGAAACCAGATAATAGAAATAGAAATAAAGCTATAGAATTTGTTGAAAGCTGCTCTAAAGTAACGTAAACAATAACTTTTTTTGAAGTTTTGAGAAAATGTTGAAAAAGTGGAGTATGTTGCTTTGTCAATGGTACAACAAATTGGTGACATTTGAAACAATAACAAAAGATAGTTAGCCAGGGTAGCTCCTCTTTGTATTGGTAATTCTTCAGTCTGCTAACAAATAATGTCAGTCTCAAAATTTTATGAGATAGCCTTTTTTTTTTTTTTCCTTCCAAATTGCACATAAGATTTTGCAGTGTAACAGTAAACATGGATGGATCCTCATTGATTGAAATCCTAACTAAAAGATTAATAATATCTATACAATTCTTTGGTTCATGTCTCATGCTTTAGAAACAATGACTTAGATGTTCATGAATAAATCAAGGTATGAACAATTCACAAAATTCATCGAGATTTTGATGATTTTTTTTTATTATTTTTTTTAAATTTCAAACTTGTCAATGTAAATGGTGTAGGTAATTTTAAAAAATGCAAAAATTCGACAAGCTTTGGTAAAATTTAATTTTTCAATTGAAATGCAAAAACTCAACAGAAAACTAGATGAAATTCAATAAAATTTGACCAAAAAGTAACATGTTTTATTTCATCAATAAAGAGCAAAAGAGTTATCAAAAGCTATGCACTATTTTTTTTTTTTTTTTTTTAAATTTCATCAACCACCATAGCAATGCCCAAAAAAAAAAAAAGTCTAATCACAAGGTAAAAATTTTTGCAATTTTATGGGGATATGCGTTGTAGAAAAAACAGAAGAAAGGAAGTAAGAAAACAAGAATAAAGAAAGATAGCAAGTTAAAGTGAGTGAAAAGAACTTAAAAATGCATTGAAAGAGTTTTCAAAGCCATCTTTTTAATTTTAAATCTTATATAGCAAGATGAAAAAGTGATACATTCTTATAACAAACTAATAAATTTAGGTAGAATGCCAAATTAACGAATTATATGGTTTAAGAGCAAACCATCACAAACTTGAAAGTCAAAACACTGAAAATTGATCAAGACCATAAGTCGTTATTTCAAATTTCATGAACCCACTTAGAAAGGTTAATTTTATTAGGTCATTTGTGGATATTTTATGTTTAAGAGTGTCTATTTATATTAGTTTTTATCATATCTTGCTAAAAATCTAGATATTTTAGCATCTATACTACAATTCTCTAAACTTCTCTAACTTGTTGATTTTTTACAAAAAATTTCCAATCGAATTAAACTTCTTTGAACCAATTCCTATTTTCAAGTGGTTGAAGTCTAGGGAAAAGTCGAATTTTTGGTTCTTACCAACTTATGAATCTTACTTTAATCCATCATATTTCATAATTTAATGAGTTGTAAGTGCATAATTATGTTTTTTTTTGGCATATTTAAGTGAAGCACAGATCTTTACGACATTTTAATGGAATGCTTTATACTTCTTTACAATTTTTGACCTTTTACAAAAAAATTCTTCATGCAGAATTGGACTTTTCAACAATTAATTCTGAATTTTAACAAGAGTTGGAATTTTTGATCCTTGAACTAAAGCTTGTCTTATCATGTTCCTGCTTCTTGGTCTTCACATAATGTTTTTGTTCATTTCCAGGATGACACTGCGTTTGAGAAGCAGAGTGCTCTTTTTGCTCTGGCAGTATCAGATATAGTCCTAATTAACATGTAAGTTTTGCACTTCTGTAGCGAGGAGTGCTGCTTTTTTGGTGAAGTTTAGTAGAATGGTTGTCTTGTCAATTTAAGTGAGCCAACTTGGTATAATTTGCTCTGCTTACATTTCTGTATTTCTTTTGATTTTCAGGTGGTGCCATGATATTGGCCGTGAGCAGGCTGCAAATAAGCCTCTTTTGAAGACTGTTTTCCAGGTATGTTCTATTTGGATGCACTTTTATGAGCAATTGTTTTGGTTATCAAAGCCTTTTATCATTCATTTGTGGTATTTCTTTCATAGGCCATGATGCGGTTGTTTAGTCCTCGTAAAACAACCTTGCTATTTGTCATTCGTGATAAAACAAAGGTGCTTCTCTCAACTTCTACACTATTTTTGAGAAATTCAGCTTGTCTACTTTTTCTCAGCTGGTGATGCCTTCTGCGTCTTTATCCATTACTTGTTTATGTGCAGACACCACTAGAAAACTTGGAACCTGTTCTCAGGGAAGATATTCAGAAGGTACTGGATCTATTTCTTCATTCTGCAATTTATAACATTCTCAATTATGATTCTGTCTTTACCTAAATATTTGTCTGCAGATTTGGGATAATGTTCCTAAGCCACAAGCCCACAAGGACACGCCATTGAGTGAATTTTTTAACGTAAGACATTATAACCTCACATTATATGTTCATTGTATTGTATTATATTATAGTTATTGAGAAGCAGGAAAGTATCAACAATATATGACATCTTGATATTAAAATGGCCAGGTGGAAGTTACAGCTCTTTCAAGCTATGAAGAAAAGGAAGAGCAATTTAAAGAACAGGTATATGAAACTGAGTGTAGGTTCCTTTTTTTTTTTTTTTTTCCAGCTTAAGGGTATGCAGGCCTCTTAGAGTACCAGCTAGTCTCTTTAGGCATGTGCCAACTTCCTGACCCTCATACACAAAAATTCTACGGAGAGTAGCTTGCTTGGTGCAGGATTCAAACTGAACACTCCTACATCCTAAGACGGGTTTCTAGTGATCACACTAACCTCAAGTTGGATTGATTGTGTGACTTCATTTATCAAAATTTTTCTTTTGTAGATTAAATATCATTTATCAAACTTTGGTTACAAGGGTTCTTTTGGTGTTATTTACAGTAAGTAGTAGGTTTTATTTTTTATTTTTTTAATATTTTGAAATGGAGTATGCAGTAGGTAGTTATATATATTTGACCTGCTAAATCTGAGTTGCCTGATTACTCATGGTCATAGTAGTTAGAATTGTGATGCGAAATAGAATCATGTAAGAGTTAGGTGAATTGAAATGATATTTGAATTGATGAATCATAAGGTTCAATCGCATTATGCAAATCGTGTATGAAAACACACACATATCCCAATCTCTATAAACATGTGAAATTTAATATATACTTTTGTTAACTAATCATTTTAGTCCAAATTAGTTGGGCAAAGCCCGAATACCTTCAGTTCTCAAAAAAAGGGTTAATCATTTGTCCTAATTGAAGATTTTAAATGAACTAATATTTTGTTAAGAATGATCCTTCACTACGGAGTTTATTCCTGCAAAAACTTGCCAAATTTAAAATATGTAACCTAGTCATATTAATTTTTTAATTAAAATTAAAAAATAATACTTTATAATTGTTGATTTCCTAGACAACCTTTCTTTAGGATATGATTTGGAGAACTAATTTCTATATCTGATTTTTTGTTGAAAAACCCATCCTTGTAAAAATTAGTTCACATTGAATTTTTTATCAAGGGTAAAAGGTTAAAAACCATGCCTTAGTATGAGTAATTACATATTTCTTAAATTAGTTTACACATTTTAAGTGCTTAAATTGAAAGTGGAACATGATGTATTAAATCTATGGAATACATTATGTGTATATATATATATATATATATATATATATATATATATATATATATATATATTCTCACTTGAATTGTAGTACTCGAATTGTAAATTGTAAGATTCTACTATCTTTTTAGGATTTTATATAAGATTTAGTGGGATTGGGATTCATGTTAAGTATTTGAATTGATTTCCCTTGTATCTAATCGTGAATCGTAAGATTCATAGATTCAAATAAGGATTTTGTTAACCACGCACATGGTCACTCAGTGATTTCTTTGTATTTGAACCACCTACTGTAATGAGTTCTGCATTGTTGATCTTGTTTTTTT
Organism: Paratinospora sagittata; assembly: GCA_035771175.1. NCBI lineage: Eukaryota > Viridiplantae > Streptophyta > Magnoliopsida > Ranunculales > Menispermaceae > Paratinospora > Paratinospora sagittata. Next base: position 5,699,313 of record CM069611.1, on the reverse strand, counting down.
ATGTTTCTATGACCCTAGGTTGCTAGTCTCAGACAACGATTCTTCCATTCAATTACTCCTGGTGGGCTTGCTGGAGATAGACGTGCTGTTGTTCCTGCATCAGGGTTTTCTTTTAGTGCACAACAGATCTGGAAAATTATAAAGGAGAATAAGGACCTTGACCTTCCTGCTCACAAGGTAATGATGTGAATCCCTTAGAAACTAGTACTAGGAGATGTGGAAGTTCGTGTTTGTTCATTATGATACTTTGTTTTGCAGGTTATGGTTGCCACGGTACGTTGTGAAGAAATTGCCAATGAGAAGTTTGCTAGTTTAACAGAGAACGAGGTACTTATTGTTCCTTATTGGTGATTTCTAATAGTCAATGTTTTTCTTATTGTGAAATTGATGGCATATACCTGCACCTTTTCATTGGAACTATGCAGGCATGGCTTGAGTTGGAAGAGGCTGTACAATCAGGTCCAGTTATGGGATTTGGGAAGAAGCTTGGTTTAATACTTGAGAAATGTTTGTCTGAGTGAGTATTTTACTTATTACGTAGAGAAGTTATGTATTTGCACCAGCCTAATTATTAATTTTCAATGATCTATACTTCATGTATTTTATTCATCAATGTACTAGTTTTCAATGATACATACTTTTTTGGATTTGTCTACGACTTTATTTCTTAAAATTTTCTCCTTTTCCTTTTTGGTTTTCTAGTCAGATTATTGCGTGCGTTTTAATCTAAAATGCACAGATTATAGTTTATGTTTTCAATAACCAGAACTTAGTTTGGTTTCATGTTGGCTTAAATGGCATAATGAAGCACAACTCAGTTTTATTTGAAAACTTCTGCTTGTAATATGATTTATTTTCTTCTTTATTGGTTGTAATCTGATATTTTATTAATCCTAGGAATCATTTTCTTCGTTGTCAACTTGGCTTGTTTGATGTCATTGGACTACATGTGAAGTGGATAATATTAAATTAGCTGTGTTAAACTTCGAGCTGTTGGATTGTGTTTGAAGGTATGATGTGGAAGTCATTTATTTCGATGAAGGTGTCAGGACAGCAAAGCGACAGCAGTTGGAAGCCAAATTGCTTCATGTATATTCTGTGTCCCTTCTCTTTCAAGATTCTAGAAAACATTTCATTAGATAAATGAAAACAAAATTTATGTACCTTCGTAAATTTTTCTGAGTGAATTGAAATGGTTTATGAAACTTTTTTGCAATATGCATTAAGAAAAGGTTCAAAAATTTGTGAGACACAATCATGGTGATTTCCTTAGGTGAGGCCGATGATGAGTAAGCCTCACATTTTTCTAGGGAAATCCTTAAAAATAACAAGAACTTCACCAAAATTCTAAAAATATACATATATTTATAATAAATGAAGAAACATCTAAAAATAAGCAAACTATTGACTATTTTTATTTTTGTTCTCTTATCAAATAACAATGTTGAGCACTCAAGTGGTTTGACTTACCATGCCAATGCTTCCAATTGTTATAAGCATTATTACAAACTTAATGAGGGCATATTGTAAGCCAAGCTTTCCAAATTTTATACTTTTAATTCCTATAAAAAAAAAGGAATTGGGGAGTTAGAAAATAGATTGCTAAAATATTATGCTTTTTTAACTTTTTACCATCTTTTAGTAACATTTTTAACTTGAAGATGATGTAAGTTGTAATTAGTGTCATTAAAATAGTTATTAGGTTAACATTTCTATAATAGAGTTGAAGATATGGGAAGGGACTTTGTCAACTAAATAATACTGAAATTAGAAATCTTATTTTAAAACTTGATATGTTGATCAACATGTCGACATGTTAGTGTTGACATGGGCCGCATAACATTGCCTTACCCCTTCATAAAAAGAGGCTACTTCTGGATTTGAACCCATGATCTTTAGGTCACAATGGAGTACCTTTACCATTGTGCTAAGGCCATTTCCAAAAATTTGATTTCTTTCAACTATAAACTCATTTGTTTTCTACGTTAAATGTGTTCATTTGAATCTTTATGCATGAGGTCATGCCTTCATGGAAAATGGACAATGGACAATATAATCTCTTGATTTTGAAGTCCTGAGAATTAATGTTTTTGCCTTAATTCTTCATATCATTGTATGTGTCTTGTTGAGCTTTTTGCAGTTAGTTCAGCCTGCTTATCAATCCATGTTGGGGCATCTGCGGTCTAGAACTTTGGAGAACTTCAAGGAAGCATTGGACATGGCTTTGAGTAAAGGGGAAGAATTTGCTGTTGCTGCTCGTATTTGTACTCAATCGTCCATGTCATTGTTTGATGAAGGATATGCAGGTATGTTCAAGGTCTTTGATCAATTTCAACTCAGTATCTATTGAATGCATAAGAAATAAATATAACCATTGTACATAAAGAAGAAAAGACACTGCGTATGATGTTGTCTTTGTAGCCTTACTGAAGATGGTTGAAAAGACCTGTAAACGTAAGTATTCAAAAAAGTTTGAGTTGTATTGTGCATTTGAATCCATATTAAGATCAGACATGTTCCATCCAATTTTGTTTGGTTACTTTCCATGTTAATGGAGCACCGAGAAATGTGAGTTTTTTTACTTGTAACTCAATTCAACACAACAAAGCCTTGTACCAACCACATAGGATTGGCTTCACAAATTTGCTTCCTCCATTCTATCCATAGCTAAGCCAACAATTATAATAATAAAATAATTATATCTTAATTTGTTCTATCCATATTGTTATAGGTTTGTCTCTGCTTCTATCAGAAATATAATTTTATAACAAAACGAGAAAAAGCATTTTCTGAATCTCATTTGCTTACTTGCCTGCTCAATGGAAATATGAAGAAATGTAGATTTTTTTATATGAGAGTAAATATATATGTGTTTAGTCAGGTTACTATTTCTGTTTATTTTTTTCTTCTCCCTCTTTATAAATGTTCTGAAAGACATGAAAAGAAATGTATTGATCTAGTCGTATAATCTATTGTAAAATAAAGGTTGTTAGATGGTGGTGGTTCTGCTTATGTAGAGGCTTGCGAGGGTCTAGGATGGGTGTGATTCTAAAAGTGGCTACCGTCAATACTCAAACCTGTATTCTTTTGCTAGTTGGTTTCAAACTTCTACCTTTGCTCCAAAGCACTCACTGGCACTGCTACTATAGGTTGAAAGATGTTATAGGTTCAGTTATTGCGAAAAGGAGAAATGGAAAATGAGCTTTAGGAATTTTATGAGTACTATAAAAGAATGGTGTACTTAATGCATGATATCCCACTGTTGCAAGGTTTGGGGAAGAGTTACTATACGTTGCCTTACCCCTTACTTGGCGGAGAGGTGGGTTCTAATTTCAAACCTGTGACGTCCAAGTTGCAATTAAGTATACTCGACTTGGTGGAGAGGTGGTTTCTAGTTTCAAACCTGTGACATCCAGGTCACAATTGAGTAAACTTTGCAATTGAGCGAAGGCTAACCCTTCTGAGTCGGCAATTTCCCAGCTAGTTGGTGCTATCTAGTTGTTAGAAATGATACAGTAATAGCAACTGAAAGCCTTATCTCAACTTGTTGGAAAATGACATGATGCATTTTTATGAACTGGAAAATCTGGAAAGTTGTTTTATGTTGTATGCTAATCTTCTTAGGATTACAGATGTGGATGTTAAATTAGCAAATTGGGAACCGTCCAAAGTTCGAGATAAACTTCGACGTGATATTGATGCACATGTTGCTTCAGTCCGTGCTGCCAAATTATCTGAACTTACTGCTCTCTATGAGGTATAGTAAAGGAGTTAGTTGTCCTATAACATGTAACATCTCATTATAGGAAATATCACATATTCATCAATATATTCAAAATATCACCAGGGACAATTGAGCAAGGCACTGTCAGAACCTGTTGAGGCTCTTCTAGATGCAGCTAGCAATGACACCTGGCCCGCTATAAGAAACCTTCTTCGCCGTGAAACACAATCAGCTGTCTCTGGGCTTTCTTCTGCACTTTCTGGATTTGACATTGAGCAAAAGACCGTAGATGAAATGCTTGCAAGCTTAGAGAATTATGCAAGAGGGGTGGTTGAAACAAAGGCCAAAGAAGAAGCTGGAAGGGTCTTGATTCGTATGAAGGATAGGTAAGCATTCCTGAAAACATGTATGTACTCCAATCTGTTTTTGTGCAGCCTTTTGAACTATAAAGAAAATGGAACTTGCAGGTTTTCAACACTGTTTGGCCATGATGCTGATGGAATGCCTAGGGTTTGGACTGGGAAGGAAGATATTCGAGCAATCACAAAAACTGCTCGCTCTTCCGTATGTTGTTCACTCTTAACTAAGTGATCATATTTTAATTTTGTCTTGCATGTAAAGCCCTTAATATCTTGGTACTTCCTTTTCAGTCATTGAAGGTGCTCTCCGTTATGGCAGCAATTCGGTTGGAAGATGATCCTGATAACATTGAAAATACTCTAGCAGTTGCTCTAGTTGATACCAGCAATAGTGCTAGTGCTAGTAAGAGCATCTCGTCATTTGACCCACTCGCTTCAAACACTTGGGAAGAGGTGACAATTTTGGCTAATCTTGACGTGTTTCTTAGACCTTTTTTTTCATAAGTTATATCCTGCTACTGTAATGTTTTTTACTCTAAAATTCTTAGTTAATTCTATATATTGTTTTTTCATGATAAATATGTTAGAAAAAAGAGGGGGGCTTCAGAAAAAAATAAAAATAAAAATAAAAGAAGAAGAAGAAGAAGAAGAATCATCCTTACATAGTTGCTATTGACTTGGGAAAGCCTATGGCAGGTTTTCTCAAGATCATTTATTGGGCTATAGAAAAGAAAAGGGTCTTGGGTAGGTAGAGAAGGATATCTATTATGAAGCGTCAACTAATGTTTGGAGCGAGGACAATTGGGTGAGAGAATTAAGTTTGTTATTTGCTTGGTGTACTCTAGCTCAACACTGAACCTTACCTGTTTACATTAGTTATGAATGGATTGGTTAGGCATATAATGGAGGTCTCATGGTGTATATTGTTTGGTGATGATATTGTATTAAGTGATAGTAATAGAGAGAGATGCTAATTTAGAACTTTTGAGAAGTGCTTTAAAGGGATAATAATGGAGGTAAATGCAAATGTAGAACTTTTGAAAAAGCTTTAGGATAATCTGATGGTTACTAGCATTGTCTTGTCTCAACCATCCATTAGGAGAGGGATTTTGAGGATTATGTTACCATGGAATACGATGGTTGAAGTTGAGACTTGAGATTTACATCCGGAGTTTTGTTTCATAATTTATATTATACCTGTAGGATAATTTGAAAAAAAAAAAACTGCTATTAATTAGCTATGTTATGTGGAGGTAAATAATTATCGAACAAGTAAAAATAGATATATAAAAACAAAATTATTGGCAAACTAGGAAAAATAGACATAAAATATTGACTAAACTTGAGATTTTCTTCTTCTTTATTTATAATTTGTATTATTTAATGAGTGTACTGGAGATGATGTTAATATGCAGCAAAATTAGAAAGGATAGAGTAATAAACTGCCTTGTGAGAGCTTGTTGACATTGCTAATTGAGGATTATATATGGAAATTTCCTGGGATAATCTTGCCAACTAAGATGAAGATGAAAAGGCCTAAATTGACTGAAATTGCCATTGCTTGAGAAGATGGCCATATCTTTCACAGAAATATGACCTTAGACAAAATTAAATGATAGAACAAAATTTGTTTCTTCAGTTCTTAATGGTTGGCATAAGACTTAATGTTGATGAATAAGTATATTAGAAAAGGGAGGGATTGCATATTTTACAGTATCTAAATACATCTTAACTTTACGCTGGTTTACTTGCTGCAGTGGAAGAGGTTTTCTTTTCTGTGTATGATTTTGTTAGTAAATTCATAGAAGATTCTTAGATGCTAAATGAATTTTGATCATGATTGCTGGCTTAAAATTTTTTGGTTATGATTTGAAGCATGGATTTGAAGGGAAAGCATTTTATTTGTTTTATTATTGAGAGCTGAGTGTATCCAGTCTTTGCCTGACTAATTCCTTGAGGCCCTAGTGGCTTGAGCGGGAGATGCCCCCTGTGGCAATCCAAGTCCAATGCTTAGCATTAGGCCTTTGGAAAGCGTTTTTTATTAAGATGCCTTATGCCTACTGTACTAAGTACAAAGAACTTCATTACCTATAAAAACATAGGACTTCATGCTCATTGATGATTTTTATATAATTCCCTTGTGTAGTAGTGAAAGACAAGAACCATTTACTTTATATTCTCACACTCAACTAAAGTATCATATTATTCTTTCCCAGGTATCATCAGCCAAAACTTTGATTACTCCTGTCCAGTGTAAGTCATTGTGGAGACAATTCAAGGTAGAGACAGAATATAGTGTCACACAGGCCATTGCTGCTCAGGTTTGTTCTCAAACTTATTGTACTTTTAAGTATCCATGTAATTGCTTTTTTGGTTTCTTGTTCTTAAACAAAATCACAAGTTCATCTTTTCCATTCAGTTAAAAGTAATAATAGTAATATTTATTCATTTATTTTCGTTGTTGCTGTTGCTACTACTACTATTACTATGATGAATATCATCCTCCTCTGTTAACATAAACATCATAATCATCATTATCATTGTTACTCCTTGTACATTGGCATCTTGTTAACTTTCTACAAGTTAATGTTTTGCTGATGACATTACCTTCTAATGTGGCTTGACTCTGAACCGTCTGCAGAATAATTTTATTTCAACTTCAAATTTTTGTGCTAGATGCTGTTGAATGTTTCACTTAAGGAAGACTAAGTTGTTAGGGGCAGATATGTTCTGGTGGAATTAAATTCTCCCATATGTAGTGCTTACCTATAAGACTATGGCCATTTAAGGTTTCAAATAATAAAGTAACGTAATAATTTCCTTTTCCCTTCATAACTTCTGAAAGAAACATTTCTATGGCCATTTTAGATTTAAATATCTGTGAAACATTTCTATAAAGGATGTAATATAACTTTTTTTTTCTTCCCCTCGTAACCTTTCAGGAAGCGAACAAACGTAACAACAACTGGTTACCACCTCCTTGGGCAATTGTTGCGTTGGTTGTTCTGGGATTCAATGAGTTTATGACACTGTTAAGGTATAATGCTTGTTAAATTTTAACTCGGTTTTTCCCCAAACTTTCAATCTCTTCCCTAGTTGCAAACTAATACTCGTTTCCTTTGCTCAACCCTATTTTTGACAGGAACCCTTTATATCTTGGCGTTATCTTTGTTACCTTCCTAGTTCTCAAAGCATTATGGGTGCAACTTGACATCTCGGGTGAATTCCGCAATGGCGCTGTGAGTATTTCCATTATCCAAAATTGAACTTTTAGGCCCCCTTTTAGTTAAGGAGTCTCTCTTCTTTCCATTAATTAATGGGATCCTGATTTTTGGAGCTATGCACTTTTGCAGCTACCAGGGCTTCTCTCCTTATCTACCAAGTTTCTTCCAACTGTGATGAACCTTCTCAAGAAACTTGCAGAGGAAGGCAACAAGCCTGCCACTGCTGGTCCTCAAAGAAATCCTACTTTAGAGCCAAATTTAGGGAACGGTGTAGCCAATGACGACGATTCATCTTCAAGAGTGTCGTCTAATGTTACATCAGAAAAAGGGGCTGAATACTCGAGCCCTTTACGGCACTGAGAAGGCGAGAAGATTAAAATCTTTGAATTGATGATATTTCAATGGTGCTGATCAGGGCCCAGTTGGTGGTTCTCAAGCATGCAAGAGCTGGTTTTTATGTTTAGATGTCAATTGTTTTGCTCGGTATAATATTTGTGGGATGCAGAGAGGAATTGTATGTGGTAGTGTTTATTAGTGTTGTTGAGAAAAAAGAGATTTTGAAGTCACTGAGTTTCTTGTAAGGGGCTTCATCATGCTGGGGGTTGTGATTTGATTTCCATCAGCCCCCTAAAATAGTTTTCCACCTTTTTTCTGCTCTTTTCTGGTCGTTTTTGTTTATGCTTTTTTTTTTTTTTTTCTTTTTTTCTCCCCCTAATGATTTGCAATGATGCAATCTAATGTGAGGTATGTTACAAGGTCTATATCAGTCAAATGGTAGATTTCTGTTTTGTTTCATGTCTTTTTGGTTTTTTTTTTTTTTTTTTTTTGAAGGTGTGGGGAGGTTTTATTTTTTTAGATACAAGGTTAACTTTGAATTAAATTGGTGAGAGCTGGGGTCAAACTAAAACTGTGTCATGGGTTTCAAAAACCTTAAGAAATGGTCCCAGACCATCTCAATGTCTACTTTTGTCTACTGAGAAAGGGGTTTTTGACATGATTATTTTTTAAAAATAAAATAATTTTATAAATATTATTTTTACACAAATAATGACTCTGTTGTTTTATTTTATTGTTTATAACACAGTCAGTGTGTCAAATAAGCGTCATGTGGGCGTGTAGGTGATATTTTTAAGGAAGGTGTTTTTTAAAAAGGTGCCTTCTCTGTATAATTTTTTTTAGCGTTTTTTTAAAAGACGTCTTTTCTTCACAATTTTTTTTTAAGTGAAGGAAGACGTTTTTTTTCCTTCACAATTTTTTTTTTCTCTGACGTCTTTTCAAAAGACGCTTTTCCTTTATAATGTTTTTTTTTTTTTTTAAATTTTTTTTTGTACTTTTTATTATTATTTTTGGTTGGTTGGATTATTCTAGTGCCAATCATTAACGGTTGCCCTGCTCATTTTTGGATAAAAAATCAATTTGGAATTCAACTGCAGTACTGCTGCTTCTTGATTGTTAATTTGTTGTAGAATTGAGTTTCTCTATCTGTTCTTGGATACCTTTGGTTAGAAATTAAGGGTTTCATGTTTGTGCGAGATCAATATTTGGTAGTGAATGTTGCGGTGAGAGAGGTTTTAGGAAAAGGGTAAAAGGAAATTTTGTGTCTTTTTTAGTTATCAAGTTCAATTTTTGAGTTCTTTAAGCGTTATCTTTCCTTGTTTGGTATAGTAGTATTGTTAGGAGAACCTTTTGGAAAATCTATTTCTTGAATTGATATATTACTCAAGCCTCTTTTTAGTTTCTGGCGGATTGACTCAAGTTGGTTTAATCCTACCTTCTTGTTCTTACCAATGTTTTTTGATGCACAAATTTTGAGTGACATTGGGAGATTGAGGGCAATTGGGAATCAATAATGGCTGGTTTTGAATCTATGATCCCAACAGTTGACAGTGAAGAAAATGTGATAGCTGCTGCGCAACATATTATAAAAGTGCTACGTACAAGAAAGAACCTAACAGAGGACATGAGAAAGATTTTAGAGAACCTTGGTGTTCATTTGTCTACTATGGCGATAAACTTGGAAAACAAAGCAATAGGAATTCATGAAATTAAAGAACAGCTTAAACAAAAGCCTCCCTTCTTGTGCAAGGGAAGACATCTTTTCAAAAGACGCTTTCCCTTCACTTAAAAAAAAAACATTTGTGAAGGGAAGACGTTTTTTCAAAAGACGCATTCCCTTCACTTTAAAAAAAAAAAAATTTGTGAAGAGAATGCGTCTTTTTCTTTGAAAATGCCACCTACGCGCCCACATGCGCGCTGACTGTGCTATGAACAGTAAAATAAGATAAAAGAGTCATTATTTGTGTGTGAATGACATTTATAAAATTATTTTAATTTTGAAGGGTAATCATGTCAAAAGCCCGTGAGAAAGGCTACTCTTTGCACCACATGTCTTAATTGTATCAAAACATCAAAAAATTTTGGTTGCATCATCAAGAATGTTAAGTGGAGAGTAAGAGGGTTGTGGAGGTTGTTGAATGTCAAGTGTTTAGTCATCAAAGTGAAGCGAAGAGTTCTAAAAATTCACACGTGACTGTAAAACTGTTTGGAAAGTTTATGAAAAGTGCCTTTTGTCAATAAAATAAGTTTTAACTTGGGGCATTTTGTTGTTTAATCAAAAAGTTATAAAGGATATTTATAACAAGGAAAATGCGTTGGAAACACTTTTTAATTGTAACATTTTTGAGAGTTGTCAGATTGTCTCGAATCACATATCAACACGTGATTTGAAACAATCCAACAATTCCAAGACAATGTCAACAAAGTGTGTTTTTAAAATATTTTCCAAAGGACAATAAGGATTTTGAAGACCATGGTAGAATTCAAAGTCCCATATTTCAAAGGTCCACTTCTGCACTTGCAAGGACAGCCTTCTTAAATAATGTTAAGAAACCTTCTTCCCCTTAATCTGTTTCCCAAATTAAGCATATAATGCTTAGACTCTCTTCTAAATTATAAAAAAATGATGGTTAGACAGGGTAATGTATTACAAACTATAACCCCACCCACCCCACATTTCAGAAGCTAAAATTATAATCAATAGAACTAATATTTCCCAAAGTGTAAGCCACAAACTTTTCAGAGAGATTATTAAGTGCACAGCATGTTATGCACACACTAATATTCATACCTTACATCTATTAGGAAAATGCTGTCCCTTGACAAAGAATAATGAATAATGCTTCCCTGCATCAAGACACTTATCTTCAAGACAAACTTGCCTAAAAAATACATGAAGATGGGAAAAGCTTTTGAAGGTAGCTTAAAAAAAAACCTGATTTTGCACCCGTGATGAAGAACCCGCCCATGATACAGTATGATCACCGCGCTTAGTTAGTTGCAAGTACAGTAAGTCTTCGAGAAATGTACTACCGGTCATCAGGGGGCAGAGTTGGACTTTTGGAGCACATACTGATTCTATGAAGTTCCTTCATCCGAACAGCTGGGTTGCATAAACCTGAAAATTTCCCGAGTTCTTTCCTTAATGGAGAGGATTATATACATAAGCATAGTTTCAAGCCGATTAGCTAATGGTCATATAAAAATCTAAGCATTGAACAAAATTGTTTGCAAGCCATACTTGCATCAAAATCAAATAGGATTTGTTGGTTCCTCATCTAAAAAGTTGTAGCCTGTCAATGGGTACAAGTACAACTAAGTGAGTGAAGAACAAGTTGTAGTGAAGGGGTATAGTGTCTAGTTTTATGGTGTCAACTACTAACATTCTCTTTTCCCCCTTGGGAAAGAGTTAAATTCAGTTTGGGTCTAATTCTAGAGTCACCAAGGGTTTCAAATGGATGTAATTACTGCTTTGATGCATGGTAATTTTGTTGAAGTTAATATGAATCAAACAACTACCTGGAGTTGTTGGGGGAACTATAAAAGGTACTGAAGCCGTTACAATAATCTATGTTCCGAAACAATTGTCTGAGGACATATGGACTAATTATCAAAGTGAAAAGGGTGAATATAGTGTATGAGGCTCCCTCTATTACAGGGTGTATAGAGAATAAGCTGATGCGCACAGCCTTTCCCCCACACTGCAGAGAGGTTTTTGAATTCAAATTTATGACCATGTCCCAATGGAGCAACATTCTCTTCATGGTCAATCAACAATAGCTGGTCATATTATGCTTTAGTGACATTTGTGCGGGCCAAATAATGACATTTGTGAACAAAAACAATTTATGAGGGCCTGCCAGATATCATAGAAGAGGAATAAAAGGAGCAGTTTCTGGTCAAAATCAAGATACTGCCTTGAAAAATGTAAGATGTAAAAACTAATCTTTTTTTTTTTTCTGAAAGAAAAATTAATCTATTTTTTGGCTCCCAAAATATCATGGATACCATCTAAAGTAAATATGCTATCATGGGAAATAATCTGTTGAGTGTTGACCAACGAAAAAGGTTCAGAGGCAGTAGTGTTATTGGAGAATGGATTCAATGGTGATGATGAAAATCCATGATGCTACTAGAGCTAACACAACTGAGATTATTGATACGATTTGTATTTAGACCTACATTCATCACAAAGTATTTCTAGGATGATGATGATGCCTAGCAATTTCAATATTTATGGAGTTGAGATTTGTTTTATATTTTGAAACGATGGTTGAGGTGGGAAATAGGCCTGAGTGTTGCTTAGAGATACAGAAGAAACAAAGATAATTATATTACTTAACTAGTAAATCAGCATACATGTATGGAGATATTGAAGACTTGCTAAGGCAACATATAGAGGCATAGAAGTAAGATTAGTGCTGTCAAGGCGCCAAGGCAATGTGTAAGCGATTGGCCCCATTTAGGCGAGGCGGTGCCTACACATGGCCTAGGAATTGTAAATAATATTTATTTATAGTTCCCTAAATAAATGATTAGTTACTTTTTCTAATACAACCTTTATATATGTAATTATAGAAGTATATTGTGTAAAAAAAAGATATAAGTATAAAAACACTCTTCAATCTTGTGTCCAAAATTATAAAAACAGAAGAAAAAAAGGACAAGTTGGCATATAATGAAAGTATAACAATTTAAAGAGTCATATTTGATGTAATACTTATGATGAAATGAAAAATATTTTGCAGCAATATAATAATAGTATAGAAAATCAGAATTAGAAAATAGGAAAAAAGAAAAATATATAACTTGCAGAATGAAAATATGAGTATACTACTAGAATTGAAAGTTATGCAAATTTTGAAGCTATACAATCACAAAATAACAATACAAAAAAAAAAAAGAACCTTACGCTCTATAAATTTAGATTGATCACCCTCAAACATCTAAAAATTTTCAAAGAGCCCCATGGCTTTCCTTAAGTATGGCCTAGGTGATTTAATTGTGGCCTACGCAATGGACTAGTCGTGGCCTAGACAACTCTAAGTAAGATACTAATAAAAAATTCTATAAAATGCAACTATCATTTGTAAATATAGCACAACATAAAATAATTACCTATGAATTAGTTTGACGTATGCTATCTCATTGAGTAACTATATCAAGTACCCGATTGACAAACTTGATATATATATATATATATATATATATATGTGTGTTATGGAGAAGAACAAAATCTGTGAGATTTATTTCCTTTAAGGATTTATTTCCTTAGTAGTCGTTATATTTAACAGTTACTAAAATTGTAATTATAGTTATATGTGTGCATAGCCCTGTATGTCTATATATATGGTGTCCCTTTATTAAAACATCATCAAGAATAAGAAAATATTTCCTCTCTTCTACTGTGGACGTAGGCCTTGGAGCCGAACCACGTTACATCTTTGTGTCTTTTATCAGTATTTAACATGGTATCAGAGCTTTGAGCTCGTACAACTGGGAAAATTTTCTTTTCTTCCGATCTTCATCGTCGAAATTGTTTTATTTTGGCCTTCATTGCCGGAACCTTCCTCGTTGGCCTTCATCGCCATTCTTCGTGTTGTTGATTGGTGCATACGTCTACATCACTACTACTATATCACCATCGACTATTGCGTCTTCCTCATCAGCACTGCCAATATCCTAATCGTCGTCGACGCCTTCGTCTCCATTGCTACTGTGTTTCAGTCGCCGCTACTCGAACCCACCATTGCTGATCTTTGACGTTGCTACTGATCTTCGTCGTCTCTCGCGCATCTCTCTCACATGTCTCTCTTGTGCATCACTGCATCTCTCTAATCTCCATTGCCATCTGCAGCTCCTAGTTCGCCTTCTTCGTCATCATCTGATATTCTTCTTTTATTTTTTTTTTCTTTTTTGAGTTTGTAACTTGTAAAAAAAAAAAAAAAAGGAAAAAAAAAATGTCGGTTACTTCCAAAACGGTGCAGACTGAAGAAAGCAGAAGAAGTGTTATGCTCACACTTCAGAAGATGGAAGGCTCAGCTATGGTTGCCAATCGTGGAAATGATCAGAAGACACACACTTCGCGTGCTGAATCATCAAAGGTCCCAAATCGAGACAATAGGGACAATCTATGGTGTACTTATTGTCATAAGACTAGACATACCAGGGCGAAGTGTTGAAAACTTCATGGCAAACCTTCAACTTCCAGTAAAGAATGAGGCTACAAAGGAGGACAGCAGAAGACCAGTGGACAAACACATCTGTCTACTGAACAAACAGTTCCAGACTCCCCAGTGCCAGAAGGATTAAGCCAAAACGACATTGAAAGATTGAAATCTTTGCTTGGCACACTGGATAAACCCTCAGGTACCTGTTCATTGGCCCATTCAGGTAACTTTCCTATTTCTATTGGATTTAACGTCTCGGATAAGTCTTTTGCTAACTCTAGGGTTATAGATTCTGGTGCTACTGATCACATGACCAATTCCCCCAATATATTTCATACTTACAACCCATGTCCTAGTAGTCGGAAAATAGCCACAGTTGATGGATCCTTAACCACAGTTGCTGGTATAGGTGATGTTCACATCAGCCCCACCCTTACACTCAGAAATGTTCTTCACGTTCCTAAACTATCTACTAATCTTATCTCTATTAAAAAAACTGACCCATGATTTGAGTTGTAATGTAACTTTCTTCCCTACTTACTGTGCATTTCAGGACTAGGACTTGGGGACGATGATTGGGCATGCTAAGGAACAGGACGGGTTGTATTACCTTGAGACACTAGTACATCCTATCAAGAGTAACACTTCATTTCTCTCCGAGCACAAATTTTCCAATAAAGAAAAGCTATGGCTCCATCATCGCCGCCTTGGCCATCCTTCTTTTCGAACCCTTAAACTCATGTTTCCTTTTTTGTTTAAATCTCTCAATGTTGAAGATTTTCATTGTGAAGTGTGTGAACTTGCGAAACAGAAGCGTATATCTTTTCCACTTAGTAATGAAAGAAGTTCAGATCCTTTTGATCTCATTCATAGTGATATTTGGGGTCCCTCTCCAATACCTAATGTTTCTGGAGTGCGATGGTTTGTGTCCTTCATTGATGATTGTACTAGAGTCTCATGGATATTCTTATTGAAACAAAAATCCGATCTGAGCTTTGTTCTTCCTACCTTCCATAACATGATACACACCCAGTTTGGTGCTAAAATCAAGAGATTTTGATCTGACAATGCTAGAGACTATTTTAATCAAACATTGATCAATTACTTCTAAAACGAGGGGATCCTTCATGAATCATCCTGTGTTTACACCCCACAACAAAATGGAGTTGGTGAAAGAAAAAACGGCCACCTGCTTGATACAACCCGAGCCTTTTTATTTCAGAATACTATGCCTAAGTCCTATTGGGGGGAAACTGTCCTTATTGCAACACACCTTATTAACCGCCTACCATCCCGGACCCTTGGTTTCAAGAGTCCTATGGAAAAGCTATGTCAATTTTACCCTAAGCTCAAAATCTCCAATAATCTTATACCTAAGATATTTGGGTGTGTATCATTTGTCCATGTTCACCAACTTGAACAACATCCAGACTCCTACATCATTATCCGAGGCTTTATCTAATACAAATTGGAAACAAGCTATGAATGTGAAAATAGAAGCCCTGGAGAAAAATACAACATGAGAGTTGGTAGACTTGCCTGCAGGAAAGAAACCTGAGGGATGCAAATGGGTTTATACAGTAAAATACAAAACAAATGGGTCCCTAGAGCGCTACAAGGCAAGATTAGTAGCCAAAGATATACTCAGACATATGGTGTGGACTATCAAGAGACATTTACTCCGGTTGCAAAAATGAGTACTGTGAGACTTCTTTTGTCATTGGCAGCTAATTATGACTGGGATCTGCAACAATTTGATGTAAAGAATGCATTTTTACATGGGGATTTAGAAGAAGAAATCTATATGGAAGTGCCTCCAGGATTTGACACCACTGATAAAGTGTGTAAATTGAAAAAGGCCCTGTATGGACTTAAACAATCTCCAAGGGCATGGTTTGGTCGGTTTGCCAAAGTAATGACAAATATGGGATATAGACAAAGCCGAGGAGATCACACTCTGTTTATTAAGCACTCGACTTCAGGGGGAGTTACAGCTCTATTAGTGTATGTTGATGACATCATCATGACAGGAAACAATGAGAACGAGAGACAAAATTTGAAACAGTGTTTGACCGAGAAATTTGAGATCAAGGAACTAGGGAGATTGAAATACTTCCTAGGGATTGAAGTGGCACACTCTAAACAGAGAATCTTTATTTCTCAACAGAAGTACATTACAGACCTTCTTAAAGAAACATGGAAGCATGCAAACCAATGAATACTCCTATTGCTCTTAATCACAAGCTTGGAGAAGCTGAAGAAGCGCTGACTATTAATAAGGAGATGTATCAAAGACTAGTAGGAAGACTCATCTATCTCTCTCACACAAGACCTGATATTGCATATGCAGTAAGTGTAATAAGTCAGTTTAAGCACAACCCTAAAGATATTCATTTGCAAGCAGCTAATCGCGTTTTACAGTATCTTAAAGGGACTCCAGGACAGGGCATCTTATTTAAACGACACACAAGAGTGGTTCTTGAAGCATATACTGATTCAGACTATGCTGGTTCAGTAGTTGACAGAAGATCAACTACTGGATATTGTACGTTTCTTGGTGGGAATTTGGTGACATGGCGAAGTAAAAAGCAAAATGTAGTGGCCAAATCTAGTGCTGAAGAAGAATTCCGAGAAATGGCACAAGGGGTTTGTGAGCTATTATGGTTGCAGATAATTTTGATAGATTTGAAGATACACTGGGATGGCCCTATGAGACTCTATTGTAACAATAAATCTGCAATTAGCATTGCCCATAACCCAGTTCAACATAATCGAACTAAGCATATAGAGATTGATAGACATTTTATTAAAGAGAAGCTTGATAGTGGGTTGATCTGTACTCCATATGTATCTACTAATAATCAGCTCGCCGATGTGCTCACTAAAGGGTTAAACCATACTGCATTTCAAGCAAATGTGTCCAAACTGGGAATGATAAACCCTTATTCACCAGCTTGAGGGGGAATGTTGTGGAGAAGAGCAAAATCTGTGGGATTTATTTCCTTCAAGGATTTATTTCCTTCAAGGATTTATTTCCTTTAAGGTTTATTTCCTTTAAGGATTTATTTCCTTTAAGGAAAGATGATAATTTTAGTAGTCGTTTTATTTAGCAGTTACTAAAATTGTAATTATAGCTATATGTGTGCATAGCCCTGTATGTTTATATATATGGTGTCCCTCCATTAAGACATCATCAAGAATAAGAAAATATTTCCTCTCTTCTCCCGTGGATGTAGGCCTTGGAGCCGAACCACGTTACATCTTTGTCTTTTATTAGTATTTAACAATATAAACATTATTGAAATCTTAATGAGCACAAATTACAAGTAGGATTTTTCAAATGTTAGGTTTTTAACTACTAAACGAATAAACAACCATAAACTGAAAACATAGCAAATAGCAAGTGAGAATATTAGATCATTACAACTTTTCACCATCTTCTAAACTATAAAAATGCAATTTGTAATAACAACCATACACGAGAAGTCTTAAGCCATAAGTTAAAATTTGCACGATTATTATTACACTTAAAGGCAACATCAATTGAGGGGCTCAAGGCCCAAAATCTTGGAGGAAAGGCTTGCTAAAACTGCTTCAATCCCATGTGGGAGCAAGCATAAAAAAACTCAATGTCAACACAAGCTTCAACTAATTCTAATGCAAAACTTGCTTACGAATGTCCAATTAGATGTAGAAAACTTATGTAAAATATGAACACGTTGTAGAAGTTTGGCTTTTAGCTAAATGATGGGAAAATCCATTTCTTATTTCAAGATATGCTGAAAAAGTATAATTATGCACTTACAACATACTGAAATGGTGAATTAAACTTAGAGTGATATTTGTAATCTCAATAATGCTTCATGCATACCACACAATTAATAAAAGTTAAGTTCTATTTTTTATGGTGCATTATAAGACTTGATTGGGATTTTTAGCACACGTTATCATACACTTTGTGTACCTTACACGTTCTTTCCTTTTTAAGGTAGATAATGGAGTCTTTCACTTTTTTTTTTAATCTTTCATGCTGTAGTGTTTTCTTAGTTTCAATCCCATGTACATGAGATTGAATATCAACATTATATATTTGTTGTTGCCTTTCAACAAGTTCCAATGATTTTATTTTATTTTATTTTATTTTTTTGAATTTTGTGAATTGTTTTGATTTTTCCTTATATGTTCTAATGCTCAGCGATTATACAAATCGTAAGTTGACCATTATATTTTACATCTTCTTGGAAGATTCTCTTATTTCTTGGAAAAGCAAGAAGCAGTATGTTGTTTCCAGGTCTTTTACAAAAGCTAACTATCAGGGCATGGTATCTACCACCACAGAGATGGTATGGTTCGACAAAATTACTTGCTGATATGGGTGTTTCTCTTACTTCTCCCACTCCTATGTATTGTGAAAATTAGAGTGCTGCTATTCAGATTGCTCTCAACTCGGTCTTTCATGAACGCACAAAGCATATTGAGATAGATTGTTATTTCACCCATTCCCACTTACAGCATGGCACTATTACTTTGTCCTTTGTCTCCTCATCCTTGTAGCTTGCAAACTTCTTCACCAAGTCACACTCCATTCAGCACTTCAAATTTCTTATTGGCAAACCGTGATCCTTCTTAGCAACAACATCTTGAGTTTGAGGGGGATATTTAGGTTATTAGCTATTAGGAAAAGGATAGTTTAGTAAATTTTCTATTAACCCATTATAAGCCTTATTTATCTTCTCTGTACTCATTCTTTTGTAGTCTTAATAGAAACCCTAGATCTCTAGCTAGTTCTCTTTGCTCTATGCTCTTTACATTACTTTCATGACATTAGAGCCTTAGTTTTGCAAGAAGTCTTGGGTTCAATTTATCTCTTCTTCTCTCTTTCATCTCCCCACGTACTAGATGAGGCTACATGTGAGGGGGAGTTTAGCTTTAAGTTTTTCTCTTAGCTCACAAAAGACCTTGAGATTTAGTCATTAAGACTTTTATTGGCCCCTTGCCTCAAGATACACCTTGTGATGTGTGGTCCTGACGCCTTTCAAAACAATTTGAACATCAACATTTATGTAAGAGTGGATGCCAAGGTAATTGTTGATAGTTTTAAGGGGAAGGCATGGTGCCCCTAGGAAACTCCTATGACTTGTAGCTGAAGTCCAAGATTCGCTGCTTCAATCTACCATTGTGAACAAGGGAAACTAATAAGATTGCTAATTATTTCCCACTCATGTGCCTATAGTGGGGAAAGAATATGGTGTCCAGAGGACGTTCTTAGACAAATGCACTAACCATATAATCATCATAGACTCTTGTAATCTTTTTTCTAGGGGTTTAACAACTTTGTTTTTACCTATATATATATATAAACTTTGTGCACTGCATTTGGTTTTCGATTCAAAACTTAGGATTCAACCAAAAAAAACTGAAACAATTTGTTTATGTTTACAGAAACAAAAATTCCTTTTTCTTAGTTACTTTTTCATTTTTTATTTGAAAAACTATTTTTAAGTTTAGCTAGAAAAAGGCTTAATCATAATGAATACGTCTTTGATTTTGTTCAAAGTGAACGGTCTTTTCCCAGCTTAGCTAGTTATAACTTTATGTGTAACCTAATACGAAGAGTTGTATTTGAGTATTGAACCAAATGCAGGCTAAAAGACAAAAAGCCTATCCAAAATTTCTAAAGTAATTGGTTGGGAGGAGAATTGACACAAACAAAAAATCAGAATAAAGTGGTTCGTTGAGGCTATGACAATACAATTTTTCATATAGCCAACATCAAAAGAAGATCAAACTTTGTGATAATATTCATATATAAATTGTGCTGGAAATGAAATTGTATATTATGGTTAATATCTAACTCTACTACTCATAAATGTAGTAGTTTGAATCATAGTTGAATAAGCAAATAGTAAGATTTATGATTGGATTTACCAAAAGTTGATTTCAATCAGCTTCTTAAATTGCTATACTTGTAGATCGCAAGTGAATATGTCTAAAATCGATACTAAATTGAATCAGATTGGTTAAAATCACAGGCTGAATTGTAGTAAATTGGTCTAAATTGCTCGCTAAATTAGTCTCTTTTTTTTTCTTTTTGACAGGAAACAATAAGATCATATTATAGCAAAAACCTCTTACATACAGTCACTTAAAGGGACAATTTGTCCCCTGGGAAGCTACAAAATCCAAAATGGGACACCACCCTTTTAGCCATTCCCCCAACCCATAATCCTTAGCAAGCTTAGAAACACTCACCCACAAAGAAGCAAAAAAAAAAAATGCGATCTAAATAACAGCACTCTCATAAACATATGAGAACTTTATATATGCATCCATACAATTCAGTTTATTGTGAATCGTATGGTACTAAGGTTTCCCATTCCAACTTTCAATTCAATTTGCTAAGCCCAAATAAGATTTTATCTCGATTCACAATTCTTACTATGCTCATAAATAAATTGTTCAATATTTGCACTGAAAATTCTATTGGGAATTACTAGTGATCTCACCACCTGGCACCTTCTATTTCAAACCTAGCAATTATATACAATTCTCAGTTAAACAGGTAACTGGGTTTCAATTGCATCTTTCTCAGAGACAGATTGGAACTCAAGAGGCCCTTTAAGGAAACAGAAAATGTCAAAGCTTTAAGGACCTTTGTGATGATTGTTTTTGGAGACTTTCCTATGAAATCCAACAAATAAAATTTGCACACTAATTAAGAAATGATACCATTGATGAGGTTTGTGACATGCAAAAGACTGGGTACATTGAATCATTGCTCCTATTCCTGAAGTACACGGGCATTAGCGTAAGCAGATCAATAAGCAGTGGACATCTACATGCGCAATTACTAACCCACCAGCAACTAACTTCAGATTATCCTTTCAAAACATTAAGCTTTATTCGCAGAAAATAAATTTACTAAAGGGTTCAGTGAATGAGTTATATAGATTAAAGAAAGAATCAGGTATGCAACTCTTTGGCTTCAACATTGACTATTTACCAACTAAAAACCCAATAAGTTTTCTTATAAGACATATTGGCTAATAACCCTTGATAAAGTTATACAGAGAATCAAGATTAGTGTACCGACCCAAATAATTAGGAAAGGCTTATGTTGTTATGTCTTTGACCCTTCCAAGCAAAATACCCAATATCAATGGATTATATGCATGACTTGACCCTCAGAAAGTCACTAGACACAAATCCAAAACAATTGAGTTTTATATGGAGTGTCTACTTGGTTTGTGGTCCAACGTGTCTAAACACAATCAGAGATTTATGGAAGTTATGTTTCTGGTCAAAAAAAAAAGAAAAGAATTAGGAGTTAATATTACTCAAATTCCCGTACCTAGAATCATGATTCATAGTATTTATGAATTCATATGTGCATTCTTAGAACCATGACTTCACATCAAATATTGCAACGAACTCAAGTTTCTTGCCTTGAGCAATTCAAATAGAAAACCAAAGTTTATATTTCAGTATGCTATAATTCTATAAATTATCATGCACAATATCTCAGCCTTCAAAACCTATATTCTTTATAATAATTTATGTGTCAATCTATAGAACTATATTTAGAGGTTTTGGGCATTCTATGATATAGATTTGTCGTGGAAGCAAGAACGAAAATACTCAAAAATAAACCAAATATATATTTTATTAAATAAAATATTCAAAGGTAAAAAAATTGATCTTCATCTATTAAATTTCGTAATTGGAGCTCCTTTTATAAATAACTCCCCTAAAACATCTTAGAAACTAACTAAAACACCTAAAAATAAGTTTCCTAACCTATCTATAACATAAAAGCAACTTCCTAATCCTATTAGAACTCTATTTAAACACTTCTAAACACTTTTTAATATACTTAAATAATAAAAACGAATTTTAAAAACTATCTACAACTACCACTAAAAAATTAAATATATCAAAATAAAAACTTCCCTAAAAAATGAAACTAAAATAAAAAAACATTCTAAGATATGATATACACCATTCTAAGGATCCGTGAATTCATATAATTCACTCATGGCCATTTGGCCTAGCTAGAAGTTTAATAGCAAGCAACAACTAATCTGATTAGGTACACATTGTCAAGCTTGCACACATAACACATAATATGAATCCAAATTTGATTTCTTAACCCTCACAATAATTCAATTTTTTAAAGACATTGGAAAATATTCAAGAAACAGTAAGCCACCAGCGAAAGTTTGTACCTGAACATTTTGGGATGTCCCAAACTGCAATAGATGTTGGGGTGCATCGAGGATCACATATTGCTCGATTATCTTCATGATGGACATTCATAGCTAGCATCCAGGACCCAATTGTAACATCCTCATTGCTGAACATCCTGAAACTGAAAACAAGAAAAACATCTAGTCATATACCTGAAGAGATAGTAGTAGCTACAAAAAAGAATAGTACCTCAGAGAGCATTGAAATACTAATGGAAACTAAAGAAGAATGCAAAACCTAGAAATAAAATCGAATCATTGATAAGTCTGTTACAAAGGACAACTTCTTATATTAAACTAATAAGTGCTGGACATGATTCTATGCTCATAGAGCATGATAGAAGTGACTTGTAATAAAATGACAATCAATGAACAACGTTAAGAAAAGAAATGAATTTAAAACGTAAATATCCTCACCATAGTTATCAGAATTGTGAATCAGAATCAAATCGTTTGAGAGTTTGGAGAATTAATCAAGATTTGAATTGATAAATCATAGGATTCATGTACATTATATGAATCATGTATAAAAACATATGTTTGAGTCCATATCTGTAAAAACATGGAAGTTAATTTATAATTTGGTTAACTAGACTGTTTGGTTCTAATTGTTTATTTCCTATACCACCATTCTATAGAAGACGATGTTTAGAACTAACTTCCAAAAATGATTTTCTGTTGAAGACCTCATAAAAAATAGCTCACAATAAAAACATTTTTAGGTTAAATGGTTATAAATCATGCCTTAAAGTCATAATAAGTAATTCCACATTTATTCAATACATACAGACATACATATATATATATATATATATATATATATATATATTTTGTTTTGGATATTCGAGGGTATCCAGGTATCTGGTCCCGACTAATCCCTTGGGCCCCTGGTTGTTCGAGTGGGAAACGCCCCCCAGTGGCCAACACTAGTGGAGAGTCGAACTCATGACCTTGTTTCTTGAGACGAGCGCCCCGAGCCGCTCAACCAACCGAATGTTGGTTAATTAGCATAATACATATTAGCTAGTTAAATTTGGAAATTAAAGCACAATACTTTAAGTCTATGATATACAAAATATATATTTTTTTACTTCTAATAAGATTCTTATGAATCGTTTGAATTGTAAGATTTGTATCCTGAATCATAAGATTCTCATATTTTTTAGGATTTAATATAAGATTAAGTCGCATTGAGAATTTGAAATTCATACCTAGGATTCAAATCAATTTCCCTTGAATTAAATTGTGAATTGTAAGATTCATGGATTCAAATTGAGATTCTGACAACTCTGCCTTCACCATAGCCTAAGTAGATCCTTTCTTGGGAGGGATTTCTTAAATGCGAAACGTTTTCCTATAGAACTAGACCAAACAGTTTTATTTTTAAAATATAAGTGAGCTGAGATCTAAACCCATAACCTCACCACCTGCAGTCCATTGTTGAACCATTAAGCTATGGTCCAATCCTCTGATCAAAAAAATATGTTTCCAAGTCAAATAGCATCATCACAACATACTCTGACATGGCAGGCACACTCCTATCTGTTAAACTAAGAAACTTCACAGAAAATTCTTTGATCTCAATTAAAGATGGACATAGGTAAGTTTATTCACTGATTTGAAACATCCAAATAACAGGTCACCTCTCACACTGCTACACACCCCCTTCCCCAAGACAACATAAGAAAGAAAATTTTCCCCAATTCTAACAAATCAAGACGTCAAAATACAATCTGTCCCAATAAAGGAAATCTAACCATCAAGATACAGTGAGTCTTCACAAAATGAACATAGCAGTCAAACAAATATAGAGATTCATGGTGATCATGATAAAATCAATTGTTTGCCAGCCAAACTAACCTTGATTACGCAAGTAAGAAACACATAAGCTCATTAGTAATCCAAAGGAAAGAACTACTATACCGAATACTTAGAACTCACAAAAAGTAATATATACAAATAGATACAAGTAGAAAAACCTGTTATTTTTGGCAGCCACTAGTGATGCAACCACATCAGCAGATAGAACATATATTGGACCATAAGCATGCAAGAAATACTCATTACCAATTAAATTTCCAGATTTCTCGTACCTGAAATTTTGAAATAGAAAAGAACACTTGATAAGAGTTTATAAATTAACAATTCTATTCATTAAACTACAGATTATGTCACAAAGTTAGGACACTACTCAGCAATATTCTCATAAGCAATAGCTATCTCATCTACCATTTCATCTTGGGGTCGGTGATCACTGGTCCTTTCTTCATGCAGCCAATATATGTCATATGATGGGATCGCTCCTTCGCCAGAAGAGTTGCAAGTCGATCTGATAAGAAAAAGACAGACAAATCAAATTACTGATCACTACAATTTCAGGAATATTTATTTCATGCCATTCAAGGTGCACCTGGACGCAAATAAATGTCATCATCAGCTTTGACATAATAATCAGCTTCAAACAGTTCAAAGGCAGCTTTAAAAAATGCCAACCTAAAGATAAAAGAAGAAAAGTTAATGACGAGTTGCATGGAATACTAAAAGATAGAAAATGCTTTAAGAGCCTCAAATCTTACGTTTTATAAGGCAACATTAAGTATTGTTCCTCAACATCTATGATCATGAAATCGTTGTATTTATCAATCTCTTTCTCAAGATCTGTCATCTTCTTAACATCTTTAGAGCGTCCAATGACAAACCGAAATGCTAGTCCTGTTGCTTGCTCCAATCTGCAAAGGTGAGAAGTGAAGTGAAACTCAAATATCAGTAATAATGTCACCTGGCATGGAATAAAATTTATAAATAACTTTTTGTTTCTTATAAACTCATAAATAGAATATGTAACGCCCAGTGGTGAACTCAATGTTGAAAGATCAAAGACCAAAGACCAGCCTTGAGCCAAGGTGAAAGCACCCAAGAAATGGTGAAATTTGAAATCAATGTCTTTGAACAAATATTTAGTAAGTAATACTAGAATAAACTTTGTTTAGAGAGCATCCATCACAAATGAACCACTCTTCAGTCACTTAAAAATAAAAATAAAATTGCAGCTTTTGATAAGTTTCTTTTCCTTTTTTTTCTGTCAAATATATGAACACTTTTTTTTCCATTTGAAAAGAACAACATGATAATTTATTTTAAGATGATGCTGTATGTTTATTGATTGAATATTGATACTGAATCACACTTATTTAAAAAAATAAGAAAAAGAAAAAAGAAAAGGGAAAGTGTAATTTGATAGGCAAAGGAATAAAACCAATATGCCCCCAACACAAGCTTTAAGGGTAGGAACAGTAAATTTTAAGTCAAGACACACAGAAGAACCCAAAGCTTCATGTGGGCGGTATTGTTAATTTTAGAATGCTGCTTAGAACATTGCAGAATTAAGTCAAAAAGGTGTATGTGTGTGTATATAGATATATGAGAGGCCATGAATGTTTATGTCTATGATTGTTTAATATACATAGTTGGGGCTCCATGTATAAACTATTATAGCTTTTAGGTTAGAGCTTTATTATTTAGGAGGTCCTATGTTCAAACCTCCTAGTAAGCATTTGCTTATTTGCTTGTTTCTCTTAATTATAAACCATGTCTTTCCTCCCTATTATAATTATAGTTTACAGGCCATCGTGCATGTGACAGGGAGTTTTATTGTCCATGCTCTCTTGATATACATAGTTGGGCCTCTACTAGTCAACAATAGCTTTAATGTCATGTAATTTACATGGTTAAAGCTAAATTATTTGAAGTCGAGGTGCAACACTGGTACTCTTTCTACCACTATGTATGGACATGGTCTCAAAAAGACTCATTAGTTGTAATTTATCTGCTATAGAACACTCATATCATAACAATTAAAATTGCTTATAGATTGAAGTTGGCCAATACATTTTGAATCTTGCAATAGATCAAAGCTTAAGAATCAGACTCGGGAAACACGCTTTCGAATCACACCATTTTATAACCATCAAAATATCAGATCAGATCATATTCTGCTCTTTTGAATCATGCATTGCATACATGATTGAATTGTTTCAGAAATTGTTTTTCCAAAATATGTTACCTCAGCATTTTTTCTTTGCAATATATCTTGTAAAAGGGAACTAACTAAGCCATTTAAATTAGACTTCATTAACAGAGCATCTCAATAAAACAAATTTTTGACCAAAACACATTAAATTAGGCAAAACAAAAAATACCCCATGATGTAATCCAATAAAAAGAACACAAAAATGAGCATTTTTTTTTTATAATCAAAACACCAACTAAACCCCAAACACAATTCCCAGAGATCAGCATATATTGACAACCCCAAAATTACAACGCTTCAGATCAAGATTACCAAAAAAAAATGTGGAGAAACAACAACTTAATAATGAACTCAACTAATAACGAAAAAGCATACCTCAAGAGAGAATCGTGATCGGAAGGGAACCAAGTACTTCTCAAAGTAGAACGGCGATCAAAAGAACCGAAGCCAGTCTGAACCCCGACGAACCCAAGAAGCTTGGGTCGCTCAATGACACTATCTCCATCGGAAAGCTTATTACGGGAATTGGCGGCGAAAGGGTAAAATGGGCGGAAAGTGTCGAGGGTGCGGCCGCAGCGAAAGAGTGGAAGAGTTGGAGAATTGGGACGGAGAAGGGCCGCGACAGAGAGTACGATTCCGGCGAGGCCAACGGAGAAGGAGACGACGGAGAAGATAATGAGAGGAAGAGGAAGGCGAGATGATGAGATTGATGATTTTTTGGAGGGTTTATTATCATCGTCGTCTTTGGAATAGAGTGAAGAAGAAGAAGAGCGGGAAGAGAATAGAGGGAGGGAGACAGAAAGAGAGCGTGGCATTTTTGGGGGATTTACAACTGCAACACAACTAACTGTAACATATTATTATTACACCGAGAAGAAGAAATTTTGGCAAAATTGAGTTCAAACAAAAATTGGCAGGAAAAGACAGTGGGGAACTAAATAACAACAATATCAACATCAAGTCTTTCGTTGCACCGACAGTATTTATTTTTTGTTGACCACTAACCTTACACCACAAAATTTAAAAAAAAACTATTTTCTAAATTACTCTCATATCATTTAACCAAAATTACCTTACTTTTAAATGTTTTACTATTTCTCTCACACTCATCTACTAAACTTATCCACCGCCCATTATCTTTTTCATCTCTCTCCATCTTCATTTCTCTCTATTGTATACATTTTGGTAGCATTATGACATAAGAATCAAGCTTGAGTGACGAGTACATCAATCAAAGGTAAGTTTTTATATATTTCAATTTTTTTTTTCAAAAAATGAGGCACTGGTTTGACCATGTGTGGCCGAACCAAAAGCTTCGATTTGACCTTATGTGCCCAAACTTATGCATTTGGTTCCATTGGGTTCGACCAAACCTATGTGTTTGGTTCCAGCCAAGTTTGGCCGAACCTTTTTTTCAGAGTTTTCCTATTTTACAATTAACTTGAAAATCTTTTTAGTTATTTTGATGATGTTTATGGCCATTCCAACCCAATTTGGTTGGTGGGGGTACCATTTTCTTATCGTTCCTATCATTTGGCTAACTTGAAAGTATATCAATTCATGAGAACGGGTGGAGAACGGCTAGGGGTGGCAATTCGGGCCTTTTGCCCAGGCTCGGTCCCACTGGGCCTAGGAATAATCAGGCCGGACCGGGCCAGGCCAACATTAAAAGTCTTGGCCCAGACCCAACCTAAAAATACATATAGATCGATTTGGGTCGGGCCTTTGGACCGGGCTTTTGAACAACTAATATAATCAAATACATATTTTAAAGTTAAATTAGTTACAATAAAATATAAATCAGAGAATGAGTGTTTTATAAAATGAGCAGTTGCAGGTTCAAGAACAAAAGAATATGGAATGATTTGAATTCAAAACATTATTTAATCTAAAGTTGTTTTGGGCATGCGAGACAATAAAAATCATCCAGGTGTTAGTGAAAAATATTTCAGTTAAGATAACCTAACAAAATTATACAAGAAATAGAAAAAATGAATAAGTGAAAGTGCCCACGTTTTTCTCGTCAAATTTTTGTCTCCGGCAATGATAGCGCACTATCGGCCTGTTCATTATGTACGATATTAGCCTATAGTGGGCTATTGAAGCTCGATATACTGAAAATCGAGAGTTCTGATTTTCTGAACTCATTGATAGCGCGTTATCATGCCCTTTGTATAGAAAAATAAAATTTTGGCAATAGCTTGATAGTGAGCTGTCATCAATGATAGCGCACTATTGCCTTCTGAAAACTTTGGCAATTGGCTGGATAGCGGGCTATCATCAATTATAGCGCGCTATAAGTTTCTGATTTTGAAAAAATCAATCTTTTGACATTCAAAAACTATTCCATTGAATCAAAACCCTTTGATATAAGATTAAACACTTTTAAATTATTCAAAACTCATTGAAATTATGATTAAAACCTTTCGGAAAGCATTTTGTTAAAATAAAATACTAAATCAAAGTAATTTTGAAAACTTTACAATTTTGAGAGTTTTAGTGTTGAGATTAGTCGAGAGGTTACCCTACACACCTAAGATCAAACTAATGCATTCCATATGAGATATCTCTTTGTTCTTCATGCTTAATCTTTGTAGACTTTGATAGCTATTATTGGATGTGTTCTTGGTAATTGGTTGTAGCACTTAGAGAAACAATACAAGTAATATCATGTGGTTTGTAATCATCAAAATACCGAGATACCGACGTGAGGAGCATTGGTCCAACAACTAGGTATGTAAATTATTTGTTTTATATAATTTATCTAAAATATGTGTTAATTTATTATAACTGAATGAGTTTATATTTATAGCTAGATAATATCTTTCTTACTTTCATAATTTTAGCTCAACCTGACATTATAATTTAGTTAAATTCATTATATATTTATAATTAGCCCTACTACATACTTTTAGAGAGTATACTTAATAAAGTATATTTGGTAAATAAAATTTTAGAGAGTATAGTTACCAAAGTTGAAATGCATACATGTATTTTTAATTAATTATATGTACTCTTTTTTCGTATTATACTTAATTGAACATATTCTTAATTATGTATATACAATGCAAATATAAACACTTAATTATATATAAGTATATAGCACTCTTCACTATTGTGTTTTCCTTATTATACATACTTTAAATACTCTTAATTATGTCTTTTTCCTTTCATTTTGTAAACTCTTAATTATATATATATATATATATATATATATATATATATATATACATATAAGTTTGTGCGTGTGTATATGCATGTATAATATATTTTCTATTTATATAATACTCTTGAATCTTAATTATGTTTTGTTTTTACCATTTTATACTATAATTATATACTATACTCTTAATAAGAAATAGAGTAGGTATGTGGATTATTCGTATTATATACCTAATTGAACATATTCTTAATAATGTATATATATATATATATATATATATATATATATATGTGTGTGTGTGTGTGTGTGTGTGTGTGTGTGTGTGTGTGTGTGTGTGTGTGTGTGTGTGTGTGTGTGTAACTTTGTATTAAAAGTACATTACAATTTACACATACATATATTTACTCTTGAATCTTAATTATGTTTTGTTTTTACCATTTTATACTATAATTATATACTATACTCTTAATAAGAAATAGAGTAGGTATGTGGATTATTCGTATTATATACCTAATTGAACATATTCTTAATAATGTATATATATATATATATGTATGTATGTATGTATGTATTATGTATGTATGTATAATCGGGCCCCAATTTTCAGGTCTTTGGGTCAGGCCTTTGAACCGGGTTAGCGGGTCAGGTCGGGCCTAACTATGTCATCCTAAACCCGTCCAATAAGTTTTAGGACCCGGTCGGGCCGACCCATGTAATAGTCGGGTCTAGGTTTGGACCGGGCCATTTATAGCGAACTGGGTCAAGCCCACAAGTCTCGGGATAAATTGCCACCCTAAGAACAGTATCCCATCACTCAAATTAGGTTGGAAAGTCTAAAACAAATATAAAAATATCTAAAAATATTTGAAATTAAAAATGGAATTGGAAAACCCTGAAAAAAAAAGTGGTTATGCTAGACCCTGCTGAACCAAGCACGTTGGTTCGACCGAACTTGGCTGAAACAAGCACATTACTTTGGCAATGTCTAGCCGAACCTATCGTCGAAAGCTTGCCCCATTTGCGAGCTTTCAACAGGTTTTTCTTTTCCTAAAAATACTTAAAAACACAACCATTAAAACATAAATAAAGGGCGTGAAAACTAAAAATGTGTCAACATAAGTATTTCTTATCAAATCAATAGATGTCCAAATCTTTCAAAGACGATAAAAATATGACGTTGGAGGTTTGGGTTTTGGAGAGAGGAAGAAAAGGGTAGGAAGAGAAGGTGATTTTGGAGTGGGAGTAAGGGTTTTGGGGAGAAGAAGACGTTGGGAGGAAGGGAAGGTGATTTGGGAGGGGGGGTTAAGGTTTTGGGGAGAAGAAGATGTGGGAATGATAGAAGGGAGAGTTGTGAGGGTAAGGGTAGTTTAGGTGTTTTTGATTTTTTTTGTGGGGTAGGAATAGTATTGGGATTTTGGATGGGATAAATTTAGTAAGTGGGGAAAGATAGGGGATTAATGGGGTATATCTAGCAGCCCTCTATTTATTTATTTATTTTTGAAATAAACCATTATTTTTAATTTAGCAATTGTATTATTATTAGCCGTAGAGGGCACATGATTTCATAACCACCCAATCCACATTCCCTAAATAACATAATCCAAGAATCAACCCTCTACCATAAAATTTGAACCCCAGGCCAAAATTTCACATTATGATTGAAACCCAATTTTTTTTATCAAACTTTTGCTTCCAAGCTTCGTCGTTTCATATAGTTTCATGTCGTTCTTGAGAAGATAATAAAAAAAAGGAATGGATTATGGAAGCCACAAGGTTCGACAAGGAATGGCAATGAAGTAGAGATAGAAAGAAAACTATTAACAAGTTTGTCAAGGCCGGTTGGTGCAGGACATACATGAGTCGTGTTTGAGTTTAATTATAATTTTATTATTTTATTTGATTTTTTATTTAGGTTGTTATTTAGTTTACATTTATATTTTGATTAGGGTTTACGATAGTATGAGTTGTTCAAGAGTTCTAATTAGTGAATTTAGAAGTCATATTTGCTTATAAATATTTTAAGATGTAATAAGAAAAAACCATCATTATTGATTTGATTATTGAATCCATTGATTTTTCTCCTCTTAATTTCTCTCTCTCATCTCTCTCGATATTGTGCCATCAATTGGTATCAAAGCTCTTGTGGAGGTTAGACCATAGCTCTTGTCGAGGGTAGATTTTATTAGCCTTCTGGCAAGAAGGATGTTATTAAGATTGCGTCTTAGTGTCATTCTTGTCAGGTAGCTAAGGTTAGGAAGCAAAATTCTGGGTTGTATACACCTTTACTTGTTCCCCATACACCTTGACTTGCCCTTAGCATGAATTTTGTCCTTAGGTTGCCTAAGACTGCTCGACGACATGATTCCATTTTGGTGGTGGTTGATTGATTTTCAGAAAATGGCACATTTCATTCTTTGTAGTGAAACTATTGATGCCTCTCATGTAGCTAAGCCATTTTTTCATGATGTTGTTAAGTATCATGGTTCGCCCACTTCTATAGTGTTTATAGAGATGTTAAGTTTATTAATTATTTTTGGAAGACATTGTAGAAGTTGTTTAACTGTAGTTTAAGATCTTTACTTAGGTGTTTAGTAGGTAAAAAACCAGGTAATTGGATTGTATATTGCAAAGTTTGCCTATAATAATTTAGTTAATCATTCTACAGGCAAGTCTCCTTTTGAGATTGTTCTTGGATATAGTCCTCGTCGGCCAGTTGACTTGATCTGTTACCCCTAGATTATCGTCCCTCTACTTTTTCCGAGTCTTTTGTCTAACACATCCACGAGTTACATGATATTAGGCATAAGGTTGCACTTTCTAATGATAATTATAAATTGAATTTTGATGTTCATTGTAGGAGTATGAAATTTTGTGAAAATGATTATGTGATGGTTCGCATTAGTCCAAGAGTTTTTCCAAAAATTCTTTCAAGTAGGGGTGTTCACGGGTTGGGTTGGTTTGGGTTATGGCAAAATACCAACGTAACTCAATTAAGTCGGGTTAAAAAAAATTCAACCCAACCCAACCCAATAGACCTCATAAACCCAACCCACTAACTTCGGGTTGGTTTGGATCAGGTTGGTCGGGTTAGTCTATTCAATGTATATATTATAGAATTGCGTGATCTAGTCATTTTTTGAATTCTAAATTTCATTTATAAAATTATTTCTAAGTCGAATGAAACAATTGTAATATCTATTAAGGTGATTACTTTCATGTTATTTTCATTATAATATTTTGAATAATTTCATTATAGTAAATGACTGTAGAAAAATTGATAAATATAACTTTTAATTAGTTCGAATTACTTCAGGTTGATTTGGTTATTTTTCATAAAACCTTAATCCAAACCAATTGGGTTACAAATATCTAAACCTAACTCAAAAGGTTTGGGTCGGTCGGGTTAATCAGGTTAATGAACACCCCTACTTTCAAGAAATTACATGCCTGCTCCTCTGGTCATACCGTATTGTTAAGAAAATTGGACCTAATGCATATTTACTTGATTTACCTACTAATATGAATATCAGTCTAATTTTCAATGAGGAGGATTTATTACCTTATCAAGGTACTTTTGAGTCTTTTATGCCAGTTATTGTTCTTAGCAGGGTTTCTTTTATTTCGTCCGCATCAGTACCACACCTTCTGTGTTTTACCCTGTATTTCACAAAAAAAAAAAAAAATTACTATTTGAAATTTTTACTATTTGGGCAACGCCCGAACGTTCAGGCGTATGCCAGAACGTTCAGACGCCTGCCAGAACGTTCAGACGCCTGAACGTTCTGGCAGGCGCCTGAACGTTCGGGCGTTGCCCCAATAGTAAAAATTTCAAATAGTAAATTTTTTTTTTTTTTTTTTTGTGAAATACAGGGTATTACATTCTGCCTATTCCTCGTCCTTCCAAACAGATTGTTGATGTATTGGATGATGAGATTGTCTCTTCCTCAGATGGTGGATTTCATCGCTATTTTGTTACTTGGTAGAATCGTCCTTCTTCCAATGCTACTTGAATTATGGAGGATGAGTTCATGCGCCTAGATCCAGATCTGTTTGAGTAGCACCGTGATTCTGTCGTAAATAATGACAAGCAGAGAGAGAGAGAGCATGAGAGAAATCAATCAAACCAATTTTTAATTCATCAAACGGTAATTTATAAATTATATCTTATGATATTTAAAGCTAAATATAACTCCTAAATTGACATCAACTAAGACTTTTAAACAAATCCAAATTCTACCTAAAATCTTAATTAAAATATAACTCTAAAATAAATAAATAAATGAAAATGAAATCTTAGTTACACTTGAATTCGAACTCATGTATGTCTTGCATCAACTCTTCTCGGCTTGAAAGAACTCGACTCAGTGAATGTTGATGACGGAAATGCTCAAAAAGGCCAAGGTCAAGGTGACAAAACTTATTTTCCATAATCCACATGACATCAAACATAAGGCGAGCTACAATCATGATATATAAGGTCTTATGTATGGCTTTTAAACTTCGACTGCAACAAGTGACCTTGTATATTCCTTATTTTGGCCTTCTGGTTCTTAGTTTTTCGAACCCTAGGATTGAGAGCCTGGAGTGCAATTTTGCATTAGTAAGAGAAGTTTCCAATAATTGATCTTTTAGCACAACTTCCTCATTGACGATGGGTCGCAACAAACACGCCAAAATTAAGGCACAATCTTCAGTCTTCGTTTTAATTTGCAACAAGTTCGTGATTTGTATGGCTCTTAGTTCGCAACGGTCGAAATGGATTGAAGAGAAAAAAACAGATTAAGAGAGATGGAGATGCTGAAGTAGAAGAGGGAGAAGAAAAAGGGCAAAGAAAGAAGCTAATTTAAGAAGGCTTTGATACCAAAATAATGACGAGCAAAGAGAGAACAAGATAGATTTCAATCAAATCAATTTTCATTTCATTAAACAATAATTTCTAATTTACATCTTAAGATATTTATAGCTAAATACAACTGTTAAACTAACATCAACTGAGACTTCTAAACAAATCCAAACTCTACTTAAAATCTTAATTAAAATATAACTTTAAAATAAATAAAGAAACCAAATAAATAAATAAATGAAAATAAAATCCTAATCACACTCGAACTCGAACTCATGTATGTCCCATCACCATTATACAATTTGTTGGCCTAATGACCCTCGCCTTCTTTGGTTTTGATGACTGCAAACAATATTCCACGTGGACTAATCCTTTTAAGTCAAGTGTTTCAGTATTATATCATTTATCAAAGCATAATTTGTTCAGTCAACCTTAAGTCAAGCTGGTCAATTCAAAAAGTCAAAGTCAAGCCACTGGTCAACTTAAGGTCAACCAAAAGTCAACCAAAAAATCAAAGCATAAATGTTTGAAGACTCTTTTCATTTGTAATTGTTTAGATCTTCTAGGGTTGTAAGTTAATTTCTAAGTTGTTCGACCACACTCATTTTCAATCGACTTTTCAGTTTATAGGTTTTATAAAATCATAAAATGCTCTTTATCAATCTTTGAAATTCCAAACATATTTTTTTCAACTAACATGTGTTTTCCAAGTTGATTTAAAATCAAAATTATCATATTTTGTCTAAGGGAGCTCACTCCCCTATTAGGGAGCTCACTCCTTTGTCAAGATCATGATTATGATCGGATTTTTGAGTGTTTTCAAATTTCTTTAAACATGTTTTAACTCTCTAACATGTTCTAAGTTACACATTGTTAAACTATATGATTTGAATCATTATCTCATGCATACCGCAGTCAAGGAACCTAGCTCCTTTAAGGAACCTAATTCTCCTATATGTAATCGGACTTAAACTTCATTTCAAAATTTTGATCTTTTTGAACGTCATTGCATGTGTCGTTTGCGTCCCAAGTCCAGTAAAAATAATGCTCGAACCTCAAACTTACCGAATCATTGAAAAATCACAAAATTTGGTGTATTTGGACTAAGGAACGCGCTCCTCCATGATGGAACATGCTCCCCTAATGAGTTTTCTGGGAAACTGATGTTCTAGGCTTGAGGAGCACGCTTCATCTCTGTAGGGGCTCACGCCATCAGTCTAGAAAGTTTTTAGACTAGAGGAACGTGCTCCTACAGGCATGGAGCACACTTCCCTATGTGGTCCCCCCAGGTTTTACTTGCCATGGAGCGCACTCCCTGCCATGGAACACACTCCCTCCTAGGTTGTTGCTTTTTAAGTGTACGAAAATTCACTTTTTGAACTTGCATTCTAGGCCATTGATTTCACCTTTTTCACCTTTAATCTTTTAATCTCAACCTACCATCTTGGATTAGGGTTTTTCAAATGTGAAAACTATTTAAAGACCCCTTGAAATCATTTTGCATCTTTTTTTGCACACTTTCCATCTCAAGCTTTGAAAAATCATTCTCTAGAGTGTTATTTGTGAAAACAAGAGAACTTGGCTTTGAATTTTTGGGTTTTCATTCTCAAGTGTTGAAGTTCTCTTTGCTAATTATGTGAAAGATCAAGAGCACTAATCTTCATCAGATCGTTTTTGAAGTTTTCTTCCACCACTATTTAGCTTTGTTTTTCATCTTCAAATTCAAGTGGCTGAACACTTAGGAAGAAACCAAGTTTTATTGTAAGTATTTTAGGGTTTGTAGGACAAGGAACAATCTCTTTCTTTCTCCATTATATTTTGAATTAGCTTGCGAGCTAATTGGGAAGTTTCCCTAATCAGGAGACCGTAACTGTAAAATGGTTTAATCCTCATCTGTTAAGTAGGATTGATTAGTGGATTTGAGAAATCTTGGTCGGGATGGTCAAGTAGTGGATGTAGACTTGATTGAGAAGCCAAACCACTCTAAATCTTTGGTGTTCATTGTTCATTTATTTTCCAGCAACTTTATTTGCCTTAGTTTGTATTTTGAGAAAGGTTTTCGAAAAATCTCCCAACACCCAATTCACCCCCCTCTTGGGTGTCTATCACAATTCTCAATTTGTAATACCCTGTAATTTTAATTAAATATATACATTGAATTACGCGTATATCGAGGTGTATAATATGCATATACATACGTAAGAGGCAAATATATGCGTGTATAAAAATGCATGTTATATTTAAGGGGTATAAGCAAATAAATAAAATTATTAAATGAAGATGATATATATGTGATCATCCTATATAAGTGCTTACAAGTTAAAAATGAAGTTGAATTAAATTAATTAATTTATGGGGTGAGTTGGTTAACTATTGAGCATGAAATGTATGGGATCATAATAGATAACCTTTACATTTAAAACTCTTAAATCTCTTTTTCACTCCAACTCCCTCCAACGTGAATGAAAAAAGAAAAAGACGAAAGAAACAGAGAAAGAAGAACGAAGAAAGAAAAGAAGAGGAGAAAGAGAGAAACGTGATATTTGCGCCAAATCAGGACCCGTGGTAAGTAATTTTTACTCTATTTCTTCGTGAAATTGATAGTTAGGCTAGATGTAACGATTCTCTTAGAGTAATTTATGTTATGGAAGTCATTTTACAGTGTTTTTGAAATTGAGATTTTGACCCGACTTGAATGAAAATTTGCTCGAATGGTTTAAAAACACTCCCTAGACTGTAAAAGCCCCGAATATGTGGTTAGATTTCATTTATTTGTTCATTTGGAATTTTTATAGCTGTTGGAAGTTAGATTTGATATTGGAGACCTTTTGAATCATATTAAAACCCGATGGAACTCCAGTTTAAGGCTATAGAATGGTAGAATGGACTATTATAAGTCCATCGATGCTAATTTCATGATTTTTGGAGACCGTTTGACAATTTTAGTAAAATTATACGTCTCCAGTGAACAGTATTGTGAATAGTACTGTGATTATTTCCAGTTAATCAAATTGAATTGAAATCTAGTGAAACTCCAGTTTGAGAACATAGAATCATAGAGAACTGAATTCCGGACGTTTCGATATCCAGATTGTGATTTTTGGATATGATTTGATATTTTTAGTAACTAAATATATGGTTTTGATGAGTAAAATTGACTTTGGATACCTTCGCGAACGTATAAAACCTTAGTAAAATACATGTTGAAGGTAGTAGAACGGTAGTATGACTGATTTTACACGTGTCGATATGGAAAAAATAATCTTAGGTTAGGAATGTTCTATATTTTTAATAAAATTGATATATGTTCCAGTAGAAAAATAAAACTGAGAACTAGTGGAAATATGAATTGAAAATTTATTTTCACTATTCTTTCTTATGAAAATATCTAGATTGACCACATAAACGAGATAATAACGTTTTCAACTGCTCATGAGTCCTAAGTTGAGCTGGAACCTAAATTCATGGAATGTGTATAATATTTTTTAGGTTGCTAAAGTAAGAATTAGTGATGAATGAACAAGACTTGGATCAAATGAAATGTATTTGAATGAATAATACAAGTAAGTATAGTTAAGTGAAATAAATTCGAATTATACATGAATTGCAAATGTTTATTGGTGTGTTAGTGAGATTAATGGTGTTTAGTAGTTTATAATGATTAAATGAGGCTTGAATTTTATATTTGCATAGGAATTGAAAATTGAATGTGTTGGTGAATAAGCTTGAGGGAATATTGATGCTGGAAAGGTTGATGGTGCAATGAGTTTGGTGATGGTCATGGTGATCCCTTGTGCTGAATATTACTGGGTACATCGACATAAAAATTGTATTTAATCACTGTGAGTATAGTTCTTGATTTTGGTTCTTGTATGACATTGTATTTATATGAAATGTTTAAATGTAGGCATGCTACGTATATAAATGCATTGTGTTTTATTGATCATTCATAAATGGTTTTGGCATTGGAGTATGCGAGACGTGCGAAGGCAGATCGCATATGATGTCATTTCGTTAGGAATTAGACTCGGATGAGTATTATACGTAACCTCATTGTCAGTAGGCCTGTCCTAACAAGGATTTTAGATCCTTGAAATGATTGTAAATTGAGTAATGTGAGGTCTGAGCGTAGACTCCTTATCGATGCATACTAAGGAGTTCATACCCGCTCCATTACAAGAAGGAGGGAGATTGTGGTTCTAGTTGAAAATGATGCATTATTTTCTTGAAAAATCATGAAATTTATGTTGTTGACATGTATGATATATTCGTTGAATGGTGCATGTGTTAAGTAATTGTTTTAAATGATTTTAAATGTCATATTTTCCTAAATGCATATGATTGCCATATCAAGAGATATATTCACTAAATTTGTTCATTGCTCACTCCATTTCCTCCAATATTTTAGGTATAGAATCAAGAGAAAAAGGAAAGACTAGAGAGTGACTGACAAGTGATCTATATTCGCCTTTGTTTATGTATGTATCCTTGGAGGAAATGAGTTATATTTTTTATTTATTTTGATATGCATAATTATCACATACTATATATATGTATTATCATCTAGATGAGATGTGTGGGCATATACATAATAGCTGAATATATTGGATTATGAAATGCTAATGATGATGTACATGATTACATGATGACATGGTGGAAAGAAGAGAT
This sequence comes from Paratinospora sagittata, assembly GCA_035771175.1. Classification (NCBI taxonomy): domain Eukaryota; kingdom Viridiplantae; phylum Streptophyta; class Magnoliopsida; order Ranunculales; family Menispermaceae; genus Paratinospora; species Paratinospora sagittata. The sequence goes on along the minus strand of CM069611.1, from coordinate 5,660,550 downwards.
GATATGATTTGATAAATGAATGGAATGTGCATGGCTAGATGTATGAATGACTATTGTGGATGATTATCTATATATATATTGGGTTTGATTTGTGGTATATTAGGTTGTGGGAGGTCCATTTTATGGGGAGATGCTGCCAATTTTTTTGGAGATTTGTGTAATTCTGTTGAGGCTGACAGTATATTATATACTATATACAAAGTATGTACAGTGAATAGTATACTGTGCTGATCATGACGTCAGCCTACGTCAAGGGCGTTGTGATACAATCGGTCAAGCTGCCATGTTCTTGAAGTGCCTAATGCTAGGCTTTTTGCCTATCCATAACTCATATGAGGTTTTAGCTACTGATTTGCTGGGAACTTTGTGGAGTATGTAAACTGTAGTCTTAAGCGCGTCTCCCCAGAATGATTCAGGTAAAAAAGAATGACTAATCATACTTCGTACCATGTCCTCAAGTGTTTGATTTAGTCTCTCAGCAACACCATTCATGTTGGGTTTTCTCGGCATTGTGTGTTGTGGGACGATTCCACATTCTTCTAGGTATTGAGCAAAGGGCCCTGGACGTTCACCTGATTCGTCATACTTACCGTAGTATTCACCACCATGATCAGATTTGAGGGCCTTAATTTTCTTGTCGAGTTGATTTTCAACATTGGCTTTGAAAACTTTAAATACGTCCAAAGATTGTGACTTCTCATTAATTAAATATAGGTCTCCATAGTGAGAGTAATCGTCTATGAACGTGATAAAATACTGTTGTCCATATTAGCCGTAGGGAATGGACCACATATATCACTATGTATCAGTTATAAGAATCCAGAACTCCTCTTGCCACCCAATTTATGTGTGTTTGTTTGTTTTCCCTTAATACACTTAACACAGACTGTAAAATCTGTTAAGTCATGTGGGTCAAAAATTCCTTATGACACAAGTCGTTGTATTCTCTGTTTAGAGATTGTTTGTGTCATAACATGAAAGAATTCTCTTTTAACTTGCGTTTTGTACCACATTTCTCAAAATGCAAGGCCTCATAATTGAAGGCAATGGTATCCAATTTATAAAGATTATCATTCAAAAAACCAGTGGCATGTCTTCCGACATCTCTAGCTTTAGTTCTTTAAGTTTGTTTGCAAGGTGAGTGCATAATGTGCCCCCGAATGTTCCCTTTGCCGCTATACTTCATTAAGATGAGTTTTCCCAATGTAGTGATCATTTTAGCTTTCTCATTCTTTAGATACAGTTTCTGAAGAGCGGCAAGGAACACCTTAGCATACTCCTCTTTTGGCAAAGAGCCCCTCATAATTTATGGAACAAAACACTTCATAATCATGATACTCATTCGATTGGACTTCTCCCACTTCTCACTGAATGCCTTATGCTCAGAGGTACTCTCTGTAGTAAGGTCAGCAGGAGGGTCCTTTCGAAATACCAGGTCAAGATTCATACAACCCAACACTATCATGACGTTCTCTTTCTAGGTCTTGAAGTTTGTGCCGTTAAGCACAAGAATGAAACTTAAGTTGACAGATAAATGTAAAGCAGAAACTGAATCAAAGACAACAAAAAATAACAAGTCACATTAAAACATGTCAAGTCATAAATTAAGCATGCAAATAACATGATATATATAGACATAACCAAATAGTCAAATAGACAAATAAGGTGGGCTTCCATCATAAGATACCTAGAACAATATTAATATTTAGTCTTTAGACAAAAATATTAACTGTAAGTGGTACTTTTCTTGTAGTGTTCAAATATCAATGATAAATTCTGCCAAACAATAAGCCTTTCGTTGGACCGACTTATTGTTCGCATGAAAATTTGATAATCGTCACATATTTATCTACACATGTGTGTCTATTGCTCCGCCAAATATAATCTTCCTTTGGGCTGATCATTATTCGCGTGAGCTATAAACACACACATCTTAACTATTCTAAAATAAATGAATCTACCCAACAGAGGTCACTTTGACAACACGTTGTTTTAACTCAATTATTATTAAAACCATGCATCAATAATTATCATGAACATTATATTATTTGAGGCACATGCATACATACATATTGTAATCATAAATAAAATAAACTTGAGCACGTGAATACAATTTAAATGCATGTCATATACTAAACAGTGAAATAGTGCCCATATTTATCACGTTAACACATATAAATAACACTCAAAATGGGTTATGTATTAATATAATTTTAATTAAAACTAACCCATATTTACGGTGTTGCTAGTTATTTGAATCCGATGAGGATCAATTAAATCCGCATATATAACCGCCCGGCAACAACAAAACCTCAAATCACTATAACAACTATAGAATCAAAGGATTACTTTGAACAAATCAGCAAAATCAAAATAGTACCTATAAAAATCTAAACCCTAAATAACTAAATAGGCATAGACATCAAAATAGAATAGGTGTATATTTTTTTAATAATTTAATAATGATATTAGTCTTTGTTACCAATTGTTAGATATAATATTAAGATTGTAACAATCTAACAACAATCCCATAAAGATCATATTAAGTTATCAAAAAAATTAGTTGACTAGCAGAATAATACCTGAATTCATAGTTAATGATGATCTCAAAAAATAGATTAAGATGAGAGTTTGAGGTTTTGTGATTTTTTACAGTTAAATATCTTTGAAGACACTCAATGGGCTCTCTCAATATTGATTTAACTTGAAAATCACAACCCTAGTTATTAAAATTTTATATACTGAACTAACTGAAACCTTATCAGTCAAGTTGGCCCAATATAAATTTTTACACATTACATAGCTTATACTATATTAATTATTTATCGAGGCCAATCAATAAATTATAAAATGACCCATTATATTAAATAGCCTAAATCAATTAATATAATTATTAATAATATGTGTGAACCCAATATGAGGATATTGTCACAACTTTTTATCTGGGTAGATACTCTATGGCCACAGCAATTGCCACAATAGGTCTTGCGGTTGTTAAAGTGTTTGTTACACAAGGTATGGCCTCAGAGAAGGCATGGGAACCAAAACCATCATCAATTAATACAATACAATCTTAACTTGTGGGCATGTCTTGGAAGATTCTCGAGGCCTGAGAATAGTGTCTTCCTTGGTTTGATTTCTTGTCTCCTCAAATTTAGTTTGTTCTTCATTTTCTTTTTTGTTTAATTTGAAAGTGATTTATTTCGGGTTGATGTGACCATGTAAGTTGGACAAACATTTTAGGTTGTTGTGGTGAACGTGGATTTTGATTCTGACATTGTTGTCTTGAAGATGAAATCCAAGACTATTTCCTGCAACAAAACTTGGTTCATCCAGTAAAGAGCAACTCAAATTCATGGTGAGAGAAGAAATCAAACCAACGAAGACATTGTTCTCGGGCCTCAGGAATCTTCTAAGACATACGTACAAGTTAAGATTGTAACTTTTGAATTGATAATCGTTTCGTTTCTAATACCCTTTTTTGAGGCCATACCTTATGTAATAGAAATTTTAATAACTACAGGGCCTATTGCAGCAACTGATGTGGCCATAGAATATCTACCCAGAAAATAATCAAAACAACGCCTGTTATACCTTTCGGATGTGATGAGTACCCCGTAAGGTATACTTTACCTCAAAGGGCCTTACAACCGTAACCTAGATCATTTGTTCATACTATTCATGATGAACAATGCAGGGCCTCCCCAGAATTCGAACTCACAACCTCATAAAGTTTGATTTCGCAATCAGAATAACCATTGATCCGCCGTTGTAGGGCCCTTTAGGGTCGCGAGATCGACTAGATGAGACAATATTATGAGTCTATAATAACTAAAATATACCCTACAGGGTACTCATCACATCTGTCACATTCGCGAGGTGTGACAACGCCCTTAAGCTGCTCCTAACATTTCTTTCCCAGAATGAAAGTAAGAGCATTAAATTGGGTTGAAAAATCATGGGACTCTCAAAATACAAAAGAAATATAGAAACTTAAAAACATACATAAACTCGAATATTGATCCAATAACAAATTAGAAGGGAAAGAAAAATCAAGGGTGCCATGTGATTCCAATTTCCAATTAGCTCTCGAAATTGGGGGGAAATTAATGTTGTTATTCCTTTAAACAACTCCTGTGGCAGTTGTTGAAAGAGGTAATATCCGCTTTGCGGAGCTCTCATCAAACTCTTCAAGGATTTCTCATCACAATTCTCTACATGGGTAACCAATATACTCTTGTCAATGACAATCCAATCAATTCTCAACGTAACTCAACTACGGGCATGTTTGGTAGTCGAGAAAACAATTTTTTTTTTTTAAAAATAGTAATTTTCTTAAAAAAATTCTATTTTTCACTGATTAGTTAGTAAAAAAGGTGAAAAATTATTTTTAAAAACTTTCTTTAACCCCCTTTTTTTTCACCATAATTCTAGGTAAGGGGTGAGAAAAAAAGTTTTCTCATGAAATTTTTTTTAACACTAAATTTGAAGAAATTATAATTATCATAAAATATAAACATAAATATAATCAACAATCTCACCTATAAAAAAGAGAAAATATTGATGAAAAAATAAGGGGGATTGAGAATTTTTTTGTTGAGAAAATATTAATAATCAAACGTAAGTTTTTTATTTTCTAGGAAAATCTTTTATTTTTTTTGAAAAAATTACAATTTTCCAACTAATCAAGCATGGTCCAAAAGGAAAACAAAAATAGGAATCTCCAACTTTCTCATTCCCATCGTCATACCAAAGGCACCCTTATAGCAATCACAACGTTTAAGGAGATGTGGCTTTCAAAACTCCTATCCAATTCGATATCGCATTGATGTATTGCTCCTTGCATATAGATACTCAGTGGCTCATTACATAGAGGGAAATATGTAATACCCTGTATTTCACAAAAAAAAATTATTATTTGGGCAACGTCTGAACGTTCAGGCGCATGTCAGAACGTTCAGGAGCAATGCATGCCCGAACGTTCAGGCGCATGACAGAACGTTCAGGCGCAAGGCATGCCAGAACGTTCAGGCGCATGTCAGAACGTTCAGGCGCAAAAATCTCTATATAAGAAACCTCCTCATTTCTCATTCCTCACACCAAATCACATTCTCTTGTGAATTTCTTCTCCTTTCCACGCATTCTAAGTTTTTGAGACTCTCTGTCCGAGACTTTCGGTGCGGTGCAACAAAGTTCCGTCCAGAGGAAAGTGCCAGATCTGAAAGCGGTGCAACGAAGTTCTGTCCGGAGAAAAGCGCCAGATCTGAAAGAAGAAGTTTTATCTGAAGGTGGGGAACGAAACATAGGTTTGTGTGTTTCATAACTTTTATTAAAGTTTACATTCAATTATTATTATGTCTACTATTCATTTACACTGCATTATGTCATATACTGTTTATACTGCCGCACTTATGCCTGTATATTTGGAATTCATGTATTGCACTGTTATAATGCCGGATTTGTGGTCAATCTGACTCAACTAGACTCGGTCTTGTCCTCAGTAACTTTAAATAGTGAACGGGAGGCAGCGGGCTGCTCTAGGCGATTGGTATTTAATCAGACCTTGTGTCTCACCTCTCAATTGGGGACTGATCTAGTTGGTCTTATTGAAAGCTATCAGCTTATACAGTAATACTGAATGTCCTAACCTTGCACGTCGTGATACCGACCCTGATAAGGATCACCAGACGTTGCCAAAGTCAGTCTAAATGACAAGAAAAGACTAGACCAGTAGACTAGACCAGTTCATGCATTGACATCATACATATCACCACCTAGGGACGTATATGGTTTATGACTCATAGAATAGTTAGGAGCATTGCTCGCTATTCATTACATTTCTCTGGAGAGGGACGTACATGAGAACCCGGCTACACCCAGGGAGGGACATCAGTACGTGAATCTAGAGCATCGTTCCTGTACGTGAATTCAGGCGATGTACGTTCATCAAACCATTACGAGACGGTGTCATGCATACATACATATTGATTGATTATGATGCTCATATGTGTATTTAAGATATTTGATATTGAAGTATGCTTTATTAATTGTTATACTCATGCACTATTTATCCACTGAGCGCGTTAAGCTCACTCCATTATTATCCAATCTTTCACAGGAAATTAGGGTGGACTGGGTGCAGGTTATGGGGCCCACATTTTATACTCTTTGTTTAATTCATGGGGATTTTGGAAGTATGTTCCCTTGACCATTTTATGTACAAAGTATTCTGAATTAAATGAAATTAGATTTGTACTGTGTACTGTATTTCCGCTGCGCACTCTGTTGTTATCATTATTATTGTTTCAAATGCGCGTCTTGTAATACCCTGTATTTCACAAAAAAAAATTACTATTTGGGCAACGCCCGAATGTTCAGGCGCATGACAGAACATTCAGGCGCATGCCAGAACGTTCAGGCTGTCATGCGCCTGAACGTTCGGGCGTTGCCCAAATAGTAATTTTTTTTTGTGAAATACAGGGTATTACACGCCCCGTCCGAGAGTGTACCACCGGTTTAGGCGCGTCTGGGCGGAGTGTGGCATTTAATGGTATCAGAGCGTACGGTCCACGACCCGCCCAAGTCCACCAAAATAGGGGAAGAAAAATTTTATTAGATATATATATCTCTAGAACTATATATACATATGTCAATTATATATAGTTGAGATTTGTATTAAATATATATCTAGAAAATTATATGATTTTTATATAGTTTGATTTAACTATACATATAGTCATGATTTATTAGAAACTATATGTGTAGTTATGATTGAATATATATATCTATATACCTTAGTGTATATGAGGTATGTATAAAAAAAAAAAAGTTTTTTTTTTGAAAAAAAAAAAAATTTTGAAAAAAATAATATTTGAAAAAAAAAAAAATTACGAAAAAATTTGATTTGATAAAAAAAAAAAATGAAAAATTTTATGTGATATATCTAGAACTATATATATATATGAATTATATATATAGTTAAGATTTGGATTAAAAACAACTATATATGATTTTTATATAGTTTAATTTCATATATATATATATATATAGTTGATTTTAGGAAACTATATATATAGTTATGATTAAATATGACTATACATTCATATGTGAATACAACATATATACATATTTCAAATAGTTGATTTTTGGAAACTATATATAGTTATGAATACATATGTCTATACATTCATATGTGAATACGACATATATACATCAAATCACTAATGAAGAAATTTTCATGATGGCATAAACATCAAAAGAAAACTCTAAAATAATGTCTAGCAGACAAGGCATAAATCTTAAAAATGTTAGGAATATATTTTGTGTCTTTCACACAAATTTATTTTCCTTTCAGCAAAAGAATGGCCTCAAGGGAAGGAACAACTTCCACTAGCAGGGAACCAATTCCCACTAGACTAACGGAATTGTCCAAAAGAGAGGTTATGACTATGAGGAGCATCGACAATAGCGATTTTCACCTCCGCCCAATCCTTCAAGACAAACTTGCAACACTGGATTGGTTAAATATAACCAAAGTCGAGGGTCAAGTCTCTTACAACTTGGTGAGATCCTTTTATGAAGCCGTGAATTGCGTAGGACTTTACGGAGATGAGATCAGCCCTAATTTGGAGACAACAATCATGAGAACGAAAATTCTTATCAATATCGAGATTATTGCTCACCTTTTGGAGATTTCGATTGAGGAGATGATTATTGATCCACATGAATCTAATGAACAATTGTTCAATTCCCTCGCCAAAGAGCCATACACTCAATCAACATACACCAACCTCCCAAACAATCATCCTAAGCCATCTCTTGTCGGCCTCAGAAAAATTGTATACGGCAACATCTTGCCAAAAAGGGGGACTAGAGGCACTATGTCAAGGGCTCAACTTCTTATGTTATACTGCATAGAGAAGAAAATTACGGTCTCCCTACCTCACATTATTATCCAACAAATGTTGAGGGTGATACAAAACCCTTTAAGAAAAGAATTCCTCGGCTATGGAGTCTTGATTATGAGGATACTATACGAGGGAAACGTCGCCACTTTCGATGGAACATCAAAGCTGATCACTGAACCAGTTACAACATCCTCTATCTTCAAGACATATGACACAAGTGGAGGAGTAACTGATGAAGATGTATTCGGCACGACAATACGAAATGCTGAAAGAAGGAGATACCAGCATAGGCGTTGCCTTCGCAAAAGTCGACGCAAGATGCCCGTCCAAGAAGGCCCAAATAATGATTCAAATCCAAATCCTACATCAGACCCCAGCCGTGAATAGTGATCCAACTGATCGACCATTTACTGACGAAGAGTTATATGCCACACTAAATCAACCTACACAAAGTCATGATAGACAAACTACACAAGCAAATCCACCAACTTGGAACGTGCCCACTCAAGGCACCACTTCGTACCAAAGACTTCCAACTCCTACGGTACAGTATCAGCCAGTTCCACAAGTTGCTGTGAACCAACAACAACAATATTGGGCGTCACTAAATCTTGGAGAACAAAACATCCCAATAAGCCCATTGTTTCAAACTTTTTCACCACAAACAAATCTAAATATCCATGGGGTTCCAATTAGGGGATCCCCGTACAATCAAAACAACTACCTTCCACCTATGAACCAATACTTTCCCCCAATGTCTATGGCCTACCCTTCACCTACGGGACAAACGACCCATCAACCACCAATGGGACAACCGACTAACCTACTTGAACGGTTAGATGAAATGGCATCCAATATTGCTGCACTGAAAGAGAACCACACTAATATATTAACTCGTTTGCAAAACTTCGACGCAGAGCGTGCAAACTCTCAGCCTTCTGTTAGTAGTCGTTCTCTATGTAGCAGTAGATCTCGATGGAGTGGTAGTAGACAAGAAAGTCACAATTAATTACTGGCATTGTAAACTTTTCTTTGATATATATGAATGAAATTGTTTTGTTTAAAGACTATCTTTGGTGGGCCGACTTACAACCATTCTTTCTTTTGTATCACTAACTTTGGAGTGGTATGGGACACAACAAAATTGGAGGATACTAAAAAAAATGTGTAAGTAAGAAAACCCATGACCTTGTGTGAAAATAAACATTTGGAGAAAGTTGCATTACTAACATTATCACTAAGTTTACACGGTAGGGGACGAGTAAACTTGGAAGATACTATTGGTGAACTTCTGTTCAGCCAATGTTTTTAGAAACCGTGTTCATACAACTTAACTTGGTTGACACCCTTATTACTAAATTCATGTGGTATGAGACACATGAACTTGGATAATAATCGAAAAAACTAAGAGTAAGCGTCTGAATACATAAGATTACGATAGAACGTTAGATCAGGATATTTACCGAGGCAAATCTTAGAATTCTTATGACTCGTATGGATTTTTAATGAAATATATATGTATGTTCACAAAAACCTGAACCAAATCATTTTAAATACTTGCAAAGTTTTCTACTTATTATAAATATTCTAACCTTGTTTTTACACCATGGCCAAACATACGAGATATTTAAGATTCTTTGATTCCTCAACAAAAACCTTACACTATACTTAGAAAAATAGATGATTTTAGTATTGTAGTACTCTCGAAATTGTTGCTGAGCATACTATCACATTATACTTCGCTACAGTTTCTTACTCTTGGTTTTATTTTTCCTTACCAGTGAGAAAATGCAAACCAGGAAGAGAGGAAACGTACTGTTCGTCCAGCAGTGGAGACACCTCCTGAGATTCAGGAACCGACGCCTCCGCCAACAGCACAGGCCACCCCAAACACTGCCACTACATCTGGGTAGGCAATACCACCCCCACCCGCACCCTTCACTATGCCTTCGAGCATGGAAACCTTTTTCACCGGATTTATTGAAGCAATCGAAGTCACTGTTCAAACGACCGTTCGTGAGACCGCGACCAGTCAGGTTACCACGGTTCAAGCACCTGTAAAGTTTGGATCGGAAGCTCAAACCAATCAGATTACTAAATACAAGCGGCTACAACCTCTTACTTTCGCTGGCACCATTGAGGCTGATGAGGTGCAAACGTGGCTGGATGAGTCAAAGAAGGCTCTTGATGCAATGGGAGTCGATGAGACTCGCAAAATTCCACTAGCAACCTACCAACTTGTTGGTGCCGCAAACACATGGTAGATCACAGTAAAAGAAGACCCAAGGGTCAATATAGCATATATGACTTGGCAACAGTTTGAGTCAATGTTTATTGATGAGTATTTTCCCAGCGCGGTGACAAAGCAGAAGCGCCAGGAATTTGCTAAGTTATATCAGGGCACCATGACCGTCAGAGAATATGCTGGAAAATTCAAAGAATTATCAGTCTACTCTCTCTCCACCATCTCAACGGAGCGAGATAAGACTGAGAAATTTTATAATGGTCTTCGCCATGACATTCGACACGCCTTGTCGATTTTGGATCTCAAGATTTACAAATAGGTTGTTGACAGGGCCATCAGCTTTGAACATGAGACTATCTTACGGGAACAACGAATGAATAAGGGCAAACAACCTGCAACGTTTTCCCAACAAGGCTTACAACAGGGCAACAAGAAGAAGCCCTACTACAATCAAAACCCAGCCCTCCCAGCCCCGGTTTTGCAGAATGAGTCCACAACACCTGCGGCTGAACCATCTAACCCTCACCATCAGGGTTTCCGAAATCATGGCCCTGGAGGTCGTTATGGAAGAGGTGGCCGTTGGAACGGAAATGGCAGAGGTGGTGGTCGACACCACAATCAGCTAGGCCAGCAGACTAATCAGAATGGCCAGCAAAACAATCAGCAGTACAGGCTGACTTGTTTCAACTACGGCCAGAAGGGCCATGTAAGATGTGCCTGTCCAGACCTTCAGCAGCCTATTTCCGTTGTTCCAATCCAACAAGCATCACCTGCTGCTAATGCCCAACCCAGGCCAAACCAACAGAACCAGGGTCAACGGAATCAGGGTAGAGCATATGCCATCGCTCAACAACCCCTCCCAGACAATAATGTAGCCGAAGGTACATTTTCTTTGTTCAATACAATGGTGCATGTTTTGTTTGATTCAGGTGCTATGCATTCTTTTATATCATCAGCATTGGTAAGACATTTAGGCCTGCATCCTGAACCCACAAACATCACACTCCATGTCACATCACCGTTCGGATCTAGTGCTGACGTCAACTTGCAGTGTTCTCGATGTGAGCTTCGAATGTCAGAACATATAATATATGCCGATCTTTTTGTGATGGATTTTGAAGACTTCGACATCATCCTCGGCATGGACTGTCTAACACCACTGAATGCAAAGATCGAATGTATGCAGAAGCAAGTTCAGTTAACCTTGTCTACAGCAGAGTTGGTCAAGCTTCAGGGAACGAGGCAATGGATACACAAATCAACCATTGCCCTTCTCAAGGCACAACTTCGAGCTCTATCCCTTGGCAATGAAACCAACTCACCAGCACTATACCCTCTCGAAGTACATGATGTTCCAGTCATATCTGAATTCCCAACAGTTTTTCTTAATGACTTTCCTGGTCTACCTCCAGTTAGGGAATTCGATTTTGAGATCAGCCTCATACCAGGGACAGGGCCTATCTCCATTCCGGCATACAGAATGTTAAATGTCGAACTGGTCGAATTAGACAAACAACTTAAGGAATTAGAGAGTAATGGCTTCATCTGAAAGAGTTCATAACCCTAGGGTGCTCCAGTTCTATTTGTTAGCAAAAAGGATGGTTCGTTACGACTTTGCATCGATTATCGCAAGTTGAATAACGTCACCATCAAGAACAGATATCCGTTGCCCAGGATCGATGACTTGTTTGACCAACTTAGAGATGCCAAATACTTCTCTAAGATTGATTTACGGTCCGGTTATCGCCAACTCCGGATCCGAGAGTCGGACATCACCAAGACGACGTTCAGAACTCGGTATGGTCATTACGAGTTCTTATTTATGTCGTTCGGTCTAACAAATGCACGTGCTGCATTCATGGATTTGATGAATCGCATATTCAGGTTATACTTAGACCGATTTGTGGTGGTTTTCATGGATGACATCTTGATATATTCCTCAACCGAGGAAGACCATAAAATACATTTGAAGATAGTCCTCTAGACCTTGAGAAGCCACCAACTGTATGCAAAGTTGAGTAAGTGCGAATTTTGGGCAAAGAGAGTTCAATTCCTAAGCCATGTGGTTTCAGACAATGGCATTGAGGTAGATCTTTCTAAGGTTGAAGCAGTTTTAAATTGGAAGCAGCCTACCACTGTTACTCAGATTAGGAGTTTTCTTGGTTTGGCTAGCTATTACAGACGCTTCATCAAGGACTTCTCAAAGATTGCTGAACCTATGACCAAGCTCACTCGAAAAGACGTGCAATTTATCTGGAATCCCGCCTGTGAAGCATCATTTCAGGAATCAAAGAAACGCCTCACGACAACACCTGTACTTATCACTCCAAGAAATGCAATTGGATTTTTATTATACACCGACGCCTCTCTCCAAGGCATAGGTGCCGTGCTAATGCAAGAAGGCCAAGTGGTTGCATATGCATCCAGACAACTGAAGATTTATGAGAGTAATTACCCAACGCATGACTTGGAACTTGCAGCTGTCGTATTTACACTGAAGTTATGGCGTCATTACCTATACAGTGAACGGTTTGAGGTCTTCTCGGATCACAAGAGTCTTAAGTACATATACACTCAGAGAGACCTTAACCTCCGCCAAAGACGATGGTTGGAATTCTTAAAAGATTATGACTTTCAACTCCAGTACCATCCCGGAAAGGCTAATGTTGTGGTCGATGCCCTGAGTAGAAAATCTTATGTTGCTTGCACTCTTAACTATGAAATGGGGAAGTTGGCTATAGAGTTGGAGAACTTTAACTTGCAGCTGAACGTCGAAGGACCAAGACCACGACTTTCTCAATTATCAGTCAACTCTGAGCTCGTTCGAAAGATTTCAGCGCTCAAGCCAATGACCCTATGTTAATGGAGAAACGAGACCTTCTACTCAGCGGCCAGGACCTTCCTCATTGGTCGGTCTTTGGAGACGGCACCATTTTCTATAAAAAAACGTCTCTGCCTACCGAACGATCCTGAAGTTTGTAAAGTAGTGCTTACTGAGATGCACTGTTCGAGGTACGCTATGCATCCTGGGGGTGACAAGATATACAAGGATGTCAAGCGACAATTCTGGTTTTCTGGAATGAAGAAGGACATTGCAGACTTCGTTGCTCGATGTCTCGTTTGCCAAAAAGTCAAGGTAGAACGAGGACTTCCCTCTGGACTTCTCCAACCGTTACCTATTGGAGAATGGAAATGGGAGAACATCGCAATGGATTTTATCACGGCCTTACCTCGAAACAATAAAGGGCAAGATGTTATTTGGGTTATCATTGACAGACTTACAAAGTCTGCACACTTCTTGCCAATAAAGTTCACGGATAATCCCGCCAAACTTGCAGAACTATATGAAAGAGAGATCGTACGGCTTCATGGCATACCACTCACGATCGTCTCTGATCGAGACCCTCGATTCACATCCAACTTTTGGAAAAGCTTCCAGCATAGAATGAGTTCTAAGATCATTATGAGCACAACCTTCCACCCTCAGACTGATGGGCCGTCAGAGCGACTTATCCAAATCTTAGAAGACATGTTACGATGCTGCATTTTGGACTTTAATGACGGATGGGCAAAGTATTTGCATCTAGCTGAGTTTGCATACAACAACAGCTACCAAACTAGTATCGGCATAGCACCATACGAGGCTCTCTATGGTCGGCCTTGCAGATCTCCGGTATGCTGGATAGATATGGTAGATCGACCGCAGTTAGGCCCTGAACTAGTTCAAGAGACTTCTGAGAAGATCACACTAGTAAAGGAACGACTTTGCGTTGCACAAAGTCGACAAAAGAGCTATGCTGACAAGCGGAGACAACCTCTGGAATTTGATAAGGGGGACTTTGTTTTTCTGAAAGTCCAGCGCACAAGAGGTGTCAAACGCTTTGGAATCAAAGGCAAGCTCTCCCCGCGATATATCGGTCCATTTCAGATCATTGAACGTATTGGCAAACTTGCTTATCGTCTGTCCCTTCCATCGTTCATGCCTAAGGTTCATGACGTTTTTCACGTATCTATGCTTCGCAAGTATCGTCCTGATCCTTCGCATATCATCCCTTTAGTCGAGGTTCGGGTTGAGGAAGGAAATACGTATCCGGAGAAAGCAATCCAGATTTTAGATCGAAAAACTCAAGAACTACGGCGACGTAGCATACCACTTGTGAAAGTGCTATGGGATCACCACGGCGTAGATGAAGCAACATGGGAACTAGAAGCAACAATTAAACAGAAATACCCTGATTTATTTCCTAGTACCAACTGATGGTGTGGTACATTGTATCATTTTTACTTATCAATCCTAGGAGGAAACATTGTTTACACCTATCTTGATCCATTGTTTCACTTCAATAACTACGCAGATGTCTGAAAATAATATCAATGGATATAGTGATGCACACATGCAGTGGCCTCCTTATCAACCTGTGGCTACTTCTTAAGCCGATAACCCTCATCACTACTTGACTTGATTTCGTGGGCGACATCCCTTTAAGGGGGGTAGAGTGTAATACCCTGTATTTCACAAAAAAAAAATACTATTTGGGCAACGTCCAAACGTTCAAGCGCATGCCCGAACGTTCAGGCGCATGCCAGAACGTTATGCGCATGACAGAACGTTCAGGCGCGTGACAGAACGTTCAGGCGCAGGCCAGAACGTTCAGGAACAATGCATGCCCGAACGTTCAGGCGCATGCCAGAACGTTCAGGCGCATGCCAGAACATTTAGGAGCATGACAGAACGTTCAGGCGCATGACAAAACGTTCAGGCGCATGCCAGAACGTTCAGGCGCATGCCAGAACGTTCAGGCGCATGCCAGAATGTTCAGGCGCATGAAAGAATGTTGAAGCGCATGACAGAACGTTGAGGCGCCTGCCAGAATGTTCAGGCGCATGACAGAACATTCAGGCGCATGCCAGAACGTTCAGGAGCAATGAATGCTCGAACGTTCAGGCACATGCCAGAACTTTCAGCCGCATGACAGAACGTTTAGGCGCATGCCAGAACGTTTAGGCGCATGCCAGAACGTTCAGGCGCATGCCTGAAAGTTCAGGCGCAAAAATCTCTATATAAGAAACCTCCTCATTTCTCATTCCTCACACCAAATCACCTTTTCTTATGAATTTCTTCTCCTTTCCACGCATTCTAAGTTTTTGAGACTCTCTGTCCGAGACTCTCGGTGCGGTGCAACAAAGTTCTGTCCGGAGGAAAGCGCCAGATCTGAAAGCGGTGCAACGAAGTTCTGTCTGGAGGAAAGTGCCAGATCTGAAAGAAGAAGTTTTATCTGAAGGTGGGGAACGAAACATAGGTTTGCGTGCTTCATAACTTTTATTAAAGTTTACATTCAATTATTATTATGTCTACTATTCATTTACACTGCATTATGTCATATACTGTTTATACTGCAGCACTTATGCCTGTATATTTGGAATTCATGTATTGCACTGTTATAATGCCGGATTTGTGGTCAATCTGACTCAACTAGACTCGGTCTTGTCCTTAGTAACTTTAAATAGTGAACGGGAGGCAGCGGGCTGCTCTAGGCGATTGGTATTTAATCAGACCTTGTGTCTCACCTCTCAACTGGGGACTGATCTAGTTGGTCTTATTGAAAGCTATTAGCTTATACAGTAATACTGAATGTCCTAATCTAGACCAATTCATGCATTGACATCATACATATCACCACCTAGGATGGTTTATGACTCATAGAATAGTTATGAGTATTGCTCGCTATTCATTACATTTCTCTGGAGAGGGACGTACATGAGAACCCGGCTAGACCCGGGGAGGGACATCAGTACGTGAATCCAGAGCATCGTTCCTGTACGTGAATTCAGGCGATGTACGTTCATCAAACCATTACGAGACGGTGTCATGCATACATACATATTGATTGATTATGATGCTCGCATGTGTATTTAAGATATTTGATATTGAAGTATACTTTATTAATTGTTATACTCATGCACTATTTATCCACTGAGCGCGTTAAGCTCACTCCATTATTATCCAATTTTTCACAGGAAATTAGGGTGGACTGGGTGCAGGTTATGGGGCCCACATTTTATACCCTTTGTTTAATTCATGGGGATTTTGGGAGTATGTTCCCTTGACCATTTTATGTATAAAAGTATTCTGAATTAAATAAAATCAGATTTGTACTGTGTACTGTATTTCCGCTGCGCACTCTGTTGTTACCATTGTTATTGTTCCAAATGCGCGCCCCGTCCGAGAGTGTACCGCCGGTTTAGGCGCGTCCGGGCGGGGTGTGACAAAATAAGTCTATGGCCTATTCTACTAGGGGTGTTCATTAGCTTAACCAATTTGAACCTATGGGTTAGGTCTAGTTTAGATATTTGTAACTTGATTCGTTTGGGTATAGTTAAGGTTTTATAAAAAATAATTGAACTAACTCGAATCAACCCGAACCAACCTAAACTAATTAAAAGTCATAGTTATTACTTTATATTTATCATTTTTACAATAGCCATTTACTATAATTGAATTGTTCAAAATATTACAATGAAAATAACACATAACAAAATTGTCTTAATAAGTATTATAATAGCCGTATTTGACTTAGAAATAATTTTATAAATAACGTTTAGAATTTAAAAATGAGGTAAATCATGTAATTCTATAATTTATATATTAAATAGATTGACTTGACCAATCTGACCCAAATTAATTTGAAGTTATTGGGTTATTAGTTTTAAAAAGTCTATTGAATTAGTATTTGACTATAACCCAAATAAATTCAATTCGTCAACACCCCTATAATTTAAGGAAAATACTTTTTATTGTCTTTTTTTGAGTCTTGAAGAAAGGTCACGAGGGATTGTCTAGACCTAATGTTGATTGTAAGGGTCTCGTAAGTTGAATTGAGTCAATTTTGAGTTGAAAAACAACCTCAACCCGAACGCATAGGGATGAAAAAAACTAAGCCCAACCCAAGAGCCCAGCCCAATCTATTGTGTTTCCCCAACTTGAACAAGTTACCCAAGGTTAATTTCTTCGTTACATAAATATTGATGATGTAATGATTGAGGTCAGGGATTAAGGTTTGTGATTAGGGTCTGATTTGCGGAACGTGTTGCAATTGATAAATAATAATAATAATAATAATAATTTTTTATTTTATTTTATTATTATTAGCGATTAGAATTTGGGGAAGAAAGAAGAAATTAACAACACCTTAAGGAGATAAGGTTTTGCAATATTTAATAGCATTACAATTCCAAGGAGAAGGAGAAACAAGAAAAAGATGAAAACAAAGACCTTTAGTAGAGAGAAGAACCAAAGAATAAAATATCAATCTTGTACGGATTATCTTGTTACTATATGACTTATATATACTAGTGAATGTGCATGGACGTTGCACGTGATTAATAATTATATTTTATAATATATATTTATTTTATTTTAATTACAAAGGTGTGTAAAAAGATTAAGTGTTATTGATTGTATGTGTCGGTTGAAACAAACATAGAGAAAAAAGTAAAAAGTAAAAATGTGTGTTGGTTAGATTTAATTATTTCAAAAATACCCCTTAATTATTTATAATATGATTAAAAAACAATATACTAGTATGAGGGTAGTGCGATGGGTGTGACGTAACATTTGGACATTTGAATTTTAATTGTTTTAAACTAAAATAAATTTTGTTAAAAATAGAAAATAGTAAAAAATTAAATTTGAAATGGGTAAAGTTGTAAAATCATGTCTAAGCATAAAAATAGGAGATATGAAAGAATTGAAGCGTAAGTAATTCAACTACTTGAATTACAAATTTGGCTCCATAACTAGTTTAAAATTTATAAGATAACCATAAGTTTTAAGGGGTAGCTTTGAAAGTTTGGAAAAATTGATCACGCGGTGAACTTTTTCAAGTATTTCCATTATATATAGTGTAAAAGTATAGATATATATGTACAAGAAACTTGTTACAGGCGCCAACTTATAACACTAATGTGTGCACCGTCTCTTGCTCAAATGCAGTCCCTATTAGATTAAAAAAAAACTTTAAACGTTAGTTTATAAATACTTTCAATATTATAAAAATAAACACGAATTGAAAAAAAAAACTAAAATTAAAGAAGTCATAAAATACCTTAAAATAAGGATAATACATTGGATTTTCCAAAATCTCTTTAGGCATATGTTCAAATGAATATGGTTTTATAATTTCATCTACAAACTTTAAAATTGCTATCAATATTGAACGAAAATGTCGATGTATCGTCTCACCTGAATGTTGAAATCTATCTTGCAATAATCTATTTCTTGCATTATGACCTATAGTCATTAGGAAAATGTCAATTTGTCCCTCAATACCCATGTATCTACTATCTTTTAGTCATTCTTTGTCTTTAAATAACATACATAGACGAAAAAAAATGTTTCTCCATCCAAAATAATTCTAAACATATTTTGGGATGACCGTCCACTAAATCACACATAAATTTATGTCCAGATACGCTCAAAACTCTGCAAGGTAGTCGTGCTATAGCACATTTTTGTCGTTTACGACTCATATATAATAAGATTATAATAACAAATATCTGTTTTCTTTTCATTGGTGCTAAAATAAAAAAGAAAAAAATAATGTTAAACAAACGAGTATATAAGAACTTACAACAAAATCAACAAAAGTCTATTTGCTAAAATTAAATAATCAAATAATCAAATCATTCATTGTAATTGATCTACAAGATGAAAAATTAAATTATTTCAATACAAAATCTCATGTCTAGAAAAAAATAAAATAAAAAGACGTCCTAGCACACTAATTATTGGATTTTTCTTTTTCCATGAGTGATTCTAGAACTGGGATCCGAGTTGTTGGGTCATCTTCTTGTAACATCCACAATTTTCTTAATTCTGGCTTCATGAAATTTGTGAGAGCGAACACATATAATTGCTTTGAGGAGGTATTTTTGTCATCTTTTTGAAAGATGCAACACATTCGGCCATGGTTGACTCTGTTTTTGTTGCACTTTCTTCAGACAATATTTGAGAAAAAAAGTGTTCTAGTCCATTTTCAATCACATTATCAGTGTTATTTTTCCCTTTGGATGGTCGAGGACGTTTACGTCTAATCTCTGACATATGGTTATCAAACTCTTCTTTCTCGTCAGGATTATCAATTTTTACAGTTTTTGGATTTTGTGTTGCATCTTGTACTGAATTAGGTAAATGTCTCTCATCGTCTGCATCGAGGTCTACATAACTTCCACTTCACATAATATCATTCAAAATAGACCCATTAGCATGATATGCAGATTTACCTGAAGCTAAAACCCTTCGAATAATATATCTAACTCAAAAGAAAATAACAATGGTTGGGGTTTAAAAATTTTTGCATGTGGATTTGCCTGTATTAAAAAATAAACTATTATGAAAAATCTAAAATACTTATTACTATTTATTCTTTGTCCTGAACAGGTCAGTACATAGACCTGGCATGTGTTGCACATGTTACGTCTTACTAAACAAGAATATCATGGCTGACGTGTCCTGTGCTAAGTATATGGTCCAATAGTTAGGGTTGATCCTCAGGTTGGAGGGGATACTGTAGTCTTGTCTTCTTTCTAGGACTCTGAGTCTACCGAGGAGGATGAGAAGGTGGTTGACGTAGCGCCCCTCTTAGTCGATAGGTTGCAAAGTAGGCTCGGTACTATCGAGCCTAGCACATTGGGTCGTACTCTCGTATCCTCTGAGCTTGAAGACGCCGGTGTAGGTGAGATATTCTATTTGGTAGACCGTATTCCTTCTAAGATAATGGAGCATCATCTTGCTCAGTTGAGGAAGTAGGTTGGTATACCCAACCGTATAGGGTTGAGAGCATCTGCTCTTGAAGACCGAGCTAGCCACCCTAAGAAAGGAGAGGTTGTTATGTATACCAACCTGTTTGGGGATGGGTTAACCCTGCCCCTTCACTTGCCCTGTGTCGCCTGCTTAGCCATATACAAGTTGCCCCTGCATAGCTCAACCCTAATATGTGGAGGGCAATTCTAAGCTGCCTTGTGCTTTGGAAGGAGAAGGGGTGGCCGGACTTTGCCCTCGCATATCGGCTAAAGTTCCACCCGAGATGTAGCGGGTGGTACTATGCATTGACTCATCAGGGTACCGAGGAGGGTCAACCCCTGATCATAGAGAACCCAACCTCCAATAAATCATGGAAAGGCAAGTGATTTTTTGCTTCAGGGGAGTGGGCGGAAGAAGCTTGCGTACCGACCACTTTCTTAAAACTAGGTATCGAGCTTCCCTCTATCCTTATCTTTGTTTCTCATCTTATTCTTGCTAGGTAGAGACTCATGTTTTTCGCCGTTCTTGACAAGTACTTGGGATAAACCGAGCAGGGAAGAAGGATTTGACTTTTCTCGTATCGACAAAATCTACCAGCTTCCCTTTGTGGATCGACGGTACAAAGTAATTCTAGCTCCTGAGAGGCTATGCCGAGCTGGTATTATCAAAGAGAAGAAAGTCTTCTCATGACGTAAGTTTGCCTTAGAATGTTTTGATCTTTTGTATCGATTAGTTTTAAAAGTTTCGAGCTGAAATGTTAAGCCTGTGATGTAGGTTTTTCTGCCCTCGGCTCTACCTTCAAGAAAGGGAAGAAGAAGAAAACAGATAAGCCTGAAGAGATGGCCCTAAAGAGAGCTGTTGTTGGTCGTTATGTTGTCGACTCGTCCATGCTAAGGAACCTCGTTGCTAAATGAGCAGCTACCGCTTAGGGGTCGGCAGTGAGATCTCCAAGTAATGCCCCGAAGAAGACTTTGGCTTCTAAGGGAAAAACTCCGACTCCCGATCAAGTTCGATCACCTGTTTGAATGATGAGGTCGGTGGAAGCCAAGTCAAATTCTCCTGCCCTTACCGACCAGGGGGCTGCCAAGAAGGCGCTGTTTGGGGAGGCCGATCCCCTTACAACTAAGATTGAGGTCATCAACCTGAACTTGACAACTATCAGGTCAGTGTCCCTAATGCCTTTTCGATCACGATGAAAGACGAGGACATGTTTGAAAGCATGACCGATGCCTTCATGAAGTCGGTGGAGGTAAGTTTGCTTATTAATCCACTTTGTTGCCTATGTGGTCTTCCTCTGTAATCTCTAACTTGGTTCTTCTTGTCTCTGCAAGCTACTGTTCAAAATGTGTACAAACTCTGCCGCATGAAAAGTCACTACGCCAAATTTCAAAAGGTGGTGAAGGATGCCCAGACAACCTCGGTAATCTGGGAGTCCAAAGTTGTGGCTCAGGATGTCGAGATTAAGAAGTTGAAAGAGCAGTTGAAGCTTAAAGAGATTGAAGTGGAGTGAATCCAGGACAAGCTGACCAGGTACCGGGCTTAGTTCCGGGCCATTGTCGAGGCCAAGGTTGAAGAACTCTACCAAGCCCAAGTAGATAAGGCTTGCGTCGAGGTAGTGGCTATATACCGAGCAGATCTGGAAGAGTTCTTTGGCGACTCGGTAGACTGGAAGGGCTTCGAGAAGTGAGCCAGCTCGGCAACTGGAGAGAGAGTAATAGAGGAGGAGGTCAGGGCTGAGAACATTTCTGTTGACCAGGGTGCTACCCCCATGGCTCTGGGGATATCATTCGAGCAGCCTCAAACTGTCGACTCCGATGAGGAGAGGCGCCAAGCTGATGACCATGATGAGCTAGTTAGTTTGACTAAAATCCTGCACCGTTCCATCGGTCCGGAGTCATAAAGGATTTCTTTAGTCCCGGCTGAGTCTTTTGTAATGGGCCTGCGTGCCTTGATGATTTTACCTTCACTGTTCCTCCTTGTATGCTGTTTCAATCTTAATGATATATCTGTTTTTGTTCCGACCTGACTTCTTAGCACTCTGAATGTGTACTTTCTTTTTTCCAAAGTATTTGTCGCGCGATGAGGTCGGTAAGTTGTGGTTTCGTGCCGATCTCTTTACTTAGTCTTTTCTAAGTGTTTGCTAGGTCATGAGGTTGGTGAGTCGTAGATGATTGCCAATCTCTTTACTTGATTTCTTCACGTGTTCTTTGAGTTTTGAGGTCGATAGATAACATTCGACCTTTCACTGCATTCTAAACCTTTAAGTTCTCTTCTCGGTAGTGGTTTGATTCCCGCTCCAAGGCACTTTAAGGGTCAATGACCCATCTTCTCGGTAGTATCTGCCCTTCTAGGGCAGTACCCCAAGGCACTCTTGACCATAGTCATCTTCTCAGTAGGTACATAGCTAAAGCTTGGTACCCCCAACGCACTTTTAATTGTAGATCGTAGACGTAGATTTGTAGAACAAAACCTCTTGCTTATTGTAGAAAAGTTTCGAACAAACACTTGTAGAAATCTAAAAAATTATAAAGCTAGAGGTAACCAACACCTCGGCAAATACTAGAACATAACTACTGAGCTGTTACTATTACTACTAACGCCTACTGGTAGTACTTCTTGAGGTGCTCTTCATTCCAAGGCTTATGAATTCTTCTTCCTATCAGATCTTCGAGCTCGTATACCCCCGTGTGAAGTACTACAGTGATCTTGTAGGGCCTTTCCTGATTGGGACCGAGGGCGCCTTCTCCAAGCTCACGTGCATTCAACATGACCTTTTTTATCACTAGGTCACCAACTTTGAAGTTTCTATGCTTCACCTTGGCGTTGTAGTACTTCAAGATCTTCTGCTGGTATGCCGTTAGCTTGAGCTGTGCCTATTCTCCTCTTTCTTTAAGTAGATCCAGGTCGGTACACTCGGCCTCCCTGTTCCTACCTTCATCGAAGAAGAACATCCTCAAGGTCGGTATACCGATCTCCACAGATATGATGACCTTCATTCCAAATGCTAGGGAGAATGGTGTTTCTTCTGTCGCTATTCGGGAGGTGGTGCGATATGACCAGAGGACTTGAGGCATATCTTTAGCCCACATTTCCTTTTTTTCCTCGAGTTTGGCCTTCAATGTGTGTTTGATAATCTTGTTCACAACTTCTACCTGACCATTGGCTTGAGGGTGGGCTGCAGTAGAAAAGAAGTGTCGAATACCAATGTCCTCACAAAATGACCGAAACCTTGTGTTTTCGAATTGTTTGTCATTATCAAAGATGATGGCGTACAGGACACCAAAATGGCACACAATTGACTGCTAGATGAAGCGCGTGGTCTTCTGCTCAGTAATCTTTGCTAACAGTTTGGCTTCTGCCCATTTGCTGAAGTAGTCAACAAGAACAATTGCAAACTTGACCTGACCCTTACAGGTCAGTAGGGGTCATATCAGATCCACTCCCCACTGAGCAAAAAGCCATGGGCTCTAGATCGGAGAGAGATTCTCCGCTGGAGCTCGGATGTGGGTTTCATGTTTCTGATAACTGTCGCACTTCCAAGCTATCCTTATAGCGTCTTTTTGAATTGTTGGCCAATAATAACCTTGGCGAAGAACCTTGTACGCGAGAGTCCTTCCGCCAGAATGGTTTCCACATACGCCTGCATGAATTTCCTCCAGAACTAGTCGTGCTTGCTCTTCCCGCAGACATCTTAAATAAGGCATAGTGAAGCTGCGCCTATAGAGCTGATCATCTATTATGGAATATCTAGCAACTTGTCTCTGTACTTTTCTTGCTTTGACTCTGTCCTCGGGGAGGTTCCTACTTCGTATGAAATCTTCAATTGGGTCCATCCATGATGGGTCTTGGCTGAGGCTGCGGACCTGTTGGTCGGTACCCATTTTTCTAATACTTCTTTCTGGTAAGAATTCCACTGGGACCTGGATCATCTGCTCGGCCTCTGAGGAGGATGCCAGCTTAGAAAGGGCATCGGCCAAGGTATTTTCTGTTCTCAACACCTGCGTTAGTTCATACTCTTTGAGCTTTCTTAGTAGGGCCAGAGCTTCTTTTAGATATGCTTGCATTCTGTCGTCCTTGGCCTGATACTCCGATGTGACCTACCCTGTGACGAGCTGAGAATCACAATGGACTAGTAGCTTGTTCACCCCCCAACTGAGCGCGAGTCATAGGCTTCGTATTCTGCTTCGTTATTGAATGTTGGGAAACTGAAGTGAAGAGCACACAACTATTTTTCACCTCTGGAGGAAATGAGCACTATTCCTGCTCCACATCCTTACTTGTAGGAAGAGCCGTTGACGAACAACTTCTAGGCTTTTTCAGGGAACAGGTCGGTATGCGGATCTATCTGAGGCAACTCAGACAAAAAATGTGCTAATGTCTGACCCTTTATAGCTGTACGAGGTCGATACTCTATGTCGAATTCACTCAACTTGATGACCCACTTAGTCAACTGCCCGGATGTTTCCGGTCTCAAGAGCACCTGTCTCAGTGGGTACTTGGTGAGAAGGACTATGGTGTGGCCCTGAAAGTAAGGTCTCAACTTTCGAGCTGAAGTGACGAGTGCCACTGCCAGCTTTTCAATCTCAGGATACCTCGTCTCTATGTCACGCAAAGACTTGCTGGTGTAGTACACCACCTTCTGGTTTCCTAGCTCTTTTCTGACCAGGGCAGAACTAGCGGCCGCCTTTGAAATTACTAGGTATAGCAAGAGTTGTTCTCCAGCAAGGGGTTTTGAGAGCAGAGGAGCCTGACCTAGGTAAGCTTTTAGTTCCTGAAAGGCGTTCTCACACTCCGGGGTCCATTCCACTGCCTTCTTCTTGATCAGCTTGAAGAACGGAAGACATTTGTCTGTGGACTTGGAGATGAACTTGCTCAGTGAGACTATGCACCCAGTGAGCCTCTGGACTTCCTTTACGGTGCAGGGTGACCGCGTGTCGACTAAAGCGTGAATCTTGTCAAGGTTGGCTTCGATTCGTCTCTAATTAATGAGGAATCCCAGAAATTTACCAGAGCTTACACCAAAAGTGCATTTTGCCAGGTTGAGCTTCATGTGATACTTTCTCAGTATCGTAAACACTTGTGACAAGTCGGTAGGATGAGCTGCCGTTTCCACACTTTTGGCCAACGTGTCGTCGACGTAGACTTCCATGTTCACTCGAATTTTCTTCACCAACATGCTGTTGACCAGCCTCTGGTAAGTAGCCCTGGCATTTTTCAGGCCGAAGGGTAGCACCTTGTAGCAATATAGACCTTGATCTGTAATGAAGGTTGTCTTCTCTTCATCTCTGCGATTCAGCATAATCTGGTTGTACCCTGAATACGCGTCCATGAGGTCAACAGCTCATGACCTGCAGTTGCATCCACCAGTTGGTCAACGTGGGGTAGCGGGAAATTATCTTTTGGGTAGGATTTGTTCAGATCAGTGAAGTTGACGCATGTTCTCTACTTTCCATTAGGTTTTTTTATCATTACTACGTTGGCCAACCAATCTGGGTATAACACTTCTCTAATGAAGCCTGTCGTTAATAACTTGTCTATTTCTTTTCGTAGACCTTGAGCTCGGTTAGAACTAAGAGCTCTTATATTTTGTAGGACCGGTCTGGCCTCCGGGTCGACATTCAACCGGTGCACCATCACGCTGGTCGGTATGCCAAGCATGTCTTCATGGGACTAGGCAAAAATAACTCTGTGTTCCCGTAGGATACCGACCAGGTGATCGGTGAGGGATGGGCTCATTCCCGTACCGATATTGACCGTCCTTGCTGGATCTTTTTCGATCTGCACCTCAGCCCATTCATCCTATGGTTCGAGCCCTGACACCTCTTCCTTGGGGTCGAGGTCGGTACTAGCTAGATGCTCTAGAAACATTAGTTGTTGTTCTGTAGGTTTGATACTTTCCTCATGTCCCGTCTTCTTCTTCACAATTGTGACATAACAGTCCCGAGACTCTTTTTGGCTACCCCGTACCACCCCGACGCCTCGCTCTGCTGGGAAATTCAGAGCCAGATGATAGGTTGATACAACCGCCCTCAGGTTATTGAGGAGTGGTCGTCTTATTATGGAGTTTTACACGAAAGGGCACTTTACCAGCAAAAAGCTGGTCATGACCTTGACTTTGTGTTCTGAGTCACCGGCTGTCACTAGTAGGGTTATCCGTCCTTCCGGCATGATGTTGTTTTCAGTGAAGCCGATTAGAGGGACATCTACCGGGCTCAGCTGATCCTTGGTAAGTCCTAGTCTTTCGAATGCTGACCAGTAAAGGATATCTTCCGAGCTACCGTTGTCGACCAGCATTCAACGGATTTTGTAGTTAGCCACGGTCATCGTGACCACTAAAGCGTCGGCGTGTGGACGAAATATGTCTTGGGCTTCCTCATCGGTGAAGGTAATGGTGAAATCGACCCGCTTCTGTTTCTTAGGTCGGTACCCAAGGTTCATGACTTCCGACTTGGATTCACGGATGTAACCCTTCATAGCCTAATTCGAGGTACCGATCTAGGCTTCACCAAAGATTCTTCTGATCTCACCTACTGGCCCAACTTGGTCATCTTTTGGAGTCCTTTGTCGGGTGGGATTTTTCATGAACTCCCTCAGATGACCTTTTTGGTATTAGAGTTTTGATCTCGTGCTTGAGATCATAGCATTGGTCGGTATCGTGATCGTGGTCTCGATGGTACTGACAATACTTCATCTTATCCCGTTGCTCTGCAGGCGTTTTCAACTTTCTGGGCCATCAGATGTACTCTATGTTCTGGATCTCAATGAGGACTTGCTCTCGTGAAGCAGTAAGAAGCGTGTTGTCCTCCTTTGAGTCGTATTCCTTTTTCCTTTTCTTCTCTTTCTTCGAGCTTTTCAAGGACTCATCTACCCCTTGTTTTGCATCGGTTTGCTTGTCGGCATTGATGTATTTTTCTGCTCAGTCTAGGATTTCTTTGAAGGTCTGGGCCTTTTTTTCCCAAGGGAATAGTGGAACTTCCCGGGCCTTAATCCTGCGAGGAAGGCGGTGATCGCCGTCTTATCGTCACAGTCGTCTACCTCGACTCGTACATCGTTGAAGCGACCAAGGTACTCATTCAGAGTTGCACCTTTTTTTTGCTTGATGGCTAGCAAATTGTTCACATGCTTTTCCCTTTCCTTCTTTTCAGCGAAGTGGTTCATGAACTTGTGAGCTAAGTGCCCAACAGAACATATAAAACCGATTTCGAGTTTTTGGTACCACTTCTGAGCAGGAACGCCAAGGGTGATATGGAAGCCCTTGCACATGGTAGAGTCGTCGTAGCCCTTGAATTCCATCCAGGACTTAGAGTTCTTGGTGTGCTCTCTGGGGTCTACCTTCCCTTTGTACATTTTAACCTCTGTGGTCTTTACGTTTTTTGGAAGCGGTGTCTGGAGTATATTCTCAATAAAGGGATAAGGGAGTTCCTTATACTCGTGGTAGTGCTGAGGTGGGGATTTAGTAGTTTCAGAGCGCTCTGATCCGTACGACTTCCTCGGCGTCTACCTGGCAGGACCAAGTTTTCTTGCCGCAACTTCTTTTGTAGATACTGATCTGTATGAGGTCAGTTTCATCGACCTCGGCCTTTCAGGAAGAGCCGACCTGATCTGGGAGAAAACTGAGCTGTGACTTTTCATGGCATCTAGCGAGTGACGCAAGTCTTTAACAGATAAAGACTTACAATTAGAAGGGGGTTTTCCCGATACTGACATCTTCTTTGAGGTCACCCTTCGGAACCTACTCTCTTTCCCCTTCTGAGGTCGAAGGTTAGGACGTGGTAGGTGACTATGAAGTGGTTGTAGGGGGAGTACTTCCCTCAACACTCGTTATTGCTCTAGGACGTTTTGAGTCATTTTTTTCCAAATTCATCTCTATAGCAGTCAACCTCAATTTTTGAACAGAGTTCTTTGACTGCTTTTTTGGTGGTCTTCCCCTTTGTTTCTGGGGTGCGGCCTAAGTGGCGACGGGCTCCACCTCAACTGGTATTTCTGCCTCATGACTCATGACGACAGAGCTGTTTCAGACTTTTAATGTCGTTCTCCACAGAGGACGCCAAATGTTGGTGCAAGATTTGACCAATACCAGTAGACAGTGAGGTAGAGGAAAGATGCTGATCTGAAACTCGTTAGAGTGCTGGAGAAATCACCGGAGGTTGGTTATCTGAAAGAGGGAAGATAAGAGAATATAGGCTATCGTGAGGAACACCAGTGTGGTGTCGACCAAAAATCCTCCGATGCCTAAATTAGTTCAGAGCTTAATAGTACTAAACTGAGTCAACAATGGCTTAGAGTTGCTTACCTCCCACTTAGGGGTTGTGGTCTTTTTATAGAGAGGACTTGAGGTCTTGGCCTTGTAGTCGTGTTGTTGTAGAATCAGGGATCCAAATTCTGTTGGGAGAGCATGTTTGATTCCTGGTCGAACTAGGAATATCTCGTACGATCTTTGTAGGATTAGGATGACTTATCAGTTTTTTAGTCGAACTAGTAGAGTTTTAGGCCTTATCATAGTTGAGTTAGGAGTAAATCTCGAACTTATCGCAGTGGATCACGCCTTATCCCTACCTGATCAGGAGTTCTGTCGTCATCCATTTCGGAGTCAGAGATCTCTACAGGTCGGTATGCCGATCTGTAGTCTCTCATTTTATCTGCTTGATATCGAATACATGGTCTGTAAGAAGATCGGTAGATGGTGGTCGGTAATCCATGATATGGTGTGCTGACCTAGAAAACATTATGAATAATTTGGGCCGTAGTAACGACCATGGGCTCGGACTATGTGCAAGGTTGGGTAGATCCATATTCTTTGTCCAGAACAGATTTGTACATAGACTTGGCACGTGTTACGTCTTACTGGGCAAGAATATCATGGCTGATATGTCATGCGCTCGGTATATGGTCCAACAACTCTATTTCTACAAAACTCTATTTGAATAAGGGATTTAACAAAATAGAGGAAAGAAATAGAGTTATCAAACAGGCCCTTAGTGAGAATGTTAGAAGCCTGACCTTGAGAAGGTACATGTTCTACTTCAACCCAACCGAATTCAACTTGATCTTGGGTTGGGTTACTTAGGCTGCGTTTGGTTTAGAACTCGGATACAATTTTTTGCATCCAAAATGTTTGAAACCTAGAAAATGTGTTTGGTTTGACAATTTCGGAAACAAGTTTTTCAAATTTTGCCTAGAAAATCGCTTGTTTTTAGGAAACAACAAAACATCATTTTTTGAGTTTTCATTTTTTGGTTGTATCCATTATTGTTGAATTTTGGCTCAAACATGAATTCTTTGTTGAATTAAAACATGGAACATGTATTTAGAAAGTAATTAGGACTTTCTAAATATGAATAAGTGTTTTATGATCTAGTTGTATTTGAATAAGGAAACCATGTTAGTATAAAATGGGGAATCCTTGTTGGTCACAAAGTTTTTAAATATTGTGGCTAAAAAGTCTATATATAAGAGGTCCCTCATTGTTTATTGATCATCCCAACTAGTGAGTGAGATCTATAAGAAGGTGAAGCTTGGTCCTTGGAAACTTTGTGAAAGAGTGTAGAGTTGTAGTTGGAGTTCTAGTTTTTTCTTGAGTATTCTCTTTTTGTTATTCTTCTTTACCAAAGTCTCAGATCTGTGTACTATCTGGTGTAGAAGTACTTGAGGTGTTTAATTCCTCTGAGGTACGTGTTAATTGATAGTGGATTGTTTTGGCCCGTGATTTTTTCCTTGATTTTGAAGTTTTTTCACGTATATCTTTGAGTTGTGGGTGTTGATCTCTACTATTCTTTTCTTTATTAAATCTGTGGGATTGGAGGGTTTGGGTGTTTTTCACAACATTTAGATCACATACCAAACACAGCCTTAGATTTTACTAGTGTGAATTCAAGAACTGACTTGAAATGTTCGGGTTGGGTATTTTGTAACCTGAACGAAACCAAATATTCTAGCCATTCAATCCAACCCAATGATATTTGTTTGGCTCGGTTAAGTTGGTTAGTCGATTGACTTACACCCTAATAGTTAAGTGAGGTGGATTAGTCCAATATTAAAATTTGATTCCTTATTTTTTAAAAAGGTGAAATCTTATGAATGTAAATGCATTGAAAACCACTTGGATAAGATGGAATCATTTGGCTTGTGTCACACCCTGATTTTTCAGACCTAATCACGTGCACTATAATAGAGTGCAACTCACCTAGATCGCCTAACCAGGGCGTGAGTATCCATCATCTAAGGTCAATGCCCTTATAATTAATATGAGAATTTTAACATTTAAAAGAATATGTGTTTAAGGACATTGCCTAACCCTAGCCTTATTGTGCCTGTAAATTTAATTCATGTGGGATTAGATATCTCTATAATTACCTTGGTTTCACCATAGACCTTAATACATTAATTCAACCAAGAAATGTCTATCGCTTTGGCATTCTTATCCCTGCAGACATCAAAAGACTAGATCCATTTTTATTATTTATATGATTCATTAATGAAGACAAATTTATTAATAATCAACCAATAGCTCACATGGCATTGGATTAGTTACAAGTTATACATATGTTCACTCACATAATCAAATAACATTGAAACTGATTAGCATACTCTAGCATACCTATCAAAACCATTAATCGTACTAGTATGTACAAATAACCACTACACAGCCAAATCAAAGCCACCAATAGTACTAGCTACCACTGTTTTTCAACCCATGAATTACTCATGCTGCATTATTCATTGCTAAAAAAGAAATGGGGGTGAGCTAATGCCCAGTGGATCACCTAAAACAATATTCTTGAACTCTTATTTATTAATAGCATAATATATCAAATCCAATTAAATATTCAAACAAGTGCATACATTACCTTGCAACATTGATTTTTTTTAAGAGTCGTTGCTAACCGTCCGTTTGGGTTATAAACCACCAAGGCTCGAAACTCTTCTTGAATGGAGTTCGAAATTCACTGGCCATTGTGGCACATATCCTTGGCCTTTTGAAAACACCCCAAGTTAGGCCAAGACACTTTTCAATGTATTGTTATCTTTTTATTATGTTTTTAGTGAGGCAAATAATATGACTTACATACCAACATTATTAATGTAACACATTAACATATCATGCCATTATAAAACTATTACTGAACAACACCCAACAACTCATATCATGACATAATTTAACAATAATCATTTTATATATGAATAGTACCATATATTTGAATAGTACTATATACGTGAATAGTACCGTATTACAAGGCTGTACCAAAAGAATAGTTCTCAATAAAATCAACCAAACTAGTCTCCAGGCTGAGTGGTGGAGTCACAATGGTTTCGCTTAAATACCACTTTAAGCTGCCTCCCGTTCACTATTCAAAGTTACTTGGGACAAGACTGTGTCTGGCTAATTAAATAAATTACTAATTTAGCAGAGTAATGGTACGACGCATGGACTCCATATACCAAGGTACATACATAAATGATATGGCGTAAGTGAATATCAGATATAATGAAAAGTGCAAGATAACTTTATGAAAAGACATAATACATGCATCACAATAATGACTAACATGTAAATAATTTAAGAAGGTAATTCACACACACCCATCTAACTAGATATGATATAACATGCTAGAAATAAATAAGAATAAAAGAAAAAATTAAGGATCACACCCACATGAACACGAGTAATTCGTCATTCAGGTTCCTCGGTATGTGTAATCTCCATCCTTGGAGTGTTGACTTGGGTTGGGAGTTTGGACAAATTTAAGATAGGGATCACTCAATAAAAGTAATAGTAAATAGTGATAATTTATGATGTACAAGATTCAGAAAAGGGCAAGTACAGAGCATACTATGTATCACTTAATTACTACTAGCTTTTATACTACAAACTACTCTAACTCTCACAATATTTGCTAGAACACTTCTAACTCTTGTTGATTTATGTTTAGTGTATTGTTTAAGTAGTCAGTTATTACCACGTATGTATTTTCCTTTTATGTTGGGATGTCTGTTACTTGTTGATTTAGTCTTCCTACCACGTTATAGTAGTTATGAAACGTGGGCTATGTTATTACTTTCAGTTCTCTGTAAGCTATTTAACAGCCAAGTTTGTTATTCAAATCAAGTAGATGATTTCCTCCAATATTCTATCTGTGCAATTTCTTTAATCTATATTTCCATACAATTGGTATTAGAGCCCCATCACAGGGACCTGATTATAAAGAAGCAGTAGTCTTCTACGAGTGTTTTTAGTTGAAGGATGACGACAAAAGGTTCGTTTGTACAACCAACAGTTCCAAAGTTTGATGGGTACTATGATTACTGGGCAATGCTCATGAAAATGGTATTGGGGCCTGGTGGAAAATGGTGTTCTTACAACAGTAGAAGGTGTTGTTCTCACTGATGCACAAAAGAAGCATTTTGAAGATCAACAGTTGAAAGATTTGAAAGCTAAGAACTATCTATTTTAGGCATTAGATCGTTCTATTCTAGAGACAATTCTCAACAAGAAATCTGCAAAGGATATCTGAGACTCCATGAAGCAAAAATATCAAGGCACAACATGAGTGAAACGTGGAAACTTGCAAGCTCTTAGAAAGGAATTTGAAGTTCTTCACATGAAGGCTGGAGAAACTATGAATGAATATTTCGTTCATACTCTTACCATAGCCAACAAGATGAAAGCAAATGGAGAAGATAAGGGAAGTACTGTTGTCGTTGAAAAGATTTTAAGATCCATGACTTCAAAATTTGAGTATGTTGTATGTTCTATTGAGGAGTCTAAACATATCGATACTATAACTATTGATGAGTTGCAGAGCAGTCTGATTGTACATGTGCAACGCATGAGTTCACATGTTGAAGAAGAGCAGGCTTTGAAGATCACTCATGGAGATTCCTCGGGAGGAAGAGGTCGTGTAACGCTCGTACCTTAGGATGATGTCATTTTGACCCGTAGAGTACCCGTATATGTGTACGTATATGTATATGATGCTCGACGCGTGTCGGTTCGAGTGTCTTTACATGATTTTACGTCGTTTAGAGTGCGCGTGAAGTTTCTGAATGATCAGAGACCCGTTTGACATCGAAACATGTCGAAAATTGTGTTTTGGATCAGTGGAGCTCGCTCCATGGAGGAAGAAATTTCTGTCACTGATTTCATCAGTAGCTTGATCTCCTAGATCTGTGGTCCGATTGAGCAGCAATTTTTTTCAGCTTATTATTCTCTGATAGATCTTTATTAGGAACGGTAAAGATCTTGATCAGAGTTGTCTACTGTGAGGTATAAGACTCCAAACACTATTTCTTTTATTAAAGTGTTTTTTTTAAAGTTAAGGCCCAAAATGCCACTTAACCTCTATATAAGCCATTGAGACGTGATTTCTCTCATTTTTCACTTCCAAAAGAGGCTAAGGAGCTTGAAGAAGAGGAAAGGAAGGGGAAAGGAGAAAATGAAGGGAAAAGTTGGGGTTTTGGGTGCATTCTTGCTCAAGAATTCCCATGGTAATCATTTCTTCCCCATTCTTTCTCATTTTTCTTCCTTCTATCACTTTCATTCATGCATGCAAGCTTGTTTTGACCTAATGGGTGTTTTCCACTTATGAATCCCATAATTTAAGGAACGTGGTGGAAAATACATTTTTGGAATTAGGTCTTGCATTTGAGATATGTTAATCTAGAAGATGTTGGGAGTCTATAAATGGTGAAACCCCCAATTTCTAACAAGAAATTGGTAAGATTATAGGTATTTGACCTAAACTAGGATTTTGGACTTAGGGTTTTCTATTCAATTTGCATGTGATTTATGTTGAATACGTGGGTAAATGTGGATGTATAGTAGTCCAATTTACTGATTTTAATTAGTGGATAACCCTAATGTAATGTAATTTGAAAAATTTCAATGAATTTGGGGATTTGCCCAAATTTGGAGATTTTGACTTAGACTTAGTCAATTGATGAAATTGACTTGATAAATAGTCTAATTGACCCTAATTATGATTGAATGCCTTGTATTATAGTGATTGGATCATGGGGATCAACCTATTGCATTCAATTGAGTTATGTATGGTTTAATTTGATTTTAAATGGTTGAATTGAGTAATATGGGATTGGCTCATGTGTATAATCATTTTAGAATCTTAATTGGCTATGAAATTGGGTTTGATCATGATTGTTTGGCACACTAGTGGACTAATTTTCAGTAATATATAAACTATGTTTCATGTAGGGATTTTGGTTGATTTAAGTAACCCTAATTAGGCGAATTGGGGATTGAGGTGCTTGGGGTGAGTGTGGTCATTCTAGTGCTATCTTGTGGATTGGATTGGATTGGCTAAGTCTAGCCAATCAAGTTGTGAGTGTTTCTTTACTTGTTGGTTTCTATATGTGGCATTGTAGTATAAAAATGTGTTTTAAATGTTTTTCTATTGTAGTACGCATGATTCAATGTCTCATGAAATATATTTGAGCATAGTCTAATAGGGTTAGCAATTGGGTAGAATCTCCTAGTTGGGATTTTCTTCGAGGAATCTCATAAGTTTAGTGGTGATCCCTAATTGTGGACATGATAGAGGATTTCTGTGGGTTGTGTATGTTAGGATTCGCCAAGGCATAGTGTTTGTCTTGGTGGGAGGATCCTATGGTTCATACAATCCTAGGAATTCTAATCGAATACGGGTAAGAGGTCGATCGGGCGATGGATGTCGCGCACTTAGGCCCTTGTATTGATTCTTACTCGGGAGGTCTTAGGATTGCATGACCATGTTTATAAATGATATGCATTGTCTTGGTTATGACATGATGCATTATATTTGGCATGTATGTAACCTTGTGTATCACCATGTTATTTAAACTGTTTTAATGATCTTGTAATGTTTTATTAAATGCATATATATGTTGCTACTTGTAGAGGACATTCACTGAGCTTATTGTAGCTCACCCCTCATCCTTATCTTTTCAGGATCGGATAGGAAGGGGAAAGGGAAAGCTTAGCTGCAAAGCATTTTCTTTTATTTTGTGACGTAGGTGTTTAGTAGTTTTTCGCATTTATTTTGATAAATTATACTATGTAACACCTAATGCTTATACTTTACACATAGATGGGTTGTAATTTATGGTTAATTAGGATTTTGTATATTTTGAATATATGGACTTAGAAAAAAAAAATTATGGTTGTCATTTGGGTATGCTTTTACATTGATGATATATTATTGTCCATGTGTTTTGATGTTGATTATTGGGATTATGGTGTGTTATTAGAAGGCTGACAGGATGCCGGGGATATCGAGGGAGGATATACCTGGGGTTCGTGCCAGTCATGATGTCACAGATAGTGGGTCGTGACAGGTCGTGGTCATGGAAACTACAGAGGAAAAAGAAGAAGAAGAGGACGAAACAACAACACATAAGCAAATTATGCAGAGAATCAGGAAGAAATGTTGTTGATGGCATATGTGGATATCAACAAAGTCAGTCGAGAAGACATGTGGTTTCTTGATTTTGGTTGCAGCAATCACGTGTGGCAACAAAGATTATTTCTCAAACTTTGATGATATTTTTCGAGACTCTGTGAAGCTTGGCAACAACACAAGCATGGCTGTGTTGGGAAAGGGCAATGTTAGGCTGCAAGTAAATGGTTTAATACAGATCATTATAGGTGTGTTTTATGTACCAGAATTGAAGTATAATTTGCTAAGTATTGGACAGTTGCAAGAAAAGGAACTTACTATTTTGTTTCAGCATGGCAAATGTAAATTCTTTCATTCTCAGAAAGGTTTGATTATGGATATGAAAATGCCTTTCAATCGAATTTTTGTTCTGCATGCTATATCCCAGCCTGTAACGCCCGTACCTTAGGATGACGTTATTTTGACCCATAGAGTATCCGTATATGTATTTGATGCTTGACACGTGTTGGTTCAAGTGTCTTTGCATGCTTTTAAGTTGTTTAATGTGTGCGTAAAGTTTCGGAATGATGTTGAAACATGTCAAAAACGGTATTTTGGAACAGTGGAGGAAGAAACTTATGTCACCGATTACATCAATGACTTGATATCCTAGATCTGTGGTCCGATTGAGCTGAAATGCTTTCGCCTTATCCTTCTTTAATAGATCTTCATTATGAACGGTGGAGATCTTGATCGGAGTTATCTATTGTGAGTTATAAGACTCCAAATACTGTTTCAAGGATTTGCAGATTTTCTTGAGCAGTTTTGATCAAACTGTTCGATCTTGTAATTCCACCGTTGGATTGAGCTGAAATATTACCAGAATGTTGGTAACTGAGTCATAAAACTTTTGAAACGGTTAAGATATTAAATTGATGAGTACTTTACAAGAAATTAATTATCTAAGTGCAAGTAATCACAATAGAAAAAAACTATTACTTTTTATTTAAGTGTATTTTTTCATGTGGGCCCAAAAGTTTTCTATAAAAGCAACCAACTCGTATTTTTTAGCTCACTTGCTCATTTTTTCCCATTGAAGAGAGAGAAGGGAGCTTGGAGGAGAGGAAAAGAAGGGGAGAAGAGAAATGAGAGAGAAAAGGCTAGGGTTTGGGTGATTCTTGCCCAAAATCCCTCTAAGGTATCAATTTCTTTCTCATTTTCTTTATTCTATCTCTTTCATGTGTGTTTGCAAGGTTAATTTTGACATAAGGTTTGTATGAATCCTAGAATTTAAGGGAGTGGTGAAAAACCAATGTTAGACTTAGGCTTTGATTTTGTGATATGTGTATCTAGATAGATAGTATGAGGAGTCTAAAAATGGTAAAACCCCCAATTTCTAACAAGAAATTGGTGGGGTCTCATGGATTTGACCTAAACTAGAAGTTTAGACCTAAGGTTTACTATTCAAATTGCATGTGATTTATGATGAATGCATGAGTAATTGTGGATGTATGGCACTCCAAATTACTGATTTTGATTAGTGGATACCCTATTGTAGTGTAATTTTGGTCTAGGCCATATAATTTAAAAAATTGCCATGTAATTTGGGGATTTGCTCAAATTGGGGCTTTTAACCTAAACCAAGTCAATTGATTAAATTGACTTGGGAATTGTCTAATTGGACCCAAATTGAATGAAATTATGGGTTTAGAATGGTTGGACATGTGTTTGAATTGAATGACCTAGTTCAATTTGGCTTTATGCCTATTGTAAAGATTTTTTTCCAAATTGGGGATTTGCATGTGATTTGGGGATTTTGACTTAGACTTGGTCAATTAATGAAATTGACTTGATAAATAGTCTAATTAACCCTATTTATGATTGAATGTCATGTATATTGGTGGTTGGATCATGGGATTAACCTATTACATTCAATTGGGTTAATTATGGGTCAAATTGATATTAATTGGTTGAATTGAGCAATATGGGATTTGGATCATGTGTATAACCAATTTAGGAACTTAATTGGCTATGAAATTGGGTTTAAACATGGTTCTTGAGCATACTTTTGAGTGATTTTAGTATTGTATGAACCATGTTTCATGTAGGGGTTGTGGTGGATCTAAGTAACCCGAATAGGACAATTGGGGATTGAAGTACTTGGGGTGATTTTGTGGCTTTCTAGTGCTTCTTGGATTGGAATTGGATTGGCTAGGTCTAGCCAATCAAAAGTGAGTGTTTCTTTTACTTGTGAATTCTATATGTGGCATTGTAGTATAAAATGTTTTAAATGCTTGTATAGTGTAGTATGCATGATCTATTGAATTCATGGACTCTATTTGAGCATAGTTAGTTGGGAAAGCAGTTGAGTTATGTGCATTCCCTAAGCTTGAGATTTCTTATGGAATCCCATTAGGCCGACCAGGAATCCTCAATTGCGGACCTTGCAGAGGTCTATGGGTTGTGTATGTTAGGATTCGCCTAGGCATGGTACTTGCCTTGGTGGGTGAATCCTATGGTTCATGCAATCCTAGGAATCCTAATAGATACGGGAAAGAAATCGGTTGGGCATGAGTTTCGCGCACACATGGCCCTTGGACTGATTCTTACTCAGGAGGTGTTTAGGTTGCATATGCATGTTTATAAATGGTATGCGTTGTCTTGCTTATGACATGATACATTAAATTGGCATGTATGTAATCTTGCTTACTCTCATGATTATTTAAATGGTTTTAATGATCTTTCAATGTTTTAATTAAATGCATATATATGTTGCCACTTGTACAGAACATTCACTGAGCTTGTTGTAGCTCACCCTCATCCTTATCTTTTCAGGACCTGATAGGAAGGGGAAGGGGAAAGCTTAGCTGCGAAGCGTCTCGTACTTTTGTTGACGTAGGTGTTAGTACTTTTCTGCACTTATTTTGATAAGTTGTACTATGTAACACCTAATACTTGTACTTAACATTTAGATGGATTTGTACTTATGGTTAAGTATATTTTGTACTTTTGAACACTATGGACTTGGAAAAAATAAATAAATTATGGTTGTCATTTTGATATGTTTTTTTTTATGATCTTATTTTATGTTCATGTGTTTATTGTTGTGTATTTGGGATTATGGGGTGTTCTAGAAGGCTTATCGGGATACCGTGTATGTCGAGGGAGGATATACACGGGGCTCCATGCCGGTCATGACGTCATAGCTCGTGGGTCATGACACAGCCTATCGCATCCACTTGTTTTAATACAAACACTGAAGACATTGAATCACTTTGGCAGTGTCGATATGAACACTTGAGTTTTAAAGCATTAAAAACTCTTCAACAAAGAGAAATGGTAAATGGCTTGCCAAATTTCAAGCCTCCTTCGAAGTTGTGCAGAGACTGTTTGATAGAGAAACAACACAGGAACTCATTTCCCAAGAAGACCACCTGGAGAGCTGCAAAAAATTTTCAATTGGTGCATGCAGACATTTGTGGACCAATTAAGCCCATCTCTAACAGCAAGAAAAGTTGCCTGCTCACTTTCACTGATAATTTTAGTAGAAAAACATGGGTTTATTTTTTGGTGGAAAAATTAGAAGCTTTTGGTTTTTTCAAAAGTTTTAAGAATCATGTTGAAAAAGAAACAAACTATTTTCTGAGAAGTCTACGCACTGATCGAGGAGGCGAGTTTACATCCTAGGAATTTGTCAATTTGTGTGATAAAAATGGTACATGGCGAAAGTTAACGGCTGCATATACGCCATAATAGAATGGAGTGCGGAACGAAAGTTTGAAGTATGCTTTCAGTAAAGAGAATTTTGAAGTCCTTCTGGCCTGAAGCAGTTAACTGGACTGTACATGTTTTGATCGAAGTCCCACTTTTGCAGTGTTAAACAAAACTCCAGACAAAGCTTGGAGCAAAATTAAGCCTTCAGTTGATTATTTTAGAGTGTTTGGATGTATTTCTCATGTCCATTTGCCTGACAATAAAAGAACTAAACTCGATGATAAGAGTTTCAGTTGTGTTTTATTGGGAGTTAGTGAAGAATCAAAGGCTTATAGATTGTATGATCCTATTTCACAAAAGATCATAATTAGTTGAGATGTATTCAAGGAAGACAAGAACTGGTATTGGGATAAGAAGTATGAGGAAGTCACTATATGTGATTTAGAATGGGGTGATTTTGAAGGAGAAGTAATCGAGAACGAGGAAAGAAGTGAAACTTATTCTAATCCTGATATAGAAGACAATGCAGTTGATGTTAATACTGAAGATACTGGGACAGGTTCTTTAATTCAGAACATAAACAACCCTCAAAACTCGAGTGCAACCAGAAATCGAAGAACACCTGTTTGGATGAGAAATTATGAAACAGGAGAGGGACTTTCTAATGAAGAAAATGAAGGGGAACTTGCCATGTTTACAGCTGCTGATCCCATTCATTTTGAAGAAGCTGTAAAAAGTGAAAAATGGAGAACAACCATGGATATGGAAATATAAGCAATAAACAAAAATGGGACTTGGGAATTAACATAATTACCTAAGGGAGGAAAGACAATTGGAGTAAAGTGGGTGTATAAGACCAAGTTGAATGAAAATGGATAAATAGAAAAGCACAAAGCTCGGCTTGTAGCAAAGGGCTATGCACAACAATATGGAGTAGATTATACTGAAGTTTTTGCACCTGTGGCACGAATGGAGACAATTCGTTTGGTAGTAGCACTTGCAGCTCAAAGAAGGTGGTCCATTTATCAACTAGATGTGAAATCTGCCTTTTTACATGGTGAATTGAATGAAGAAGTTTTTGTAGAACAACCTTGCGGTTATGTACAAAAAGAAAGTGAGCAAAAAGTTTACAAGCTAAGGAAGGCACTTTATGGACTTAAAACAACACCCCGTGCTTGGTACAGTCGTACAGAAGCTTATTTCATGAAAGAAATCTTTGAGAAATGTGATTATGAGCACACCCTGTTCATCAAGATTAACAAGGAAGGTAAAGTCTTGATTATAAGCTTGTATGTGGATGATCTAATCTTTATTGGAAATGATGAATCAATGTTTGAAGAGTTTAAACATTCAATGAAACATGAGTTTGATATGACTGATCTTGGCAAGATGAGGTATTTCCTTGGCCTTGAGTTGTTGCAGAAGTCTGAAGGTATTTTTATTAGTCAAAAGAAATATGCTTTGGAAGTACTGCTCAGGTTTGGATTGGATAAGAGCAACTATGTTTTCAATCCTATTGTTCCAGGCTGTAAACTTGGGAAATATGAAGAAGGAGTTAAAGTTGATAAGACTTACTATAAGCAGATTATAGGAAGTCTCATGTATCTCGCTGCTACACGATCATACTTAATGTTTATAGTAAGTATGATTAGTAGGTATATGGAGAATCCTACTGAATTACACCTGCAAGCAACAAAAAGAGTGATGCAATATTTGAAAGGAACTTTTGATTTTGGGATTTTCTATAGGAAGGGAGGAGATGATGAACTTATGGCTTATACTGATAGTGATTATGCTGGAGATTTAGAAGATCGAAAGAGCACTTTAGGTTTTGTTTTCTTATTAAGTTTAGGGGAAATTTCTTTGTCATCAAATAAACAACATGTAGTGAGTTTATCCACCACATAAGCATAATTCATTGTTGCAACCTCATGTGCATGTCAGGCAGTTTGGTTAAAAAGGGTGTTAAGAAAGCTGGATCAAAATCAAGGCAAGACATGTATTATTCAGTGTGATAGCAGCTCTACTATCAAGCTCTCAAAGAATCCAATGATGCATGGTCGAAGCAAACACATTGATGTGCGTTTTCATTTTCTTTGAGATCTTACAAAGGATAGAATTGTGGAATTGGTACACTGTGATACACAAGATCAGTTACCTGACATAATGACAAAACCACTCAAGCGAAACACTTTTGTCAAGCTGCGAGAACATTTGGGAATCTGTTCTGAAGGAGGAAATGTTGATTTATGTTTAGTGTATTGTTTAAGTGGTCAGTTATTACCACGTATGTATTTTCCTTTTATGTTGGGATGTCTATTACTTGTTGATTTAGTCTTCCTACCACGTTGTAGCAGTTATGAAACGTGGGCTATGTTATTGCTATCAGTTTTATTTCAGTTCTTTGTAAGGCTATTTAACAACTAAGTTTGTTATTCAAATCAAGCAGAAGATTTCCTCCAATATTCTATCTGTGCAATTTCTTCAATCTATAGTTTTTTATAGCTCTCACTTGAACTCTCTACACTTGAGTTCTCACTTTCACTTGGATGGTTTGGAATGAATGTCAAGCATACTTATTTATACTAGTGTACAACACATCACAACCACACAATTGAAAATTCACAAAAAAATCATGGCCTTACACATGTAATTCACTTTTGACCACTTTTCCACCAATAATTCACCTAACTTCTAGGCAGTGGGCTTGGACTTGGTATTAGGCTTTGTCTTGGGATTGATCATGAACTTATTTTTTTGGTCCAATATTTATGGATCCAATATCTTGGTCTTGGGCTTAATCATAAATTTACAATATTTTTGGTCCAACAATACTTATTACATATTATAAATGGTGTAAAGTATATATTAATCAAGGTACCATGTATGTTATAAGTTTATGAAAATTTTGGAGTATTACAGCTTGGGTCAACATATGATTATCTTAGTAATTGATAAATTGACTATGATGATCATCAATACATCATGAAATCATTATCATTATATATTGTCACGTGATTCAATAACATCTAATAGGCAGGTCAGGGGAGTTGAGTTCATCGGGCTTGCAAGTTAGACGAAACCCTAATGTTAAACATGTGTAGTGAACATAATTTTAACAACTATTCTATTATATGTTCACTACACATGTTTAACATGTTTTGTTCATGTGCACTCCACATGATTTTTATTAAAAAATAGTTTTAATTAAAATAATTTTTATTAAAATAGAATTATATGTGTTTTATCTTCTAATATGATCAAAATGACTAAAATCATTCAAAAATATAGATGAGGGTAATTAGGAGTAAAACTTAGAACACCACCAAGACCCTCCTTGTGGCTACAACTTGTTTCCTTCTTGGCTCCGTGTCTTGATGTCCTTGCTCTTTGGGCTTGATACCTTACAAAATATGGCTTCAAGTTTAAGGTTACAATTGGGTTTTCCTTCTTTATATATATATATATATAGGTTTGTTATAAATGTGTTGAATGTCCATCCTATAACCTCCAATTTCAATGCTTGTAACCCCTATTTTTTAAATCCCATAACCTCAAAATTTATGAGATTATTTGATTTCTCTTAATTGTATTAAATATATTGTGTAAATGAGTGTTGTAACCCCCTATACCAAAAAAGTCTATATAAAGGGGTCTTGTATCTTAATGTAATCATTAACAAAGAGCACAAGATCTCTAATCTCTACAAACTCTGCTATTTAGATTCTCTAGCTTTAGTTTAGTTTAATATTTGTTTTATTTTAGTTTTCCTTTATTTTGTAACATGTTATCAGCACGATTGCTCGGATCGATCAAGAAGAGAACAACATCTTCTACTTAGATAATCATTCTTGCTCATCCGGAAAGGTATACAATGTTGTAAGGTTTTATTTTATTTTATTTGTGCTATTCTTTTCATTTTATTTGTATCAGAATCTCGCACAATTATTTTCTATCATAGTCAAAGACTATGTCCATTTTTTTTTCTTTCTCTCTCCCTTTATTTTTTTTTTCTTTCGACTTTCTTCATTATTTTTGTTGCTAAAATATTTACTATTTATTTAGAGATTTAAATTAATAGAGATTTTCTACCATTTGCAGTATTATTTTTTTTACAAATCCTAATTTGCAACTTTGGAAAAGTATATCTAAATACTCTAATAATCAAGTTGTAGAGTATGTTATTTATTTTTTTGCTGACTTCTTTACTGCTCAAAAAAAAAATATATATATATATATATAT
Organism: Paratinospora sagittata; assembly: GCA_035771175.1. Taxonomy (NCBI): domain Eukaryota; kingdom Viridiplantae; phylum Streptophyta; class Magnoliopsida; order Ranunculales; family Menispermaceae; genus Paratinospora; species Paratinospora sagittata. Next base: position 5,617,271 of record CM069611.1, on the reverse strand, counting down.
ATATATATATAATTCTCGCATTGGATTTATTTTTTCTTTAGATTGCATCCATTGATTTTTTTTTTTTTTTGTGATTAACCAAAACAAAATAAAAAATAAAAAATTCATTGGGTTCCTTGATGGTTGAATAAATTTATATTAGATATTAAATACAAATTTAGATTGTTCTTGCTATTATTGGATAACCTTGTCTTGGTTCTTGTTATTATTCTACTGCAACTATACATATATATTTATAAATCATATCATATAAATTGTTGAGCCTAAAATATATATGTCTAAGTTATGATTTGAAACTCTTTATTATTGGATACACACATGTATGTCATTTTGTTCAAAGTAGTATAAAAAAAAAGGTTATATATATATTTTGAATAAAATATATATGACTATTTCTTTGCATACTAATACTCATCTTATGAATTTTATGCAATTGAATGATCCATCATGGATACAATTATAAATAATATATTTTGATTATAACTTTCCAATATATTTTTTTGTTCAGATATGTCGAATATTACGAAACTTGAATTTGTTGCACTTGACATTTCGAGCAACAATTATTTGTCATGGATTCTTGATGCTGAGATCCACTTGGATGCCAAAAATTTGGGCGATACAATTAAAGAAGAAAATCAAGCATTCATACAAGATCGTGCGAAGGCTTGAACAGTGAATATCTCACTGTTAAGGACCATTTTACCCTTTGGAATAATTTAAGAGAAAGGTATGACCATTAATAGACAGTCATTTTGCCAGAAGCTCATTATGAGTGGATGCATTTGAGGTTGCAAGACTTCAAAACAGTCAGTGAATATAACTCCGCCTTGTTCAAAATTAGCTCTCAGTTGAAGCTATGTGGAGAGAAAATAACTGAAGAAGATATGTTAGAAAAGACTTTTACTACATTTCATGCCTCGAATGTGCTTTTGCAGCAACAATATCGAGAGCGTCAATTTACTAAGTATTCTGAATTGATCTCATGCCTTTTGGTGCCTGAGCAAAATAATGAGTTATTGATGAAAAATCATCATTTTCGTCCAATTGGTACTGCACCATTCCCTGAAGTGAATGTTACCTTAGTTAATGATCATAAATATGGACGTAGACATAATCGTCATAATAGACGAGGAAAAGGGTATGGCAGAGGTCGTGGTAGAAATACTCCTCGATATCATGGTGGTCATAATTCCCAAAAGAATTGGAATAAAATGATGCAAGGCAAGAAAAAGGAAAAGGTTTTTAGAATAAACCTACAAAAGACCATGTGAATACATGTTATAGATGTGGAATGAAATGGCATTGACATCGTACTTGTCGTACATCCAAACACTTGGTTGACCTTTATCAAGCCTCAATTAAAGATAAAGGCAAAAAGGTCAAAATGAATTTGGTTGATGCAGAGAAAAGTTTGAATAAGAACTTGTATAATGGAGATACCACTGTGGACATGACAAATTTTGATATTTCAGATTTTTTCAAAGATCCCAGTGGACAATATATCAATGAGGGAAATGTTAACTGAATAACATGATTTTTTTTTAACAAAAGTATTATGTAATGAGATGTTTTTAATATAATATGTTTTTTTTAATAAAATGTCCTTGTTTTTTTTAGATGACTTATATATTTATTTATTTGTTTATATTATGATAGATGGATCTTCATGAAGAATGTCCAAATTTTGAATTAAATAAAGGAGATGTGTGTATCGCTAATTGTGCAGCAACACATACTATCCTTCGAAATAAAAGATATTTTTTGAATCTGAAATTAGCTAAAGCTAATGTGAATACAATATCAGGCACTGCAAATATGATTGATGGCTCTAGAAGAGCAAATATAATATTGTCAGGTGGAACAACATTAATGATGCCTTATATTCTTCTTAATCAAGAAGAAATTTGCTTAGTTTTAAGGATATCCATAGAAATGGATATCATATTGAGACTATGAATAAAGGCAATGAAGAATATTTATATATTACTTCAATTTCCACTGGGAGTAAGAAAATATTAGAAAAACTCCCAGCTTTATCATTTAGATTATATTTTTCAAGTATAAGGTAAATGGAAATAAATGTTGTCATGAGCAAAAAATTATGTGATCCAAAAACATTTATAATTTGGCATGATAGATTGGGTCATCTAGGATCCTTAATGATGAGGCGAATAAAAGAAAATCCGCATGGGCATCCACTAAAGAATCAAAGGGTTCTTTTGCCAAATGAATATAATTGTGCTGCTTGCTTACAAGGTAAATTAATTTTTAAACCATCTCCAAGTAAGCTCGTTGTTGAATCCCCAACTTTTCTAGAGCGAATTCAAGGGGATATATGTAGACCTATTCATCCACCTTGTGGACCATTTCGTTATTTTATGGTCTTAATTGATGCATTGATTAGATGTTCACAAGTTTCCTTACTTTTGACGCAAAATGTTGCCTTTGCTAGGCTTCTTACACAAATAATTTGATTAAAGGCTCAAGTCCCATATAATCTGATTAAGACAATTCATCTTGATAATGTTGGTGAATTTTCATCCCAAACTTTTATTGATTATTTCATGTCAGTTGGGATTGATATTGAATATTCAATTCCTCATACTCATACTCAAAATGGTTTGGCTGAATCTTCGATTAAGCGTATTCAGTTGATTACTCGACCCTTACTAATGAGAACGAAATTACCAACTTCTGCTTGGGAACATGTTGTTCTTCATGCGATAGCTATAATTCGCATTCAACCTATTGCTTATCATGAGCATACTCCTTTACAGCTTGTATTAGGTCAACAACCAAATATTTCATACTTAAGAACTTTTGGTTGTGCATCATATGTCCCCATAGCACCTACTCATAGAACTAAAATGGGTCCTCAACGAAGACTTGGAATTTATGTCGATTTACTTCTCCATCTATTATACAATACCTTGAACCTTTAACGAGTGATGTTTTTACCGCCCGCTTTGCAGATTGTCAATTTAATGATACAATTTTTCCACCACTAAGGGGAGACAAAAAGCTAATTTCAGAAGAATGAGGTAAAATTACTTGGAATGCATCAACTTTGTCTCATTATGATCCATGCACAAATCAATGTGAACTAGAGGTTCAAAAGATTATTCATTTGCAAAGAATTGCAAATGAATACCTGATGCATTTCTGATATAAAGAAAGTGAAGAAATCACATATATCATCTACAAATGTTCCAGCAAGGGTGATGTCCCTGAAGGGCAAGTTATTAATTCAATGGCACATGAATCAATAAAACGCTTGAAGCGTGGAAGGCATGTTGGCTCAAAGGATACAGTTCCTCGAAAGAGGAAGAAACAAGTAAATGAACAGAGATGTACTCCTTGAGTAGTACTACATGAACAAGTATCAATTGAAAAAGATCAATCAAAGGAAGAAGTACCCTTTAAACATGATATGAAACAATGCCCTCCGAAATAGACAAAATGCCTGAAAATGAAAATATCTCAATAAGTTATGTATATACAGGAAAAACATGGGATCGAAATAATATTGTTCCAGACAATATATTTGCATTCAATGTATCTTCTGATGTTTATAATAATGATGATCCTGAACCACTAACTATGGATGAATGCTGACAGAGAAATGATTGGCAAAAGTGGAAAGAGGCAATTGAAATAGAACTAAACTCATTGAGAAAATAAAAAGTATTTGAACCAATTGTTCAAACATCGAATAATGTAAACCCTGTTGGTTTAAAATGGGTATTTTTGAGAAAGATAAATGAGAAAAAGGAGATTACAAGATATAAAACACGACTTGTAGCTCAAGGTTTTTCACAAAGACCTGGTATTGACTACGTGGAAACCTATTCTCCTGTTATTGAAGCAATTACATTTTGTTTCTTAATCAGTCTAGCAGTCTCATAAGGATTTGAAATGCGTCTAATGGATGTTGTTACTGCATATTTGTATGGGTCTATTGATAGTGATATATATATATATATATATATGAAAATCTCTGAAGGATTTAAAATGCCTAAAGAGAATAAGGCAAAACCTCGTAGTATGTATTCAATAAAATTACAACGAGCTTTATATGGACTAAAGCAATCTAGTCCCATGTGGTATAATCGCCTTAGTGAATATCTACTCTACTGAAGGAAGTTTACGTGAATAATGAAATTTTGCCCATATGTTTTTATCAAGAAATCATCAACTAGGCTTATGATTGTTGTTGTATATGTTGATGACTTAAATATTGTGGGAACTCATGAAGAAATTGAAAAAACATCTAATTACTTGAAAAAGGAGTTTGAGATGAAGAATCTTGGAAAAACAAAGTTTTGTCTCGGTCTACAGATCGGAGATCGAGAGTTTTCCAAGTGGAGTTCCTTTCCATCAGTCAAATTATATTGAAAAAGTTTTAAAGCGATTTCATATGGACAAGGCGCATCCACTGTAATACCCTATATTTCACAAAAAAAAAATTATTAGTATTTGGGCAACGCCCGAACGTTCAGGCGCATGACAGAACGTTCAGGCGCAAGGCATGCCAGAACGTTCAGGCGCAAGGCATGCCAGAACGTTCAGGCGCATGCCAGAACGTACAGGCGCATGCCCGAACGTTCAGGCGCAAAAATCTCTATATAAGAAACCTCCTCATTTCTCATTCCTCACACCAAATCACCTTCTCTTGTGAATTTCTTCTCATTTCCACGCATTTTAAGTTTTTGAGACTCTCTATCCGAGACTCTCGGTGCGGTGCAACAAAGTTTTGTCTGGAGGAAAGCGCCAGATCTGAAAGCGGTGCAACGAAGTTCTGTCCGGAGGAAAGTGCCATATCTGAAAGAAGAAGTTTTATCTGAAGGTGGGGAACGAAACATAGGTTTGCGTGTTTCATAACTTTTATTAAAGTTTACATTCAATTATTATTATGTCTACTATTCATTTACACTGCATTATGTCATATACTGTTTATACTGCCGCACTTATGCCTGTATATTTGGAATTCATGTATTGCACTGTTATAATGCCAGATTTGTGGTCAATCTGACTCAACTAGACTCGGTCTTGTCCTCAGTAACTTTAAATAGTGAACGGGAGGCAGTGGGCTGCTCTAGGCGATTGGTATTTAAGCAGACCTTGTGTCTCACCTCTCAACTGGGGACTGATCTAGTTGGTCTTATTGAAAGCTATCAGCTTATACAGTAATACTGAATGTCCTAATCTTGCACGTCGTGATACTGACCGTGATAAGGATCACCAGACGTTGCCAAAGTCAGTCTAAATGTCAAAGAAAAGACCAGACCAGTAGACTGGACCAGTTCATGCATTGGCATCATACATATCACCACCTAGGGACGTATATGGTTTATGACTCGTAGAATAGTTAGGAGCATTGCTCGCTATTCATTACATTTCTCTGGAGAGGGACGTACATGAGAACCCGGCTACACCTGGGGAGGGACATCAGTACGTGAATCCAGAGCATCGTTCCTGTACGTGAATTCAGGCGATGTACGTTCATCAAACCATTACGAGAAGGTGTCATGCATACATGCATATTGATTGATTATGATGCTCACATGTGTATTTAAGATATTTAATATTGAAGTATGCTTTATTAATTGTTATACTCATGCACTATTTACCCACTGAGCCCGTTAAGCTCACTCCATTATTATCCAATCTTTCACAGGAAATTAGGGTGGACTGGGTGCAGGTTATGGGGCTCACATTTTGTACCCTTTGTATGATTCATTGGGAATTTTGGGAGTATGTTCCCTTAACCATTTTATGTACAAAAGTATTCTGAATTAAATGAAATCAGATTTGTACTGTGTACTGTATTTCCGTTGCGCACTCTGTTGTTACCATTGTTATTGTTCCAAATGCGCGCCCCGTCCGTAAGTGTACCGCCGGTTTAGGCGCGTCAGGGCGGGGTGTGACATTTAATGGTATTAGAGCGTACGGTCCACGGCCTGCCCAAGTCCACCAAATTAGGGGAAGAAAAATTTTATTAGATATATATATCTCTAGAACTATATATACATATGTCAATTATATATAATTGAGGTTTGTATTAAATATATATCTAGAAAACTATATGATTTTTATATAGTTTGATTTAACTATACATATAGTCATGATTTATTAGAAACTATATGTGTAGTTATGATTGAATATATATATATACCTTAGTGTATATGTGGTATGTATAAAAAAAAAAAAAAAGAAATCGAAAAAAAAAAAATTTCAAAAAAAAAAAATTATTTGAAAAAAAAAAAATTTGAAAAATTTTATTTGATATATCTAGAACTATATATATATGAATTATATATATAGTTAAGATTTGGATTAAAAACAACTATATATGATTTATATATAGTTTAATTTCAAATATATATCTATCTATATATATATATATATATATATATATATATATAGTTGATTTTTTGGAAACTATATATATAGTTATGATTAAATATGTCTATACATTCATATGTGAATACGACATATATACATATTTCAAATAGTTGATTTTTGGAAACTATATATAGTTATGATTACATATGTCTATACATTCATATGTGAATACGACATATATACATCAAATCACTAATGAAGAAATTTTCATGATGGCATAAACATCAAAAGAAAACTCGAAAATAATGTAGACAAGGCATAAATCTTAAAAATGTTAGGAATATATTTTGTGTCTTTCACACAAATTTATTTTCCTTTCAGCAAAAGAATGGCCTTAAGGGATGGAACAACTTCCACTAGCAGGGAACCAATTCCCACTAGACTAACGAAATTGTCCAAAAGAGAGGTTATGACTATGAGAAGCATCGACAATAGAGATCTCCGCCTCCGCCCAATCCTTCACGACAAGCTCGCAACATTGGATTGGTTAAATATAACCAAAGTCGAGAGACAAGTCTCTTAGAACTTGGTGAGATCCTTCCATGAAGCCATAAATTACGTAGGACTTCCAGAAGAGGGAATCAGCCCTGTATTGGAGACAACAGTTATGGGGATAAAAATTCCTATCAACGTCGAACTTATTGCTCGACTTTTAGAGATTCCGATTGAGGAGAGGATTATCGATCCACATGAACCTCAGACAGTTGCAGAGATCACAGAATCTAATGAACAATTGTTTAATTCCCTCGCCAAAGAGCCATACACTCAATCAACATACACCAACCTCCCAAACAGTCATCTTAAGCCATCTCTTGCCGGCCTCGGAAAGATTGTATACGGCAACATCTTGCCAGAAAGGGGGACTAGAGGCACTATGTCAAGGGCTCAACTTCTTATGTTATACTGCATAGAGAAGAAAATTACGGTCTCCCTACCTCACATTATTATCCAACAAATGTTGAGGGTGATACAAAACCCTTTAAGAAAAGAATTCCTCGGCTATGGAGTCTTGATTATGAGGATACTATACGAGGCAAACGTCGCCACTTTCGATGGAACGTCAAAGCTGATCACTGAACCAGTTACAACATCATCTATCTTCAAGACATATGGCACAAGTGGAGGGGTAACTGACGAAGATGTATTCGGCACGACAATATGAAATGCTGAAAGAATGAGAGACCAGCATGGGCATTTCCTTCGCAAAAGTCGACGCAAGATGCCCGTTCAAGAAGGCCCAAATAATGATTCAAATCCAAATCCTACATCAGACCCAACCCTAAATAGTGATTCAATCGATCGACCATTCACTGACGAAGAGTTATATGCCACACTAAATCAACCTACACAAAGTCATGATAGACAAGGTACGCCAGCAAATCCACCAACTTGGAACGTGCCCACTCAAGGCACCACTTCGTAACAAAGATTTCCAACTCCTACGGTAGAGTATCAGCCAGTTCCACAAGTTGCTGTGAACCAACAACAACAATATTGGGCGTCACCAAATCTTGGAGGACACAACATCCCGATAAGCCCATTGTTTCAAACTTTTTCACCACAAACAAATCCAAATATCCATGGGTTCCAGTTAGGGGATCCCCGCACAATCAAAACAACTACCTTCCACCTATGAACCAATACTTTCCCCTAATGTCTATGGCCTACCCTTCTCCTATGGGACAAACGACCCATCAACCACCAATGGGACAACCGACTAACCTACTTGAACGGTTAGATGAAATGGCATCCAATATTGCTACACTGAGAGAGAGCCACAATAATATATTAACCCGGTTGCAAAACTCCGACGCAGAGCGTGCACACTCTCAACCTTCTGTTAGTAGTCGTTCTGTACGTAGCAGTAGATCTCGAAGGAGCAGTAGTAGGCAAAAAAGTTAAAATTAATTCCTAGCATTGTAAACTTTTCTTTGATATATATGAATGAAATTGTTTTGTTTAAAGACTATCTTTGGTGGGTCAACTTACAACCATTCTTTCTTTTGTATCACTAACTTTGGAGTGGCATGGGACACAACAAAATTGGAGGATACTAAATAAAATGTGGAAGTAAGAAAACCCATGACCTTGTGTGAAAAGAAACAGTTGGAGAAAGTTTCATTATTAATATTATCACTAAGTTTACACGGTATGGGACGAGTAAATTTGGACGATACTATTAGTGAACTTCTATTCAGCCAATGTTTTTAGAGACAGTGTTCATGCAACTTAACTCTGTTGACACCCTTATTACTAAATTCATGTGGTATGGGAGACATGAATTTGGATAATAATCGAAAAACCTAAGAGTAAGCGTCTGAATACATAAGATTACGATAGAACGTTAGATCAGGATATTTACCGAGGCAAATCTTAGAATTCTTATGACTCGTATGGATTTTCAATGAAATATATATGTATGTTCAAAAAAACCTGAACCAAATCATTTTAAATACTTGCAAAGTTTTCTACTTATTATAAATATTCTAACCTTGTTTTTACACCATGGCGAAACATACGAGATATTTAAGATTCTTTGATTCCTCAACAAAAACCTTACACTATACTTAGAAAAATAGGTGATTTTAGTATTGCAGTACTCTCGAAATTGTTGTTGAGCATACTATAACATTATACTTGGCTACAGTTTCTTACTCTTGGTTTATTTTTCCTTACCAATGAGAAAATGCAAACCAGGAAGAGAGGAAGGCCACGTACTGTTCGTCCAGCAGTGGAGGCACTTCCTGAGATTCAGGAACCGACGCCTCCGCCAACAGCACAGGCCACCCCCAACACTGCCACTACATCTGGGCAGGCAATACCACCCCCACCTGCACCCTTTACTATGGCTTCGAGCATGGAAACCTTTTTCGTCGGATTTATTGAAGCAATCAACGTCACTGTTCAAACGGTCGTTCGTGAGACCGCGACCAGTCAGGTTACCACGGTTCAAGCACCTATAAAGTTTGGATCGGAAGCTCAAACCGATCATATTACTAAATACAAGCGGCTACAACCTCTTACTTTCGCTGGCACCATTGAGGCTGATGAGGTGCAAAAGTGGCTGGATGAGTCAAAGAAGGCTTTTGATGCAATGGGAGCCGATGAGACTCGCAAAATTCCACTAGCAACCTACCAACTTGTTGGTGCGGCAAACACATGGTGGATCACAGTAAAAGAAGACCCAAGAGTCAATATAGCAAATATGACTTGGCAACAGTTTGAGTCAATGTTTATTGATGAGTATTTTCCCAGCGCGGTGACAAAGCAGAAGCGCCAGGAATTTGCTAAGTTATATCAGGGGACCATGACCGTCAGAGAATACGCTGGAAAATTCAAAGAATTATCAGTCTACTCTCTCTCCACCATCTCAACGGAGCTAGATAAAACTGAGAAATTTTATAATGGTCTTCGCCATGACATTCGACACGCCTTGTCGATCTTGGATCTCAAGATTTACAAGGAGGTTGTTGACAGGGCCATCAGCTTTGAACATGAGACTATCTTACGGGAACAGCGAATGAATAAGGGCAAACGGCCTGCAACATTTTCCCAACAAGGCTTACAATAGGGCAACAAGAAGAAGCCCTACTACAATCAAAACCCAGCCGTCCCAGCCCCGGTTTCGCAGAATGAGGCCAAGACACCTACGGCTGAACCTTCTAACCCTCACCATTAGATTTTCGAAATCATGGCCGTGGAGGTCGTTATGGAAGAGGTGGCCGTAGAAATAGAAATGGCAGAGGTGGTGGTCGACACCACAATCAGCTAGGCCAGCAGAATAATCAGAATGGGCTGCAAAACAATCAGCAGTACAGGCCGACTTGTTTCAACTGCGGCCAGAAGGGCCACGTAAGATATGCCTGTCCGTACCTTCAGCAACCTATTCCCATTGTTCCGATCCAACAAGCACCACCTGCTGCTAATGCCCAACCCAGGCAGAACCAACAGAACCAGGGTCAACGGAATCAGGGCAGAGCATATGCCATCGCTCACCAACCCCTCCCAGACAACATTGTAGTCGAAGGTACCTTTCCTTTGTTCAACACAATGGTGCATGTTTTGTTTGATTCAGGTGCTACGCATTCTTTTATATCATCAGCATTGGTAAGACATTTAGGCCTGCATCCTGAACCCACAAACATAACGCTCATGTCACATCACCGTTCGGATCTGGTGCTGACGTCAACTTGCAGTGTTCTCGATGTGAGCTTCGAATGTCAGAACATATAATATATGCCGATCTTTTTGTGATGGATTTTGAAGACTTCGACATCATCCTCGGCATGGACTGGCTAACACCACTGAATGCAAAGATAGAATGTATGAAGAAGCAAGTCCAGTTAACCTTGCCTACAGGAGAGTTGGTCAAGCTTCAGGGAACGAGGCAATGGATACACAAATCAACCGTTGCCCTTCTCAAGGCACAACTTCGAGCTCTATCCCTTGGCAATGAAACCAACTCACCAACACTATACCCTATCGAAGTACATGATGTTCCAGTCATATCTGAATTCCCAACAGTTTTTCTTAATGACCTTCCTGGTCTACCTCCAGTTAGGGAATTCGATTTTGAGATCAACCTCATACCAGGGACAGGGCCTATCTCCATTCTGCCATACAGAATGTCAAATGTCGAACTGGTCGAATTAGACAAACAACTTAAGGAATTAGAGAGTAATGGCTTCATCCAAAAGAGTTCATCACCCTGGGGCGCTCCAGTTCTGTTTGTTCGCAAAAAGGATGGTTCGTTACGACTTTGCATCGATTATCGCAAGTTGAATAACGTCACCATCAAGAACAGATATCCGTTGCCTAGGATCGATGACTTGTTCGACTAACTTAGAGATGCCAAATACTTCTCTAAGATTGATTTACGGTCCGGTTATCACATACTCCGGATCCGAGAGTCGGACATCACCAAGACGACGTTCAGAACTCGGTACGGTCATTACGAGTTCTTAGTTATGCCGTTCGGTCTAACAAATGCACCTGCTGCATTCATGGATTTGATGAATCGCATATTCAGGTTATACTTAGACCGATTTGTGGTGGTTTTTGTGGACGACATCTTGATATATTCCTCAACCGAGGAAGACCATAAAACACATTTGAAGATAGTCCTCCAGACCTTGAGAAGCCACCAACTGTATGCAAAGTTGAGTAAGTGCGAATTTTGGGCGAAGAGAGTTCAATTCCTAGGCCATGTGGTTTCAGACAATGGCATTGAGGTAGATCCTTCTAAGGTTGAAGCAGTTTTAAACTGGAAGCAGCCTACCACTGTTACTCAGATTAGGAGTTTTCTTGGTTTGGCTGGCTATTACAGACGCTTCATCAAGGACTTCTCAAAGATTGTTGAACCTATGACCAAGCTCACTCGAAAAGACGTGCGATTTATCTGGAATCCCGCCTGTGAAGCATCATTTCAGGAATTGAAGAAACTCCTCACGACAGCACCTGTACTTATCACTCCAAGAAATGCAATTGGATTTTCATTATACACCGACGCCTCTCTCCAAAGCTTAGGTGTCCTGCTAATGCAAGAAGGCCAAGTGGTTGCATATGCATCCGGACAACTGAAGATTCATGAGGGTAATTACCCAACGCATGACTTGGAACTTACAGCTGTCGTATTTGCAATGAAGTTATGGTGTCATTACCTATACGGTGAGTGTTAAGTACATATACACTTAGAGATACCTAAACCTCCGCCAAAGACGATGGTTGGAATTCTTGAAAGATTATGACTTTCAACTCCAGTACCATCCCGGAAAGGCTAATGTTGTGGCTGATGCCCTGAGTAGAAAATCTTATGTTGCTTGCACTCTTAACTACGAAATGGGGAAGTTGGCTACAGAGTTGGAGAACTTTAACCTACAGCTGAACGTAGGACCAAGACCACGACTCTCTCAATTATCAGTCAACTCTGAGCTCGTTCGAAAGATTTCAGCCGCTCAAGCCAATGACCCTATGTTACTGGAGAAACGAGACCTTATACTCAGCGGCCAGGACCTTCCTCATTGGTCGGTCTCTGGAGACGGCACCGTTTTCTATAAAAAATGTCTCTGCCTACCGAACGATCCTGAGGTTCGTACAGAAGTGCTTACTGAGATGTACTGTTCGAGGTACGCTATGCATCCTGGGGTGACAAGATGTACAAGGATGTCAAGCGACAATTCTGGTTTTCTAGAATGAAGAAGGACATTGCAGACTTCGTTGCTCGATGTCTCGTTTGCCAGAAATTCAAGGCAGAACGAAGACTTCCCTCTGGACTTCTCCAGCTGTTACCTATTGGAGAATGGAAATGGGAGAACATCGCAATGGATTTTGTCATGGCCTTACCTCGAAACAATAAAGGGCAAGATGCTATCTGGGTTATCATTGACAGACTTACAAAGTTTGCACACTTCTTGCCAATAAAGTTCACGGATAATCCCGCCAAACTTGCAGAACTATATGAAAAAGAGATCGTACGACTTCATGGCATACCACTCACGATAGTCTCTGATCGAGACCCTCGATTCACATCCAACTTTTGGAAAAGCTTCCAGAATAGAATGGGTTCTAAGATCACTATGAGCACAACCTTCCACCCTCAGACTGATGGGCAGTCAGAACGGCTTATCCAAATCTTAGAAGACATGTTACGATGCTGCATTTTGGACTTTAATGGCGGATGGGCAAAGTATTTGCATCTAGCTGAGTTTGCATACAACAACAGCTACCAAACTAGTATTGGCATGGCACCATACGAGGCTCTCTATGGTCGGCCTTGTAGATCTCCGGTATGCTAGTTAGATATGGCAGATCGACCGCAGTTAGGCCATGAACTAGTTCAAGAGACTTCTGAGAAGATCACACTAGTAAAGGAACGACTTCGCATTGCACAAAGTCGACAGAAGAGCTATGCTGACAAGCGGAGATAACCTCTAGAATTTAATAAGGGGCACTTTGTTTTTCTGAAAGTCCAGCCCACAAGAGGTGTCAAAAGCTTTGGAATCAAAGGCAAGCTCTCCCCGCGATATATCGGTCCATTTCAGATCATTGAACGTATTGGCGAACTTGCTTATCGTCTGTCCCTTCCATCGTTCATGCCTAAGGTTCATGACGTTTTTCACGTATCTATGCTTCGCAAGTATCGTCCTGATCCATCGCATATCATCCCTTTAGTCGAGGTTCGGGTTGAGGAAGGAAATACGTATCAGGAGAAAGCAATCCAAATTTTAGATCGAAAAACTCAAGAACTACGGCGACGTAGCATACCACTTGTGAAAGTGCTCAGGGATCACCACGGCGTAAAGGAAGCAACATGGGAACTAGAAGCAACAATTAAACAGAAATACCCTGAATTATTTTCTAGTACCAACTGATGATGTGGTACATTGTATCATTTTCACTTATCAATCCCAGGATGAAACATTGTTTACACCTATCTTGATCCATTGTTTCACTTCAATAACTACGCAGATGTCTGAAAATAATATCAATGGATATAGTGATGCACACATGCAGTGGCCTCCTTATCAACCTGTGGCTACTTCTCAAGCCGATAACCCTCATCACTACTTGACTTGATTTCGTGGGCGATATCCCTTTAAGCGGGGTAGAGTGTAATACCCTGTATTTCACAAAAAAAAAATTATTACTATTTGGGCAACGCCCGAACGTTCAGGCGCATGCCATAACGTTCAGGCGCATGACAGAACGTTCAGGCGCATGACAGAACGTTTAGGCGCAATGCATGCCCGAACGTTCAGGCGCATGCCAGAACGTTCAGGCGCATGACAGAATGTTCAGGCGCATGCCAGAACGTTCAGGCACATGCCCGAACGTTCAGGCGCATGCCATAACGTACAGGCGCAAGGCATGCCAGAACGTTCAGGCGCATTCCAGAACGTTTAGGCGCATGCCAGAACGTACAGGCGCATGCCAGAATGTTTAGGCACATGCCAGAACGTTCAGGCGCATGCCCGAACGTTCAGGCGCAAAAATCTCTATATAAGAAACCTCCTCATTTCTCATTCCTCACACCAAATCACCTTCTCTTGTGAATTTCATCTCCTTTCCACGCATTCTAAGTTTTTGAGACTCTCTGTCCGAGACTCTCGGTGCGGTGCAACAAAGTTCTGTCCGGAGGAAAGCGCCAGATCTAAAAGCGGTACAACGAAGTTCTGTCCGGAGGAAAGCGTCAGATCTGAAAGAAGAAGTTTTATCTGAAGGTGGGGAACAAAACATAGGTTTGCGTGTTTCATAACTTTTATTAAAGTTTACATTCAATTATTATTATGTTTACTATTCATTTACACTGCATTATGTCATATACTGTTTATACTGCCGCACTTATGCCTGTATATTTGGAATTCATGTATTGCACTGTTATAATGCCGGATTTGTGGTCAATCTGACTCAACTAGACTCGGTTTTGTCCTCAGTAACTTTAAATAGTGAACGGGAGGCAGCGGACTGCTCTAGGCGATTGGTATTTAAGCAGACCTTGTGTCTCACCTCTCAACTGGGGACTGATCTAGTTGGTCTTATTGAAAGCTATCAGCTTATACAGTAATACTGAATGTCCTAATCTTGCACGTCGTGATACTGACCGTGATAAGGATCACCAGACGTTGCCAAAGTCAGTCTAAATGTCAAAGAAAAGACCAGACCAGTAGACTGGACCAGTTCATTCATTGGCATCATACATATCACCACCTAGGGACGTATATGGTTTATGACTCATAGAATAGTTAGGAGCATTGCTCGCTATTTATTACATTTCTCTAGAGAGGGACGTACATGAGAACCCGGCTACACCCGGGGAGGGACATCAGTACGTAAATCCAGAGCATCGTTCCTGTACGTGAATTCAGGCGATGTACGTTCATCAAACCATTACGAGACGGTGTCATGCATACATACATATTGATTGATTATGATGCTCACATGTGTATTTAAGATATTTGATATTGAAGTATGCTTTATTAATTGTTATACTCATGCACTATTTACCCACTAAGCGCGTTAAGCTCACTCCATTATTATCCAATCTTTCACAGGAAATTAGGGTGGACTGGGTGCAGGTTATGGGGCCCACATTTTGTACCCTTTGTATGATTCATTGGGGATTTTGGGAGTATGTTCCCTTGACCATTTTATGTACAAAAGTATTCTGAATTAAATGAAATCAGATTTGTACTGTGTACTGTATTTCCGCTGCGCACTCTCTTGTTACCATTGTTATTGTTCCTAATGTGCGCCCCGTCAGCGAGTGTACCGCCGGTTTAGGCGCGTCCGTGAACGTTCTGGCATGCGCCTGAACGTTCTGGCATGTGCCCGAACGTTCTGGCATGCGCCCGAACGTTCGGGCATGCATTGCGCCTGAACGTTCTGTCATGCGCCTGAACGTTCGGGCGTTGCCCAAATAGTAATAATTATTTTTTTTTGTGAAATACAGGGTATTACACTTCTGAATTAAATGAAATCAGATTTGTACTGTGTATTGTATTTCCGCTGCGCACTCTGTTGTTACCATTGTTATTGTTCCAAATGCGCGCCCCGTCCACGAGTGTACCGCCGGTTTAGACGCGTCCGGGCGGGGTGTGACATCCACTAAGTTCCCCAATGGTTGCTAGGTCGCTTGAAGTGGATAAAGACCCTTTTCGCCCTCATGATAATGATGAAGAGCTTCTCGGTCCTGAAGTACCATATCTTAGTGCTATAGGTGCACGTATGTATCTAGAAAATTGTACGAGATTGGATATTGCTTTCTCTATTAATTTGCTTGCCATATATAGTTTTGCACCAACCCGAAGACATTGGAATGACGTTAAACATATGTTACGCTATCTTCGAGGAACAAGTGATATAAGTATATTTTACTCGAGAAAGGTAAAATCAAATTTGCTTGGATATGCGAATGCTTAATTCTTATCAGATCCTCACAAAGCAGGGTCACAAACAAGATATATTTTTACTTATGGTAACTCAGCGATATCATGGCGATCTATGAAGCAAACAATGGTTGCTACTTCCTCAAATCACTCGAAGATTCTTGCAATTCACGAAGCCCGTCGTGAATGTGTATGGTTGAGATCCATGATCCAGCACATTCAAGGATTATGTGGATTATCTTCTATCAAAGATTGTCCTACAACATTATATGAAGATAATGTTGCATGCATTGCACAATTAAGAGAAGGTTATATCAAGGGTGACATAACCAAACATATTTCACCAAAATTCTTTTTTACACATGAGCTTCAGAAGAATGGTGAAATTGATGTCCAACAAATAAGATCGAGTGAGAATCTTGCAGACTTGTTTACAAAAGCTTTGCCGACCACAACATTCAAAAAACTTGCATATAATATTAGGATGCGTCGACTCAAAGATATTTCAAGCAAAGCAACAGAAGAAAGTTCACACATCATAATAAGGGGGAGAATTAAAAGAGAAGTTATTCTTTTAGGACTATACTCTTTTTCCCTTAGCTATGGTTTTGACCCAATGGGTTTTCCTAGCAAGGTTTTTAATGAGGTAGTCCTAAACAATATAAGACTCCTTGAGAATTGTACTCTTTTTCCTTTATTAGTTTTTTTTTCTATAGGGTTTTATCTAGTAAGGTTTTAACGAGGCATATTCTCATGTATGGAAGGTATTCAAAGGGGGAGTGTTATAAATGTGTTGAATGCCCATCCTATAACCTCCAATTTCAATGTTTGTAACCCCTATATTTTAAATCCCATAACCTCCAAATTTATGAGATTATTTGATTGCTCTTAATTGTATTAAATATATTGCGTAAATGAGTGTTGTAGCCCCCTATATCAAAAAGTTTATATAAAGGGGTCTTGTATATCAATGTAATTATTAATAAAGAGCACAAGTTCTCTAATCTTTACAAACTCTTCTCTCTAGATTCTCTAGCTTTAGTTTAGTTTAATATTTGTTTTATTTTAGTTTTTCTTTATTTTATAACAAAGTTTTCCTTCTTTATATATATATTCAAATAAGGTGAAAATATTTTAATTATTAGAAAATAGAATTAAAGAAAAGTATAGTGAAAAAAAATTATAAATAGTGTAAGGAAAATAATTAAAGGAGATGACTAATGACGAGGGAGAGAAGTAAAAAAAAGGTAAAATTACTTTATAAATGTAATATTGAAAAAAAAAATGGTAAGGAAAAAAAAATGAGCAAATGGTTAGTACTCCAAGCATTTATATGATGTATATATAATAAGATATAAAAATATGATCAAATCCAAGCCCCATTTACCTTTGAATTAGATTGAACTAATTAATTTAATCACTTGATGTTCATTATAAACAGGTGGTAGCTCAGTTGGCTGAAGAACTGAGTATAAGTGAGGTTGAGGTTCAGATCTTGAATTAGATTGAACTAATTAATTAAATCAATTGATGTTCATTATAAACAGGTGGTAGCTCAGTTGGCTGAGGAATTGAGTACAAGTGAGGTTGAGGTCCAGATCTTGAGTTCGAATCTAAGTGTACCTTATTTATTCGTCCCTATTGAGAGGGCTAGCCTAAACAACTTTGCAATGCTCGAGTTTAGGTGCCAAAAAACTGGTAATCAAAACACAAAAAAAAAAAAAAATTGATGTCCATCATGCCATATATTTTGACTATTAAGTAATATACTTCAATAAATTACATCATATGTTTAATATGTAATAAACATGTTAATAAACTATGCATCGTATATCAATAAATCATATTCTAAGTTTACTATAGTGAAATACATGACTGATATATAAAGATATTTTTTTGACTATATAAATTGGTATTTTAATTAAACCCAAATAAAGTTGTGAGTTAATAATAATTTTTTTTTTTTTTTTTTTAGTGCAAAAATATTAAAATTGAATGGATGCCACTAGGAGAATGCGGCAGCCACACGCCTCCACTGGTGTACAAGTTTCTCCAACTTCCCTCATCCACAATTGGGTGTACGAGCAAGCACAATACGATTGATGTACCCCCACTTAACACACGCCACGTGGTCAACTTTCCTTTCCAGTGGTAGTTGCGTAGCATGTCATGTTTGGCTTTTTCTAGGGTGCTTATGTTTTCCTTTCACAAATAAGACATGGTCCGAATTTTCTTATTTTTCAAGAGAATTTCATAGCTTATGTAATGTTATTTATAAGATTATACATAAGATGATAGCTGGCAGGTTGAAATCAATCCTCCCTTTTTTGATATTTGAAAATCGAAGTGCTTTTTTTGAAAGGGAGGTTAATTTTTTATGATATTATCTTAGCCTTTAACATTTGCTTACCTACCCTATGATATCATAAGGTAGGCAAGCAAGGCTATGCTATACTTAAATTAGAAATAAGTTAAACTTAAGATGGAGTACTAGAATGACCTTATTTGCAAGCAATAATGCTTAAACTAGGTTTTAATAAATTTCAGGAAATCATCCCTATGTTTTTTATCCAAATAATCCTAAGGAGATTAGAGCCCAATTTGGGGGGCGCCTGGTACCACTTGAAGTATTTAGGCTTGCCATTAATTGAAGAGAGAAGCAAAATGTAGATGTTTCAATTCATTAAGTAGAGAGGGTGTGGCAGACGACAAAGCAGTGGAAAGCCAAGTTATTCTCAGAGGAGGGAAAAAAGGTGTTGATCAAGGCAGTTGCTCAAGCTCAACCGATCTATGCAATGAGCCGTTTTAGAATCCCTAAATCTCTTTGCAATCAAATCAACTCGCATTTGACTTGATTATGGTGGGGTGGAGCGGGTAAGTGTCCAAAAATATCCACTGGATTAAGTGGGCAGATTTGTGCAAATAAAAGAGAGTGAGTGGCTTGGGTTTTTGGTTGATAAAGGCTTTTAACAAAGCCAAGCTTGCAAAATAGGGGTGGAGACTGATTAACAGCCCTAACTCTTTGGTTGCTAAGCTGCTCAAAGCTAAATATTTTCCAATCACTTCCTTCTGGTTGACCCCTCTAAAATTAGGTGTTTCGGCAATATGACGTAATTATGGGGAAGAGAAATATTGGAGGTTGTAATTAATGGAGAGTTGGAGATAGCAATGCAATTCATATGTTCAAAGATCTTGGCTGCCTAGAGCTTTAACATTCGAACTTATTACTCCTTTTAGGTTGGGTTTGGATTGTGTAGTAGAAGATTTTATCTAAGATGACTGTAACCAGAATCTTAGGAAGTTGCAAGGCCATCTCCTCCTAGTGGACATTAATGAAATTCTAAAAATTCTGTTAAGTATCCAAAAACCTTCAAACAAACTGGTATGAACTTATTCCAAAATATAGCATTCGTAATGGTTATTTTGTATGCGACATACCTATCAAGAAGGATGTTCTCAGCTGGACAATAATGTTGTCATATGGAAAAGAAATTCAAAATTCGTTCACTCCCCTAAAGGTCAAGATTTTTTTGCTGGAAAGTGATTAAAAGTATCCTGCCAACTTATTAGAACCTATGCAAAAGAAGAATTAGGCAAGATGCTACCTACCCTGTTTGCAATGATGAAGTGGAGTCCCTTACTCATGTTTTTGCAAGCTGTCCTCTGGCTTTTGTGATTTGGGAGCAAAGTGAACTTGACCTAGTGCATGATAGATTGTTTCAGCTATTTGAGAAGGGTGTATTTAAGGATTTGATATGGCAACAGAACACGTCAAAGTCGAAGAAGTTTATAATGATGTTGTGGTGTATCTGTTGAGAAACACGTTTGCAACGTGTTTGATGAAATAATGAGGTGGCACTTAATAACTATGTTGTTGGTAATATGTGTATGTTGTGTTCAACGTGTTTGTGTCTTTTAAGTCCTAGTCTTTAGGAGTTTGATTCAAATAAGGAACATGTAGCTCCACGTCTCTGTAGTTGATCAGTTGTTGAATTAGTCATAATCAGTTATAGTAACTGCCATGTAATTTGCTATATATATTTTTGAAATTAATGAGAATTTTTGATGTGATTGATTCTCCCAACGTTATATTTCTATTTCTTTAACATTTGGTATCAGAGTCAGAAGCTCTTTTCTACTCAATTCTCAACTTGCAGCAGCAGTCAATGTTGACAAAGAAAAAGAAGGAGAATTTTGTGCAACCCTCGATACCACGCTTTGATGGTCATTACAATCATTGGAGCATGTTGATGGAGAATTTCAAAGGAGTACTGACATGTAGTTGAAACAGGTGTTCTAATACCTGAAGCTGAAGTTTTGTTGGGAGAACAACAGAGGAAAAGGTTGGAGAAATTGAACTAAAAGACTTGAAAGCTAAGAACTATCTCTTTCAAGCAATTGATCGTTCAATTCTTGAGACTATTCTTTGCAATGCTACGTCAAAGCAATTTTGGGATTCAATGAAGAAGAAATATCAAGGGACTGTAAAGGTGAAAAAAGCACAGCTGCAAGCACTTCGCACAAATTTTGAAAATCTGCACATGAAGTCTAGAGAGTCAGTCTCTGCTTATTTCTCAAGAACAATGTCAATTGCAAATAAGATGCGGATTCATGGTGATATGATGGCTGATGTGACCATAATTGAGAAGATTTTTCGGTCTATAACATCAAAGTTTAATTATGTTGTTTGTTCAATTGAAGAATCTAATGATATAGATGCTATCTCCATTGATGAATTGCAGAGTTCGTTGTTAGTCCATGAGAAAAGAATCACTCAAAATGACAAAGAGGAGCAAGCTTTGTAGGCTTCTTCCAATTTCAAAGGTGTTGGTCGTGGAAGAGGACGATGGCAAGGCAAAATTTTTTACCACAAACCTAATGAGACAAGTTCACATGGTAGAGGCAAAGGTCGTGACAATCAACATTCAACAGATCAAAAGCCAAAGTTCTTTGACAAGTCAAATGTTGAATGTTTTCGTTGTCACAGGTATGGATGGCCATTTTCGTTCTGAATGTAGAACAAATTTAAATAAAGATCGTGGTGAAAAATCTAACTTTGCAAAGAAGGAAGAAGAAGTTTATCTTTTGATGGTGTGCCATGTTAAAAAAGGTACTCCATTGAATTTGTGGTACTTGGATACGGGCTGCAACAATCGTATGTGTGGAGATAAGTCTGCATTTATGGATTTGGATGAATCTTTTCGCAATACTGTAAAATTTGGAAACAACTCTACAGTCTCTATTATGGGCAAGGGAAAGGTAAAAATTCAATCTAAAGGAGATTCTCTTGAAACTATCTCTAATGTATTCTTTGTTCCAGATTTGAGAACAAATTTACTAAGTGTGGGCCAACTTCAAGAAAAAAGATAGGAGATCACTATAAAGGATGAAGCTTGTAGAATTCAAGACTCAAAATTAGGCTTGATTGCTCAAGTTCACATGACCACGAACCGCATGTTTCCTCTACATCTTCATAACAATAATCATTCCTGCTCATTTGCAAACCTGAAGGATGTTGCTTGGCTATGGCATTTTCGCTACGGATATCTCAATTTTGGTGGATTGAAAACATTACAACAAAAGCACATGGTGATGGGACTTCCACCATTTGAATCTCCTTCAGCGATATGCGAAGAATGTGTTGTTAGTAAACAACATCGGAACCTGTTTCCTAAATTCAATTCATAGAGAGCAAAGAAACCGTTGGAGTTGATACACTCTAACATATGTGGTCCTATAAGTCCGACATCTAATGGAGGTAAATGTTATTTTATTACATTTATTGATATTTTAGTCAAAAAACTTGGACTTATTTTTTGCAGGAGAAATCTCAGGCTTTTGTTGCATTCAAAAATTATAAAACCATTGTTGAGAAAGAAGTTGGCACATTCATCAAGGTTCTTCGTACTGATCATGGCAGAGAATATATGTCACAAGAATTTAAGATTTTTTGTGAATATCATGGCATCAAAAGACAACTTACAGCAACCTATACACCACAACAAAATGGTGTGTGTGAACGGAAAAATCATATTATTCTTAACATAGTACGAAGTACATTTATAAGGAGCAAAGTTTCAAAAAATTTCTGGCCTGAAGCTGTCCAATGGAGGATTCACATCCTGAATAGGAGTCCCACATTAGTTGTACAAAATGTGACTCCTGAAGAAGCATGGACTGGTCACAAACCTACCGTTAATCACTTTCGCATTTTTGGATGTGTGGCATATGCTCATATTCCAGATGTACAGACAAAAAAACTTGATGGTAAAGGTGAAAAATGCATTTTCCTTGGTATTAGTGAGCATTCTAAAGCTTACAAATTGTACAATCCCATCTCAAAGAAAATTGTGGTCAATCGAGATGTAATTTTTTATGAAGAGAATTTTTGGCCTTGGGAAGATAAAGTTGCAGCACATAGTCCAACTGATCTTGATGGTGATGAGACTGAGAATATGCAACAACCAATTGAAAATCAGCAACAACATGTTCCTATTGAAACTCCAAGCTCAGCTTCTACTGTAATGGATGATGAACACCGATCATCACGTATTAGAAAACGTCCTGCATGGATGAATGATTATGAGGTATGTGGCATTAATCAATCTGATGACCCACTTACACATTTTGCTCTATTTTCATATTGTGATCCTACATCCTTTGAAGAAGCAATTCAAGAACCAAAGTGACAAAAGGCTATGGATGATGAGATTAGAGCCATAAAAAAATGATACTTGGGAATTAACTATTCTTTCAAAAGGACACAATACAATTGGTGTCAAATGGGCGTACAAGACAAAACTCAAAGAGAATGGTGAAGTTGAAATATACAGGGCACGCTTAGTTGCGAAAGGCTACAAGTAAGAGTTTGGAGTTGATTACAAAGAAATCTTTGCTTTTGTTGCAAGGCATGATACAATCAGATTGGTTATTGCTTTAGCAGCACAAAATTCATGGCCTATCTTCCAATTGGATGTGAAATTGGCATTCTTGAATGGCAATCTTGAAGAACACGTATTTATTGATCAACCTTCTGGTTATGTTAAGCTTGGCAATGAGTATAAAGTGTGTAAATTAAAGAAGGTTTTGTATGGTTTAAAACAAGCTCCACGAGCTTGGTATAGCCGCATTGAGCATATTTTTTGAAAAAAGGTTTTCAAAAATGTCCATATGAGCATACACTTTTCTTCAAAATTGACAATGGAGGAAAAATTCTCATTGTATGCTTATATGTTGATGACCTTATATTCACTGGAAATGATAGTGCCTTGTTTCTTCAATTCTAGGAATCTATGATGATTGAATTTGATATGACAGACCTTGGTATGATGCACTACTTTCTTGGTATTAAAGTTATACAATCTTCTAGTGGAATCTTTATTTTACAAAGAAAGTATGTGAGAGAAATTTTAGAAAAATTTTAGATGCAAAATTGCAATTCGGTGAGTACACCAATTGAGTTTGGTCAAAAACTCAACAAAGATGGTGCAGGACAGAAGATCGACAACACTCACTATAAGCAACTTGTAGGAAGCTTAATGTATTTAACAGCTACAAGGTCAGACATCATATATTCTGTGAGTCTCATTAGTCGCTACATGGAACATCTAACAGAGATGCATCTTCTTGCTGCCAAACAAATCTTACGGTACTTGAAAGGTACCATGGAATTTGGGTTATTCTACAAGAAAGGACAAAAGTCAGATCTGATAGGTTTTAGTGATAGTGACTATGCAGGGGATCAAGATGATAAGCGAAGCACCTCAGGTTATGTTTTTATGTTGGGTACTACAACAGTCTCATGGTCTTCTAAGAAGCAACCGATTGTCACTTTATCATCAACTGAAGCTGAATTTGTACCTGCAACATCCAGTGCTTGCCAATCAATATGGTTGAAGAATGTTCTTGAAGAACTTTGTTTCAAGAGACTAGGACCCATTTCAATTTTCTGTGACAATACCTTAGCTATTAAACTCTCCAAAAATCTTGTTCTACATGGAAGAAGTAAACATATTGATGTAAAGTACCATTTTTTAAGAGACCTTACAAGAAATGGTACTGTTGATCTTTTTTATTGCAAAAGTGAAGATCAGGTTGCATATATATTCACTAAGCCTCTCAAATTGCCTGCATTTCAAAAGTTGAGGGACTTACTTGGCGTTTGCACTTTGAATAATTCAAAGTGAGGAAGAATGTTTTAGAGATTGTTGTTCGTTGTTAAATTGAACTGTGTACAATTTCAGTTTAAGGGAGGGTGTTGAGAAACACGTTTTCAACGTGTTTGATGAAACAATGAGGTGTCACTTAATGACTATGTTGTTGGTAACACGTTTTCAACGTGTTTGTGTCTCTTAAGTCCTAGTCTTTAGGAGTTTGATTCAAATAAAAAGCATGTAGCTCCACGTCTCTATAGTTGATTAGTTGTTGAATTAGTCATAGTCAGTAATAGTAACTACCATGTAATTTGCTACATATATTTTTGAAATTAATGAGAATCTGTGATGTGATTGATTCTCCCAATGTTATATTTCTATTTCTTTAACAGTATTGAGGGTTGAGGAATC
This sequence comes from Paratinospora sagittata, assembly GCA_035771175.1. NCBI lineage: Eukaryota > Viridiplantae > Streptophyta > Magnoliopsida > Ranunculales > Menispermaceae > Paratinospora > Paratinospora sagittata. The sequence continues at coordinate 5,592,415 of CM069611.1, read as the reverse complement.
AAATTGTGGTTGGAAAATAAAAACTAATTCTTCGAGGAACTACTATGAAAGCTAAAGTTTTAATAAATTTCAATTTGCTCACCAGAGATACAATATTGATCAGAGCTGAAGAGTTGCCAAGTGGTTGGCTCCACTGATTAACAAGCTAAAATTAAACGTGGATGCTAGCAGAAAGGAAGAACAAGGGTTGATTGGTATGAGGGTAATTGTAAGGGATTATGAGGGAATGACGATTGCTCCACTTGCACAAAACTTTGGTTTTCTGTTGTAGTAGCTGAAGGGTTGGCTCTAAGAACTAGATTAATGTTTGCTTGTGAGTTTGGAATTCCAATTGATATTGTGGAAGGAGACTTAAATTCAGTAATAAATGCAACTGCTAGTTCGGTGCATATATCATTCAAAGAAAGGGAGATCGTAGAAGATTGTAGACTGCTTGCTAGATCATGGCCCAAGATCCTTTTCCAAGGGGTGGGTAAATAGTGTAATTAGGTGGCACATTACTTAAGTAAATTTGGTTTATCATCTAGTTCTCCTGTTGTATGATTCGAGGAATGCCCTTCGATGGTTGTTCATATTATTTATGTTGAGGCGCAAGCCTCTATTAGTGCTTCTTGAATGAATGTGGTCTGTTTGCAAAAAAATAAAACTAAAAAATCATAAAGTTTTTTCACACTAATGTTCTAAAAGTCTTTCAAAAACCACATTACTAGGTAGCCCTCATAGATAAAAGCATGTAATCCGCGTTTTTAAAGCTATACCCAATAATTTTTTCACATGTTGGTATAACTGGTCATAAACCATAGTGTTCACAAAAGTGTAATTTTTTTTCTTTAGATAAATCATTTTGCACAAATATACTTGGCATGATGTATACAATTATATCACTCTTTTAGATATTTGATCAAATGTTCCTAGATTACTATTCATATGATCATGCCTTCCATATTATTCACCACCATGATCTGATTGCATAACTTTATTATTATTATTATTATTATTATTATTATTATTATTATTTCAAGCTAACTCTCAACTTCTATTTTGTAAATCTTAAACATTTCCAATACCTATATTTTTCACCAGTCAAATATACATAACTATATTGATGTTGAAAAAAAATAGAGGTTAAACCTCTTAAAAAATGCCAAAAAAGTTCACCTTTTTTTAGACTTTGTTCCTTTACTGTGAGTAGAAGAAGAATTGCCGAAAAATATTTTAAAAAATCCTAAAATACTCCTCTTTTAATCTCCGGTCTTCTCCACGATTTCCCCAAAAATAGAAAATTTCATGACTCTGCAACAATGATGTGCGCCTCTGCTTGAGTGGTGATGCTCATATTCACTCTATCAACGCTTTCTCCCGGCATCATCTTCGCTCGTTCTTATGTGACAATTGCTTTTCCTACTGTTGTAGCTCTAGCATAAACACGTGCGGGTCAAAATAGGTTAAACCCAATTAGACATTATTAAAGTTCAGGTCAAAATCAGGTAGACCTACTAAATCCGAAATTGACCCGTTTAATACGATTATATTTTATGTTGAGACTTCTGTTATGTGTCTTACTTTTTAATATTTTATGTCATGTATTGAGACTCTAACTTTATAATATTTTATTTGGTCTTTACTATATAGTTGTATAATTATGATTTTGAATTTTTTATTTATATGTTAATTTAAAATTTATAAATGATAAATAGGTTAGAATGAACTTGTTTAAGCTTTAAGGGTTATAAACAGGTTAACCTGTTTAACCCGTTTATTAAACGTGTCGGGTTTAGATTTACATATAATGACACGTTATTTAAACGTGTTGTGTTTGGGTTTACAATATATTTTATTATACATGATTATGATACGACAACATGAATTGCCACCCCTAATCATGACCTAGTAGAGGATGTTAGAGATATTTCTAGTTGTACATCGATTTTGAATTTTTGATTTATATGTTAATTTAGAATTTATATATGATAAATATGTTAGAATGAACTTGTTTTAGCTTTAAGGGTCATAAACAGGTTAACCCGTGTATTAAACGTGTCGGGTTTGGATTTATATATAATGACACGTTATTTAAGCGTATCGTGTTTAAGTTTACAATATATTTTATTATATACAATTACGATACGGCAACACGAATTGTCACGCCTAAATTCATGACCTAGTAGATGATGTTAGAGATATTTCTAGTTGTACATCTTCCTCCATCAAAGTTATGTTTGAGTCTCTAATCTACTCTTAGATAAATGTACTAGTTTGACCTTGATGCGTAACTATATATACCATTGTCAGGTAGGTATTTTTAAGTATTTCTAAAATAGGGGGAGTTGTATTTTTTTCCTATTTCATTTTTGTACATAATTTTATGTTTGTATTTTCGTCACGAAAAGGGGGAGGTATATATATACGTATGTTTTCAGTCACATATTCTTTATTCATGTTATCACTTTTCTTTGTTTTTTTTTTTTTGGGTATGTTAGTTGTGTTAGTTATATAATTGTGATTATATAAGTTTTTGGTCTTAGACTTTAATCAATTTCTCTATCCCATGCAAGGGAATAGAGATAAATTTCAAAAGTCAAGAGATTGAGTTAAAAATACCCAATAGGGGTCTCTATATCATTAGATATTTGATAAGTAATAAAATACCAACCATCCGATATACTTCTATATAAAGGGAAATGTAATCACCCATATCATACTTTTTGAAACCTTTTAAATTAAATACAATTTTGATAGGATTCTGAAGGAGTTCTTAGGCTGTGCATGGAAAGAAGTTCCGTGCTCAACTCATGGGAGACAAACCGTAACATGGGTACCGATACCAAGATTAGATTCAAAAATTCAAATGATGTTTTTTTTTTTTTTTTTTTTTTTTTTTGAGAAGAAATAAGTATAACCCAATACCCACCTACCTGTGAGAAATTCGAGCCACGCAGGATCCTACTAATACCCACACCAACAAGATTCGACCTGACGGCCCCTCAAAATTGGCCCACATTCAATCCACGCAGTCACTGCCAATGAGGGAATTCGAAGAAATTCGGTATTCGCCCTTCTGGAGTCCTGCCTTGAACCTCCGACCTCAAGTAATAAACGAACTGCTTGAAATCAAACCAATGCCTTATTGGCAAAATTCAAATGATGTTGACCAACCTAAATTGAGCTTAAATGAGGTTGAAACCATATCTCAAAAGTTTGACAATTGGCTTACTCCCAAATCCCAATTGAGAGCGGAATTATAGATATTTTTCTTATAGCGGAGGAGGCATGTGGTTGCCACTAGGGGTGTACATGAGTTGAGTTGGGTTCGGTCGGTTAGAGGCTAAACCTAACTCAATCCAAACAGTTCGAATTAGTAAATTTGAAACTCAACCTAACTTAATTTGTCATCTAACCTAACCCAACCCAAATAGTTCGGGTTCGGTTTGGATTGAATCAGTTGATCAAGTTGCACTTTGGCCTAATATTCTTTTTTTATTAAAAAGTTAGAAAGAATAATATTAAATGCCTTGGAAAAAAAACATTAAATGCAAACATGGGTTTATTGTAAATTTATTCTTTTTTATTAAAAAATTAGAATAAATAACAAATGATTGTCAACAAAACAGTAAATACAAAGTGAGTTTATTATAAATTTATTTATTTTAATTAAAAAGTTAGAAAGAGTAACAAATAATTGTCAACAAAACATTAAATACAAACATGAGTTAACATGATGAGACTAGGTCATTAAATAAACATGACATATTTCTTAAAACTTTATATATATATATAGAATAGGTCGATTGGGGTCAAGGTACTCGGGTTTTCATGGGCTAAACCCGTGATCCAACCCAAATTGCTCGAGTTGAGTATTTTAGAACTCAATCCAACCCAAACAACTTACCTAACACAATCCAAACTAACCCAAAAGATTTGATTCGGTGGGGTTGTTCGGATTGATGAACACCCTTAGTTGCCACATTCTTCCAATGACATTTTTTTTTTTTTTTGTTTACTTCAACTTTAATTTTAATTTTTCAAATTCAATTTTAGTATTTTTAACTAACAACTTTTTAAAATAAAATATCATTCATGTATTTCATGGATAGTAAGATAATATGTTCAAATTAATTTGTATATGATGGTTTGTTGATATATCATAGCTTATAAATATTTCTAATATATATTAGAAATATGATATAATATATTGGTCAAATTATCAATACTATTTATAAAATTAAAACTTCTTAACTCTTGATTTGTTACTTTTATCATAAATTTTTAAATTACTCACTACTTTTTAATATAAAACTATTAAATAAATTTATACAAAAAATATATTTATAAATAATTTAATAATAAGAAGTTAAAAGATTTCTTTTATAAAGTTAATAAATATAAAATTTATTTTAAGAATTATTTTTTTACCATTATTAATTTTTTACTTATTTATTTATTTATTTGTAACTTCCAACCCCTTTTTATTAAAATGTAGCACATGCACTTGTAAAATAGCTAGTATTACTTAAAATATAATTAAAATGACATTTTCAAAAAGACAGTGTGATGCACGAAACTCCCACGTGTACGGTACCCGGGTCCCAAGGGAATGACATTTTCCATTTTAAAAATGTGTACAACTTACATCACATTTGGAGCCACAAATACTTCTTTTCATTTTATGTTTTATTTATATCTTTGGCTCATCAATCATGCAATGCAACCTTAATTTTGCCAATACATTAATTTTGAGACCAAAAAAAAAAAAAATCCCAATTGTAACCTTGAACTTGAAGCCATAACTGTAATGCATCAAGCCCATAGAGCAAGCAAGGACATCAAGGAAGCCCCAAGAAACAGAGCCAAGTAGGAAACAAGTTGTAGCCTAGGATTGCAACTCATCCTCTTGCTCATGAAATCCGCCGCAATCAAATCAACAAGAGCCATGTATACTAGAATCCCGGCTGACACCGAGTCCAAAATGCCTTCCACAGCGAGAGCTCTGGGGCTGTTGTTGTTGTAAGAGGAAGCAATGGCGGTGCCAACGCCGATGCCAGAGGGGGTGGTGATGGCAAAGAAGCAAGCCATGAGAAGGGTCTTGGTGGTGCTGAACTGGGACTGAGAAATGCAGCCGCCGAGGGCAAAGCCCTCGAAGAATTGGTGGAAGGAGAGGGCTGCGATGAGAGGACGTATCGTGCAAGAGCTGTGGGATACTCCTAACGATAGCCCAATTATCACAGAGTGCGACACTATTCCCATCTCCAATATCTGCATTTACACATTGCATCCATTCAATCAGAGATCATATACATATATAAATACATGTTGATGCTTGATTTTTAAGAAGAAAGTTGTATAAAAGTTCTCTCCTAAGTGTCTTTTGATAATAGTACTCTTAATTGGTTGTCTAACTTGCAAACTCCCATTAGATGTTATTGAATCACGTGACAATACATAATGATGATAATTTTATGATGAATTGATTGTCATTAAAATCAATTTATCAATTACTGAGGTATTGATACTTCGATTCAAACCAAATGACTCAATCCCATTCAAGGTGGTTTCATACCTTTGCATTCAAAAGAAAGAAAAAAAAATTAAAACAAGTTTAGAACAATTCTACCCAATTTAATCTTGGACTAATCTATCCCACTAAACTAGAACAAAGACAACGTCCAAATCAGGTCTAAAGACCTTTCACCAATGCCCAAACATAGGTCTGAACAATTTCTTGTGACCCTTCATCAATACTCAAACTTTATAAACAACTAGGCCACAAGCGCGTGCATGTAAATAAAAAAAGTTAAAAGTTACTAAAAAAATAAAAATAAAAAGGACTGAAAATGACAAAAAAATAAAAAAATTATTAAAATAAATCTTATATTTATTAATGTTACATAATAAATCTTTTTGCGACCTATTACCAAATTATCTAAAAATATATTTTATTATATAAATTTATTAAAAAATGTTAATCTAACTAATAACTACTAAAATATAACTTCAAGTGCAACTATACGCTTATCAATTAAATGTGTATATATTACACATCTCAAGATGTAATAAATAATCTAATAAATATATATATATGGTTGCTCATAAAATTTTAAATTTATAAATAATATAAATATAATAGGACTCTACCAATGGCACCGGACCATGCTCCAGCTGTTATAGGAATGAAGAAAGGAGTACACGTCCTTATCTTATCATTATTATTATTATTATTATTATTATTATTATTGCAAGAGTCCTTATCTTATTATTAAAGAGGTGATTTCTAGAAATTCGGCAACCAATGTGGGCAATAAATAAATCTAATTGCAAAATAGACTATTCCTTCGAGATTTTATTGCCCTTACCTTCTATGCCATATAAGATTACTACACCCTTTTTTTTTTAATTCAAAACCCCTTTAATATTGTTTAAAATCGTCAAAATTTATAAATGCATAAATATACAGATATTTAAATAATGAAATCTATACTATATATATATATATATATATATATATATATAATTTAAAAAAATATTTCTATTATTAACGGGAAACACATTTTTGTCAATGTGCAAAACTTAACACTCAAAGTTTATCATCTATAGTATTTATAAAGTCAATACTTCTTAACCACAATATGATGACATACCATTTTTACTAAAAATACTAAAACTATTCATTATTTATCAATATTCAACTAAAAATTACAATTAGCTTTTAAGATAAAGGCATTTTTGTAAATATACCCTATCAAATCCCAAACTTCCTAAAATGTTGGCCACCTTCCCCAACCGACATTCTCCAAATTTAAACCGAAAATAATTCAAAAAAATTGCCCACGTGCCCAATTTTCTCTGAAAATTCAATTCTTTTAATCTAATATATAAGTAATTTTTTATAAATTTTGGGGCATTAATGAAACTTATTTGAAAAGGAATATATGATAAAAATATATGACTTATTTAAAACATTTAATTCTTTTAAACACGTACCCGTTACTAGTATCTTCAATTAAAAAATCTCATTTAATGTTAAAAAAAAGTAAAGTGATATTTTGACCTTTTAACTAATTCCCACTTTTCTATATCATTTTTTTTTTTTTTTTTTTTTTAGAAAACTCTATATCATCTTCCACATAGACTTTTCTAATTCAAACAATAACCCACTAACTAAATTCAAATCACAATATCTTTTTTCTATTTTCCTTAAATTGAACTAAAATCTAAAATACCTTTTTTTTTATCTATTTCTATTTCTACTCAAGCTAAGACCAAAAAAAAAAAAAAACCACAACTTAATTAAATTGAAGTAAAATCTAACAACGTTTTTTTTCTATTTTTACTCAAGTTAGACCTCCAAAAAAAATAAAAATAAATAAATCTCCTGACTACGTGGCAACTTGGACCCACATCTTCCACGTTGGTCCCACCCCCTCATGGTTATCATATTACTAATCACTTGATATATAAAAGAAAACGTAAAAATGTTTCAAGTTATAATCATATGTTACCTGAGAAACAACGACATGCCGAACACTACCCTCCGCGTCGACGCCACGGCGACCATGACCATGATCATAATCTTCCGCCACGTGTCCATCTTCTCCACACGTGTGCTTCCCCTGAGGGTGACTATGCCCATGGTGCACCGTGTGCGCGTGCATCCCCACGATATGCATCCCTCCCCCTTCCTCCTCTCCGAACACCTTCCCGTTCAAACCCACCCTCTCCGCCGGCACTATCCCTATCTCCGACACCGATTCCGACTCACCACCGATTCCACTCACTATTCTCTCCTCACTCGCTCGACTCGCTCGACTCGTTCGACTCTCCTGCTGTTGCTTCCGCTCGTAATACTGCGTCCCCACGAAATCCGCGACCATCGTCGCCAACGACGCCATCATCGCCACGAATCCTGAGAACGGGAACTTCGACCATGGCGACCGAGGCAAGCACGGATCGGAGAGAGCCGACGAAGCGTCAGGAAGCATGTGGACGAATCCGGTGGCCAGAATCACGCCGGCGGCGAACGCTTTCGCCGCGAAGAACAGGTTTCCGTCGGGGGTTAAGAACCGGCGCTTTTTTCCGGCGAGTGGAATAGCGACTCCGGCGATTCCGGCGGCGAGAATCGACGCGAATGCGATCGTTTTTAAAAGTAATGATTGCGAGTCGTCTCTGCACTCCGATGATTCCACTCGACCGCACGTACTTGTTGACATCGAATCTGATATTACCTGCATTAGGGTTTCTTTTTGCACGATACAGATAAAGTCAGATTTCGTAAAATTATTCGGAAATGCAAAAAATTGAGAATTATAAAGAAAATGAAAAGAGCAATTCCTACCAGAAAATAGCTGAGTTTTTCCTGCTATATTCTTCATGTAAATCAACGGTTCAAGATCCTGTATAAAAAAAATAAAATAAAAATAAAAATAAAAATAGCGAATCAAATTAATTAAGTGTAAAAATTGTAGTTTTCAAGAATATTGATCGAAGAAGGAAGAGGCTAATTATAATAACCTCGAGGAATATCATAGAAAAGGCGAGGTGGGATTTTTTGGAAGGAATTCGAGGGAATAATAAGAATGAACACGGATCTCGAACAAGAACAATAAGAAGAAGAAGAAGGAGGACAAGGAGGAATTGGGGGATTTGTGATGATGATGAAGATGAAGATGAAGATGCAGCAGTGGAAGAAAGAGTGGTGGGTTTCGTAAGGAGTTGTAGAGAGGAGGAATAGATGTCGACATGTTTGACAAATCCAAGGGTTTTGGCAACTGCTTCAAGTTTCAGTCCCGACTTTATGCGGGAGAATGAACACGAGAGTGTCGACACTTCAGTTTTGTGCCTAACACCCTCTTTTTAAAAAAATAGTAATTTATAATTATTAATAATAAATGATTTCTTACCTTTTTTTTTGCATTTTTTATTCGTTTTTTTTTTCAATAAAAAAAATGAAAAGAGCAATTCCTACCAGAAAATGAATAGAGAAAATTTTCTTTTAGTATTTTCTTAAAAAAAAATTATGGAGAAAATGTAGTTGAGAAAATTTTTTCATAGTTATTTAATTGGACATATTTTTTTTTTTTGTCATAGTTAGTTATTCAGTTATATGGTTATAACTTCTTCAACTTAGTGTATATCACTAAAAAAATTTATTTTCTTAGTTATCTCTTAATTTCTTATTAAGATAATTAGCCTTGATATTGGAAACCTATTTAGAATCGTTGCTTTTCTTTTCAAGTTTGTATAGAGATGATTTCATGAATTTACTTTTTCATCTCTATTTCATCAATTAACTTAATAAAGCTTTTTGTTTTATCAATTAAGTATATTGAGTGAGATTGAAGATTGAAATTGAAACTTAATTTTATGCAATTAATGGACCAAAAAATATTATTTATTAGTAAAAAAAGCTAATTAATACACCTAATATGGTGCAACACAGATGGTGGGGTCTGTGTTAAAGGTGGTTGAGGGATGGAGGTCTCAGGATGAAAACTCGTGTCCACCTTAGTCACGCTCACTTAGGGAGAGTCGTCCAATACCCTTGCAATACGCGAAGGTGAATTAGTCTCGCCCGACTAATTTAGTTTGGATTATTTTGACTAATTTTGATAACTTGTGTTTAATTTAGGACAGTTTGAAATAATAAAATAGAATGTCTACATTTATTTAATTATATGCATAGAGTCTAATTTTTATTTTATTTTATAAAGCATAGAAGAACTCATAAACTATTGCTACAAGACTTAAGGGTGGCAAAATGGGCTCGGACCCATTTGTCCGCTTTCGTTTGACAAAAAATTATGTCCGTTTTAAAAATCAGGTCAGGTCCGAACATGGGTTCAAAAAATGGGTACTCGGTTCCTACTTAATACAAAGGGTATATTTCACATACCTTATTTTAATTTGTCTATACTTTAGCTCAATTAAATCTTTTTTTTCTTTATATTCCTTATTGAATCTTTTTTTATCTTGTTATATTATTTTCTCTTCTTTGTTTTTCATCACTTTTGGCATGAAATTTCTATTTGTTCATTGAAAAAACATATTTTATAGTGATATATATTCTTTTAAAAAATGCGGGCAAATGCAAAATCAGGCTACTTAATTTTTAAAACATACGGATACGGACGAGTACTTGCTGTCCATTTTTTAAACAGGGTCTGTTATAGACATGTCATATGTGTGTTAGTATGACATAGTTTTTTGTCACCCTTATACAAGACGAATTATTCTTATAATCTATATTATGAAGTTTGAATTGTATAAATTATTTGTTTTTGTTGGCTCTTGTGATCATCACATTAACAAAGAATTTTATGGCATGAAACGTGCCATGTTAGAAGCATTCCCATATTCTATTAAAGTCGGTTGCATTATTAATCTGATAAGGCTTAGCTTCGTAATTACTATATAATATATATAAACTTCATGGAGCCTACAACTTATAATATTTCCATGAAACTTGCATTTGAGATCATTAAACATTTAAGTTCTTTTTAATTAATTTGTTATTTTTCTATAGTTAATCTAAGCCAATTGTTTTCAAAGAAAGAAAAAATTATATTAATGTCAACCACGAAAATGAAATTCTTACAATTTTTGTTTACATTTCATAATAATGGGAATTTCAACAAAATTTTATAATCAAGAATTCTATTATTCGGGGATAACATTAGGATATGTTCAACAATTAATTCTTTACTTGCTGTTTTGTACCTCATAAAATACTTAAAATCTCACGTGGCTTATTTAAAAGATATCAGTATCTGTTGGACTTCAAATATGAAAAATATTAGGGATAATCAAATTATACATTAAAAGTGTACATTATATTTATACATTATTAAATTATTTTAAATTATATATTAACAAATGATTTGAGGCAATCTAATAATACATAAAGGTAATATATATTTTGTACATACAGTTTGAATGCCGATGTAGGAACAACTAAAGTCACTTCAATCCACTGTTATAATACTTCAACAGTTTTGAATTGCAGTGACTTTATCATTTAGTTTCCTCATTCAAATCTTGCCTTATTTAAGGGTAAATTGATTTGTAAGTGGGTTTTCTTTTCACATTATTGAACATGAGATGATTTATTAACATGTAAAAAAACACAAAACGTGACTTAAGTCAAGGCCTTATGGGTGTATCAAATATTAGGAAAAAAACTAATTTTGTCAAAATAAAATTACAAATAAAAAAGAAGAAAATTCTAATCAATAATTTTTTTTAATTTTAATTGTTACAAAATTAAAAATACTCAATATATTGTTTTTTTTATGTAATACAAGGTAAAAACCTGTTCAATTCAAGAGTTTTATTCATGTAATTCAAAATTTTTAATAAAGTTAATTTAATAAAATTAACATAATTTAAAATTAAAATATTAAAATATTATTATTATTATTATTATTATTATTATTATAATGTAATTTTAATTGAGAAACGTGAAGATTCCCCACCAAAATCATTTTTTAATTAAAAAATAAAAGTAATTTTTCAATTAAGAAAGTTACTTATTGATATTTAGCTAAATGCAACTTTAATTTAGAAAGCAGGACTTTTTGCATTACACTCACGTGGGGCCTACACCTAAGTTACGTGTTTTTTTGTGTTAATAAATCATTACATGAAATTTACTATATATACCTATAAAGGGGTTGGTTAATTTGCTTATTTGGAGAGTGAACTACGAAGTGCGGTTTGATGGACTCATAAAAAATTTGAACTCGTCCTCGTCCATCTTTATTGGGAGAGGTGTCATTGTCCCTGTAAATTCTTAAATCTGAAAGGATTAGTCTCGCCTCAAAGAGGAGGAGGACACCTGTAGGATGCCAAAAAATCAATATAAAAAAAAAGAAATTTACTATATATATATATATATGTGTATATATGTAGGTATGTATTTATGTATTCTTTGAATTGTCTTGTCCAAAAAATCATTTATGTACATTTTATGTGGGTTACTCTAACTAAATTAACTTGCCAATTTTAATAGTTCTCTAGCTACATGACTGATAAACGATTGAGAAAGACACGAGGACCACCCGCTTATATAATAATATTTATAGGAGTTCAAATGGAATCAATATATGCATGAAAAATGGTGGTACGGAGCATTTGGAATGTCGACATCTTTTAGCGTAACAAATTGAAATTTATCTATTCAGAGTGTGGAGTTAAATGAAAAACATGCACACTCCGACCTGATCCAGTACTCCTATTTGACTCACCTAATTAATTAAATAATTTGCTCGATCAAGATTCCAAGACATCTATACTTGCCAATGGAGTCATGACAAATTACTTATTGGGGGCGCCATTGGAATCTATACTCTTTAAGATCCAAAATTAAACCAAACATGTTAATCATTTTTAAGTTGTTTTCGCATCATTTTCTTCGATCTTCTATGCATCCTCTGTCAAAAACCTTATAACATTCAAGATAGTCGGCTAAAATAACATCTTTTGCTGCTATCTTAGACTGAGCACCTCACTTGCAAACCTGACCTGACCTAACCTAACCAAAAAGTGTCGAGTTGGGTCAAGTTTATCATACTTTATCAGATAGCTTGGGTCTAAAAAGAAGAGACTCAATCCTATTGGGTCGGGTGTCGAATCTTGATGAAAACCAACCTGCATAACCCAACCCGATGCGCTTAGTTTTTTTTATTTTATTTTATTTTAAAAAAAGCCTTATTTTTACAAATGCTAATTTTAACTTGTTGATTGTTCATACCCTAATAAAATGCAAAGGTTGTGATTTACAATTTGGAAGTGGATCGGAAGATGCAATTTGGAAGGGGAGACTAACAACAATAGCAACGGTGACCACCAGTGTCAAAGAGCATCTGACGATGGCCTGCACCATATAGTAAGTCCGACAAGAGATGTGTCTTTATTTTTCCACCACTCCTTCTTTCGCTCCCAGAGCTATGAGGGGTGTCTCACCCCCTCTTTGCTTTTTTTATTATTTATTTATTTATTTATTTTTCTCGTATGCTTGTTTTGTTCACTAGATTTCATTTCCCCCTCATTGATTTGGTTTATATGTTTCATACTTTGTGTATACATATATATGTATAGCACTACTTATAGTATGTATAAATATAGTGGGTGTACATATGGTTTTGAGAAACTTGTTATAAATGAGATGTGCGAATATTTGAATGGTTTAGAAATGAGATATATGTGGATATAATATGATATATGATTCATGTGTTATGATATCATGTTTGAATTTGTGGATGTTATGATGAATTATTAGGTTTTTGTGAGGCCTAGTATTTATGGGGAGGTTCTGTAAAAAAATTTTAATGTATTTTGGAACATGAAAAGGCTGACAAAGTATCACGTACATCTATGTATGACATATATGATATTTTGTGTCGATCGTGATGTCACCCTACGGAGAGAGTCGCGACATTACATTATTTCAAACACTAGATAATTAGTGTTAATCTCGCTCGACCTAGTTGGAATTGTAACTTTGAGCTTAAATCAATGAAGGGGAAATGAAATCTAGTGAACAAACAAGAATATGAGAAAAAAAGCAAAGAGGGGGATGAGACACCCCTCATAGCTCAAGGAAGGCATCGGGTGGGCATTGATGCATGCCACTTGACTAGATCACATAGGTGTTAATTGGGTCCAAACCTAACCCGAATCCGACCCAATAATAGCCCTATTTGCGACCAACTTTTGAGATTTAAGCCATCGAATTTCTTTAGCTTCTCTCTATAACTAACAAGAAACGATGTTTGTACAGCCACAAGAAGGTTTGACACTTGAGCTAGTGTTCGTTTTGTATAATATAGAGTCACTTGCCAATTTTGAAAGTACACCAAATCAAACTATGTTATTTTTCAAAATTAAGAAATTATGTTAATTTTTCTAAGTTCTTGAAAATTATACTATTGTAAATATGAAAAATATGCTAATTTTCCAAACACGATGAAAAATATGTTATTTTTTCAAACACAATAGTATATTTCTCTAAAATAAAAATGTTGTGATCAACTAAATAATGCTCAAAGATAATTCGAAGAAAGGCTGGAGGGGTCATAGACAGTCTTGCGTAATGTTGAGAGGGCCTGAATCTCTATTAGTACCGATATTGTCCTCAACTTAACCACCTTTGGGCCTAAGTATGAGGTTTTACTCCAAAAGGCCTCGGTACTAATGATGGTGAGATCCCAACTTATATTTTATGTGATGAACTTGCTTATATCCGATGTGAGACTATTATTTTAGTCCACACATACCCATCACTTCAAGCCTAATCTCTTTAGACAAAACTTCTCATATTGTATCTACTTAGGGTAGAACTTTCCAATTTTTCCAATAATATAAGCAGAATAATATTTATGCAAAAATGATATTTTTTGAAAAAATTTAGCAACCTGTTTGTCCTTGGAGAAAACTTGTTTTAAGTTGTTAGCATAAATGTATAAAGACAAATAGATAAAATAAGAAAAATATTTTTAACTAAATACTTCAAAAGAAATAACAATAATAAGATGCTCATGACAATAATAATTGAAATTAAAGGAGAGTGTTTAGAATTTAAACCAATTTAACAATAGTTGGATAAGATGTAACTGAGACCTATGTAGTACACAATGTCCTTAAAAGAGATTTATCTATTATGGTAGTGCAAGAGGTAGAACAACTTCTGTCTCCAAAAATACAATAGTTGATGAGGAATTGATTAGCATATCTTCTTTATTCAAACGAACTGAGCTTGCCACAAAACTATCACTATAAACTAATGACCAACACAATTCAAACTATAAGAACCAACTAGAGAGATGAAAGAACTTGAGAATCAAATGAGATCTCTGAAATTTGGTATGAAAGAAAAATGAGGAGGAGCATTTCTTTTTATACTAGTGAGGAGGGACAAAACATTAAATAACCTCCATTAACTCCAAAAGCATTTTTGCTTATTGTACTTTAAAAGCACTAAAATGAAATAAAAACCATTTTGAGGAAGGTAATTGCCGCGACCCGTTCCTTAGAGTGACGTCACGACTGACATAGAATATCATATACACCATATAACGACGTATATAATACCCTGTCAGCCTCCTACATAATTACTTCCAAATTTTATTTTATTTTGTTTTTTCAAAATTTTGACAGAGTCTCTTTTATTTATTTACGATATCACAACCTAATTTTCTCACAACTAAATAAATTACAGTATATATAAAAACATTTTTCCACATAAACCCTAAACTCATTTAAAATTCCATACACAACTATCTATAACATTCTCTCACATCTCATCTATATGATACATATACATAGATAGTGTTATATATTTAATTACAACTCAAACTAATAATTAAAATATTCTCAAACATATACATACATAACAAGATTGGAAGGAACTTCTATCCTTCATGTGCCTTCCCCTTGCCTTTGGGGTTTGTACATGAAATATTTGAGAATAGAGTGAGCAACTACAGCTCAGTGAATATTTCTAACTATAACGTCATATATGCATTTTAAAAGAACATATGGGTTAAACACATTCAAATCTTATTCAAAACATGTGAGCAATCTTTCACAATACATACATGCTTATAAAACAATTCAAATGCAATAACTTTCTAAATCAATGCACATTTCAACAAAATCATATCCATCTCCCTCCTGTTAGTAATAGAGCGGGTACTCACCCCTTATAATGCATTTATAAGGGGTTTACGCAACAGACCTCTAATTACCCAATTTCTTACTATTTGATCATTTCAAATTAGGATTTTATTTCCAATTTCATTCAAAAACCATCGCTCAGTCCATGAGTTTTTTCAATACTCATGCGAGACTGTCTTCTAAAAATGATCTCATGTTTTAACTAGCTCTAACAAGTCCAAAAACATGCTTTAATGTCAAACATTTTCATGAATTCAAAACAATGCATATACATATACATGCTCATGATTCATAACACAATTTCTATTATACAATGCCATATATAGAAAACTAAAGTAGAAAAATACTCACAAACCATGCACAACCTATTGTTCAATACACTAGCTGCTTACTCGCAATATGCCCAAATCACCAAATCAACCGGTAATTTTTGTTGTAAATCATACATAAACAATAATCAATCATTTTTCAACTAATTCCCAGTTCAAACACACTCAAAAATACCATTAAAACTGCTCCCAAACCCTCAGCCGATAAAATAATGAAGGGGGGCATTTTTTTGCATTAAAACTACATAATTTTTCCTAATTTTTGCATCAATTAACGTCGAAATCATTAACAATATACTTACCTTTCAATTGCACACGAAAACTCACACATCCCAGCTAAATTTTTGTTTCTTCAATCCACTAACCAAACCGTTGAAAATCTATAAAAATAACATATGTTATACAACTTTTCGCAACGAACAAATCAACACAATTTTTATCGAAATCGGAGCAAAAATCACATTGGAATCGCAATCTCTAGCTCTTTTTTGTTTTTCCCTTCGCTTCCCCCTTTTCAGTCGCTAAAATGAGCGAAAATTACGTTTTAAAACAAACCAAACGCCTCACCAACCATTTTAAAAAATGCTGTCAGGCTTCAAGGAATGCATTCCTCTTTGTAGAAGCGCGTTCCTGCTCTATCCAAAAGATTTTTTTTCTCTGTTTTCCCCTTGAGGAGCACATTCCTTCACAAGGAGCGCGTTCCTTGCGGTCCAATTTGCAATTTCTCTAAATATGGGACATTTTATGACACAACTAACATTCTAGTGTATTAATGATCATACCATACTTATATTCTCACTATTCTAAAGCCAATATACATACGTATATGCGTATAAATATGTCTTATAATACGTATAATTCAACATATGCATTTGACCAATTTACGGGGGGTTACAGTAATAACTCCATTTAGAACATTAAATGACTCACTTTGGGTATCAATTTCTCATTCACCCAAGCTCCAATAGTCTATAAAGCCATTTTTTTTACACACACAGACAGATGTATATAATCTCCATTTTTAACGAGGTAAAATAAATTGTGCATTTCTCTTGTTTAGTTGAACATTTGCTGAAGAGCTTTGTAGCTCATCCACCACTAGTTTTTGAAATAATTGAACTTTTGTTTTAATCTTAAAATTCTAGTATCAAATCTCTAAACTAATATCACTTTTTAAAACATTTTAACTTTAGATTCAATTTTCTTTTACAATACTTATAATCAATGTAATCCTAATCACAAAGAATCAAGCATTAAAACCAATATTGTATTAGCATATTTGATCCTTTCATGTCATAGGAACATTTAGGGTTTCTCTTAAAATGAGTGTTATTGTTTTGTTTTTGTTTTTCTTCTTTTTTAATTAATTGTTTGTCTAACAATACTCGAAGGATTAGTAGTGACAGGACCCAACAGGCAAGTGTTGTGGCTGATAAGCATTAGTGATTTGTATTAAGAAATATTTCAACCATGTGTCACTATTAATCTACAACTCTTGTTACACCTATCCAGATTGCTATCTATTTGTAATAGTGTAGATTAGTTTATCTTTATCTTATAAATTGCGTTAATCTACAAATCTGTACCTAGTTGTTCATATATTTTCATTCCAATTAAAGAAAAGTTATCGGTTTCAATCTAAATCTTTATGGTATCAGAGTTCTTCTCGTGAGAAACCTCTTGTCACAACCCACTATCTGGGATGTCATGACCGGCACGGAACCCTCGGGTACATCCTCTCTCGACACACCCGGTGTCCCACCAGCCTAATATAACAATCCCAATAAAACATAATACAATAATTGCATCCATCTAAACATAATCAACAACAATAAATAAAAATATTACATCTCCAAAATTACCAAGAATAAAATTTCAGAAGTCCTCAATTAATACAAAACCAAACACATCTCATCTATGTGTTAAATATACATATACTAGGTGTTATCATGTACATAATATGAAAATACAAAAATGTACAACACCTACATCAACAAAATACCAAGGGAGTGTTTTGCAGTCAAGTCTTCCCTTTCCCCTTCCTATCAGAACTTGAAATGATAAGGATGAAGTATGAGCTACAACAAGCTCAGTGAATGTCTTTTACAAGTGGCAATATACATGGATTTATATAAAACATGGCAAGATCATAAAAGCATTTGAAATAACATGGTGATGAAACAATATTACATACATGCCAATATAATGTATCATGTCATAACCAAGACAATGCATATCATTTTCTAATCATGCCAATGCAATCCCAACACCTCCTGAGCAAGGGCGATCAAAGGCCTGGTGCGCGACACAGCGCTCGATCCAACCAAACAATACTCGTATTCTAGTAGGATTTTTGGGGTTGTGCAGCTTGTAGGATCAACCTAAGCTATCCTACCTATACACAAGCCATAAAATCCTCTGCCAAGTCCACAACTGGAGATCACCACTAGACTTACGAGACTTCCCAAAGGAATTCACAACTAGGAGACCCAACCAAATTGCTAACCCTATAAACTATGCTCAAATTCATTTCATGGAAACATTAAAACATGCATAACACTCACACACACACACACGCACACACACACACACACACACACACACACACACACACACACACACACACACACACACACACACACACACACACACACACACACACACACACACACACACACATATATATATATATATATCAATTCAAATCAATTTATGTAATACAATGCCACATATAGAAATCCAAATGTAAAGGGACACTCACAACTTGATTGGCTAGGCTTAGCCAATCTAATCCGACCAAAAAAAGCTCTAGGATGCACCAACACACTCCTAAGCACTACAACCTCCAATTGGCTTATATGGGTTACTTAGATCCTTCACAAAACCCAAAAAATAACTTGGTTTATGCAATAATGAAAATCAGTCCAAAGTGTGCTAAACAACCATGTTTAAACCCAACTACATAGCCAATTAAGATTCTAAAATAATTAAACCCATGAGCATATTCCATATTGCTCAATTCAACCAATTAATGTTAAATTAACTCACATTTAACCTAATTGAATGCAATAGGTTGATCCAACCACTATACTACAAGGCATTCAATCATAAATAGGGTTAATTAGACTAATTTCATATCAATTTCATCAATTGACATCTGTTTGGTCAAAATCCCCAAATTTGGGCAAATCCCCAAATTCATTGCAAATTCCTAAATTACATGGCCTAGGCCAAAATTACACTAAGTCACCATGTTCAGCTTAGTAAAATACTGATCTTGCATCATGGGTTCAGCGACAATGCCCCCCCTAGGTCAACATAGTTGACATGCAAGACTTGTTCATAACCCTAGGTCAATGAACCAAGCAAGGGCCATTTGTACTCAACCCTATGATTTCACCATGGAAATCTCTAACAAAATACATGGATCAGTTTCTAGTGTCCACAAGCCTAACATAGATGACATGCGAGCCATTTGGAAAAGTCTAAGGTCATGAACCAAGTATAGGTCCATTTGCAAAGGGTTCCACCAAATCCAAGTGAGAAATTGGGGAAAATGGCATCAATGGCCTCCAATCAACACTAAGGTTCATAAAAATATACATGCAAAGGAACCCTAGGTCTGGAGCACCCTCAATTGAAAACCCATAGCATTGCTTAGGTCAAAATACAACTCTCAAGCATGAACTAAAGAGATTAAAGGAAGAAATAAGGGTAGACATGCAAACCGTAGAAATTTTGGAGCACAAATCACCAAAACCCTAACTTTTCCCTTCCTCTCCTCTTCTCCAGCTCTTTTCTCTCCTTTCTAAGTAAAAAATGAGCAAATGAGCCAAAAATTAGGAGCTGGTTGCTTAAATAGACAAGTTTGGCCCCACATGAAAAACTGTCAAAAAACAAATTTTCCTACTACAATTAGTTACATTTAAATAATCAATTTCTTACAAAATACTCACCAAACTAAAATCTTAACCATCCAAAATATTTATGAGTCAGTTACCAACCTTATGGTAAAATTTCAGCTCAATCAAACGGTGGAATTACGAGATCCAGCCGATTGATCAGAACTGTGAAAGAAAATCCGCAAATTTCTGAAACAGTGTTTGGAGTCTTATATTTCACAGTAGACAACTCCGATCAAGATCTTCACCGTACATAATGAAGATCTATCAGAGGAGAATAAGTTGAAATTTTTTTAGCTCAATCGGACCATGAATCTAGGAGTCAAGGTATTGATGTAATCGATGCTAGAAATTTCGTCCTCCATGCGAGCTCCACTGATCCAAAACACCGTTCTCAACATGTTTCGACGACGAACGGGTCTCCGATCATTCCAAAACTTTACTCACACATTAAAAAATTTAAAATAATACAAACACACTTGAACCAACATGCGTCGAGCATCAAATAAGTATACGCATACGTATACGGGTCAAAAATGACGTCATCCAAAGGTACGGGTGCTACACCTCTGGTGTTATCCTTTATATATATATTCTTTCTGTTTTGAATATTCTAATGGCTGCAAACATTGTATCTCAACCCTCTGCTATGGTGATTCCTAATGTGACAAACCTTGTTTCATTAAGCTAGACAAGGATAATTATTTATTGTGGAATAACTAATTATCTAGCTTCTTAAGTTTGTTGATGGATTAAGCAAGTGCCCAAAGAAATTCTTGTTAACAAAAAGGGTGAACAACTACAACCATTAATCCTGAATATGAAAGACGGCTGGAATAAGCTGCATTGGTTTTACTATGGATTAATGCAACTCTCACACCATCAATTCTTCAACGAGTTGTTGGATTGCACACTTCTTATGATGTATGGACTCGTCTTGGGCGTCTTCATTTAATTCAGTCACAATCTCAGGTTCTTCGATTGAAGCATCAGTTTTAATCTCTTAAAAGGGTGACCTTTCTATTACAGAATATTTAGATAAAATGAAGGGCATATTTGACTATCTTAAAGCTGTTGAGCATCTTGTCTCAAAATATGATCTATGTAATCAAATCCTCAATGGACTTTGACCAGAATATGATCCAGTCCATGCCTTTTTGCTAATCATGACTCTCCGATTAGCTTTGAAAAATTATTTGGCCAACTTCTCACTTTTGAATTGCATCTTGAATCGCACACTAAGGATCATATAAAAGATCACCAATCTACAACATTTGTTGCTAATTGCTCATCGCAAACTCTACAAAAAGAAAGTTTTTCATGGAATACATCAGGATGAGGTCGTGGTCGATCAACTTCTAATGGAGGGTTTGGTCAAAGAAAAAATCATGCCTCTGTTCCATTTTCCAATCAACCTCACAAGACAACAAAAACATTGAGTTGTCAAATATGTCAATGTCGTATGTTCATCACGTCCTTTAGGAAAGAATACAAAACTACCTTTTCATGTTTCATCTTCTTGTAGTACTAGTTCACTTAATCTCATATACATTCCGATATTTGGGATATGACACCTGTTAATTTTGTCTGTGGTTCAAAATATTATGTTATTTTTATTGATGACTTTAGTCGCTATTGCTGATTATTTCCTCTTGTTTATAAATTTGAAGTCTATGAGGTGTTTGTTAAATTTAAAGCCTTTCTTGAAACTATGTTTGAACGAAATCAAATCGATTCAAACTGACAGTGGCAGTGAATGTCCTAGTCATAAATTTTGGGCCTTGTTTTAACAACATGGAATTTCTCATCGCATTACTTGTCCTCATACTCTTGAACAAAATGGAGTAGCAAAGAGAAAACATTGCCACATCATTGGAAAAGCTCTCACTCTTATGGGACATTCCCATGTTCCCAACATATATTGGGTTGTTGTTTTCTCCACATCGGTTTTCATCATAAATTGCTTGCCAACACCTACCATTGATAATATGTCTCCTTCCGCTCTGTTGAATGTGTTTTTCTTGGATATGGTCGCAGTTATCATTTTTACAAATGTTTGGATCTTAAGTCTGGAAGAGTTTATATGTCTCATCATGTAATTTTTCATGAATCCAAGTTTCCTTTTGCCCATCAATCTAATGAAAATATAACTGCTCCGACTCCCCTTGAGCACGTTGTTCTTGACTTTCCCATTCACCACCATATTTCACCCACGCCTGATTCTCCTACTATTAGCAATTCTCCTATGACTCATGTCCCATCACCTACTCAACCATCTCCCATTAATCCTCACTACCCCTCCTTACCTTCTAATGAGGGCTCTTTTGCTACACCACCATCACTCTTTATAACTACTTCACAACCCTCCCTACATGCTACTGAAATCCTTTCTAATGTTCCTCAACTGAACCCTCCTGGGGCACTAGCTCGCACACATCTTATGTCAACCAGGGGCATGCACGACATTTTTAAATTTAAAGCATGCTATTTCAAGGAACCCACATAATGGATATTTTGATGAATACAAACCACATGCCTCATCTAATTGATGTAGGTTTATCAGAGTTATGCAAAGAATCATCTTGAAAATTTTCAAGTCAAGTGAAGATCAAACATTGAACAATTCTCAAGCATTGGAGGTCAAAACGTTTATCTTTAGGTTGCTTAGGTTGTTTTTAGGCTTGTAGAACTTCACTTGGATTTGTTTAGCAAATTCTATTTCATTCTTTGAAGATTTTCAAAATCATTTTTCACATGTTTTCAAGTTTTTGAATCTTGTTGAAATCTTTATCAAATTAAGTTTGATTAGTCAAATTGAGTATTTCAAAATGATTTTCAAGTCCTTTGAATGATTTCAGTATGTTTGATTTGATCCGAAATTCATGGAAATCAATTTGATTTGACAAATTTCAAAATAAAAAGTTATTTGAATTTTTTATCAGTTTGAGCAAGACGCTCATGGGTCATTAGGACGCCCAAGAAGTGATCAAATCATCACTTAAATCATCAAGCTAGCTTTGCGAGACGCTCCTACTGTGGTAAGACGCTCATAAATTTTTATGAAATTTATGGGTGAGTCTAGCAGGATGCTCATAGAGCAACAACGCCCTCCCAGAATGTCTGACAAAATTCCATATCTCGGGATGTTAAACTGCAGGACGCTCATAGGCAAGTTGAACCATCTAGGTTTCAACGCTGTAGCTTCCACCCAAAGCAGTAAGACGCTCAAGAGAGTGTGTCAGAAAAAGTTGTTATGTTATACGTGTGAACTATGACATTTGAGATACATTTCTATTCTTGTGCAAATGCTTTTTGACAGTGATTTTTCAAAGTCTTTGTAAACACTATTTTCGTGAAAGATTTTATCAATTGCATTTAAATTTCAAACAAGTACACCTCTATATATGCAACAAAGAGTTGTTGTTTGAAACATAACACTTAGAGATACATTGCACCTAAAACTCTTTAAGATATTCTCTGATCTTAAAAAGCTATTCTAGATTTGTCGTTTATTATTTTTCAATCTATTCAAGAAATCCAATGGAGGCAAAGAGCTACTTCACTCTTCAGTCGAGCTTAATCGTTATCATCTTGGTGAACATATTCTAGTGAAGTTTATTTTGCTCTGTAAGTATTTTTAATTGATTTTAGGTAAGAGAATCAAAGATACAAAGTTTATGTTGAAAGGTGACAGGGAGTCACTTGGCTATTGAGCTAGTGTAAGCTCATTATAACGGTTATTCTCACACCCGTGAAGTTGAAAAATGTGTAAAGGTTTTATCCTCACTTGTGAAGAGGTATCAATAATGGAGTTTGATAAATTTTAATCGGGGAGATTATGTAGTGGATGTAGGCAAGGGCCCAACCACTCTAAATTTGTTGTGTTCATAAATTTATTTCCGTTGCATTTCAGTTTTCGTCATTATTTATGTTTGAAAGGCATAACCTGCAAATTTGTCCATTTCACCCCTCTTCTTGGACACTTATCTGGGCCAACAAAGCCTTCAACCAAGCATCCCATTCATATGACCCTATTTTCTTCACCAACACCTCCTGAACCGTCTACCTTTTCCCAAGGTATCCAGTCAAAAGAATGGAGAGGTGCCATGGCCAATGAATTTGATGCTCTCTAACAACAAGGTACTTCTCGTACCTCCCCCTCCAGGTCATCATATTATTGGATGTCGTTGGGTATATAAGACTAAACAACGTTTTGATGGCAATATTGAACGTTATAAGGCGCGTCTTGTTGCTAAAGGGTATCATCAACATGCTAGAATTGATTATGATGAAACATTTAGCCCAATTGCTAAACCCACGGTGATTCGTGTTCTTATTGCTATTGTTACTTCTTTTGGTTGGCCAATTGGTCAACTTGATGTTAGTAATGCATTTTTGGCATGGTGTTCTCTTTGAAGAAGTTTATATGGAGCGATCCCAAGGGTTCGTTGACTCTTCTCGACCATCCCATGTTTGTCGTCTTCATAAGGTGCTATATGGTCTTAAACAAGTGCAACGTGCTTGGTTTTCTTGTCTCACGTCTTATCTTACTGGCATTGGGTTTGAAGCTTCATCTGCTGACACATCACTCTATATTCGCCGTCGTGGGGCTGTCACTAGGATCATTTTGATTTATGTTGATAATATATTAATCACCTCCAATTTGGACAGTGAGCTATCTGTGCTACTAAATTCTTTGCGCTCTATTTTTGCAATCAAAGACTTGGGGCCTCTTCATTGATTTTTGGGTATTCAAATGCAGCGTACTTCCTCTAAAACTACACTCAATCAGTCCAAGTATATCTCAGACCTTCTTCAACACTCTAAGATGGATAGTGCAAAACCATTATGCTCACCATTGCTTCTAGTCCCAAACTTAGCAAACTTGATGGGGACCCCCTTTTTTTTATATTGCCTTATATCAAAGTGTAGTTGGTGCCCTCCAATATGTCATTATGACTCGCCTGGATATCTCCTTTGCTGTTATTCAATTGTGCAAATTTATGCATGTCCCACGTTATACGTCACATTGTGCAACAGTTAAGCACGTATTGTGATTTGTTAAAAGCACTTTACATCATGGTTTGCAATTTGTTAAAGGGAATCTAGATTTACGCGCCTTCTTAGATACAGATTGGGCTAGTGACTTGATGATTGTCGTTCTACATAATGGAGTGCTAAAAATCACTATTGCATGATCTAGCACAGAATCTGAGTATCGCTCCCTTGCTCACACTGCCGCTGAGTTATATTGGGTTCGCCTTCTTTTTCGTGATATTGGAGTTTTCCTTCGCCAACCTCCTATAATTTACTATGATAATGCTAAGTGCAATCTATTTAGCTTCCAATCCTGTTTTTCACCCACGGACTAAACATGTGGAAGTTGACTATTACTTTATACGTGAAAAAGTGATTTGTGGAGATCTTAGTGTACGATTTACGTGTTTACAAGACCAAATATAATTGCTGATATTTTTACAAAAGGCTTGGGCACCAATTGCTTCCTGCTGCTTCAGTCCAAGCTTCACGTCTTGAGGAGGCATGATAAGCATCACTGTTAATCTACAACTCTTGTTACACGACCTATCCAGATTGCTATCTATTTGTAACAATGGTAGATTAGTTTATCTTTGTCTTGTAGATTGCATTAATCTACAAATCTGTATCTATCTGTCTATATATTCTCATTCCAAGTTAGTGAAAAGTTATTGGTTTCAATCTAAATCTTTAGTGACAAGATATGTGTAACACCTAGACTTGCGCGATGATATGGGCAATTTCTTTGCTACTACGTGCATGAAAACTTATTAGTTTTTTCATAAGTTAATCAATTAATTCATTCCCTATTAATTAATTAGCTATTAACCCAGATACTCACTCTTTTTTCCTAATTAACCTTATCCGGACTATCATATATAATCCAAGTCATATATATCTAAATTCGAGCTATGGTTAAACCGACTTGGGATTGATTTGATGATCAAGAACTCACCTTATAAAATACACTCCTCAAAGCAAAAAGGTCGTCTTACCATTCTTTTTATTTAATATTCATGAGTAGTTGACATACATATATATATATATAGTTGTGCATGAGTATGAAAAAAATGTCCCTTTCAACAAAAAGTGGAGGAATTGATAATTAATGGGTGGTGGCTCCATAAAAAGACTAGTGAGAGAAAGAGGTGACCCGAGACCATCCTTTTCAAATTTGGATTCTGAGGCCACTCAATCTAAATTCCGAAGTGAACGGTTCAGCTTTCTTTTCAACTTCCAACTCTCAAAATGCAAAGGCATCAAATCTATAAAACTGATACTAATAATATATGTGGTGTTCTAAGATTTTATGATATATTAGATGCCTTATTAGTTGCATTGCCACTTCTCATTAATTCTCATTCAAACTTCATTCTCAACATCTAACCACTATTTAAATTAACTAGTGGCAAAAGGCAATAGTCATTGCTAAAGGTTGGGAGATCAATTTTTTTCGGTCATATAATACGGTCTCTGTTACCTTTGACCCTTAAGATGTCATCGATAGATTTTTTATTTTTATTTTTTTTAATCAAAGCCTTGATTCCCAGTACAACTACTACACTTTTTATCCTATCATGACCTACGTAGATGTCAGGACCCCTTCACTAATTCCAGAGCATCCCAATCGGCACAAGAATCTAACCACCTTATCAACAATAGGACCATTAGACCCCTGTTAAATGAGGGTCGTTACAGTAAATGTACATTTGTAACTTGTGGTGGACTCGGACAAAGTCCATCGAGCCTATTAGGGATCTGCACCTCACTTAATTTTCACGCTTTATTAAATGAGATATATTTTAAAATTTTATTCCTAAAATAAAATCATAACTTTGAGATTTTTATAAAGTTTTCACAATTTATTAAATGAGAATTTCAAAATTTTATTCCTATATAAAATCTTAATTTTGAAATTTTTATTGATGTTACTATATAGATTAATTTGAGAAAGATTTTAATCTAGATATTAATAAATTTGTTTTCTCCTTTAGGAGCATTTTTTAGTCACAAGATCAATGTATATTTAAAATTAAAAGGTTATATATAAACTTCTTTCTAATGTTTTATTGTGTTTTTATAATAGTTAGATTCTACAAGTGCCCTACACTTATTTTGTGCTAAACAAATTTATTTTGGTAGGTATTTACATGATAATCTTCCAATTAATTTGATCGACTATAAAAATCAACATGTATAATCTTTTACATTGCCACACATTAAAAGAAACATAAATATATATATGAAGAAGAATAATTTTAATTGATTTCATGAGTGGTTAGAGTACTCAATTTAAATAGATCCTCACCTAAATATCCATTTCCCACAAAAGTATACACCACTCCTTCATAATAAATATCAGAATCAAATATAAACTTATAATGTACTAGACCCACCCCTTGATCTTAATTAATAATTGATTGTTTACTTCGCCCTCGTGCACATTGCACGTAAGCCTGCTAGCCCACGCCATGTTCCCTTTCAAGCCATCTTCAAGGTTTCCAAATCAGGAGTTCACTAGTTTGGAAGGAACAAGCCTCACTTAAGGCTCAATCTACATTCTCGTGCCTACCTGCCGTGTGACTATATATCGATCATAATCCACCCCTTCAGGACCAACATCCTTGCTAGCACACTTGTAGCTTAACTTGGAGTCAGCTCTAATATTAATTATAATAGATTGGTTGAATCAAGCAATTGATTATGGGCCTTGTTTGGGAGAGTTGCGAAACCGCATTGTGGTGAATAATTTTGCCAAAATGCACTTTGGCCGTTGCAAACACGGCCAAAGTGCAACTGAAATGTGATTTTCAAAAATTTTTAAAGTAATTTGGTAAAGCTTCCTTTCCTTTACTTTTGGCCTGTATGCTTTAGGTTGTACCACTTTTACAAATTTGCATCCTTGTGTATGGACACACACATGTAAAGCTCATTTACTACTCGCTGTAGTAGTGAATCAAAGTCTATCATGTGAAAGCTTGTTAACCTACATAATCTACTCTGATACTCTGCTTTCTCAATTAGGTCCCTTAAAACAAGAGTACTAGAAACCTTACTTAATTAAGGACAATTTCCCTCTTGGTGTCCACTCTATATGGCACTTTCACATATAACCTTTTTTCCCAAGTAGGGATCTCAATAATATTTCTCTTCTTTCATTTTAATTTCTTTTTTTAAAATAAAAATAAAAATTAGGGACATGTGTAGGAAATCTCTCAACTTATAGGAATGAGTAATGCTGGAGGAACATACATTTCTAACACACTTTCTTGATATTATATTTAAAGTTGTTGAATTGTCTCGAATCACATATTATTTCCCTCGAATCACGCAATTAACACTTGATTCGAGGCAATCCAACAGCTCTTAAGCACAATGTCAAAAAAGTGTGCTAGAATTAAGGTGTATTTTTTAAGCATTTCTCCCTAAGAATATCATCATAATTGAACTTAAATAGCATGTGCCTTTATCTTCATTATATATGTATATATATATATATATATATATATATATATATAATAGGGTACTTTCGAGGCTGTATTGACACCTTTCTCTATGAATTGTGCTTTCAACTTGGACCTCTTGCTATTTGTGAGTTAGAAAACTACTAAATCGGTCCCTATGATTAGGCTTAACCTTTTCTTTTCTTTTCTTTTTTTCCTTATTTTTCTGTATTATCTCCATTTTCTTGCATCAAGACTAGTTTTTTAAGTCAGACAAATGAAGCTTGTTTTCCCAATCCAAATGTTACTTAGTCTCCTCACATATCATGAATTATGCCCAGCTCTTTTTTAACAACAATATTCTCTTTCAATGAGCTATCATTTCCTTGTAGCAAGTTGGTGCCTTCTTCCATACCTCATGTCTTCTCTCCACAAGACACTTTTGCAGCACAAATTCCTCTGGTTTCTCCTTGTCTACATGTTCCTGCTGCTACTCATCTACATGGTAATGCTATCACTCACCTACAAGATGTTTATGCTGCTATTGTTGTTAATTCTTTTGTCTCTGCCATGCCATTGCACCCTCATGATTTGGAAGATATTGTGGTACAGCTTTGTCCTCAACCACTAGCTCCTTCTCATCCTATGCAGACACATGCAAGATCTAGAATCGTTAAGCCTAAAGTGTACATAACTATGGAGTTTCCCACATCAGTTAAGAATGTTCTTCTTCAACCTCATTGGAAAGATGCAATGACTGATGAATACCTTGCTCTACTTCGGAATAACACTTGGACTCTAGTAAATTCTCCTAATAATCGTGCCATTGTTGGTTGTAAGTGGATATTCAAAGTTAAAGAGAATGTATATAGTAGCATTTTCAAATACAAAGCTCGTTTGGTTGCGAAGGGCTTTAGTGAAGTTCTGGGTTGTCATTATACAGAGACATTTAGTCCAGTGGTTAAACAAACAACAATGGCAATCATACTTAGTATTGCTATCTTGAAAGGCTAGTCCATCAATCAACTCGATGTTAATAATGCTTTCTTGAACGGTGATTTAAACGAAGAAGTGTATCTCTCTCAACCTTCGGGGTCTGAAGACCCTCAATTTCCTATGCGCAACAGCCTGGGGTTGGAGCTCGGTAGGCGATGACTTCATTCTGACTTTTGTTAGGAAGTCACGCTCGGGCATCGACTCACCTCCTTTCTACGAGGTCGGTAGTCAGGAGTAACTTGGACGGGGATGACTTCCTTCAGTATTTTTTGTTGCATCTGGTGTTGTTCCAAGATCATCTGGGACATCTTTTCCAAATTCTTTTCGACGGTGGTAAGTTTGGCCTTATGCTTCTCAGCAGAAGATTTTTTCGACTTCTTTGGCGGCCTTTCTCTCTTCTTATCTTGAGGTGCCACCGGTTCAACGATTGGTTCCAATTCTATCGGAATCTCCGCTTCTTGGCTCATTGCGAAAGAGTTTTTTTTTTTGCTCAAAGTGTCGTTCCCCACTGATGGCACCAAATGTTGGTGCAAGATTTGACCAACACTAATAAGAAGATGAGATGGAAAAAACAACGCTTATGTGTTCTAGAAATCGTCGGAGAACTAGCCTGGATGTTGGAGATTATGATCTGAAAAGGAAGGAAAAAAAAAGACTATCGTAAGGAACACCAGGGTGATGTTGACCAAAGACCTTCTGATGGTTAAGTTAGTTCAGAGCTCGTAGAAGAGTAGAAGAATAGTAAAGCTAAACTATGTAGAGAATAATGTACCTTCCCCCTTAGGGGTGATAGGGTTTTTATAGAGTTGGGTTTTTGGCCTTGTAGTCGATTTGTAGTCGAATTAGGAATGTCAGAGGCTTCCCAATCCAATCAAGAGGGATTCAGTCCTCTTCCTATCGGATTAGGAGAAATTTTGTCCTCTCCTAGTTGAACTGGAAGAGCTGAGTAGCCTTCTAATGGGGCTCAGAAAGTCGGATAATCCTTATCACAGTCGAATTAGTAGAGAATCCTGAGTTTGTCGCAATAGATCTCACGTAGCTGTTATCTGGCACGTGGCCAATTTCTCACCCAGCTTGGTAGCACCGAGTAGGACACCTCAATGTTGTTTATAGTATTGTTCATAGTACAGATAGCTAAGGAGGTCAGTTCTACTCATGAAAACTCCTCGATAGGCCGAGGTGTTGAATCATTTTACCGACCTGATGATTTGTAACAACCCACTTTTCGAATATAATGTCATAATGACGTAAAATGCCCGACTCTAGGTCTTGTGTATGTACTTGAGGTGTATAATACTCGTATTTTATGTGTATTTTCATAATTAATATGTTGTATGTATGATGTATATGTGAAAATACACTTAGAATATGTTAAATTTCAAAATTTTGGGATGATTTTTTTTAAAAAAAATCTGCAAGTGAGTCCAATGTTATATAAAAGTCATTTCACTTGTTTTTCTTCCTCATTTTGCAACTTTTCTAGCAAGAGAAGAGGAAAAATGAGAGGGAGAAGAGAAAGTGGAGATTCTTGGGTGATTGGGAGCTAGAGCTTTCATTTTGGTCTCCCACGGTAAGGTTCATTCCCGTTTTCATCCATTATTTTACTTATTGGGTTAAATTCTAGCTTTTGTGTGGTATTTTGATCATTTTCATGAGTTGAAAATTGGGGTATAGTTAGGGTTTCAAAATATCAAACCCTCGTCTACCAATTTTGTGGTTTGATTCCATTGATTGGAGTTGTTATACATGCTTTAATGGTGGGTTTCCATGTTATTCATGAGTTTAACTTGTATAAATGGAAATTTGGCATGTATATGAATTTTGATGGAAATTATGATGTTTTGATGGGTTGCTTGTGGATTAAATCCAACCCATTTGGCTTGCATGTATAATATGTGTTGTTGAATGATGATTCAAACTAGATTTGAGTAAGTTTTGATGTGTGATTTTTGGAGGAAATGAATTAATTGAAGATTTGGGTAAAATCTGAAAATTTGGGGATTTTGAGACAATTAAATTGGATATGGTCAATTGATTGGTGTTTAGTGTTTCTAATCCAAATTGGTGTGGATTAGAGGTCTTTTGGGTTTATAATTATGTATTTGGTCATAATGTTGGAAATTGATCATTTGTGTATGAAATTGGTTCATTTTAGGTGTATGTGAATCAATTGGCCAATTGGAATATAAATGGTGTGTGTAATTGGCTAGTAAATTGGTTGTGAATATTTCTCACCTTGGTTTTCCATTATGGCGTATTATATATGAAAAAGGAAATTGATATTGAATGATATGCATCTTATGATATATATGCATAATGTTTATGATCATGGCATATGGGTTTTCTTGTGTTGTATTTACATTCATGGAATGGAATGGATTTACCTTTGGACATTGTGCATGCTTTAGGCATTTTGGATTGAATGCCTTAAGGCGATTTATACCGGTTATTTCTTGTTCTTCGGGAAGGATGATACGGGTTCTACCTTGGTGGTGTTCCTTGGTATGAACTTTTCCATTAATGTGACTCCCCGAAAATTATTTCATCTAGCCCATAACCCAATTGCATTTTGCCCAAACTCTATGTGTTTGCCTTGATATGTTTGGTGTTTGTTTGATGGTTGTTTAATGTTTGTATATTTAATGCTGATAATGTATATAAATATGTGCATTATAAATTGTATATGGGTCATGTTAAATTAATGTGTAATGCATGTGCTATTATTTATGCACGGGCTCATTAAACCATTAATTGATATGGGTTAGGATTGATTGAATAAAAGGATAAATGAGAATGAAAATTTGGTGTATTAGATGGATTGGACATTTAAAATACATGGAAGCATGAGGTTGGTTAAAGTACATGTGGTTGGTATGGGTAGTATGAGACCAACACATGTCAAGTTGGTGCATGAGAATGGACAAGTGTCCCATGCCCCCATTTCTCTTCTCCAACACATGTCAAGTTGGTGCATGAGAGTGGACAAGTGTCCCATGCCCCACTTCTATTCTCCAAGGAAGTCTTAGAGAGTGAGATGAGTGGAGGGAAAGGAAAAAAGAAGAGAAAGGAAAGAAGAAGAGAAAGAAAGAAGAAGTTGTTTTGAGGGAAGTCTCAGCAACATTTTCATCAAAGAGCTGGATCTTGGTGATATATGGTCAGATTGAGCTCAAACATTGTCAGCCAGTTCATATATTATGGTTATTCATTCTGGTCGGTGGAGATCTTGATTGGAGTTTTCTTCTGAGAGATAGAACCTCCCAAACAAAGCTGGTCGGAAAGTCTGAATTTCTCGCGCAGTTTAGATCAAACTAATAGATCTCCTAAACCTACCGTTGGATGGATATGATATTTTAGAAGATGGTTCACAACTAATATTTCTGAATTATTAACGGTTAAGATGTTGATGGGTCAAGTATTTTGTGTGATTAGATACTTGTCATTTAAGTTTAAGTATTTGCAGCAGGAAAGGAGAATTTGTCTGATTAGATACTTGTTCATCAAATAGGCTATCTCTTCAGCCCACCGTTGATTGAGCTGGTTTTTGGACAGAAGGTTTGATTCTTAACATAATTCAATCTGTACGGTTGATTTTGTGATTAAATATTTTTGTTGGCAACTTGATACATCTGAACAAAATATTAAATGGAAAATTAGTAGGGTTGTTTGTATTAGACCTAAATTTAGAATATAAACTTAGACATTTCCAAATAGTTTGCATGTCAACTATGTTGATCTAGTTTCCATTGTTAATGAACCCATGATGCAAAATCAATGATATACATTGCTGAACATGGTGACCTAGTGTAAATCGGCAATATGACCTAAGTATGAAAATTTTCATATTTTAGGGCTATTGATACTTTTGGCCTAGAATCATTGAATTGATGCAATTTACGTCAAATTAAGCATGATTAGGGTTGATCATGCTACTGATTAGGTGGTTGTGACCATATCAAGGGTTAGACCTACTTGTGACAAATGGCCCAATTTGGGCATGTTTATGCCTAAGGAATTAAAAATCATTATTTTTAATTAAATGGTTTATGAATGAGAACTATGCATTAGAGGCCTAAGTCATGTGATTTGAATTGAATGATGGGATTTAGGCCTATTGTCTATATGTGGGCTGATTTAAGGTTGATGTGTAATGTCTATGTGATTGAGTATAGGAATTGATGTATGATTGGATATTGATGAATGTTTCAGGACCTTGATTGGGTTGATTTGGTTTGGTGTCCATGTGTGGTTAGATACTCTTGCGAGGCTTGGTTGTGAGTAGACTTCATTTATGATTATATCTTTTATGTCATCATATCACTTATATATATATTGTATGTTGAAAGCATGAATGTGTTCTAATGTTTTGAATGATGCATTGATTTGAGAAAACCTTATGACTTTGGTTGGCCCATCTATCTGGCTAATAGGGAGACTTAACCTTGTCATAGGAGGATTTTAGAAAGAAAATATTTGGGGATGAGAACGGTACGGTGAAATAGACGTGCACTAGTAACCCCAAATCAACGTGATTGGGGATGAGAATGGTACGGTGAAATAGACATGCACTAGTAACCCCAATGCGTGTGGAATGTGGATCCAAATTGATAGGCTTTTACTTGCATCGAACTTATTATAGATGCTTGATATCTATATGTTATGAGCTTTTAATTATGCTACATATTGACATGCATACATGATATTTATTGATGAGTATTGATAGCATATTTGAATTCTATTCACTGGGCACCGTCGGCTCACCCTCATTTTTCTCTTTCAAGGCCTTCTGTCTCGAATAAGGGCAAATGAGTAGTCATATCTTGAGGGCCTTGCCGGCGAGAGAATCCAAGGCCTCGATGTGAGTTGAGAGGCATTTTTATTGAACTGTGTTTTAAATTATGATGTATTATATTTTGGATTATGTAATTATAACACTTACCACATTGTAGTATGGGTGAGTTGGGACTTGTTAGATAGACCATGTGGGCATATGACATTTTTTTTAACCCATAGTTTTGGACTTTATGTGTATGTCCATCTTGATGGACTGTAGGGATTATAGTTTTATTTATGGTTCATTTTTATGGATTATCTCTTGTCTTGGATGATTAATACGGTTGGTAGTTTTGTTTAGTACATTTTTATATTATGTCGTTGTTTGGGATAAGGCTCGTAGGGTCTCAACCACCTCACGGGGGGTTGAGGAGTGGTTGGAGATGCCTACGCCGGGTGTCCCGCCCCGGCATTCCGCATGTCATTCTTTTTGTCGTTGGTGGTCCGAGGTGCGGGGTCACCACAATTAAGAACGTAAGAGTTACAGTTCGGGCGAGTGAGCAAGTCGATCCTATTCGATCCCTTATGACGGGCAAGGAGGGGAGAGATAGGTAGATTTGTCTCAGATGATTCTGAAGATGGAGAATGCATGTTTTTAAATGAAACTCATAGATAATTTGACTTGATCATGATATAATTTGTTGCATGTATGGTATATTGAATTGTGCATTGGTATTTATAATGTTTATTCAAAGCATACATATTTTAGATGAATGCATACATGAAAATATATTGTGAGAACTATTCATTGAGCTAGTTGAGCTCATCCCAATTTTTCCTACTCTTCTCAGGTCTAGATCAGAAAGTAAAGGGCAAGGCATAAAACTTGCAGTCTTCCTTTTCTTCTCTTTTGGAAGTATGTGTTGGATTGTATTTTTGAAAAAACTTGGTACTAATGTAAATGTTTTGTTTTCTTTTGGATTTTGTATTTAAATATCACAAGTACTCGTGTATATAAAACATAGATGGTTGTGATGTGTCTAAACTGTATATGATGGACTTTTGTTTTAAGTTCCATGTTGGTTTTGAGGATTATTGAACATTGGATTATGTGATGATGATGTTGGAAAATTTTATATACAGGTTTGTATTTGAGTTTATTAGGTACTTTCTGCATAGAGGCTTAGCGTTGCCTCAGATTTTGTCGGGTTGTGACATTATATAGGGTACTGTGCCGATTATGACGTCACCCGAGGAGGGGTCGTGACATGATTATAGGACAGGTATGTCGGTGTGCCGAAGTGTAAAGTCATCTGACCAACCTAGTTGTTATATGTTAACGTGTCATTCAGGTCGGTATACCAAGATATGGTTCAACATATAGTATCACTTGAAGGCTTATCACTACAAAGAAAATGTTGTATGCAACGGAGCTTATGTATCACACCTTTAACACCCTAAAGACAATTTTTACATTAATGAGACAACTAAGGTTAAAAAACTGACCAAATGCAAAATTACAAAAGTACCCTTGAAAGGTTTCGGGTTAATATCAACAAATTTCCATCTTAGTGGGAACCACTTCAACCACATCCAAAATACCTAATTCTCATCTCCACATATGCCTAGAGGCGCTCAACTTCGAATGATATCCTTATAAGTAGTATGCTTACACTTGATCCATTTGCAACAACTGAGAGTGTTATGCTTGTGCATCTATTAATCATAAAGGTTTTTGAATGTTCATTCCTTGTCTCTTAAGCCGCAATAGAATTCGGTTGCTATAGAGACTCACAAGTAGAAACCTCATCAATTGTGCCTACTCTACCTATACTTGTACTTCCTTGGACGAAATACTAATTATTTTTCCTTGATTTTTTCATCATCACCAAAGTACCCCAAATAATCTTTAGAACACCAGCTTTAATGGTAACTTTAAAACCCTTAAATTTCAATGCATCTACAGAGATGAATTCTTCTTCAAATATGACACATACCATTTTTTTTTTAAATCTTTGATTGCTCTATCATGTAATTTTAAATTGATTGTACCTCTATTCCTTTGATTTTATAGGTATCGCAATTACCAACTGAACCACTATCAAACCCCTTAAGATTGGAAAAACAATTTTTATTAGGACACAAATGATAAGCAAAACCTGAATCCAAGATCCACTCATCAAATCGACATACCAGTGATGAACAACTCAAACGAAAATCAGAATCTATATCATTTTCAACATGTACAACATTTGTACTAACATTGTTCTTGTTTTGTAATTTCAAACTGTCCTTCTTTCAATGCCCTTTTTAGTGACAAATGCACATTCTTATTTTGAGGAAATTCCCTTTTTCAATAATTTTCCTCTCGTTTGAATCAGTATCTGCCATGCACACCAAATTGCCTTTGTTTTAATTTACCCCTTATTATCAAAACTAATGATGCATTCTTAGAAACCTATTTATCTTTATTCTAATACTCATTATTTGTAAATGCATTACAAATATCATCAAATTTAACTTCATTAATCTTTCCAAATCGTAAGATAATAGATAAATAATTAACAAATTAATCACATTAACGGTTATATCTTCATAAAAAATAGTAACATCTAAATTTAACAATTAACAAGTGTTTTGTTAGATCCTTCTAAATGTTCAGCCATAAAAGTAGTTGGTTTATATTTGTAGAATTTTCTATTCAAATATACCCTATTCTCAATACACTTGGATCTGGGTGGGTCGTAGGACCTTTGCTTTGATACCACTTTTACTATCACACCCCATCTGGAGTCGTCTAGATCGGGAAAATGGTCACAGGCAGAATTTGATGTAGTAATAAATGAATATTAAAAGCGCAGGAACACAATATATAAGACAAAGTGATTCTTCCATTAATTATAATTTTTTGATACAAAATGTGGGCATCATAATAGTCGTTATTTCAAGGGAACAACCTCCCCAAAAGTATCGTAACTAATCTGTACATGGTGAAGTCAAGGTCTACAAAACCTGGCACCCTATTTGGGTCCAGTTCAACCAAGCCCGTCAACTATCACTTGGATCCATCTCAAACTCCTGAAAAATGATTAGCAACAGGATGAGCGATCGCCCAATAGGTCAAGCAGATATTCCGTGGATTATGACAATTAACAAAAAGAACATTACAATCATAAATATCAAATAAACACAACATAAACATTATCAACAATGTACAATATCATTAACCAATAAACACCCATAGCTCGTTGTCTC
This sequence comes from Paratinospora sagittata, assembly GCA_035771175.1. Classification (NCBI taxonomy): domain Eukaryota; kingdom Viridiplantae; phylum Streptophyta; class Magnoliopsida; order Ranunculales; family Menispermaceae; genus Paratinospora; species Paratinospora sagittata. Next base: position 5,555,017 of record CM069611.1, on the reverse strand, counting down.
GTTAGACTGTGTGACCAAATGTTCGTCGGGGTTCTCATTCTAAGGACGTCCTCCCCAGGGAATTTCACATATATACATGACTCTATAAGTAGATATAGTTAGGCCATACATCTCTCTTTGGTTGACGCAATGAAGCTTACAGTAGAGGTGTACCTCCTAGGCTGACCAAGCCAGGTGGGCAAGCATGCACCACGGGCAATATACATGAGCCAGAGTCGTCAATAAACAATTCAAACATATCAGACATCCGTCCCTTGGCGATTACCTTATTTACCAAACTTCAACGGTAAAGCTTCAAGACCAACGAAGGATCTTGTCCCGAGTATAACCCTAACGCATGATCATGCGTGTGAAGGTTTGGTCTAGGGTATACACTGAAGGCATGTTTTGGCAACGTCTAGTGATGCCAATAAAGATCGGCTACACCATCGTGTATCATTAGGACGTTCGGTATGGACTCCATATGTCAAGGTATATGCATAAAATGGTGACTTAATGGAATCCCAAGTCAGATGGTATAATAGGTGGTAATCTCCAGTACCCCTAATAGTCTCATAAGCATGGCATAGTCTAAGCATACATCAGATATAATGAAAAATGTATGATAACTTTATGAAAAGACATAATACATTTAAACTTATGCCTTCGTCCCCACCTTCAAATACGCAATGCTCCTTATACCGATTGACTTTCCAAAGAACAACAACACAAAACAACAAAAGAGATAGCAAAGAGAAAGGAGAAGAAGGCTTAAGAGAGGAAGAAGGGAGGAGAGAAGTGGATGGTGAAAATGGGGGGAGGGGACCCCTATTTATAGGGTTTTTGAGGCGGAACGTTTTGCAGAACATTTTGTAGAACATTCCATTCTTCCTTTTTTTATGGTTTTTCTTATGCTTTAATTTGTTTCTTTTAGTCTAATCTTGGGGTATTACAACACAACGCCTTGCACTTCGCATCGTCACGAGGAGCAGGGGAGCTTTTCATTTTCAGGAATTGAGGCAGATTGGACGGGTGAAATGTGTTCGTGGAGATCGAATCTCGATCGTTCGTTGAGGAGGTCCAGATGCGATAAATGTGGTTGATCGGAAGAACCGTCCAAGTTCGATGTACGCAGTCCAGAGCCGTAGGATCGTATCTGCACTGATCATGCGCAATCTAACAGCATGAGATCAAATGCGTCGATCGTGACCATCAAATCGCCCCTACACGTATCGAGCTTTATTCAACAGTGTGTGATCAAAAGAGTTGATCGAGACCGTCGGATCGAGACCGTCGGATCGAGACCGTCGGATCGAGACCGTCGGAACGGTGCTACGATCGCGATCGCTAGATTGCATGTAGTTGCGATCAGACTCGATTCGACAGTGCCCAAAAAGGTATCATATACAACCACTAAATGTTTATAAATATGGCCCTCCAAAACTTAGCAAAATCATCCAAAAATATCTAAATTCTCATAATTTTCTCTTATTTCTTTCTTTCTATTTTCACATTATTTTTGTGAGAGAATACTAGCATTATTGGTTTAAATATTCTTGAGATTTGAAATGTTGCTATCACAAGAAGGAGATCGTTGTATCTTAGGAGACAATTGTCATATATCGTGAGCACCAATAAGGAAAAAAATTGTCTTAAGGACAAAGTTAAACTCTATACTTGATCTACTGTTGATATACCATTACTCTGCTGAAATAGCGATTAATCTAGATTAGCTAAACAAAGTCATATCTCAAATACCTTTAAATAGTAAACGGGAGGCAGATTGCAGCTCTAGAAAAATAATTTTTAAGCGAGACTGTTGTAACTCCACCACTCAGTCTGAGGACTAGTTTAGTTGATTATATCAAAATCTATCTATTTTGTGAAGCCTGCTACAATACAGACAACATTTCAACTTCATATTCAACATCTCTATCTACAATAAAGAAATACACTAATAAGATATATAAGCAACAAAAAAAACATGAATTAAATAAAACGTCTATTTAAAACTTTACATATGTATTTCCACAGTAAGTGTTTATCTAGTGCCCTTATTACAACAAAAGCATGGATAAAGTGGGCTAAGGACCTACTAGAGGACATAAGGTCTAAGGACCTTCATAAGACTAGCCCTCCTTTCTCTTTTTAGTAAAATCTTGGTTTTCCTTGGCTAAGAACCAAGCAGAGGACATAAGGGCCCAAAAGTTCTAGAAACTCATAACTATAGGGTAATAATCCACCGCCCATGGCACTGGGAGCATCAAACTCCCAACCATATAAATTGAGAGGAGATGTTTTTTTACAACCAACCAAATGGTGACCCAAACCCGGCAAGTTGCTAATGAGCATCAATACATTGTCAGTATTTTGCTTATCTTGGCCCCAGTAGTACATTGTCAGTAGTACTGTGCTTATCTTGGCCCTAGTAGTATTGTATCATATCGTACATGCACACGAGTAGTCCATGGTCTTTAGAATTAGTACAAGTAGAAATATATGGTAATATTTTTATAACATAAGGATATATATATATATATATATATATATACAGGTTGGATGAAATATATTCTATGCGACAATTGCGGTAATCCCAGCCACCTTAGAGATCAAGCATGTTCTCATCTGTAGATTAGGTGGGTTACTAGATGACCATAAATATATTGTCAGAACTTTATCAATATCACACCAATATTGTCTCAACTAATACGTATGCATGGCCCTTGATCTTTATAGTATGGTTGTATCTAGCTTGAGTCCAATATCTTCTGCGGGACTTCGGGGCTCATCCCTCCTTAAATATGACCATCAATAAATTGTTTGAACGTACTATATATATATTTATCTTCGACCCATTAATATTATTGTTTCATTTAGTGGATGCACATAAATAAGTAATGGTTCTAAGTCAAAATATATGATCATCGCTCGTATAAAGTTGTCGTAGCTTAGATATAGAGACTTGGAAAAGTTACACATAATCTTTATGATAGACTAACCGCATTTAAAATCATGATCATCATAAATGTCCATATGGGTTCTAAAATTGTGTTAATGCTATGGGGCTATGGGTGTAAGATGATAAAGATTATTTCATATTGTGGAGATTGTAGCATTTTTGTTAAGCAGCCATTGAAAAAATATTTTTCTACTTTTAAAATAAACTGGGTAAAACCATATTTTTTGTAAAGCACGTTCTTTAAAAGTGCTTATTGAAAAAGTGTTTTTTCAAACATGATATCAACTGGCGATTATGAGATGGTTTAAAATTAGTATAAATTATTATACTACATATAATACTTTCCCACACTTTTCTAGCTATTAATTGTAGGTATCATCGTAGGGACATATATCTCAAACCAGCCAAACTGATCAAAGCTTCCTTGAGCGTTTTATATTTAGATGGCTTCTACCTCTCGTTAACTTAAACTTTTAGAAGTATATTCGCCCCACATCATATGATATCAAAGCCACAAATTATAGTCACCTTTAACTTGTCAATGGAAACCCCATGGGATGACAAGCTTTTTGGGTTAAAATCTGATCTAGGGACAATTATCCTATATTGGTTGAACATGAGTGAGAGGCCTTTACCTCCTATTAACTTAATTAAGCTTTTGAAAGTGTGTGCTTCTCATATCAATAAATATTCTAAAGTAGTTCTACAAGGATTTTATTTATTTATATCAAGTCAATTAGTTAGAAACCTATATATTAAAGTTTGAGATCTTACCATACACCAACTAAAATTATATAAGAACCTTTACGTATGTGGTAGCTATTTAATATTTCAATTTAATTAATTCAAATATTAAACGAATTGAAGCAACATCATATAAGAGCTTTAAATCTAAGAACAAGCCCACAAGTAAGACTTGTAATCATAAATTAGAATTGTACTAAATATAACCATTGAACTTGATGTTCTCATGTACTTGAAATATATTCTAATTCCATTTAATTATCTAAACCCTTTAGATGTGTTCTTGCAGGTAACCTCTATATATATTTGTAGGTTCGTAATTAGTGATGGGTTTGATGAACTTAAGTCATTGCACTCCGTGTGTCAAACCATTGAAGAAGATTTTCAATGTTTAAATTAATTGTTATATAGTACCATATGTACAAATGTTCCCTAAATAAATATGTATATATATATTATATATGTGTGTGTACAATTAATGTTTTATAAATTTTCCTGTCATTAATTAGCATAGTTACATAATTAGAATTAAGTTATATAGTTGAGGATGTTGAGGCAATATCTTGCAAACCAATTATTTTGCACATCTAAACTAAATGATCATCTTCTATTTTTCATAGCAAAAGAAAGTTTTATATATTTTCCACATTAAATTTAATAGAAAAATGTTGTCCCTTTGGATGTCTACAAAATGAATAAAGTAGTTCCATAAAATTAAATATTGTGTTGAGGTAGCAAAGGACAAAATGCCAAAACAAGTAGTTGAGATCATTCATCTCTTGAAGAGGGCCCTCCTCCTTGAAATACCATTTGAACCAAAACTTTTGAGTTGTAGGAAAAGGTTGAGACATTTTATAAAGAGGTACGTATCCATTTGGATCACTATTATTATTATTTTTCTTTACTTATTTTTTCTTATTTTAATAATTCAAGTGGTGTGCAGGTCAACTTACGCGCACTACAGAGAGTATTCCACCTGGAACGAGTACCCACTAAAGGGATATAGTTTCATCCTACTCAATAACAGCTAGTGCCCCTACAAGTGGCTACGATACAATGGCTTCACTCTAGGTAAAGAACTTGGTACCCCACTCTTGTGGTGAAGACTAAAATTTACCCCTTTAATAAGGCTCAAAACTGTGACTTCATGTGAAGAAATTCATCTTCCTATGCCACCCTGCCAAATAATTGGTAAATACTTGAAACTTTTACAATAAAGCCTTTTGTCCCAAAAATGTTCTTGAAAAGTTTACCATAAGCTTTTATTAGAAAAGCTCCCTTTAATTATGGATAAAGTTAAAATAATTAGTATTTAAACTACTTTTCACTTTCATGTATATACGCGTCTCCTACATTTTTCTTATTAGTCAGCGACTTCCAAAGGAATTTCTGAGTAAGAGGAGAGAGGATCTTTTCACCATCTTCTCCTATGAGTAAAGCAAAGAGATCTGCAACTTTGTTAGCTTCCATTAAACAATGAGCCACACCTTCACTCTACGACCCACCATCTACTTTCTAATCTTGGAAACCAAAGGAAGAACTTGCATGCAAGGGACACCTTCATGCAAATAATAATATGCATGAAGTTTGATTTTTATTTTACTTCTTCGAAAATTATAAATATTTGCTAAAAATGTTTTTATAATGTTATGTTGTTACATTTTCTTAGAATGTCGAGAATGATGTCAATGAGTTTTGACCTGATCAGAGCTCATGTTGACCTTCTTCTCTCAAGAATGAAAGTTAAATTGGAAGAGCATCCTTGCATTTCTCATCAAAAAACAAATCTTCTATAAATTGAAGTGCTAGAAGGTAGGACCATTAAATGGGATCCACAACAACTACAAAGTTACAGCACTTACAAAGGAATCGAATATTCGAAAACATCAAAAATTTGTTTGGTTCCAAAGATTTCAAAATCAATTTTTCACTTTTTGTTAAGGAAACATATTATTTTCAGAAAACGATAAAAAGTTATTTTTTAAGTTTTTTATTTTTAAATTATATATTTATTTTCGAAACGCGAACCAAACACAACCTTAACTTTCATTATGATCAAACTCTTAATAAGGTTTTAGAGGAATGAGAAAATAACAAAATCTTGTCTCTCATATTAAATTTGGTAATTGATTGACACATGTACTGGTGCATCAAAAACCTGAAGTTTAAGTGACAAAAGGAATATAGCTAGGTTTCTTATTTTGACTTCCTAACAGTTGATGCAAAACACACTATTACATCTCTAATTAAAAATCCCATTGAATATCAGTGGTAAGTGTTGGTGCAAGATTTAATCAACGCCAGTAGACAATAAGGTGAGGGAAAGATGTTAATCTAGAACTTGTCGGAGTGCTGGAGAGATCGCCGAAGGTTGATTATTTGAGAGAGGGAAAACAAGAGAAAGTAGGTTATCGTAAGGAACACCGGTGTAGTGTTGGTCACAGGCCCTCCGATGCCTAAGTTAGTTCAGAACTCTGTAGAGTTAATGATACTAAACTGAGTCGAGAGTTGCTTACCTTCCCCTTAGGGGTTATGGTCTTTTTATAGAGAGGGCTTGAGGTCTTTAGCCTTGTAGTAGAGTTGTTGTAAAATCAAGAACCAATCTTGTGCTGAAATAGCACATTTGATTCCTAGTAGAATTAGGAAGATCTGGTTCGATCCTTGTGGAATTAGGATGACTTAGTGGCCTCCTAGTCTAACTAATAGAGCTTCAGGCCTTATCATAGTCGAATAAGGATGTAATTCCTGAACTTATCGCAGTGAATCACGCCTTATCCCTATCTAAACCTGCGTTTAGTCGTCATCCATTTTGGAGTCGTAGACCTCGTCAGATCGGTATGCTGATATAGAGTCTTCCATTCTTTCTGCTTGTAAGCAAAGATATAGTTTATAAAGGAGGTCGGTAAGACACATCATGTCCTACTGGGCTGATGTTATCGTTTTATAGTAGTTGACCTGTCATCCAGGTCAGTAACCCAACCTACCGACCTGGAGCTCTCTCATGTTGATTCGATCATTATGGCGAATAATATATCGTCCAGAACAGGTCGGTATATTTACTTGGTCTGCATTACATCTTACTGGGCGAGACTAGCGTGGCTGACATGTCTTATACTCGGTATATAGTCCAACAGTAGATAATCGATAATTCTTTTGATATCAATGACTATTAGTGTTTGGCCAATGTTAATCTAACACCATAAACATAGACTTCAAGAAAGTTTTTGTTTTTTTCGGCTTCTTATGAGGTATCCCCACATTCCTCGGGTATAAGACTAGTCCTCGTTTAAGGCAGAAGTGGAATGATAAACCTCTTTTAACGTGGGTGCCACTCTCAAACTATTATACAGAGACAACCTTGAGACTCAGTCTGCTTCCACTAGGCCAACAACTCGATGGTTAACTTCAAGAAAGTTTTTTGAAGGCTGTTGTTTTATGTTCGTTATTGAGCAATAAAATTTAAAAAATTATTAAAAAGAAATGTTTAGATAAGCTTGACAAATATTTATGAGATACCAACTTTGATAGCTCATGTATAAGCAAATTAATGTTTTTTTGGGTATTCAAATTATTTGTTATCCATGAATTCCTTCATGTTGGGTTGGCCCTCAATTGATTATAATTATTACTCTAAAAATAAATTGTTTCTTAATTACTAGCTAAATAAGTGATTATAGAGAGGTTTTAAATGACTATAATATTTAAGTGAACTTGGCTTTAAGTGGATGAATATCTTATGTCGTCCACATATCTATAAGTAGCTCATAGGTTTTGGAGATGAATAAATGCATTTAGCTTATTAATGGTATAAAAGCTTTAGCTTATTAAAGAAAAATTTAATTTGCAAGTTAATTTATTTAAAATATTATTTGATAACAAAGTTACTGGTAAGATTAATTTGGGCTCTTAGAGATGCCTCCACCAACCATTGTCTGCTAAACATATTTATTATTGATCTTTCCTGGATTAATAAACTCTTTTTTATTGTGAAAAGAAAAACAGAAATTACATATCCGTAAATCGGTTAACTTTAATATTGTTTCAATAATTATAGCTATAAATAAAAACAAAAATTAATTAAAAGAAAATCTTTACCTTTCAAAAAAAAATTGTTTATATAAGTATATTTAAAAATAAATAAATAAATTTATTAATTGTGAAAGGATTTGTTACTTTTAGTTTTATCAAATAAGTTTGTAATTTGACTTTTTTCGTCACCTAAGTAACTCAATGTTGGTAAAAATTATTCAAACAATGCTATTTTGGAGAAAGGATGTATTGAATGAATGTTTGGTTTCAATATGTACATTAAATCTAAATATGTCCATCGGTAGAAATGTTTTTGTTGATGAAAATGTATGTAACATTAGCCCCTTAAAGGTGGGCTCAACTAGTTCAATGATCATAGCGCTATGGCAAAAACCAGCGTTCAAGTCATACCAGGGACCTTTAGTAAGGTAGGCATCTTATGGATGTTCTGCTTGGGTAAGAGGTCAACCCCTCTGCATACCCATTTTTTTCTCACCAAAAAAAAAAAAAAAAAAAAGAGAGAGTATATAACATTTAAAAAAGAGGTAGTGGTTGATGGAAATGTATATACAATCAAATAGAAGCATCTATTTTCATGAATCAAAGTTTATTATAATTAATCAAAAAAGCATAAACTTGTTTATAAATAGACATGAAAAAAACTATAAATAGAGATCTAAGTCCATATTTTCAATTATTTCAATCTCAATCACAATCACAATCAAGTGTTTCATTCTCTTTGCTTTAATTTTCCCTTTTAAAGTCTTGTTTTAATTTTAAAGTGTTCTTGTTGGCAGTCGTTCAAGCAATTAACACAATCTATATCTAACATCCTTGGGTGAGATTTTATTTTTCCTCTAGTTAATTTTCTACATATCTCACTATGCTCTCCTGTTATTTTAAAGTAGAAGAAATATTGTTAGTACCTTGAAGTCAACAAATTAACTTTCTTATCATTTTCTCAACAATATAAGGCTATGTTCTGATGGTAATCCAAAAATAAGGACTCAATCAAAAAATGACTTTTTATTATTTTTTTGAAACAAACCGTTTCCTTTATAAAAAGTTAAAAATTATTTTTTGGATCCACTTAAACTACACAAATTTTCTGTGTTTTCAAATTTTAAGATACAAAAAATAGTATCCAAATACCAATCAAACGGGCCCTAAACCCTAATTTATTTATTTTTGCTTCCCCTACCTCATTTAAAATAATTATCTTTTCTTTACAAAAATTTGATTCAAAATTCATCCCTAAAAGAATAAAAATTAAAAAATAAATTAAAACATTTTGAAAAAAAAAAGCTAAATAATACTATAAATTAAATTGTCATTGTTAAATCGCGTGGACTTGTAAATGAGGGTAGCTAGTTGGTGCCTTTTTTTTTTTCTTCTTTTTTTGGAGGGAGGGAGGGTAGTTGGTGATTGATGGAAGTTGCCGAGTGATCCGTTGCACACCATAATAATGTTGGGATAATTTATATATGTTTCAAAATCTGATTTGGAAGTAAATGGCATCAGATTGATGATGAGGGTTTGGCCGTGTCTTGCTGTTGGCCAGCAGATCATGATAGCGACACAACCAATGCCATGTGCGGTGCCGCCTTAACTGATGATTCCATGCTTCCATATCTAGTGACTTCCATCACACCTCCCTCATTCATTTCGGTCGGTCGACTCTTTGGGCCCACATTATTTATTTGGTCCACCATTTTCTTTTTTTCCTCCTAACAGAGAGATTTGCTTAACAGGGAAATTAGGTGTTCTTTTCCTATTAGCAAATTTGAATTAGTTATTATTATTATCTTAGATACTACTTTTATTGTTATTTCAGATACCCTCAATTTATTTATACTATTTATAAGTAAAAACTTCTTTAACTCATGACGTAGTATTTTTATTATAAATTTTTAAATAATTTATTATTTTTTAATATAAAATTATCAAATAAATTTTATATAAAAAATACATTTATGAGTAATTTAACAATAAGTCACTAGAAGATTTTTTTTTGTAATTTTAATAAATATAAAACTTATTTTAAGAAAATTTTTTTGGCTGTTTTTAACTATTATTTATTATTTATTTATTTTTTTGAAGATTTATTAAATGATTGAAATTAAAATTTGAATTTGGCTTTTATAAGTCAATGGAAAATGACCAGTTATATACTTGTTTTCGATACCGCATGTCCCTTTTTAATGATTTGGTCATTTTAAGAAAAGAACTATGTATGACAATGATGAACTCCATAATGACTACTATTAGAAAAATCATTTGGGAAGGGTTGAATTGAAAGAAAAATAATACTAACTTGAAGAAAAGGCGAAAAAAAAGGAGAGAAGTAAGCAGAAACCTCTCCAAAGAGACTTATGTATTCCTAACGAGGAAAGTTTTGTCGTTATTGTCTCTAGGCCCACATTATTGAGTCCATCTCAAGTAGGTGATTAGCTTAATATGGAATTTAATGTTCACATTGAAAGATCTTATGATAATAATAATAATAATAATAATTTATTATTATTATTATTATTATTATCCAACAAATTAATAGGGTTTTAGAAGAAACCGAGACCCTAAAAAGATAATATTGGGATAAGAGGTTTGTGGGGACTCTAAGAACTCAAAAGGGGCTAGAATAAGAGCCTGAAGAACCTACCCTCTTGGGGGAGACTTAAGCCCAAACATCAAGGTACAGGGTCCTTTTAACTGGTGGAGCTAACAGTTGAGAGTAGTCTTATATTGACAATCATAGTGTACAATGTTAGTGCAAGATTTGACTAACACTAGTAGACGATGAGGTGGAGGAAAGATGCTGATCTGGATCTCGTCGGAGTGCTGGAGAGATCGCTGAAGGTTGATTATCTGAGAGAGGGAAAACAAGAGAAAGTAGGCTATCGTGAGGAACACTGGTGTGGTGTCGGCCACAGACCCTCCGATGCCTAAGTTAGTTCAGAGCTCTGTAGAGTTAATGATACTAAACTGGGTCGAGAGTTGCTTACCTTCTCTTTAGGGGTTATGATCTTTTTATAAATAGGGCTTGAGGTCTTTGGCCTTGTAGTAGAGTTGTTATAAAATTAGGAATCAATCTTGTGCTGGAAGAGCACGTTTGATTCCAAATAGAATTAGAAAAGTCTGGTCCGATCCTTATAGGATTAGGATGACTTAGTGGCCTTCTAGTCGAACTAGTAGAGCTTCAAACCTTACCACAGTCGAACAAGAAGTAAATTCCGAACTTATCGCAGTGAATCACTCCTTATCCTTATCTGAACCTGCGTTTAGTCGTCATCTTTTTCGGAGTCGTAGACCTCTTCAGATCGGTATGCCAATTTGGAGTCTTCCATTTTGTCTGCTTGAAAACAAAAATATAGTCGGAAAAGTGGTCGGTAGCTTTACGTAGGTAGGACACATCATGTCCTACCGGGCTGATGTTGTCGTTTTACAGTTTCTGACCTATCATCTAGGTCGGTATCCCAACCCGTCGACGTGGAGTTCTCTCATGCTGATATGGTCATTATGGCGAATAATATGTCGTCCAGGTCGGTAGGACTGATCATGTCTCGAGCAGTGTGCATGGCTGAGTAGATCTATATTCTTTGTTCAGAACAGGTCGGTATATCTACCTGGTCTGTATTACATCCTACTTGGTGAAACTGGCGTTGCTGACATGTTTTATGCTCGGTATATGGTCCAACATTTACCCCCCAAGCTACGAGCAAGACTGATTGCTTGGAGGTTAGATGAAGTGTTAAATACTGAGCTATTTAATGCTCATGACAGTTGTGTTCCGAAAATAGTGCGAACGTGCACCGCCTAACAGCCCGACAACTCTTGCACGTCTATTGAATACTCGCCGTTGATTTTGCCTTGAGATTCGTACTCATCATTATGCCCTGCAGGTCGTTCACCTCTAAATCGAGAACTTGTCACTTGTTCTCCATTCTTCCACTGCGCTCCAAAGATATCAGTAATCACTTGCTTGACATTTCTGGTCTTCCATATTTGCTCGGTAACTCCTTATTCATAGCTTTTCCTTTTATTTTTCTGTTAGGCAGTCTTTCAGTATAATTTTTAGGTTATTTAGATGGTTTCTTCTAGTGTAAATCCACCCACCGACTAGAACCTTTCTTTTCATCTTTCTACGAAGAAGGTTTCCTACGAGAACCTCTTTTCTGAAGGAGAAGAGAGGAAGTTAGGGCCGACCCTCGGGTTGGAGGGGATGTCGTAGTTCTGTTCTCTGAGGAGGGTTCTGAGGCTACAGAATAGGATAAGGAGGTGTTTGACATGTCGCCCATTTTAGTCGATAGGTCACAGAGTGTGCTTGGTAGTGCCGAGCCTAGTACCTCCGGTTGTCCTCCTGTGTCCAGTGTAAGTGAAATATTCTACTCGGTCGATCATGTTCCCTCTAAGTACTACTTCTGCGGTTCCAGGGACTTAGTTCGATTTGCAACAGACCATAGACTCTGAGGAGGAGAGGCGCCGAGAGGGCTACGAGGACGAGCCCGTCAGCCTGACTGAGGTCCTGCACCGTTCTACTGCTCCGGGGTTGTAGAGGATCTCCTTGGTATTGGCTATATATTTTTTTGTTATGGGCCTACGTGTCCTGATATTTCCTCCTATTTTTTCTCTTCCTTGTATTCTTCTTCTGTCTTAATGAAATATATTTTTGTTCACGCATTCCCAGCTTTTTACTTGGCGTAATTATTTACCTTTGTTGTTTTCCCAGTTTTTGTTGTATCCGAGCTTTTTTCTTGATTTTCTCCAAGTATTTGTCGAGAGATGAGGTCGGTGGGTAGTAGATACCTATCGAGCTCTTTACTTAATTTTCTCCAAGTACTTGTCGAGAGATGAGGTTGGTGGGTACTTCACCTCGGTAGAAACAATTCGACCCCCCAAAGTGTTCTGAACCCGAAGGTTCTCTTCTAGGTAGAGGATTGTTTGCCGCTCTAAGGCACTTCAAGGGTAGATTACCCCTCATTCTTGATGGCATCTGCCCCTCTGGGTCGGTACTCCAAGACACTTTTGACCGGAGTCATCTTCTTGGTTGGTACATAGCTAAAGCTCAGTATCTCCAAGTCATTCTAGGGCTCAGGGCCCTTATTCTCAGTGGCTTCCGATCTGGCCGGTAGTCTCAAGGCACTTTAACTGTAGATCATAGACATAGATTTGTAGAACTAAACTTCATGATGATTGTAGAAAAAATCATGAGTAAACACTTGTTGTAAAAAAACTAGACATTAACACTATAGGCAATCAACACCTTTGTAGATACTAGAAACTAACTAATAAGCTGCTACTGCCTACTGGTAGTACTTCTTGAGGTGTTCTGCATTCCAGGGCTTGGGTGTTCTTCTTCCTGATAGATCTTCAAGCTCGTACACGCCCTTGTGAAGTACTGCAGTGATCTTGTAAGGCCCTTCTCAGTTGTGGACCGAGGGCACTTGCTCCAAGTTCACGTGTGTTTAGCATGACCTTTCTTAGTATTAAGTCACCAATTTTGAGTCTTTTATGCTTCACCTTGGCGTTGTAGTATTTAGAGACCCTCCGTTGGTATGCTGCTAGTTTGAGCTGTGCATGTTCTCTTTTTTCTTCTAGATCAAGGTCGGTACGTTGAGCCTCCATACTCCTAGATTCGTGGAAGTAAGAAGTCCTCAAGGTCGATATCCCGAGCTCCACTGGTATAACGACCTCCGTCCAGAAAGCTAAGGAGAATTGTGTTTCTCCTGTCATTGTTCGGGAGGTGGTGCGGTCTGACCAGAGGGCTTGCAGCATATCTTCAGCCCACATTCATTTCTTTTCTTTGAGCGTGACCTTCAATGTATGCTTGATAATTTTGTTCACGGCTTCTACCTAACCATTGGCTTGAGGATGGGCTGGAGTAGAAAAGAAGTGTTAAGTACTGAGGTCTTCAAAAAATGACCGAAACCTAGCGTTGTCGAATTATTTGTCATTATTAGAGATAATGGCATACGAGACACCAAAGCGGCACACAATTAACTGTCGAATGAAGCGCGTGGTCTTCTTCTCAGTAATCTGTGCTAAAGGTTCAGCCTTTTCCCATTTGATAAAGTAGTCAACAGTAACAATTGTGAACTTGACCTATCCCTTGCAGGTAGGTAGGGGTCTTATCAAATCCACCCCCCACTGAGCAAAAGGCCATGGACTCTGGAATGGCGAGAGATTTTCTGCTGAAGCTCATATGTTTGTTCCATGTTTCTGACAACTATCACACTTTCAAGCTATCCTTACAGCGTCTTTGTGGATCGTTGGCAAATAATAACCCTGGCAAAGAACCTTGTACGTGAGAGTCCTTCGGCCAAAATAGTTGCCACATACGGCTGCATGAATTTCCTCTAGGACTAGTCGTGTTTGCTCTTCCCGTAAGCATCTTAAGTAGGGTGTCGTGAAGCTATGCTTATAGAGTACCTAGCAGCTTGTCTTCGCACCTTTCTTGTTTTGAGCTTGTCCACGGGGAGGTTACAAGTTCGTACGAAATTTTCAATTGGGTCCATCCACTATTGATTTTGGCTGAGGCTACCTACCTATCTTCACACTGGGACTTGAATCATGAGCTCGACCTCGGATAGGAATGACAACTTATAAAGGGCATCGGCCAAGGTATTTTCTGTTCTTGGCACCTGCGTCAGTTCATACTTCTTGAACCTTCCTAGTAGGGCTAGGGCTTCTTTCAAGTATGTTTGCATTTTGTCATCCTTGGCCTGATATTCTGATGTAACTTTCCTCGCGACGAGCTGAGAATCGCAGTGGATGACCAGTTTACCCACCCCCCAACTGAGAGCGAGTTGTAAGCCAGCCAAAAGTGCTTCATACTCTGTTTCGTTATTGGATGCTAGGAAACCAAAATGAAGAACACACAGATGTTTCTCATCTCTGGGGGAGATGAGTACTATTCCCTCTCTACATCCCTGCTTGCAGGAAGAACTGTTGAAAAATAGCTTTCAGGCTTCCTGAGGGTCAAGGTCGATAGGTCGATCTATCTGAGGCAGCTCGAACAGAAAATATGCAAGCGCCTGACCTTTCATAGATGTACGAGGTCGATACTCAATGTCGAATTCACTCAACTCAATGACCTACTTAGTCAATCGTCCAGATGCCTCTGGCCTCAAGAGCACCTGTCTCAACAGGTGCTTGGTAAGGACGACTATGGTGTGAGCCTGGAAATAGGGTCTCAATTTACGAGCTGAAGTGACTAGTGCAAGGAAAAGTTTTTCAATCTCCAGATATCTCGTCTCTGCATCAAGTAGAGACTTGTTTGTGTAGTATACCGCCTTTTAGTTTCCTAGCTCTTCTCTAACCAAGGCAGAACTTACTGTTGCTTCTGAAACTGCTAGGTACAAGAAGAGTTGTTCTCTATGAAAGGGTTTCGAGAGCACAAGAGCCTGGCCTAAGTAAGTTTTTAGCTCCTGAAAGGCCTTCTCACACTCCAAGGTCCATTCCACTGCCTTCTTCTTGATTAGCTTGAAGAACAGAAGGAATCTGTCTGGGGATTTAGAGATGGACCTACTCAGTGAGACTACGCACCCAGTGAACCACGGTCCGGGGTGGCCTCATGTCGACCAAAGCCTGAACCTTGTCGAGGTTAGCCTGAATTCCTCTTTAATTAATAAGGAATCCCAAAAATTTACCAGAGCTCACCCCAAAAGTGCATTTTGTAGGGTTGAGCTTCATGTGATACTTTCTTAGTATAGCAAACACGCCTACCAGGTTGGTAGGATGAGCTGCCGCCTCCTCGCTTTTAACTAACATGTGGTCGACGTAGACTTCCATGTGGATTATAGTTTTCTCTGCGAACATGCTATTGACCAGGTTTTGGTAACTAACCCCGACATTTTTCAGGCCGAAGGGCATCACCTTGTAACAATATAGACCTCAGGTCTGTAATGAAGGATGTTTTTTCTTCATCTCTGCATCTCAGCACAATCTAGTTGTACTGTGAATATGCGTCCATGAAGCTCAGCAGCTCTTGACCTGTTGTTGCGTCTACTAGTTGATCAATGCATCCACAAAGGGGGCCTCCCCCGGTTCGAACCCAGGACCTCCCCCTCAGGGAGTCCTCCGTCGCAACCGAGTGGCCACTGAACCAACCGCTCAGTGGTTACTAGGAATGCGAAATCAGAATCCTTAAGGGAGGTCTCGAGTTCGATTCCTAGGGAGGCCCTGTACTATTTATAAATAGTATCGGACAAATGATCCCGGGTACAAGAGACGTCCTTGTGTGGCGGTGGCTGTACCGGGATGGGACAATATTATGGATCCATAATGGCTAGGCGTTCGCCCCGAGGGGGAGCGCCCACACCTGGGTAGGGGGCACGCTGTGCAACCCAGTAGCCACTGAACCAATGGCTCAGTGGTTACTAGGAATGCGAAATTAGACTCCTTAAGGGAGGTCTCAAGTTCGATTCCTAGGGAGGCCCTGCACTATTCATGAATAGTGGCAGACAAATAATCGTTTCGATGTAGACCAGTTGGGGTGGGTTGCTACATGGCGATATGACAATATTATGGATCCATAATGGCTAGGCGTTCGCCCCGAGGGGGTGAGCCCACACCAGGGTAGGGGGCACGCTGTGCAACCCAGGGTGTGACAAAACCTACCGTCAGTAGTTTGTCTACCTCTTCCCGTACACCTTGATCTCTGTCAGAACTGAGAGCTCTTCTCTTCTGTCTAACTGGTCTGGCCTCTAGGTCGACATTAAGATGATGTATCATGATGCTGGTTGGTATGCCAGACATGTCCTCATGGGACCAGGCAAAAATATCATTATGCTCCCATAGGAGGCCGACCAGCTGGTCGGTGAGGAAAGAGCTCATTCTTGTAAAGACCATAACAGTCGACACTAGATTTTCACCGATCTGCACCTCAGCCCATTCATCTTGGAGTTCAAGCCCCGACACCTCTTCTTTGGGGTCGAGATCAGGGTTGGTTGGGTGTTCTAGCAGCATTAATTGTTCCTATGTAGTTTTAAGACTTTCCTCATTCCCCGTCTTTTTCTTCATGGTCGTGGCATAACAATCCCTAGATTCTTTTTGGCCGCCCCGTACCATTTTGACACCTCGCTCTGCTGGGAACTTCAGAGCTAGGTGATAGGTTGATACCACAACCCTCAGACTATTGAGAAGTGGTCTCCCTATAATGGCGTTGTAGATAGTAGGGCACCTTCCCACCAAAAAGATGGTCATGATCGTGACCTTGTGCTCTGAGTCCCTTGCTGTCACTGGCAAGGTTATTATTCCTTCCTGCGTAATGTTATTTCCAGTGAAGCCAATCAAAGGGACATCCACCGAGCTTAGCCGATCCTTGGTCGGTTCCAATTTCTCGAATGCTGACCAGTAAAGGATATTTGTCGAGCTGTCGTTGTCAACCAGCATCCGACGGATTTTGTAGTTAGCCACGGCCATCGTAACCACTATAGCATTGGCATGCGGACGAAGTATGTCTTGGGCCTCCTCTTCGGTGAAGGTAATTGCAAAATCTGATTGCTTCTGCTTCTCAGGTCGGTACCCTAGGTTCATGACTTCCGACTTGGATTCTTGGACATAAGCCTTCTTAGAGGTACCGATTTGGTCTCCACCAAAAATTGTTCTGATTTCGCCCACTGGCCCAGCTTGATCATTTTTTGGAGTCCTCTGCCGGTTAGATTTCTTCACGAACTCCTTCAAATGACCTTTACGAATTAAAGTCTCGATCTCTTGCTTGAAATCGTAGCACTGGTAGGTATCGTGACCTTGGTCTCGATGATACTGGTAGTACTTTTTCTTATCTCTTTACTCTGCAGGTGTTTTCAGCTTTCTCGGTCATCGGATATAGTCTATGTTCCAATACTCAAGGAGAACCTGCTCTTGTGAGGCAGTAAGAGACGTGTAGTTGGAGTAAACATTATGGGGTACTTTGTTACTCATTTGATCTCGGCCGCTAGCGTCTGATCTCTTTTCGCCCCAGTTGTCATCCTTCAAGTCATGTTCCTTTTTTCGCTACTTGTCTTTCTTTGAGCTCTTCGGGAACCCATCTTCCCCTTGTTTTGCATCGTTCTGCTCATCGGCATTAATGTACTTCTCCGCTCGGTCCAAGATTTTTTCGTAGGCCCGGGCTTTCATTTTTTCAAGGGAATAATGGAACTTCCAGGCCTTAATCTTGCGAGAAAGGCAGTTATCGTCATCTTGTTGTCACACTCGTCTACCTCAACTCGTACATCATCGAAACGACCGAGGTATTCCTTCAGTTCACCTTTCTTTTGCCTCAAAGCAAGCAAACTATTCACATATTTTTCTCTCTCCTTTTTCCCAACAAAGTGATTCATGAACTTGTGAGTTAAGTGCCCAGAATAACATATAGAACCGGTTCTGAGCTTTCAGTACCACTTTCGAGCTGGTCCGCCAAGGGTGATCTGGAAACCCTTGTACATTGTAGCGTCGCCATAGCCATTTAATTCTATCCAGGACATGTAGTTCTCAATGTGCTCTCTCGGGTCCACCTTCCCTTTGTACGTCCTGACTTCTGTGTTCTTGACGTTCTTTGGTAGCGATGTGTATAGTATATCTTCGATGAAGGGAGAAGAGAGTTCCTTATACTCGTGGTAGTGCCGAAATGCGGATCTAGTAGTCTCAGAACGCTATGATCCGTACGGTTCTCGTGACACCGACTTGACAAGGCCAGGCTTTCCTACCGCAGCTCTTTTTGACGATACCGACCTGTATGAGGTAGGTTTCGTAGATCTCAAATTTTTCGGAAGAGCCGATCTAATCTGGGAGAACACCGAGCTGTGACTTTTCTTGGCGTCTAACGAGTGGCACAAGTCTTTAGCAGATAAATACTTACGATTTGAGTTCGGAGGTGGTTTCCCCGATACTGACCTTTTCTTTGAGGTTACACTTCGACACCTACTCTCTTCCCCCTTCTGAGGTCTAAGGCTAGGATGTGGTAGGTGGATATGAAGTGGTCGTAGGGGGAGTACCTCCTTTAACACCCGTTGCTGTTCCAAGACGTTTTGAGACATTTTCTCCAAGTTCCTCTCTATGGCAGTCAACCTTGATTTATGAGCAGAGTTATTTGACTATTTTTTTGGTGGTCTTCCCTTTTGTTTTTGGGGTACCACCGGTGTGACAACGGGTTCCACCTCAACTGGTATTTTTGTCTGCTGACTCATGACAGCAGAACTATTTTTGACTTACAATGTCGATCCCCACAGACGGCGCCAAATGTTGGTGCAAGATTTGACCAACACCAGTAGATGATGAGGTGGAGAGAAAATACTGATCTGGAACTCTTCGGAGTGCTTGAAAGATCGTCGAAGGTTGATTATCTAAGAGAGGGAAAACAAGAGAAAATAGGCTATCGTAAGGAACACAAGTGCGATGTCGGCCAATGACCCTACGGTGCCTAAGTTAGTTCAGAGCTCCGTAGATTTAATAGTACTGAACTGGGTCGAGAGTTGCTTACCTCCCTTTTAGGGATTATGGTCTTTTATAGAGAGGACTGAAAGTCTTTGGCCTTGTAGTAGAGTTGTTGTAGAATCAGGAATCACTCTTGTGCTGGAAGAGTACATTTGATTCCTAGTAGAGTTAGGAAGATCTGGTACGATCCTTATGGGATTAGGATGATTTAGTAGCCTTTTAGTCGAACTAGTAGAGCTTCAGGCCTTATTACAGTCGAATAAGAAGTAAATCCTGAACCTATCGCAGTGAATCACGCCTTATCCCTATTTGAACCTGCGTTTAGTTGTCATTCGTTTCGGAGTCGTAGACCTCTTCAGATCGATATGCCGATCTGGAGTCTTCCATTATGTCTGCTTGGAAGCAAAGATATAGTTGGAAAAGAGGTCGGTAGCTTAGGTCGACAAGACATATCATGTCCTACCGGGATGATGCTGTCGTTTTATAGTTGTTGTCCTGTCATCCAGGTCAGTATCCCAACCCATCGACCTGGAGCTCTCTCATGTTGATCTGGTTATTATGGCGAATAATATGTCATCTAGGTCGGTAGGACCGACCATATCTCGAGCAGTATACATGGCTGAATAGATTTGTATTCTTTGTTCGGAACAAATCGGTATATTTACCTGATCTATATTACATCCTACTTGGTGAAACTGACGTGGATGACATGTCTTATGCTCAATATATGGTCCAACATACAATATTGATAGAAATATCTTCATTACTACATCGTTGGATTGCTTCAAATTCTATATTGATACATGATTCAAGACAATCCAGTAGTACATTAATGAAGATGTTTCTATAAATTTACACCATAAAAGTCATTTTAGCATTTTCCTAAATGTAAAGTGGTTTGCACTCATAAAATATATTAAAAATTACTTTTAAATACTTAACTAAACTCAACTCAACTCAATTAAGCATTTTCTTAACTACATGATTGGCTAAAATAACAATAAGAACAACAACAATAATAATTATTTAACTTTAAGGGTGTGTTTGGTGGTTGAAAAATAATGGTTTTTTGAAAAAAAAATATATATTCTAGTATTTGGTTGACAAAAGATGTGGGAAAAAAATCTTAAAAAGATTTCTCGACCCGCCCTTCCCTTTTTTTCAATATGATTTTCTCGGGGTTGAGAAAAAAAAAAATCATTCCACTTAAATTTGAAAAAATTATTGTCATTCAATCGAATAACTAATTAATAATTAACTATGCAAAAAAAATTTCATATTTAACCAAACAGCTATGAAAAAAAAAATTAAGTATATTTTTTCAAAAAAATTTCTCATAGCTACCAAATACAACCCAAGGTAGAAGAGACGGTGAAATACACCTGTCTTAATTTGGTCACCAATTCATTTGCATGTATTGTACAATTAAGGGACTCTTGAGTGAGTGAGTACGAGCATGGCCCCCATCTTAAGTCAAAGGACTAGTGAAGTGTGCAATAGTTAATTAGCACGCAGCACCACAATATCCAAACTTCCTATTTACCTGTCCTGCTAAGTCAAAGTTTTCAAATGATGCAACGGGTCTGACAGCTCAACCTTAATCGATCAGTCAAAGAGGATTAATTACCACGTGCTACGGTGTCACCGCACCAACGTGGCACTACTTGTCACCACATATGGGTGTGTAAGCAGATTGGACGGTCAGGATGACACGATCAAGAGCGTCGCTTTTTGGAACTTTTCGGTAGAAAGAGGTTTTAATACAAGTGTTGGTATTTATGAAGAAGTGGCTTTGGAGCTGGCGTTGTATGGAAAGAGAGAGAGAGAGAGAGAGGGTGAAATAGTTAAGTAAGTTCACAGATTCCTAACATCAGAAACTGCATTCATGTCCGCCATTAATGACGTAACAGTTGTAGCTAGCTTGTTCTTCTTCTTCTTGTAAATATTATATATATTTCAACTTGGCCCAACCACAAGCTTACACTTTAAAGAAGCTAAGCCAGAGATTATAAGTCTCTCTTCTTTGTTCTCTCGCTTTCTCTTGCACTTAAAAGAGTTTTCTTCTTGTCTTTCATTAATGGATTTCAGGGCGGTTCTAAGGCTCTTTATCACCTGTGCTCTTCTTTGCATCAACTTACTTTGTGTTCAATCTCAAGGTTTTTGATCTTCCCCTTTCTTTCTTTTTGCTCTTGGATCTCATGATCTTTGTTTCTATTAATTTATATTTTTGTTGTTGTTATTGTATATCAATTTATTAATTCTCTCTTCTTCTTCATCATCATCATAAGCTTTAAAAATGAAGGGGTTTGTGCCATTAATTCATCTTTCCCCCTTCTTCTCATTTTCATTTAATTTCTAGCTTCTTATTTGGAGAAATGGGCTGTTTTTCTTTAATTTCCTTTTTTTTTTTCAAAAAAAAAGAAAAGAATTAAATCCTAACTATAATCAGCTGAATTTGGAAGCTTATTGAGAAATGTGGAGAAAATGAAAAGACCAATTTTGCATTACTTTTGAAATTGAATTAAGGGTTTTATTCCATATATATGTAAATTTATTTTATTTCTTTTGGGGGGATGAAATCATGAAAGTGTGTAATCTCTGATGGAATTTAATTAATTCTACAGCAAAATATATATAATGGGTGTCAATTCTTTCTTTTTTCTTTTTTGCTATGTACCATATATATATATATATGTATTATGGGATTCTTGATTGAATTGGCTTGATTGTGAGATCCTAATATATTTGAATTATATGTAAACGTTAATCTTGCAGGAAATTATGTGGATGATGATGATCATAATGAGAAGAAGCACATTAACAAGCACTACTACCACTATCCTTTCATCAGGAGTGCAAGTTCATTCCCATCATCAATATCAAAATCAAATCATGATCATCATGTAAAGGAGGAGATTAATAATAACAAAAAAGGTCACTTGATGTATGATTATATAATAATAGGAGGAGGAACAGCAGGGTGTCCCTTGGCATCAACACTCTCACAGAAATACAGTGTGTTGGTGTTAGAGAGAGGTGGAGTTCCTTTTAACAACCAAAATGTGTCCCAAATGCAAAACTTCCACATCTCTCTTGCTGACACTTCCCCTTCTTCTTCTTCCCAACCTTTCGTCTCCACCGATGGTGTTATTAATGCTAGAGCAAGGGTCCTTGGTGGTGGCACTTGCATCAATGCCGGCTTCTACACTAGGGCTAGCCCCAGGTGCGTACCCTTCCCCTCACCGCTCTCACCCAAAACACACACGTACACACACTCTCTAAATATAAACTCTCATTAATTTCTTTGTAATATATCATTAATTTTAATTAAAAAATATTTTATATACATTAGTTATCAATGTCATTTTTTGACGTTGGCACCCGACTTCTTTAGATATTTTAAGGATACGCATGTATTATGCAAAATTCTCAAATACGCGTGCATTCATAAAACATCTAAAAGAGAGGTTAGGTATCAATGTCAAAAAAATGACGTTGGCACCTAATATTCATATAAAATTATTTAATTTTATTATTTTTTTCTTTTTTAGTAAAAATGTTTAAAAGACGAAAATATAGACCTTAACAAAAGGATTTAGGAGTGTACTCTGACCGTTCGAGTCCCTTGCATTAATACAAAGTTGTTTACAAATTGTTGGAGTGCCCAAGTTCCTTCAATCTATAGGAAACTGCCTTAAGATACCTGTCTTGATGTTGATCAAGGAACTCGGTTACCAATTGATTGAATAAATTTCCTAAATGCTCACATCCATGGATCAACCTATAGGGGAAATCCATATTAATCTAAAGGGTGCAACGTGTTTTGAGTGTTTTCTATGTAGTAGTACCATTGATATTATAGTAAGTTGTTATAGATAAGGTGTGTTAATTGCTTGGATGCTAACTAAACATTAGCTAGTTCATGCTCCTTAGAATTTAATTTCATTAATGGTGCATTAGTTTGTATCCGTTTTTTTTGTTCATTTATTAATTCCAATGAAATAGGTCTTTAGTGTGGCATTTGGGTTCTTCATTTTTTTTTGCCACGTGGCTCACTTTTACCCTCAGACCTACATTATGTGGTTTTGAAAAGTCTTATTCGTTTATTTTATTTCATGGCCCTCCTAATGAAATTAAAATTTTCCGTATAGAATATGATAGGAATATTTGTGATTCTAATACAACTATGTATGACTATTTATTTTATTAATTAAATTAATTAGGTTGGGATATGAGATTGTGACCCTTATCCGTAATATGGCATTGAGCGAAATACTGATAGGGATTACTACTGTTTGTGCATTGTTCATGAATTTAATAACCATGTCTTATATTAATGTATTGATGTATTAAATGTATATATATATACATGAATCCTAGGATCATAGAATCCTATTATATAATCTCAAGCAAAATACATCACTTGACTTTGATTAATTAATTATTTCCTATATATATGCTATTACTTTGTGATAATAATAATAATAATTTAGACATGTTACTAATATTAGACAATGGTCTTTATTAATTGATAATCTTAGTAAATTAAATAAAACCTGGTTGAGACCATTCCTTTAAATTAAAGACGGTTATTAGAGTCGGTTTCATTAACGGACTCCATAACCAATTATTTAAGAATTTACCAAAATAACCTTATGATATTAGATAATGATAAAATTTAATCTTTTAAATTAAATAAAACCATATATAACAATTAAATCAAACTTAAGTACTATTTAACTAGTGACAGTCATATATATATATATATATGGTGCTACTCACCTAGGTTTTCTGTTGTTGTAGTTTCTAATTGCAGATCAGATATGCAATATTTCCTGAAAATTTTCTAGGATTTTGTGTATATATAATTATATATTGAGTCAAATTACTAAAAAACATGTGACTTCATTCTTAGTCATGCAACTTTTGTGAATATTGCAATACATTATAATTAATATTTCCCGTGACTTGCAACATGCTCATAATTAATATATATATATGTGTGTGTGTGTGTGTGTGTTGTATTATCACCATCATATATTTTATTTGTTTTCCTTTAGGTGACTTTTATTACTATGAATGTTGCTAAAAAAAAATATCTGCTTCAGGGAATTAATTTTTTTGATGAAAATAAAAATCAATGCAAATACTAGTAGAAAAAAAAAATAGTGTATACTAATATTAATAGAATAGGCCTAATAATTAGTTTGGGAAAAAGAAGAATTAATTTAGGCTCAAATTTGATGCCATTAAAATCGAGTAAATGAGGGTCACAGCTTAATTAATTCTTCAAACTAATTATGTGCATTGGTAGAGAATAGGATTAGTTTGAGGAGCTCATTAATGTCGTCATTTAATGTTGTCATACGACTCACCGTCAAAAAAGTATATGTTTGGGAGAACTTTTTTAAAAACGTTTTTTCGATAAGCGCTTTTACCAAAAGTTTTTTTTTGGGAAAAACTAGTCCCTTGAAAACATTTTTTTTTTCACTACAGTTTAGCTGTCAAACACCTTTAAAAATATTTTTACTATAAACGTACTTTTAAAAAGGAGGTCATATTCCTTTATAGATTTCAAGAGATTTGCTATAATATATTAATATGCATGCTTTCTTCTTTTACACCACCTTTTATGTAGATAACAAACGTTGTTATAAACAACACAACACTTATTTTATGTATATGATATAATGTTTCATTATAACTCATCAATCACTACCATATATTAGTGGGGTGTCTTTTTCATGAGGGTCACAGCTTAAGTTCATTTGGCAGTTGAAGTTGCAGAATTTGTTTCAAGTATTAAATTTATTTATTTTTTGTGACTATACATTTATTTAGGTTGGTCCATTTGTCATTAATCTATTGCAGAACTATTCAATAGACATCGATTTTTTACTAGAAAATTAATATTTTTTTCTTTAATTATCAAAACTAAAACTATTTTTAATATGAAATATGAAAAAAAAAAATGATATTTAAATTTAAAAATAGTACATAAAATCACCTAAAAAGCTTCCAGTGCTTTAATGGAATTAAATAGTGTCAGGAATGGTTTTGACCTATACCCGGGATAACTTTATTCGAATATAGTTAGTGTTGTAACCAAACAAACGTACGGTAAAGGTTCTTAAAAGTCTCAATAACTCTTACAGCTGGGGCAAATCTTCAGTGCTCTCAGAAGCTACCAAATATAAATAGCCCTCTGGTCCCCTTGATGTTGACTCACCCACTTCCAAATTCTAGTCATTTTGATGAACCTTTTCAAGCATCAAATTTAGGGCCCAAGCTATTTTATATATTGGAAACTAGCGAACCCCAAAATTTAGAAAGTCCCCACCTCCACCGTCGTCGCCGTTCGTCGTCGTCTTCGTCGTCCCCGCATCTGTCGTTTCCGTCTGGCGTTTGTTGTCTGGCGTCCGACGTTCTTCTTCTTCAACGTTCTGCCACTGCACTTCAGCAGCCACAGTGCACGGCTCCTTTTTTCTTTTTTTTTCAATTGCAGATTGCACACATTTTTTTTTTTACCGTAAACTGCATGGTGCATGGTTGCACCATTGCACTTCCCTTTTTTTTCTTCTTACATTTTTTAGCAATTCAATTATATATATATTTTTTGGTTTGTTTTGTTTACACTTACATTTATCTAATTTTGTATTTTGATTAGATATGACAATTTTATCAACTGAAGTTGTCAACATAATCGACTTAGTGTTGAAGTTGTAAATAATTGATGGTGTTTTCTTAAACTTTTAACTATTTGATATTTATACCAAATTTGAGATAATTTTTTATTTGTATTGATTTTATAACTTTATTATATTGATTTTGTGAATTTTATTGTGTTAATTGAAAATATATTTTACGTATTTATAATTTGTTGTAATGTTTGGTTTTATA
The DNA here is from genome assembly GCA_035771175.1 of Paratinospora sagittata. Classification (NCBI taxonomy): domain Eukaryota; kingdom Viridiplantae; phylum Streptophyta; class Magnoliopsida; order Ranunculales; family Menispermaceae; genus Paratinospora; species Paratinospora sagittata. The sequence continues at coordinate 5,528,994 of CM069611.1, read as the reverse complement.
AAACTTTTATAAATGTTTTTTTCTTTTTTTGGTAATAGGTTATTTTGGATATGTTTGCAATATATTATTTATAAAACAATGTATTTGTAATGCATTCGTTATATTTATAAAGTATTTTTTATTAAATTTGCTCGGGCTTCTAAATAGTCAGGACCGGCCTACACAATACTTAAAAGTATTAAAAACTTTAATATTTTTTTATACACATTTAGATGTCTCAAATCATGCATTAACATACATTTATAGATAATACAATAAATAATTTTAAATATATAATAAGTTAATCATGTGTCATTAGAATAAGTCAATATATTATTATTATCACTATTATTATTATAGCTTCAAAACATTGAGAAAACCATGAATTCTAACCATTTACTATTACCAAGTTCATACAACATCAAAACAGTTTTAACTCAGCTGATTTAACAAGTTCATTTGATGACCAAACTGAGTTGACCAGGTTTTAGAATGATTCAGAAACCCGTATTATAAATATTCAATAATAAAGAGAATGTTAATCTAACTACAAAAAAATTATAACTATAATACAATTACATATTTATATTTATTGGATTCAATAAATATGTGTATCATAAAAATATTTAAAGCTTTGTGGTGGCTTTGCGTGCAGTTACGTAGGAAAAACGGGTTGGAACGGCCAGTTGGCGAACGAGTCATTTCAGTGGGTTGAGAAACAAGTCGTTTACCAGCCCATGCTTGCACCATGGCAAGAGGCGGTAAGGAGTGGGCTTTTGGAAGTTGGTGTCTCTCCTTTCAATGGTTTCTCATATGACCACATATTTGGAACTAAGGTCGGAGGAACCATATTCGATCCCTCCGGTCGTCGCCACACTGCCGCTGAGCTTCTCGCTACTGCCAACCGCCGGAATATTCATGTCTTGATCCATGCAACTGTGGAGAAAATCATGTTCAACACAAGAGGTAAACCCTAGTCTGTTCATTTTCAACCCATCAAACTAATGCTTGCCGTTTTTATCATATTAGAAGTCAAGGCCTTATTTGGATTATGATTCCGATACAACTTTTAGTATTCAAAAACAATTTTTTAAGAACCTATTTTCAATCCTTATTTTCGAATCATAAATCAAACATAGCCTATATGTCATGGGTTTGGCTTTGAATCTAAAAGAAACCTTTTATAATGTAGGGTACCCTTTATCAAACTTTGAAATGAGGGGCCTTGAACATTGGATACACCCTCTTTATTGATTGATGTTTTTTGGAAATTTTTTGTAGGGAGGCGACCCAAGGCGATTGGAGTAATATTCAAAGACAACAACGGGAAGCAACATCAAGCCTTTCTAACAAACAACAAGCGGAGCGAGGTGGTGCTATCGGCGGGTGCAATCGCAAGCCCTCAGCTACTACTATTGAGTGGTGTGGGACCTGAAGAAGACCTCAAGAAGATGAACATCCCAGTGGTTCTCAACAATGAATTTGTAGGGAAAGGCATGTCTGATAACCCTATGAACTCCATTTATATCCCCACAAAAATACCGGTCAAGCAGTCTTTAATCCAAACCGTAGGAATCACAACAAAGGGAGTTTTCATTGAAGCAAGCAGTGGATTCGGCCAATCATCCGACAGCATCCGATGCCACCACGGGATCATGTCAGCCGAGGTACTTAGTTATACTCAACTCAATTAAGCATTTTCCCAACTACATGACGTCTGCTATACTCTTAGTTTATACACCAGTTTGATTATTTCTAAAGTCAATCTTAATTTGATCAAATGTGGTGTTTCTCTTCTTTTTGCAAGATCAGATTGGCCAGTTATCCACAATACCTCCAAAGCAAAGGACCCAAGAAGCCATACAAGCTTATAGAGAAAGTAAGAGAGACATACCACGTGAACTTTTCATGGGTGGCTTCATTTTGGAGAAAATTGTTGGTCCTCTTTCAAAGGGCGAGCTCAAGCTGATCAACACAAACGCCGATGATAACCCTTCGGTCACATTCAATTACTTCAGCCACCCTTACGATCTCAAACGATGTGTTTATGGAATTCGTTTGATTGAGAAGGTGCTGCGGTCTAGGCACTTCGCAGAGTTCACAAATGATGAAGTTTATAGCATGGATGCGATACTGAACATGAGCCTCAAAGCTAATGTGAATTTTATACCGAAACACACCAACTCTACAAAGTCTATAGAACAGTTTTGCAGGGATACTGTGATCACTATTTGGCATTACCATGGAGGATGCCACGTGGGCAAGGTCATCAATTCAGAGTATAGGGTACTTGGAATTGATCGCCTTCGAGTTATCGATGGTTCGACTTTTACGGATTCACCTGGCACAAACCCTCAAGCCACAGTTATGATGATGGGCAGGTAAAAACAACTATAAAGTTTTAAAGAGTGTCCTTGGAAGATTGACAAAATTGTATCTCATTGTGTGTTATCCAACTTTTGGCATTATGTATGGTACAGATAACTTTTTTTTTTTTCTTCTGTGATGTGCAGATACATGGGAGTGAAAATGCTAAGAGAAAGATTAGGAAGAAGAGCTGGTGTGTAACAGAAGCCACTGAGATCAGTATCTTGTGTGTACTGCTAGGAGTTGTGATCTATATTTCTCTAATTTTTGCTGGCAGATTTGTGTAAAAGAACTAGAAAAAGTAGGTGGGCAAAAGATTAATTCCACTATGTTTATATATGCATTCAAAATTATTAACATTATCTGCTAAATCTAAATATGTTCCAAGATTTCTGACATGGTTTGCTGAATATGAAGTTCAAGAAATTTTATTCATGCGCACACATATTTGAACTTCAGATAGAATATAGAGAAACACATGAAACCAAATATTATTATCAGCTTTTGAATAATTTCATGTGGTACATATATAAATATTTTCTATGAAATTCTTCCCTTCTATGAAATTCTGTGAACAAAAAAATTGAACAAACTTAATCAAGATAGGCATCGTTTGAGAAATTACCTCCTCAATTGGCTATAATCAATGAGATCTTCCCCAAAACTTAAAAGTAAATCCATGCTCACTAACACTGCCTCTTGAAACGCCTCTTACCCTATCCCAAATCCGCCGGCTCCTCCAACTTCTTAAAGGACCTGAACTAGAATGCCTCCTAAAAGACCCAGAAACTTGTCTTCCAAACCTAGTCGATGTATCAAATCTATCCGATGCAGATAGAACGCCCCGAAGAGTAGAATAATCAAACATTGGGGTAGCCACCTTTGCATCTTTATCTGTATTAGAAGCATCGTCTCGGCTGCAGCAACTTTCAGATCCTAATTCCCTTGTCTCATCGGATTCTTCACAGACTAGTTTTAGTGCTTGTACAACTTCACCCATAAATGGGCGGTGAGATACTTCTGGTTGTACACACATTGAAGCTATAGCTGCTACCTTGGCTATGCAATCCAACGGGAAATTAGACCCTAAAGATGGGTCGATGATTATTTCTAACCCTTCCTTACTTGTGAGCAACGGGCGAGCCCAAGCAACCAAGTTCTCTTGACCTAGTGGCTGTGACATGTCGACGGGTTTCCTTCCCGTTAGAAGCTCGAGTAGGACCACACCGTAACTGTAGACGTCACTCTTGACAAGGAGATGTCCAGTCATTGCATACTCTGGAGCTACATAACTAAGAATAAACAAACTGTGAGTACCAATAAATCTAGGGAAAAAAAAACTCAACCCTAAATCCAGGGAAAAAAAACCTATATACAACAAAAAAAGAAGTTAAACAACCAGGTGAAGGTTTGTGTAAGAGTTTTTTTTTTTTTTTTGAAAAGAAACAAGATGACTATATTCATCAATAAAATTTGCAAGTACTAAGAGGTAATTATAAAGAGAAAACCGATTAAGGTAGTTTAGATACATACAATGAAGACCATTTGATGAACCAATGAGGGAGAGTGAGCTATTAACAACGTACAATAATCAGGTAGAGGAAAATTTAAAATAACATGAACAAAGATAATAAAGAAAGATATAACTTCATTCTGGTAGTTTGGAAGGAAAAAAATCCTTTTCCTTCTAAAATTTATATAAGTGAAAGCTCAAGATCATTTGAATTATCTATATGATAACAAAATATGTCCATTCCCAAGTTTTTGAGCGTTTGCAACATTCAACAAAAGATCCAAAAGTCCAAATATCAAAAGAAAGAAAATGTTCATACCCAAAAGTTCCCATAACACGCGTCGAAATGTGCTTACTTTCCTCATCCAAAGCTGTTCTAGCCAACCCAAAATCGGACACTTTGGGAGTATAATCATCTTCCAACAAGATGTTACTAGCTTTGAAATCACGATGAATGACTCGGGGACTCGAGTCTTCGTGCAAATAAGCTAGGCCTCTAGCCGCACCAAGGGCAATCTTCATTCGAGCACCCCAATCAAGTGGGCCAGATTCCTTGTCCACTCCTGAAAAAAGCACAAAAATACGCATTCAAGAACAATCTCTTCACAATCACAAGTAAAAAGTACCAAAACATAAACAAAAGAAAGAATATTTTTCACTCAAACACTACCATGCAAATGGGATTCCACACTGCCATTTGGAACGAGTTCATAGACCAAGCATCGGGCATTTCCCTCTATACATATCCCAATCAACTTGACCAAGTTTCTATGATGCAGACGGCTAAGCATCTCAACCTCAGCCATGAACTCCCGACCACCCTGCTGATCATCTCTCTTAAGAACCTTTATAGCTACTGTTGTCCCATCATCAAGGACACCTCTATAAACACGTCCAAAACCGCCTTCCCCAAGTAGCTTCGAAGCATCAAAATTATCCGTGGCTCTTTCCATCTCTCCCAATGTGAATGTCTTAGCCGATCCTGTGTATGCTGCAATACTTGAGCCAAACGAGAGTCCCGCAGAACTGGGTCCACTCTCAAATGCTGTATAATCCAATGCCCATTTCACATTATCAGTTACAACATTCATCCAAGTTTAAGAAAAAATAAAAAATAAAAAATAAAAATTCAATGCTAAATTTTTTTTACCAGTAGGCTTTGCAGACGAAGGTATCGAGGTTTGTGTAGTTGGTTTAGGTAAACAACTATTATGATTGGCACTATGATCGGCTCCTTTTGGAATTAAAAGCCAAGCAGCTCCAATGACTATGCCCATAGCAATGGAAGAAGATAGAACTATAACAGCAATCATGCTCCTGCCAAGTCCATCTTTCTGTTTTTTCCGTACATCAACACCTAGAGGATGTATTGTCCGAGCACTATTGTCTTGGCCTAAGTGTGGTCCTCCATCTATTGCGGAAACGCTTAAGGGTGTTGAAGGTGGGGATGGGGGAAGACCTGAAGAGATTCATGAGTTCAAAATATGCCCAAAACCCATGATTTAACGCAGGGGGAATAGAGAATTTGTAAATTACCTGGATAATGAACATATAATACATCATATTCACCAAAGAAAGAGCTTTTTATGATGACTTTCTTGTGCCAGAATCTTTCAAAAGTTAAAAGTGCTGTAGCAGCATCAAATTTAGTTCCAAGTGGAACAAGATCAATAAGGACAATGGTCTTGTCAAGCTGCTGGCTGACTGCATTTGCTCCAATAATCCGAACTTGACTTTGTTTCATGAAAATCCCAGATGCAATCTCAAAGGCCAGTTCAGAAACTAAAGGGAAGAAGGTGTATATTGCAACATTAAGCTGCAATCCGACTTGCATCGGCTGTACACAGCTACAGGGCGACCCAGGAGGGGTATTTGTTAATGGTTCTACACATACGATTGATGTACAATCTGCAAGAAGGATCATTCTTGAACATTAATTTGCAAAATTCTGTTTCATAAAGAGAACGGCAGGAAGATCACTTGAACATAAACTGGCTAACTTCACAAACACACACAGCCAAAAAAAAAAAAAAAGTATCTGGATTTATCTAGACAGGATTGAATGTCACCGTTACCTCGGTTAGGAGGTGGAGGTGGTAGTGCCAGGACTTGTGATGGTAATGGAGTCACCGGCTTCTTTGCATAAGACCCTATAGGAGAAATTGTAGGGGGCAGAACACGCCCTTGCAGAGAAAATACAGGAAAAATGAAATAATCGGTACACAAAGTATAGAATAAGTGCATATTAAAACAAAAGAGATCCGTCACTGCCTACTTGTTCGTCCAGATGGCACAGGTAATGATGGTGAAGCTACAGGTGAAACTGGAATCCTTGACGGAGGAAAGGGCGAAGATGGAGAAACAGAAGGCCCTGCAATTTAGGAACTCGTCAGAAAAAAAAAAACAAAAAAAAATAAAAGAAGCTCAGTATCACAGCCAAGAAATCCTTGCATCATAAGCTCTTTGACCATTCTAGTACCTTGTTTCATTTGTGGAGGATTATGGTGCCTTTGCCAGTTTTTCCTGGGGACTAACGTTGAGGATTGTGAAGGAGCTGGTGGCTTTGCTGTGTCTTCATAGAAAATAAATGCAACAACAAAGTCCATTTAAATGTTCAACAAGATATTGTTAAAACTGACATCAATAATGCATGGCTAAGACAACTCCATAAACTTTAAAATATTGAACCTTGTTGGAAGGGAGTTGCAGGATGAAGCAGTGGGGGCGCAGGAACTGGGCTGGTGGCTATTGCCCTTGAATAATTGTGCTCATTAAATGAGATTGACGGTGAAGATGCAGGACGGTGAAACCACTTCCCAGGCAATGGTTTGGGAAATGACTTGGAAGGCGGAGTTGCAAAATGACCAGACTTAGTGGCTCTCTTTGTTGCTGGGGAAACAAGAGGCGAAGAAGCACCTGTAGAAAATTTTAATCGAAATGGCTCAGCATGGGTCCATAATTTTCCAATAAAAATAAAAGTTCAATATGAATAATACCTATACTCTGAGAACGGTTCATGGGCACCAAGTGGTTGGACGTTTCCTTTGGTGGAGTAGCAACTGATCTTCTACGTTGATCCTTAGTAGTGCTAGGGGGTGGAGCTGATATCGGGATTACAGCAGGCTCTGAAACATCATATTGGGACAGATCCAACCTAAGATCAATCGCAAAATTATCTAGGTGTTGATACTGCTCACTCTAACCTCTCAGTATAATTAGTATTTTTATTAATATATTTCTACCCTTACAACTTTAAAACCTTTTCCATTAACATTGCAGTTGCTAGCAAATATAGCATATTCACGTTCCGTCATCAATGTTTAAGTATCTTCAGGAAACTACGATGGTACATGATCCTCAAATGAATGGTTACATGAGTAAGTTTTCACATAATAAGTATCTGACCGGGGTATTGCTGGGTCTATGGATGGAAGCTTCCAAGAAATTTCCTTGGTGGTAAACCACCAAGAAGTTATGTTTTAACACAAACAAAAACAAAATTCAAATGGTAATAAAGGGAGGTAGAATAACATCAATATATTAATCGTTACCTGGATGAAGTGGCATTGTAACAGGGGAAATATCCGGTGCTCTACTATAAGTTCTTGATGGAATATGTGGAGAAAGCCTTAGCAAGGTCTTGGGTGGAGTTGCTAAATTACGCGGTGGCAATGCAGTTCGAGGGATTGATGGAATGGATTGAACTGGCCCGTCACTGGATTCTGATGCAGGAGCAGAACTCATAGAGGAATGTACAGTAGGTCCTGAATTGACAATTCATACTGTTTATCAAAAGATTCTTATAACCAAATGCAAATTAATAGTGCAACAGTGAACCGACATTACCATCCACCGGAGATGGTGGGCTTGGATTGCTGACTCTTGGTGCTTCTTCATGATAGGCAAAACCAGGTGCTCTCTTATTTTCAGGGCTTGCAGGAGAATTAGCTGGTGATCGAGCTATATCATACTCTGCAAGGGAAAATAAAGGCAATGGTGTCAAGAACTACGATAGCCCAAAACAAAACACCAAAACTATCCCAAATGGCCCTTGGCAAGCTTCTGTGATAGCCAGAAAAGCTAATGCTTAGTATCCCAGAATTTAGATGAGCAAGTGAAAACTAAATAAAAAGTTTTTGGTGGAAAGATAAAGGGAAGATACCATCTTGCAGAGGAGGTAAGCTTGGTCTTTGATGATAAACGAAACTAGGTGTTCTCCCTTTATCAGGAGGGCCTGATGGAAAGTTTGCTGGTGACCAAGCAACATCATTTCCTGCAAGAATGCCAAGAACATACAAAGTTAATGGTCAATGGTCTATAACCCAGGTGGGTAAGTGAAATCGCAATATTGAATGTGTATCTGATCTTGCTCTATGAATCTCATACGATAGAACAGACTTAAGCCAAATTACACTGTAGTACCAACTGTCCAGCCCACATCAATGTTCATTGTCATGCTCTTCTAATGTGTTATAGCATAAATTTTCTGCCCTTGTATTATTCAATAGTCGTTCATGTATAGAAAATAGAAAAAATGATTATATACACTTATTCCTCAATTAGAATTCATGAAAACTAGTGTTTATTATCTGATTGAAGTCTTTAAAGCTATAATTGGTCACGTATGGAAACTGAAAAATCTGCTCCGAGCTATAATATCATCTCATGAAAACCATAAAATCTTTCCAGATTCATTCTCTTGATACACATCTTGTTCAAGAGACCCTTGAATGTGTTTATACTTTTGGTATGGCTGCAAGAAAAGCTTTTTTTTTTTTTTTTTCACGAGCAACTCTCATTTGGCTCAATAATATGTCAATAAACAAACAAGCACAACACAAGCATTCTGGGTTTATTCTATCTGTTTACATCGAATTAACAAGTCATACGGATATTTTAATGTATAATATACATTGAGTAATATGTCAAATGATAAAAATAGCAAACACCAATAGATGTAACATAAGCCTCCATATAGCTTTTCATATCTCCTATTAGCAGCATCCCATGTAGGATTTGTTTACAATCACCATTACATTAAGTTTCCCATAAATTAAATGTTTATAAGTATCCAGTAATACTTTTGGTTTTCCATTATATAAAAGCAAGTATTTTTACCACAAAGTATTAACTATGAAGCATACATTCATAAGATTTTACACCCTCAAACATTTTTCTTTCATTATATAAAAGCACACATTTTTGCAAAAGTAAAAGACACATGCATTTCTACTTTCCACATGCATATGTCAATGCTTGCAAAATCTTTCATGCTTTTCATAATTATGCTTTAATTGTAAACCTACAGTGTGTTGAATATGTGGTGGATTACTCAATTTTCTTTTTTCTTTTTGAATCTATGTCAAAGAAAAAGCTCAAGTTTGATTTAGTATCCCAAGTGTCCGAGTTTTAAAGAAGAACAAACGAAAATTTGCTTTTTTCGGGGGAGGTTAGAAGAACATGATATATACTTAATAACAATTTGGCCATTTGGCCAAACCGGCTCATTTTATACACCTAAATTCAGTTTATATATTAAAGAACCATCTGGGTTCTTGGCGTCTCTATGTGGTAGGGGCTTGGTCAGTTGGTCCCGCCTGCATGGTTTTAATCTTAAAAATGAAGTTGCATGCCTTTTATTGGTGGTTCTCTCCTAAGTAGTAGGAGTTATACTGGATCAAAATGGATTGGAAAAAAAATCTAAATTGATCTCAAAGCGCTTGAGAGACCTAGTCATAATTCATAAACCATCAATAGTCACATGAAAGAGTTTAATTTGAATGAATTATAGGTCCTCAGCTAAGATTATGCCACCTCCAGCTACATCGCATTCAATGACAAAAGTAAAACCATTTCATACGTGAGAACAAGAGGATTGGCTAGGGAAGACCCATGAGACCAAAGGATTATGCACATATATTGCTTGATCCAACAAAAAGCCAATAGTTTTCACACACACCCAAAAAAAAAAAAAAGGAAAACAAACGAACAAACAAAAAACCAATAGGAAAAAAAAAGAAAATGGAGTAAGGACACATGATTTCATGGAGGAGAACTGTTGTAAACCATATTTCTTCTTGCTTGGATATTTGAGATATTATGAGGATATAAAGCTATGACCCAAGGCCCAAGATGCAATTCAAGATCCTGAATTTGGAACAATGTGAGCTTGAGGGAAACCTCAAGACCAAGAGCTTGCAACTATTGGAGCTCAAGAAGAATCATTCTCAAATATGGAAAAATCTAAACACAATCATTGAACAGCTAAATAATTTTGAATTCATTTCAATTTATTTAACTTAACCAAACATGATTCAAAAGACATAATAGTACCTTATAAGCAAAATAGGCAATAGACTAAAGAATTCTATCAGATAAGATATTCAATAGGAAGATTATTTGATGTAAATTCATTTGGCAAAAACAAAGAAATGAAAATAATGAAATAAGCAAAAGATTAATTTTCTCCTAGAAAAAATTCTCTAAATTAATGAATTGTCTGTCCTAATGGCCAATGGCCTTATTTATAGTAAACAAGAATTGTAAACTGAATACAAGAATAGAAAGTACCAAGTGCTAAAAGGAACCAAAACATGGGTTGAAAATATTAGGAAATAATAATAGGCACATTTAGACACCTAAACTATTGTGTGTCCCCACATCAATATTCCTCACAAACAAATCGTGCAATGATAAGACTTAAGAGTTCTTGGCTCAACCTAAGCAATCTTTCATAAATACACAGCAGTAATTGAAAAAAAAAAAAAAAAATCATGGGAAATCTCATTAGCAGAAAGGCAAACCAATGAGGCAAAGTACAAGGACCCACTGAAACCTAGGAGTAAGGATTAAAAGAATCACAATCAAGTCTTATCAACCCTGGTTGGCCTGAGCAGCACTATCAGGAGGTTGCTTCTCAGATTCATTGCCTTCCTATCCATGCCAAATCTAGTAGATATTAGAAAGGGCAACCAAGGATCGAAAATTCGATTTCGACTTGACTTTAGTTACTTGAAAATTGGAATTAATTCGAAGAAGTTTAATTCGACATGAAGAATTTTTGTAAAAATTCGCTAATTTAGAAAAGTTTAGAGAATTTTTGCATATATGCTTAAATATCTAGATTTATTGTGGTATAAGCTAAAAACTAATATAAATAGACACTTTTAATACATAAAAATATCAATAAGTAACCTAACAAAATTAATCTTGTTAAGTGGGTTGATGCATTTGAAATGGTGGCTTTTGGTCTTAATTCATTTTCTTTGTTTTGAAATTTAATTTTGTGGTGGCTTACTTCTCAAGAATATACTTTCCTAGTTTGAATTTCACCATGCTTAATTTATTAGTTTATTATTTAAATGTATCATTTTTTAATCTTGTTTTATAAGAGTTAACTAAAAAAAGATGGCTTTGGGACTCTTTTAATTTATTTTTAAGTTTTTATCTTTATCAACTTTATTTATTTATTTATTTATTTTTGCTTCTTTTCTTCTCTTTTTGGTAAAACATATCCCATAAATTACATAATTTGTTAGCTTGTTAAATTATTTTTTTAAATTTATATTGCTATGTTGGTTGATGAAATTGAAAATAATACATAATTATTAGTATTTTTTTTGTTTTCTATTGATGAAATAACATTTTTTTTATTTCTATGTCGAATTTCATTGAATTTTATAGAAAATTGTCAAATTTTATCGAATTTTTTGTCGATTTTTTGCATTTTTTAATTGAAAAATAGAAATTTTATTGAATTTTGCCAAATTTTTTGAATTTTATCAAATTATTTCGGCAAATTTCAGCATTTTTTATTTTACATCCACTTCACACTTTGGTGGTAAAAAAAAGGGAAAAAATTCGTAGAAGTTCGCCGAATTTCGGAGAATTTTTTAACCATGAGGGCAACAACACCCACAAATTTCTTAAAGCCACTATGAAGAAATGACAAATATCCACACCCCAATTTTCGGCACGTAAGCACCATCATAGCTTGGAAAGGACTGCAAAATGGCCACTTTCATCCTAACACACAATGGTCACCAGTATGTTGCCAGAAATATAAGAATGATTAGTTAAATGCAGCTCAGCCATGGCAAGGCAGGACTCCTTTGGACGTTCAACCTATCTCTCATGACCTAAATTCCACAACTTGAGTTTACTATTCTCAGCATAAAGTGACGTGTGAACCAAAGCATTCTTTTCAAGTTACAAGGTTTAGAAGAACATGAACACTATATGCACAAAAGGGAACACTGCCATAGCGGTTAAAGCAAGACATGCTTTTCCAGCAACCAAATCAGCAATAAGAGTAATTCCTCTGAGATAGACAAAATTTAGATCTTACTGAACCCCTTCAATTCTTTACAATCTCGAGTACCCATATTTTAAGGACTCTTGGTTAGTGCTCACTCACAGTGGGGATCTAAATGCCTATAATCTACAAACATTAGAGTTATATACATCATTCCTAAAAAAATTCCATATATCTCTACAAGAGTCAAATATGGACAGGAATTGAGCCTAAGATCAAGACCAAAAGGGAACACTTCCTTCAAGATAAGACCATTATTGATAAGAGAAATTTGCATCAATGGATGAGGTTCTATTCCTCCCCGCAAAACACACCCATTATTTGATATATATATATAAGGAAACCAAGATCCAATATGAAGGAGACGACCCACTTGGGGATGAGTGGGAACAGAGCATAGCATAATAACAGGGACTTGATGAAGATATGAAAAAGGGAAAACAGTTGGGCGACATTTTAAATTTCAATTTAATAACTTCCTGATCATTTTGAACTCAAACTTGTACAATTGTTGGTAATCACTAAGGTTGTTCATCAGATAAAGCAATGACCAATCATATCATTGCAATTCACTACTTGTGCAGTCACGCAATCGGGTAATTTGATTCCCAAAATAAAAAAAAGTTCCTTCCAGCCTAAATTACTATTCTAGAGGAAGCCACGGCCCACTGTCAAAACAATAACTACTTATGGACATAACATAAAAGTAGCCCAAATTTTGATGGATTATATTTAAGGGAGATAGCTAATGGTCATTGAAATAAATGAAGCTCACTGTGAAAGAAGTAATGGAATCTAGGAATCTAAGAATCTAAGTCGAAAATATGCAGTGAAATGGTATTGTTTATATAACTTAAACAAAAAAAAACTTATATTCCTGGTTCTAATTCCAAGTTTAATAAACATATAACTCAAATCATTTCCCCAAATTGCATAAATCACAACATTGGTGAAAGAACCCAGATCTCTAAATTGTTGCAAATCACCAAAAACAGGACATCCAAGATGAAATTCTTCAACTAATGATATGGGTAAACTAAAACTAAAAAAATAATAAACTAATTAAAACATTTAAGAAGTCGAGAAGTACCTGCGGATCCATGAATTATCGAAGCGCAGACAAGGATGCAAACTTCTAAGATCAGAAGAAACACTTGCATCTTTATTCCATAGAAAGAATCCATGGATCGAAAGTAGAACTCTCACAACCACCACCCAATTCAAACAGTGAAAAAAGAAGAAGAAAGGAAGAAAACCCAAAAATTCATGAAAAAAATACTAAGAGATGGATAGTCTTGAAGAAAGAACAAAAGGGTAGTTAAATTAAACAAGACCCACAAATAGTATGAGCAAAGTAATGAAAAAGGAGTTTAATGGAAACCCAAGAAAAGGCATGAAATGAAGAATCCAAGATTCTGTTATTGATAAGAAAAAAAAAAAAAAAAAAGAGCTATTAAATTTGCAGAGCTCTGAGGCTGCCATTTAAGAAAGAAGACGGCCGTTTTAAGTTTCTACTGTCAGGAGTTAGTAAAAGCAATTAAAACTCTATAATAAAATAACAAACAAAAGAAGAAGAAGAAGACGAAGAAGAAGAAAGAGAGGAACATAAGTGCAAAGAACTCATGCAGTTGAAAATATTAGACAAGGGTGGATGAATCATAAACCCACTTAAGCCTAATTGGTGGAGAAAGCAAGTAAAAGACGGATTGCTTAGGAGTGGAATCAAAGGGTATGAGAAAAGAAATATATATATTATATTATTATTTTTTTTTGTAGATTTGATGAGAGAGGACTGAGATTTAGACCTGCTAGTTGAAATTTTTTTCTGGGTCTGCTTTGATGGATTCTTGACTTCTGTTCCTGCCACTTGATTTCTTTTAATGATGCTTTTAACAAGGTTAATGACCACTGAGAACCGTGTGACTGTTTGGTCAGAACCAGAATCTTTTTAATCTTTTAATCTTCAATCTTTTTGGGTAATTAATAATAGTGCTCATGATATTATTATTTTACTATCCTTTTGGATATCTGGGCATTTAAGAAAGATGTCAAGTGCACTCTAAGAAAGGGTCTACTACCTTCTTGATATCAGGACACATGGAAGGCATTGATATGATCCAGCCAACTGAGTTCTCTATTTCCAAATGATTTGACATTTTTTTTATTTTTTTCTTTCAAAAGGAAAAATCATTCTATTAAATAGAGTGCAACAAATTCAACAAAAATAAATAAAAATAGAGTGCAAAAAAACGCCACCAGGGGCGAAAAACAATCACAAACTGTCAGCATCCAACAACCAGATAGGAAGACAACACTCCCAAGAGAAATTAGAAATCTGCTCCATTCCCAACCCAGCAAGTTTGTGAGCTATAAAATTCTCCAACCTAGGAGTGCAGGCAAAATGAAAATGGGTACCAGTCTCCCTAAGAGAGAGGATATCGAAAACCACCGGTTCAATACTGGCAATTGACAAGGAAGAATCTGAAAGACAGTTAATAACCGCCAAACAGTCCAAAAAAATCGTAATATCAGAGTTTGAGATTTGGGTGGACTCTAATGCACAGAAGTTCTATTATATATAGGATGGCTAGGTTCATTCAACGAGTTATTTCTATTTGTGTATAATTTTCTAGTGTATTAGTTTCTTAATTTAAATTAAAATTTTTTCTAATTTGTGTTAGAAATTAATTGGTATTAAAAACTAACTCTAACACTTTTTACTATATAAATCATTATCGGGTTGTCTGATAAGAGTGTGAGAATTTAAGATTTGTGTGAGAGTACTTTGTGAGTTGAGAGAATTTGTTTTAGATCTTATTATAGGTTGTAACTTATTTGCATTCTCTCATTAGTAGATTGATTCTCATCTATATTCACCGAATCACGTAAATTTGTATGTTTTTTTTTTGTTTGATTTTGCATTCGATCGATTGTTTAGATTCGTGCATTTGTTATTTGTCTTCCGCTTTCGCTGTGTACAACAAATTGGTATCAGAGTTTTGGTTCGAGAAGTTGTCGTTGTGGGTATCGAAGTCACGCTACTGCATTTAGAAAATTCTTGTCGAAGTTGTTGTTTTTGTGATCTGCAAGTTGGAGTGTTTTGCTAGGTTGTGGGTCGTTTTGGCATCGTTGCTACTTGCAACACGTTGGATATAAGAAATCAACACCCACGTCCAATTTTTGGGTTTTGTACAAAACATGTAAGAAATTTGACGTCAGTATTGAGTTCGATTTTTTGGGCGTTTGGCTATTTGTTCTCTGTGTTGAGATTACTAGGGCAAGTAATATTACGTGTGTATTGAATGCAAAGTTTGAGGTGAAAAAATTTGATGACAAGAATGATTTTGGCATGTGGCAAGTGCAAGTTAAAAACATCTTGATACAGCAACGGTTATATAAGGCTTTGAAGGGTCCAAGTGGAAGACCAACAGATATGTCAGATGAAGATTGAGCAGAGTTTGATATGCAAGCATGCAGTACTATTAGACTGTGTTTGACAAGGGAGCTCACGAACGGTGTCAGACACGAGAAATCTATGACATCACTCTGGTCTAAGTTGAAAAGCCTATATATGACTAAGTCTCACACAAATA
Source organism: Paratinospora sagittata (assembly GCA_035771175.1). Classification (NCBI taxonomy): domain Eukaryota; kingdom Viridiplantae; phylum Streptophyta; class Magnoliopsida; order Ranunculales; family Menispermaceae; genus Paratinospora; species Paratinospora sagittata. The sequence goes on along the minus strand of CM069611.1, from coordinate 5,513,228 downwards.
GGTTGTATATAAAAAACAAGTTGTACATGTTCCAGATCAAAGCAGGTACAACTATGAATGAGCACCTTAATGAATTTAAAGGAATCGTTGTCGATCTGTTAAATATTGGTGAGAAGGTGGATGATGAAGATAAGGCTCTACTCCTTATTTGTTCTCCCCCTGAGTCATATGAGCACTTGCCCACTACGTTGCTTTATGGGAAGGAAACTCTTAATTTTGATAATGTCTTGACTCCACTTCTTTCGAATGAGATAACGAAGAAGTCTCTAGTCAATGATCCTCAGGCGGAGGGTTTAGTTGTAAGGGGTAGATCAGAACAGAGGCAATCTGGTGAGTATGGTAAAACTCGATTCAAATCGAGAGGAAAATATTCAAAAAGATGGAATTTGTCAATGCGCATTTTGTCACTAGAAAAGGCATTGGAATAAGGATTGTCTGAAGATATAGAAGAAAAGCAATGCCAGTACGAATGTTGAGGATGATACAGGTTCTGATTATGTTTTAAGTTGTTCATCGTTAGTATGTCGATCTGATGAATGGATCTTAGATTCGGGTTGTACTAACAAAGATTGGTTTTCCAATCTTAAGGAGTGTGATAGTGGTTTCGTTTTTATGGGTAATAACAATACCTGTAAAACCAAAGGGATAGGTACAATCAAGTTGAAGTTGCGTGATGGAACACTCAGAGATTTGACAAAAGTAAGGTATGTGCCAGATTTGAAGAAGAGTATCATCTTTGTGGGTGCATTGGAATCTAAGGGCTTCAAAGCCACCATTGAAACAGGTGTTCTGAAGATTGTGCGGGGTGCATTGGTGGTGATGAAAGGAATTAGGAAGAATAACTTGTCTTAGGCCCCAAGATGGGTGCATTTGTCTTGTAAGATTTCCATTGATTTTGACCTGATATTTAACATAAGATATGCACATGAATATCCATTTTTGCCACTTTGGTGAGAATCCCATACGCTCCAGAATGAAAATGACAAAACGTCACTCTAATCTGTCATAAGCCTTTGACATATCCATTTTTATAGCAGCTTCTATAAAAATATAGAAGGATTTCGTGGGCTATGAGAATATTATCCACTATTTGATGGCCCTGGATAAAAGCATATTGAAATTGACTGATAAGTTTTGGGAGGACCACCTTCAACCTGTTGGCCAACACTTTGCTAATGATTTTGTATGCTCTATTACACAGACTGATTGGTCTCAATTCCCCAATCTTAGTTGGCTTCTTAACTTTGGGAATTATAGCAATATGGGTGAGGTTCAGAGTAGGATCAAGAGAGAAATTCTCAAAGAAATCCTTGGTAGTTTGCATAACTGAATCTTGAGTGACACTCCAAAACTCTTGGAAGAAACCCGCAGTTAGACCATCGGGGCCCGGAGCTTTCAATGGATGCATATAAAAAAAATCACTAGAGACTTCTTCCCTGTCAATTGGATGGTCAAGCCATAAGATGTCCTCCCTACTTAACCAATTAGGGACTAGCTAGGAATCAATGCCATCAACAGCAGTTGCACTTGTTTGATAAATCTGAGAAAATAATCACCAAACAATGAGCATAGACTATCTAGGTCTTCCACCCAGTCACCATTACCACTAAACAGGCTATTAATGCGGTTGATTCTTCTTGTTACATTCACTTTTGCATGAAAGTACCCTGAGTTTTTATCCCTATTATGAATCCAATCAATTTGAGCACGAGACCTCCAATACTCCTCTTCTCGTAAATGGGCCTTCTTCAGTGTCGCTTCCAGCTCATGAATTTCTCTAATATTTGGGTTTTGCTTCTGGAGATGATTTGTTAGAGCTTTTTCACACTAATCCCTTAGCCATTTAGAATTGGCCTGAGGAGAAGCCCTCCTCCGCTGAGATAGCTTTCTACCCGTCTCCAAAATTTTGCTAACTAAGGAATTGTTCTGGACTGAATCAACATTACTATTCCAACAATTCTCAATAATAGACCGACACTTTTCAAATGTAGCCCACATATGATCATACCTGAAAGAACTGGTGATATTTCTTTCTTCTTAGAGCGAAGAGAGGTAGATAACAAAATTGCAGCATGATTTGACCCCAGGGTTTGGAAAATTATGCAACAGCGCATTGGGGTACTTGTCTAACCACTGATGACTTACCAGGCAACGGTCAACCCTTTCCATCACCAAGCAACGGTAAATTTTTAGCCTTGCGGGATGATTTACCAGCGCATTGGACCTGCTTCCACCACCCCTACAGTCTGATTCTGGTTTGTTTTGTATCTTTTCAGTCTTGAAGAGGATAGTTTTTGGGTAGGTAAAGGCATATTAGGAAAATTACATTAAGGGTCAGGAAGCTATTGTAAGGGTAGTGAAGGACACGGTGGAGGTGGTGCTGGGAGAGGAAATGGTTTGGAAATGCTTTCATTTAGACTTCTCTTTGTTTGTGCCTGGGCTAGAGGTTGGGTTTGTATGGGACTTAAAAGAAGGTTGAGTTGATCTTGTGAGGCAATAATTTGATTCTAGCTGGGTCTTCTTGTTGGGTCGTGTGAGAAAACAATTGGGGATTGAGACTTGGTTTGTTGACTGCACCTCCACGTCAACAAGCTGGCAGGTTTTACTCTTCAGCATAAGATCTAAGATTTGACAGATTTGGGCGATTGAAAGCAGAATGTTGGCTGGTAGGACATACGCCATCATGACTTGGTGTTTCCACTGATTCAGTTGGTGAAATGTCAAAAAAGCCTTTTACCACTCCTTCGCCGACGGCAACCTTACCGGAGATTCCGACCTTGTACATGAGGGGATACCCAAAACTCTCTTCACCGTGAAAATATTTGTTGCTTGATTTTGGTTTCTTAGGAGAATAAATTGCTCTCAACCAGTCACCATGTGGAGCATTGCACTCTTGACCGTTCCCTCATTGCTTTTAGCAAACTTGCAAAACGAACCTTCATGATCATCTCTCCCACAGGCCACAACCATGGCAAAAAATTGGAAGACTCTCATATCTAAGCCATGTCCACGACTTGGCGCCTTCGTTGTTGATTATTAAGCCACGCACCAGTGGTTTGTTAATCATCACTCTGATACGGGCTCTTAAAAACTTCTTCTGTTTAACCCCTTCTCGTTTAAAATCTTTTTCCACTTTGATTACCTTGCCCATTCTTTGTCCTAGTAGTCTTAGCACACTTGCACCTCTACAGTCTAGCAGAAGACTGTGGAACTGCACCCAAAAACAACAGGATTCAAACGAGAGTTCTTTTGTATTGATCGATGGACTCCATGCTTTCATGAGAAAAACACGGTCATCATACAACCAAGGCCCATTCTTCATTGCCATCTCATCCTCAAAGAAGACCTCGAACAAATTTGGTTCAACTTCCACAAACTTCACCTCCTTGTTTAGAGCCCATGAATTTAGGAAACTCCCTCTTAGACCTGCTCTGCTAAACCTCTTCATAATAAGTAGTTTCCCCAGAATACTCAGTCGACTAGCCTTAATACTGTGTTCCTTTAGTTCCACCGGAATGGAAAATTCCTTAGCTTCATCCCCTGTAAGGGAGAAGGTACTTAGAATATTCTCTAACTCCGACTCCATGGAGAGAAGTCTTAGAGAAATAGGAAGCTCAAAATCAAGCAGAGATCTGCAACACCTTCTTTGCAAGAAGAAACAACTATCTTCCTTCAAATGATTTGACTTGAATGTGACCATCTTTTATGATCATTACGAGTCGTGGAAATTGGGTCCTCCAGACTTTTTTAAGGCCATTTTTGGAGCAATTTAGCAAGATGAATTCAATTCAATAGATCACCATTGGCTTGATCATGAAAACAAGGTCCTATATCATTATTGGGGCATGTTTAATTTAGCATTCACAAAGTGCTTTTAAACTAAGCAGATCGAACCAATAGGGGCGTAAGCCAACTCGACCAAGCTGATCGAATTGAATAAAAGCTGGTTGGATTGAGTTGGTATCAATATTTTGGTTGGGTTGGGTTGGGTTGGGGTTTGGCACCAAATCAATCCAATCCAACTCGATTCAACCCAAATACGCCTAATGATATTCATAAACTTTAATAATTATTTTTATAAGATAATATTATTGTGTTATAATTAAAATGAAGCTCCTATAATTTATTTCTTCTTTAATATCAATTATTACTTTGTATTGACGGCTTAATTACTTAAAATTAAATTAGAAAGTTTTATTATAACCTTTATTTATATAATAAGATATATTATTAATGAAGTGTTTTCAATTATGACTTTACTCTCATATTGTTTAAGCTAATTCATACTAAGGCCAACGCCAAGGTATTTAATCATAAATACCTAAGGCCAGTTCAATGCATAAAATCCGTGCTCATGATCATAAACACAATGCACATATATAATATAATGCATCTCATTCAATAATACAATTTCATATATATACAATGCTATACATGGAGAAGTAAGGTGAGAAATACTCACAATACAAAAGTTCGCGTAAGTCCACAACATTTTATATTTAGCCAATTCACCACTGTTGACAGCAAATCATCAACACTTTATTTGTTATCCAATTCTCATATCATTATTCAACATTCTGTGATTCACATTGCCAAACACCAATTTCTGTCACATAAATGATATCAATTAATCATTAATTAATCACAACAAACCAATTAACCCGTTTACCTTAGCATTTACATTTCCAGCACATGAATAATTAATCACTAATTCAACCAAAATGTACTGGTAAGCATCTTACCAAATCAGTCTCAAATCTGAGATTTTTCCAACAACTTGTATACATCATTAACTCAGAATTTCACATACTTTGCACTCCAATCTTTGTAATTTATCATCACAGAATAGTCAAGACCAATTTCCAATCATAAAACACTACAATTTCAGTCACTAAAATGGGTTCTAACACCCTTGTTCATCCATGTTTGGAATATCCAAATCAATGATAAAATTGTAGTGAATTGAGCCTCAATTAATTTACCCAGCAACAAGGAATTCTCTCTAATTGTTTCAACCAATAATTTACCATTTCAGCAAGTCAAATACATTAAATTACTACCATTCAATCACTGAAACTTAAATGAATTTATCATTAGAAAACTTACCCATAATCCAGGAATCAAACCCCAATTTCAATCCAAACTCATCACTTTCCAGTTTCAAACTAGTCATGGAAAGTTGTCGCATGTCACATATAAGGTATAAAATGAAGAGGAGAGTTTGAATATGAAACTTTCACATCTAAGAATATGGATCTCACCTTCATTTGGAGCTCCAAAATCTCCTTCTTCCTCAACCGTATTCTCAATTTCTCTCCAGCTCAATATTCAGTTATGCAACGTCACTTGCACATTTCAGCCACTAAACAACTCATGCCAACAAGCTACTAGGTGTCTAAATGAGTTCATGGTGGCTGAATTTGATTAAGACACCTATTACATAGCATGCACAAACCGCCTTATTTATTTAATTTCCATTCATTCCACTATTCATTCATTTAATGAGCATGTGAATATCTTAGATTAATTTCCTAATTGACCATAACACATGTAATTTAACACCTAATTGATCATAACACATGATTATTTCATGTATTAGACCATTATACAATAATACAGATCAAACACACAAATTTATTAAAATACCTTGTACACACAGTATACGAGTATTATACACATCGACTACGTGTACAAGACCTCGTATTGGCAGTCCACGTCATCATGATGTCAGGTGCGAAAAGTGAGTCGTTACAAACACTTTTAAAAGAAATGGACTACTCTCAACATGATTTGGAGTAGGGACAAATATGCCATCTTATCTTAGCAAAAGAATGGTTATAATTTGAAGCTATCACCTTCAAGTTACAATAGAGTAACCTCAATTGTGTTATTACTGGAAAAATAGGCTTCTTTGGAGAAAACCAAAAAAAAAAAAAAAAGAGTAGAAGAAAGATATGCAATTAAACAACAAACAAAAAAACCATCTTTTTCTAAAAACTATGGGGGAGGTTTAACCTCCTTAAATCCAATATATGGTGTTACATTTCTTCAATTCATGCGTAGAGCTAAGAGCAATTTTTTAAGTCAATTTTATTTCCAAAATCACTTAATTCAATCATAGTATGTCACGACTCACTATCTGTGACATCATGACAGGCACGGAACCCCGGGTATATCCTTCCTCGATATACACGGCGTCTCGATAAGCCTTCTAACCACATACCAAAATTCCAAAAACAACATCAATCACATGGACATAAATAAGATCATCAATATAGTACATACCCAAAATGACAACCAGAAAATTCCGCAAAGTCCGTAATGTTCAAAAGTACAAAATTATACCTAACCACAAATACAAACTCATCTAAATGTTAAGTATAAACATTAGGTGTTATTTAGTACAATTTATCAAAATACAATTAAACGTACTAACACCTACATCACAAAGGTATGGGAAACGCTCCGTAGCTAAGCTTTCCCTTTCTCATTCCTATCCGATCCTGAAAAGATAGGGATGAGGAGTGAGCTACAACAAGCTTAGTGAATGTCCTCTACAAGTGACAACATATATATTCATTTAAATAAAACATTGCTAGATCATTAAAAATAGTTTAAATAGCATGGTGACACACAATATTACATACATGTCAAATATAATGCATCATGTCATAACCAAAACAATGCATATCATTAAACATGCATATGCAATCATAGACACCTCCCGAGTAAGTGTCAATTCAAAGGCCGGAGTGCGCAACACCCCTTGCCCGATCGACCTCTTACTCGTAATCTAATAGGATTTCTGGGGTTGTGTAGCTAATAAGATTACCCCAACGAGACATATACTATGTCTAGGCGATCTTATCTACACAAGCCATAAAACCCTCTGCAAGGTCCACAACTGGGGATCACCATCCAGCCTCAATGGAATTCCCTAAAAGAAAATCTCATGCTAGGAGATCCAACCCACATTGCTTTCCCAATTGACTATGCTCAAATACATTTCATAAACCATTAAGTCATGCATACTATATTAGATAAGCATTTAAAGACTCATTTATACTACAATGTCACATATAGAAATCACAAGTAAAGAAACACTCACAACTTGATTGGCTAGACTTGGCCAATCCAATTCCAACCACAAGAAAGCACTAGAATGCCACAATCACATCAATGCATCTCAATATACGTAGAGCTAACTATACGCTTGATAATACACGTCTTTTATATGTATGAGCCAAATATACGTGTGTATGAGTAGTAAAGAAGATGATACCTATGGGATCATCTTATATGGGTGCTTACAAGTTAAACATTGGAGCTGATTTAAATTATGAGGTTGGTTACTTAAATATGTGGATTGAGTGTATCGAAGAAGAAAAAAGATGACTAAAGTACTGTTCATTTGCGGGTACTGTTCACCAAACAGTATCGTGAACAGTACTCGTATGTAATAATAATAATAATAAAGAAATAAAAAAAACGAAAGAAGTTGTAGAACGGAAGACCGAGAAGAAGGAGAAGAAGAAAAAGGAGAAACGCGGGATTCGTGTCAAATTTGGATCTACGGTAAGTGATTTTTACTCTCTTTCTTCGTGAAATTACTATCTAAGCTAGATGTAACGAGTCTAGCGAAGTAATTTTAGCTGTGGGAGCAGTTTTACAGCGTTTTTAGAAATTGAGGTTTTGACCCAATGTGAATGAAAATCCACTAGAAAGGTAGAAAAACACTCCTTAGATGGTAGGGACCCCGAATATGTGGTTAGATTTCATTTCATGATTTTTGGAGACCATTTGACAATTTTAATACAAATTACATGTTTTGAATGAATAGTGATATAAATAGTACTGTGAACAGTGATAGGAATAGTGAACAGTGATGTGAATAGTGAACAGTGATGTAATAGTGAACAGTGATATGAACAGTAAATAGTGATGTAAACAGTGAACAGTGATGTAAATAGTAATATAAACAGTGATGTGGATAGTACTGTGAACAGTGATGTGAACAGTGATGTGCATCCAATGAAACTCCGGTTTGAGATCATAGAATCGTAGAGAACTGAATTCCGGACGTTTCAATACTAGGATCGTGATTTTTGAATATGATTTGATAGTTTTAGTAACTAAGTATATGGTGTCGTGAAAATATGATTTGGAAATCTATTTTCACTATTCTTTCTTGTGAAAATATCACCACAGAAACGATATAGTAGTTTCTTCAACTGCTTATGAGTCCTAAATGGATTTGTTATTCGTGATTTGAAGTGAGTTGAGAAATTAAAGATGTAAATAGATATGAATACATGAAATTGAATTATGGAGTGATTATGACAGGTTAAATTCGTTGGATTTAACTTGGAGCTGGACTCGAAAACGACGATGATTGGGTTTAAGTTGTACGTGTTGTACTGTGAGTATAGTTTTCTTGATTTGGTTCTTGTATGGCGTTGTACGAATATAAAATGTTTAATTATATGCATGTTATATTTATATATAATGCATTGAGTTTTATGGATCATGCAAACTGATTTTAGCAATTGGAGTTTGTAATGATGTCATTTCGTTAGGAATTAGACCCGAATGAGGTTTTGCGAGTCCTCATTGTCAGTAGGTCTGTCCTAACAAGGGTTGCGATCCTTGAAATGACTGTGAATTGGGTAATGAGAGGCTGTGACTACCTTGTAACGGTCATACAAGGGTTAGACTCGCTCTCTTGCCTTGCGGAGGAGGGAGATTGTGCATTGTGTTATTATATTGTAAACTCATACAATTTATGTTGTTGACATGTATAATATATTCGTTGAATGATGCATGTGTTGAATAAGTGTTTGAAATGATTTTAAATGTCATATTTCTCTAAATGTATATAATTGTCATCTCAAGAACTATATTCACTGAGCTGTTGTTTGCTCACCCCATTTCCTCCAATATTTCAGGTATTGAGTCGAAGGGAAAAGGAAACTTCGTGAGTGATAATCACTTGAGCCTTCGTCTGGCATGTGTATGTACGCTTGGAGGAAATAGCTTATATTGTTAGTTTGATATGTATACTTATCACACATTATATATATATATATGTGGGCATATATATAGCTTAATATATTGGATGATGAAATGAAAATGTGATGTGTGAATGAATGGAATGATTATAGAGATCTATATTGGATCTGATTTGTGGTATATTAGAAAAAAAAATTCTGTAAATGTTGGGGAGGATTGTGAGACTACGTGAAGGCTGACAATGTATTATATACTGTATATGGATATGTACAGTGTATAGTACACTGTGCCGGTCATGATGTCATCGTGACAATATTGGTATCAGAGCTTAAGTTTAAAATTCGTAAAAAAGATAAAAACTTTATGATATTATGATTGTTTATATGGGTATACATATGGGTAGTCCTATTATGTTGAGCCTAATCCAATATGTTATCTTGACTGAGAATCACCTGTGTCGGTGAATTTTAGATTTGAAAACGAATAGTCAAGATTAACAATGGAAATTGCTGATCAAGAAAGGATCAGAAGGCTGAAAGAAAAAGAATTGGATGTAGTCCAGTGATAATAAAGTACATAGTTTCTATATGGCTAGTAACTACCCAACAACAACGAAATGCACAGCTTATGAGCTTGTGGCAAAGTTGTAATTTGAGAAAGACAGAGGCTTGAACCATTGATAGCTCCCAATTTGGATGTTAATGGTGTGAGTACTTCTATAAAACCATATATAGTTGAGACTGAAGTCAAAATAAAATAAATAGAAGGTCTCAATGGTAAGCCAGATGGAATGGAAAGATATGTGAAAGTTATGAAAACTTTCAGGAGAAGAGACTTTCTTATCTTAACTGGCAGTCTAATAGTAGACGAAGTAAAGAATTTGTCACTCTGAGTGGAGACCATCTTAGAGAATGATTAAGTCTCTGAAAATGATAAAGCAAGTTAGCTAAGTTAAAGCAAAACTGATGATAAGAAATGATAGAAAATTGGGTTAAGGACTCCTGAGATGATTAAGACATGAGATTAATTAAAGAAGCTATTTTATAAAGGCTTCTATCATCATGCTGACATTGATGTAAGGCATGAGAAAGTTTATCTTGTTACAATGTAGTGACATGCCTAACCATAAATACAAACATGAATTCAATAGACTGGTATAGTTTATTTTTGGAATGATCACTAAGGATATTTTGAGAATGATAAGGATCTAGAATAAATTTTAGGATCCTATACAGCAGGTTTGATAATTGTTGGGTTATAATTATATACGCAAGTTGTGAGGTAGCCTATAAATTTTGGGTTACCCAAAGCTGTGGTGAAATTGTTAACACCAGCAATAGTGCGATAACTTTTACCGCCATTTGAAGCCGAGTCATCACCACCAGTCTTAGGTAAAAAGAGAAATAAGTAATGTAATGAAATGTTGGGGCAATAATATGAAATTCACGATGAGTTAAACATTGAGTAAGGTTGAGATTTTGGCAGTATTCGTGACTCTAATTTTGTTAGTACCTGACCCAATAATAATGGGAAAAAGGGAAGCGATATGAAAAACCAGAAGTGGTTTCCATTGCCTGAGCAGGAGTCACAGACTGAATAAATTGTATCTCAACCGATAAAAAAAAAAGACACGGGATGTGTTAATCTTCAGTTAGTCGATATGGAATGCCCCAAGATTTTTATCAATGTGACTCCACCAGATTTTAGAGAATAAATGCAAGTAAATACAAGACCAAATCCAAAAATTAGTAAGACATTGATAACAGGTATGATCAACATTTTGTTATTGTGTATATTCTGATGTATTGTTGGATCTACCTGGTCCTTTATCTCTGGTGATATGGTAGACAGATTGTATTATCTTATGTTATAATAATGCATAATTGATTGTGAGTATGCCTACAGGAGAAAGAATCTACCATGATATGTTTAGCAAATAATATGTGGAATAAAGATGAGGGTCATCAAGTAAGTATGAACTTTAGAATATGAATTTCTTGGAATTGGATGCTTTGTTGGGTATGATTGGCAGGTCACCTCTCATGCCAGGTGGAGCGTCTCTCTGAAAAGAAGTACTATTCTGAATAAGTGAAAAATCCTCATTTTGAATTTTGAGAAATTTATAACCTCAAAATCTTCTATCTAAAAGAGAAGATAGTTATTGACGAGGAAATGGAGCATATGGCTAGTACAAAGCCATTTAGAGTAATGTACTAAGACATGCAGTTGATTAAAACTCCTGTGGTGAGCTGGTATATTGGAGTATTCTCTGATGAATTATGCAAATTGCCACCTGGACAGGAGATTGATAGCATATAAAATTGATGCCAGTATAATATGTATCTTCATTCCTTCATATAAAGAGTACCTGAGAAATTGTGAGGATTTAAGGTGTAGGTAAATGTGTTAATGAACAAAAGATTTATTATCCTTGATATGTTACCTTGGAGAACATTTGTGATAAGATGGAAAGAAGGTATAGTGAAACATGTTTAAGTATGAATTATTGTTAACTGAGCAGGGTAACAATAAAGAATGAATATCATTTACCATGGATAGATGGTCGAATTCGATTAACTAAATGGAGCCAAATTTCTTTAAGATCATTTTGAGATCTAGGCACCATCAGTTAAGAATTCGAGAAAAGGATGTAATGCAAACTATTTGAAGACAAGATATGGATGAGTAATGTGTCAATCACGTTTCAGGATTGATGCAATGGGTATATAAACCATATCTTGATTATTACATAGTCTTTGATGATGATTTGTGCAATTGTCTCAAGAAATGAGAGGAGCATGAATAGCACCTCAGAATTATCTGGTAGTCACTGAGAGAGCACCGATTGTGTCACGAACGCCCCTGACGTAGGCTGACGTCATGACCGGCACAGTGTACTATACACTGTACATACCCATATACAGTATATAATACACTGTCAGCCTTCGCGTAGTCTCACAATCAATCCCAAAATTTATAGTAATTTTTTTTGTCAATATACCACAAATCACATCCAATATAGATCTCTATAATCATTCCCTTCCTTCACACATCACATTTTCATTTCATCATCCAATATATTAAACTATCTATGCCTACACATCCCATCTAGATGATAATACATATATATATAATGTGTGATAAGTATACATATCAAAATAACAAAAACATAATCTATTTCCTCCAAACATACATACACATACCAGACGAAGGCTCACGTGAGTATCACTCACGAAATTTTCTTTTTTCCTTCGACTCAATACCTGAAATATTGGAGGAAATGGGGTGAGCAAACAACAGCTCAGTGAATATAGTTCTTGAGATGACAATTATATACATTTAGAGAAATATGACATTTAAAATCATTTCAAACACTTATGCAACACATGCATCATTCAACGAATATATTATACATGTCAACAACATAAATTTCATGAGTTTTCAATAACATAATGCACAATCTCCCTCCTCCGCAAGGCAAGAGAGCGGGTCTAACCCTTGTATGGTCGTACAAGGTAGACACAGTCTCTCATCACCCAATTCACAGTCATTTCAAGGATCGCAACCCTTGTTAGGACAGACCTACTGACAATGAGGACTCGCAAAACCTCATCTGGGTCTATTCCTAACCAAATGACAATGAGGATTCGCAAAGCCTCATCATTACTGTGACGCCCCGAAAATTATTTCATCTAGCCCATAACCCAATTGCATTTTGCCCAAACTCTATGTGTTGCCTTGATATGTTTGGTGTTTGTTTGATGGTTGTTTAATGTTTGTATAGTTGATGCTTGATAATGTATATAAATATGTGTATCATAAATTGTATATGGGTCATGTTAAATTAAAGTATAATGCATATGTTATTATTTATGCATGGGCCCATTAAACCATGAATTGATATGGGTTAGGATTGATTGAATAAAAAGATAAATGAGAATGAAAATTTGGTGTATTAAATGGATTGAACATTTAAAATACATGGAAGCATGAGATTGGTTAAAGTACATGTGGTTGGTATGGGTAGTATGAGACCAACACATGTGAAGGTTGGTGCATGAAAGTGGACAAGTGTCCCATGCCCACTTCTCTAATCCAAGAATGTGCTAGAAAGTGAGGTGAGTGGAGGAGAGAATCCAAGAATGTGCAAGAAAGTGAGGTGAGTGGAGGAGGGAATCAAGGAAGTGCTAGAAAGAGGTGAGTGGAGAGAAAGGAAAAAAGAAGAGAAAGAAAAGAAGAGAAAGGAAAGAAGAAGAGAAAGAATGAGGGAGTTGCAGGAGGAAGATCTCTGCGACATTTTCATCAAAGAGCTGGATCTTTGGGATAAATGGTCAGATTGAGCTCAAAATTTGTCAGCAAGTTCTTAGCTTATGGTTATTCATTCTGTCGGTGGAGATCTTGATCAGAGGTTTCGTCTAAGAGATCTAACCTCTCAAACAAAGCTGGTCGGAAAGTCTGGATTTCTCACGCCGTTTCGCTCAAACTTCTAGATCGCTTTAATCTACCGTTGGATGGATATAAAATTTGGGTATGTAGTGTACAACTAATATTTCTGCATTCTTAACGGTGGAGATCTTGATTAGAGGATTTGTCTAAGAGATCTAACCTCTGAAACAAAGCTGGTCGGAAAGTCTGGATTTCTCATGCCGTTTCGCTCAAACTTATAGATCTCCTCAATCTACCGTTGGATGGATATCAAATTTGGGTATGTATTTTATAACTGATACTTATGTATTCTGAACGGTGAAGATGTTTATACGTTTAGTATTTTGTGTGATATAGTCAGCTGAGTTTGAGTATTTGCAGCAGGAAAGGAGAAATTGTCTGATTAGAGACTTGTTCACCAAATATACTTTTCTTTTCGGTCCACCGTTGGATTGGGCTGATATTTGGACAGAAGGTTTGTTTCTTCATATACTTCAATCTGTACGGCTGATTTTGTGATTACATATTTCTGTTGGTATATTGATACATCTGAACAGAATAGTAAATGAAAAATTGGTAGGGTTGCTTGTATTAGACCTAAATTTAGAATATGAACTTAAACCTTTCCAAATAGCTTGCATGTCAACTATGTTGACCTAGTTGTCATTGTTGATGAACCCATGATGCAAAATCAGTGATATACATGGCTGAACATGGTGACCTAGTGTAAATCGACAATATGGCCTAAGTATGGAAAATTTCATATTTTAGGGCTTTTGATGCTTTTGGCCTAGAATCATTGAATTGATGCAACTTATGTTTAATTAAGCATGATTAGGGTTGATTATGCTACTGATTTGGTGGTTGTGACTATATCATGGGTTAGGCCTACTTGTGATCAAGTGACCCAATTTGGGCATGTTTATGCCTAAAGGAATTGAAAATCAGTATTTTTGATTAATAGAATGGTTTATGAATGAGAACTATGCATTAGAGGCCTAAGTCATGTGATTTGAGTTGAATGATGGGATTAGATGGGATTTAGGCCTATTGTTTATATGTGGGCTGATTTAGGGTTGATGTGCAATGTCTATATGATTGAGCATAGAAATTGATGTATGGTAGGATATTGATGTATGTTTCAGGATCTTGATTGGGTTGATTCGGTTTGGTGGTCGTGTGTGGTTAAATACTCTCGCGAGGCTTGGTTGTGAGTAGACTTCATTTATGATTATATCTTTTATGTCATCATATCACTTATATATTGTATGTTGAAAGCATGAATGTGTTCTAATGTTTTGAATGATGCATTGATTTGAGAAAACCTTATGGCTTTGGTTGGGCCCATCTATCTGGCTAATAGGGGGACTTAACCTTGTCATAGGAGGGTTTTAGGAAAGGAAGAGATTGGGGTCAACGGTACGGTAAAATAGACGTGCACTAGTAACCCAAAATAAACATGATTGGGATCAACGGTACGGTGAAATAGACGTGCACCAGTAACCCAATGCATGTGGAATGTGGATCCAAATTGATAAGCTTTTACTTGCATCGAACTTATTATAAATGTTTGATATCTATATGTTATGAGCTTTTAATCATGCTACACATTGACATGCATACATGATATTTATTGATGAGTATTGATAGCATATTTGAATTCTATTCACTGGGCACCATTGGCTCACCCTCATTTTTCTCTTTCAGGTCCTTCTATCCCGAATAAGGGCAAAAGAGTAGTTATATCTTGAGGGCCTTGCCTGCGAGAGAATCAAAAGCCTCGATGTGAGTTGAGAGGCATTTTGATTGAACTGTGTTTTAAATTATGAAGTATTATATTTTGGATTATGTAATTATAATACTTACCATATTGTAGTATGGGTGAGTTGGGATTTGTTAGATAGACCATGTGGGCATATGACGGTTTTTATTTGTACCCACAATTTTGGACTTTATGTGTATGTCAATTTTAATGGACTGTAGGGATTATGATTTTATTTATGGTTCAATTTTTATGGATTATCTATTGTCTTGGATGATTAATACGGTGGGTAGTTTTGTTTAGTACCTTTTGATATTATGTCGTTGTTTGAGATAAGGCTCGTAGGGTCTCAACCACCTCACGGGAGTTGAGGAGTGGTCGGAGATGCTTACGCCGGGCGTCCCGCCCCGACATTCCGCATGCCACTCCCTGCGGGGTTGGTGGTCTGGGGTGCGGGGTCGCCACAATTACAAACTCCAATTGCTAAAATCAGTTTGCATGATCCATAAAACTCAATGCATTATATATAAATATACCATGCATACAATCAAACATTTTATATGCGTACAATGTCATACAAGAACCAAATCAAGAAAACTATACTCACAGTGGTTACACGGGTTTCTAATCCAATATATCCTCTAAAATCGAGCACCATAAACGTCATTGCTTCCTCAATAGCGTTTATCCATGTACGTAAGCTCTCAACTGAAATGAACTAGAGCTTATCATGAGAAGCATCATTTATCATATCGTTAGCTACTTAAAATATCAAATCATATCCAAAAATCACAATCTTAGCATCGAAACGTCCGGAATTCAGTTCTTTACGATTCTATGATCTCAAACCGGAGTTTCATTGTATGCACATCACTGTTCACAGTTCTGTTCACATCACTATTTACCATTCACTATTCACTATTTACCATTCACTATTTACTATTCACTATTCACTATTTATCACTATTCATCCGAAAGATGTAAATTTTATTAAAATTTTCAAACGGTCTCCAAAACGCATGAAATAGAATCTAACCACAGATTCGGAGTCCCGACAGTCCACGGAGTGTTTTTCTACCTTCTTAGCGGATTTTTCATTCACGTTGGGTCAAAACCCCAATTATTGAAAACGCCGTAAAACGGCTCCCACAGCTAAAATTAGTCCGCTAGAATCGTTACATCTAGCTTAGATAGTAATTTCACGAAGAAATAGCGTGAAAATCACTTACCGCGAGGCCCGATTGGACGCGAATCTCGCGTTCTTTCTTCTTCTTTTTTTTCCTTCCCTGCCGTCGGTTCTTCTTTCTCCCCTTTCTGCAACTTCGTTTAGATTTTTTTATTTTTATTTTTTTTCCTTCCTCTTTTACACGTGGAGAGAGCTTAGATAAAAGTGAAATGATTTTTTTATATAAATATGATCCAATACACCTAGGCTCCCCTTAATAACCAACTTCTCCATCAAATTCCATTCAATTCAACTCATCTCATTCATATAAGTCATTTAATAATTCAATTTCAATCTACACCATTTAATAAGTCACTTATTTCACATGTATTCATATACACACATGCATTACATCATACTATGCCTTATGCATTAAGTCCTTAAATCATACTCCAATCCACATATTTCATTAACCAACATCATAAATTAATCAATTTAATTCAACTCCATTTTTTTAATTGTAAGCACTCGTATTAGATTATCTCATATGTATCATCTGCATTGTATAAGTTTATTTATTTACTACTACTCATACACGCGCATATTTAGCTCATACGTATCAAATACGTGTATTATCACGTGTATATTTAGCTCATACATATAAAATACGTGTATTATACATCTCGATATACGTGTAATTTAACGTATATATGTAACTAAAATTATGGGGTGTTACAGATTGAGTGCCAAGCTCAATGAATGTGAGCTTTGAATATAATTGAGATGAGAATTTTTGGATCACATGACTAGTTTAAATAGTATCTTTAAGGATGCTGGGAATGTCAAAGTGATCATAGAACTGTTCAAACTGATTTAAATGATAATGATGGAAATCAAAAGTTCTCTGGTAGTGCGTGGAAAGATCCTTGAAGCTATCTGTTCCACTCACGAAACTAAACCAGACAAATGTTATATAATGTGTGGACCATTGTGCATGGGAAAACTCTCATAGTATTAAATGTTATTACTAGTTCCAGAACCTGGAAGTAATTGTGATTGATGAATATCACGTCCAGATCTGGGTTGTGCATTGATACAAAAGGATAGGTTGGAGATATTTGGTAGTGCACGAGAATAACTATCCTGAGTGTGAATAAAAATTTGTTGGTAGTTATTTTGAAATAATGAGAGCATTGCCTCTATAATAATAAAAAATTACATTATCTTCAGATTTTAAGAGTCTGAAGTAATTATTTGAACGAAAAGAAACTGAATATGAGGTAATAAATGTGGCAAGAATTCCCGAAGGATTTGATTTTATATTGAATTATTATCCTGGGAAAGGTCAATATGTTGCTGAGGCATTGAGCAGGAAACAGGCTGAAACTGGAGTAGTATCTATCAATTAGCCATAAATGGAGATTGTTGTGAGTGAGAGTTACAGTTATGAGTGTACTCTCTATTACTCCATGTGTTGATATTTGTGCTCGAATGCATGTTCAGCTGATTGATACGCATATTCAGATAGTAAAATTTATGATGAGACGAGTATGATATCAGTATGAAAGATTATGGAATTGGTAATATGGATTGTGTTAACTGAAGATGGGATTCAAATGGTATCTTATGGGTTATGGGTATAAATGATACCATTTGGACAACCATTAGTGGACTGATAAGTCTATATATTCTTCCAATGAACGCCAGAATTCTATTGATAGACTGAGCAGATTGTATATGTGTGAGATAAGGAGATTTGATGGGAGTACTCAGATATTTGTCATGTCGAATTAAGATCCGAAGATTTTGTCGAGATCTGATATATGATGCAGACTCGATTTGGTACTCATCTCCTTCTCGGTGTGATATTTACTCTCAGACTGGTTGATAGACTGAGAGAGTGACTTTGATGCTTGCGAGCATGCTCGGGTCTGGCATACTTGAATTTTGGTGGACGTTGGAAGGCATATTGTATTTGTGTCAACTTATGTGTATAAACAACTACGATAATAGCATAATGATGGCACTCTAAAGGTTTTATAGTAAGCCTTATAGATCTCCAACTTGTTGATTTGAAAGTATGGAGTTATTGTTATTGGTGCCAGAGGATATGAGTAAATACACAGGGTTGGTATATAGGCCTTGAAATGTATTGTGGCTGACTCAGTTTTGTTACGGGTCTTACCACAGAAGGGCCAAATGAGATGTGGGATAAAAGAAAAGCGTGCACCGCAATCTGTTGGACCATTTGAGATCCTTGATAGGATAGGTCCATTGGTTTACCGATTTGCTCTACTGTCACAGTTGCTAGGTGTCCATACTATTTTTTCTATGTTGATGTTGAGGAAAGATCATTCGAATTCCATATAATGGATGGATGTAACTCAACTCTAAGTTGGGGAGGATACCACGTATCAAGAAGAGCAAACATGGGAGCGGAAATATAAAATGCGGGAGCAGTTTTCTGGGATTGCGTATCACTTGATGACGTCCTTGATTTAAATTTCGAGGACGAAATTCCTTAAGTTTGGGAGATTGTAACACCCCGTAATTTTAATTAAATACGTACGTTGAAATATACGTATATCGAGATATATAATATACGTATTTTATACATAAGAGCTAACTATACGCTTGATAATACACATCTTTTATACGTAAGAGCTAAATATACGTGTGTATGAGTAGTAAAGAAGATGATACCTATGGGATCATCTTATATGGGTGCTTACAAGTTAAACATTGGAGTTGATTTAAATTATGAGGTTGGTTACTTAAATATGTGGATTGAGTGTATCGAAGAAGAAAAAAGATGACTAAAGTACTGTGAACAGTACTCGTATGTAATAATAATAAAAAAAAAGAAATAAAAAAAAACGAAAGAAGTTGCAGAACGGAAGACCGAGAAGAAAGAGAAGAAGAAAAAGGAGAAACGCGGGATTCGCGTCAAATTCGGACTTGCGGTAAGTGATTCTTACTCTCTTTCTTCGTGAAATTACTATCTAAGCTAGATGTAACGAGTCTAGCAGAGTCTAGTCTCGTTACAAAGCGAGACTAGTTGCTAAAGGCTACAAGCAGAAGTACGGTATCGACTACGAAGAGGTTTTTGCACCAGTTGCAAGACTTGACACGGTGAAATTATTGATTGCACTTGCCGCTCATCATAATTTGAAGATATATCAGCTTGATGTCAAATCAGCCTTTCTCAATGGCATTCTCGAGAAGAAGTGTATATTCACCAGCCATAAGGTTTTGAAATTGACGGAGAAGAAAACAAGGTGTATCGCCTGAAAAAGGCATTATATGGTTTAAAGCAGGCGCTAAGAGCTTGGAATGCACGCATTGATAGCTATCTTCAACATAATGGTTTCACCAAATGTCCATATGAGCATGCAGTCTACAGGAAGAAAAATCATCAAGGTGAATTTTTGATTATTTGCCTATATGTTGATGACCTGTTGTGTAACACCCCGTAAATTTCATTAAATACATACGTTGACGTACACGTATATCGAGATATTTAATATACGTATTTTATACGTAGGAGCTCAATATACGCTTGATCATACACGTATTTTATACGTATGAGCTAAATATACGTGTGTATGATTGAGTGTATAAAGAAAAAAAAAGACAAATATACGTGTGTATGGTTGGTTACTTAAAAAAGTGGATTGAGTGTATGAAGAAGAAGAACGAATAAAAAGATAAAATAAAATAAAATAATGAACAGTACTTGAATAGTAAGTTTACTATTTATAAATGGGATACTGTTTATCAGAAGAAGACAAAAAAAAAGAATAAAAAAAATAATAATAAAATAAAATTTAAAAGAAGAGAAATGAAGTTGTCAGAACGAAAACAAAACAGAAAGAGGAGAAGGAGAAGAAGAAAAAGGGGAAACGCGGAATTCGCGTCCAATCGAACCCGCGGTAAGTGATTTTCACTCTTTTTCTTCTTGAAATTACTATCTAAGTTAGATGTAAACTTTCTAGCGGAGTAATTTTTACTGTGGAAGCCGTTTTACGGCGTTTTAACAAATTGGGGTTTTGACCCCAACGTGAATGAAAACCCGCTAGGAAGGTAGAAAAATACTCCCTGGATTGTCGGGACTCCGAATATGTGGTTAGATTCTATTTCATGCGTTTTGGAGACCGTTTGACAATTTTAATACAATTTACATCTTTTCGGATGAATAGTAATGAATAGTGGTGAATAGTGAATAGTGAACAGTGAACAGTGAACAGTGAACAGTGAATAGTTATAGTGAATAGTGAATAGTGTATAGTAAAACAGTGCATAGTGAATAGTGAACATTGATCAGTGATGTGAATAGTATTGTGCACAGTGATGTGACCAGTGATGTGCATCCAATGAAACTCCTGTTTGAGATCATAGAATTGTAGAGAACTGAATTCTGGACGTTTCGATGCTAAGATTGTGATTTTTGGATATGATTTGATAGTTTTCGTAACTAAGTATATGGTGTCGTGAAAATATGATTCGGAAATCTATTTTCACTGTTCTTTCTTGTGGAAATATCTAGATTGACCACAGAAACGAGATAGTAGTTTCTTCAACTGCTTATGAGTCCTAAATGGATTTGTTATTCGTGATTTGAAGTGAGTTGAGAAATTAAAGATGTAAATAGATATGAATACAAGAAATTGAATTATGGAGTGATTATGACAGGTTAAATTCGTTGGATTTAACTTGGAGCTGGACTCGAAAGCGACGATGATTGGGTTTAAGTTGAACGTGTTGTACTGTGAGTATAGTTTTCTTGATTTGGTTCTTGTATGGCATTGTACACATATAAAATATTTGATTGTATGCATGTTATATCTATATATAATGCATTGAGTTTTATGGATCATGCAATCTGATTTTAGCAATTGGAGTTTGTAATGATGAGGCTTTGCGATTCCTCATTGTCATTTCGTTAGGAATTAGACCCAGGTGAGGTTTTGCGAGTCCTCATTGTCAGTAGGTCTGTCCTAACAAGGGTTGCGACCCTTGAAATGACTGTTAATTGGGTAATGAGAGGTTGTGGCTACCTTGTAACGGCCATACAAGGGTTAGACCCGCTCTCTTGCCTTGCGGAGGAGGGAGATTGTGCATTGTATTATGGAAAACTCATGAAATTTATGTTGTTGACATGTATAATATATTCGTTGAATGATGCATGTGTTGCATAAGTGTTTGAAATGATTTTAAATGTCATATTTCTCTAAATGTATATAATTGTCATCTCAAGAACTATATTCACTGAGCTGTTGTTTGCTCACCCCATTTCCTCCAATATTTCAGGTATTGAGTCGAAGGGAAAAGGAAACTCCGTGAGTGATAATCACGTGAGCCTTCGTCTGGTATGTGTATGTATGCTTGGAGGAAATAGATTATATTTATGTTATTTTGATATGTATAATTATCACACACGATATATATGTAAAATCACCTAGATGAGTTGTGTGGTAATATTATATAATGCTTGGGATGATGAAATGAGATGATCATAGATATTTATTAGGTGAGAATTTAATTTGTGGAATGACTGGAATGAATGTGAGTGAATGATCATCTATATATATATTTGATTTGATTTGATTTGTGGTGTAGGAAAAAAAAATATTCTGTACAATTTTGGGAAGGTTTGTGAGAGTACGTGAAAGCTGACAGTGTATTATATACTGTCTATGGGTTTGTACAGTGTATAGTACGCTGTGTCGGTCATGACGTCAGCCTACGTAAGGGGCGTCGTGACATGTTGTACACAGGAACTAGTAGTGAAATGCTTATGGAATTCAAGCTGTCAATGTTTAAAGAGTTGAGATGACAGACAACGGACTGATGACCTATTTCCTTGGGATTGAAGTGAAGCAACAGCAAGATAGGATATTTATATCTCAAACAAAGTAGATGAAGGAAATTTTGAAGAAATTCAAGATGAGTAATTGCAACACTGTGAACACTCCAGTTGCTACAGGTATGAAACTATCAAGAGAAGGAAATGGAGGATTTGTGGACTCAACTTTTTTCAAGAGTCTGGTTGGAAGCCTGAGGTACTTGACAATCACAAGGCCCGATATTATGTATGGCGTTGGACTTGTGAGTCGTTACATGAAGACACCAAAGGAGTCACATTGGCTAGCTGCAAAGAGAATACTAAGGTATATCAAAGGCTCACTTAATCTTGGTATATTTTATAATTGCAAAATTAGTAGGCTATTCAGATAGTGATTGGGGAGAGGATCAAGATGAGATAAAAAGCACCACTGGTTATGTCTTCCATCTTGGCACAACTGCATTTTCTTGGACCACCAATAAACAAAAAATAGTGGCTCTATCTTCTTGTGAAGCAGAGTATATAGCAGCTTCATCTACTGTTTGTGAAGCAATATAGGTACGAAATATTTTGAAGGAGCTGGATCATCCACAGGAGGAGCCAACTGTGATATTTGTGGACAGCATGTCAGCTATCCAGCTTGCAAAGAATCCAGTCCATCATGGAAGGAGTAAGCACATTGATACTCGGTTTCATTTTCTTCGTGATCATATGAAGTAGAAGACTGTAAAGTTTCAATATTGTCACATTATTGAACAAGTAGCAGATATATTCACTAAACCATTATCAGGTGAAATTTTCATGAAGCTAAGAGACATGCTAGGCATGAAGCAGTTTTGATTTGAGGGGGCGAATGTTGGCATCCGTTCAAATTCCAAAACTAAAGAATTCATTTAGAAACTTTATAGTGAATGTATCTTAATATGAACGTATTTAATAGGTTCATGAATGTATCTAGAAGTTAATGAATACATGCATGTACCTAGGATAGTGTGATCCATGAACTTAGTGGTTCATGTATGTGAAGATTGCATGTACCTAGAATAGTGTGATCCATGAACTTAGTGGTTCATGTATGTGAATATTCATGTATGCATTTATTATATTTGCCTAGGTAGGGTCCTATAAATACCTCATGTATTTCTTATTTTAAAATCAAGCAAAGTGCACAAGTTCAAGTGCAAGCTCAAGTCCTTCTCCTTATTCAATATTTTTTTATTATTTAGAGTTTGTGTGCTCACTACGTTTCTAACACACCAGAGTTTACGGTGTACAGATTCAACTTTCCATATTCAAAATGGCAAGTCCGAGCGATCCTCGCCAACCTCAACAGAAACTTTCCGTAGATGGCTCGATTCACCGCGATACGGGAGGGAAGATTAGTTTGGAATTACCGAATATGGCGCGAGCGGAATATCACCAATCCAATCCACATCCTAATTCCTCAGGAATAAATTGTATGGAAATACAAAATCCTAATGGAAAGGATTTGGTGCATCCACGTGAATTTAGCAATAATCAAATCATCACCACGTGTGGGGGGATGACTAAAGCCTGTAAAGAAGATACAAAAGTTGTTGATGAGATGGAAGTTGCTATTGATGACAACAATACAAAGATTAAGCTCAAAAAAAACTCAAGGGGAACACGTGGAGAATAAAGAACAAAGCCAGAAGAGAGCTACGTGGAAACGGTTGGCTAGAGCACCTACGTCCAGTCCAAACGCTAGTGCTATGGTCCAAGATCGAAACAAGAGAAGAATCTGATGAAGTACTGAACAAAGGAGATGACCAGAGAAAGAAGCAGTGCATGGATATCCAGACACCAAGACTGGAATCAATATTGGCAGAGGTTGGCGATGACCAGCCTCGCTAGTCCCAATGAGGCTGCTAGCATGGAATGTTCGAGGGGTCCGGAACCCTCGAACGTTCCGAGCGTTGCACAATGTAGTGCAACAAGAAAAACCCGATAGCCTGTTCTTGATGGAGACGAAGGCTTCCAACACACAGGCAGAACACATCAAGAACAGGTTGCATTTTAATCATTGTTTTGTAGTAGCAAGTGAAGTTTTAAAGGAGGGCTTATGCTACTGTGGAGAACAAATTGCTCATTATTCTCCAAAGGTCATATTGACGCCACAGTCTCATGCACACCACGAAAGATGTGGCGATTTACAGGATTTTATGGACACCCAGAAAAACTATCACGGCAACAATCTTGGGAACTTCTAGTTCGGCTTAACGGTCTATCACAATTGCCTTGGGTTTGCGGTGGAGATTTTAATGAAATCATGTATAGCCACGAGAAGCATGGTGGATCTTACAAGTCCCCAGGGGGTTCTGTGAAGTTTCCTGAGGCCATAACAGCTTGTGGATTGCAGGATTTGGAATATGAGGGTCCCAAATTCACTTGGCATAATAAACGTGAAGAAGGACAATACACAGCAAAAAGACTGGATCGGTGGTTATGTACCCAACATTGACTTAGGATGTTCCCCTCATCCAGAGCCAAGAAATTTGGAGTTTTGGTTCTCAGATCACTGCCCTATCTCACTCACATTGGAAGAACCACTTTTCAAAAAAAAATTCAAAACCAATAAAATTTGAGGATGTATGGCTTCAGATCCCAAACTATCAAGTAGCAGTCACGGAATGTTGGAGTTGTGTAGGTCGAGACTCCATATTAACAAGATTGATGAATGTAAGCATCACTTAAGAAGATGGAGCAGGTGGTCTTTCTCTCGGAATAAGAAAGAAATCAAAAGGCTTCGTGAATCACTGGAGGGTCTCCACAAGTCCATCACCAGGGACCCCAATGTTATGCATCAGATACGTAACACGGAGAATTCTTTAGACTCACTACTAGAGAAAGAAGAAATTTACTGGCGCCAGAGATCAAAAGCTTTATGGCTAAAAAAAGTGACATGAACACTAAATTATGAGAGACATCCAAGAGGGGTGAATTGGGTGCAATGACAGGTTTTGAAATTTTTTAAGTTTTTTAGTGAAATCTTTAAGATGATACAAGTAAATACTTTAAAAATCAAAGTCCATGAATGTAAAGTGTGAAAATAAAGAGGACCTAATGTAAAATGCGGAAAAATAAAAATCATACAAAAAAAGAAAAAAAAAATCTTGCATGAAAGTATCACCTACTTTACAACATGTTAATTAATTCTCATGTTAGTATCACCTACTTAAAAATCAATTCAAATATTGAAGCTTTTTTACCCTACAAGAAAAAAAAAAAAAAAAAAAAAAAAAAAAAAAGAATTTGAAACCAAATAGGATAAAAAAAAATGTCTTTCAAAAGGAAACAAAATTTCAAATAAAGTAGGAGTATTTCGTTTATACATACTATTTATGATACATTTGGCACACATATACACCCTTATTGATTTTATCAGTTTTAATTATACATGTCCTTACACCCTTGATTGATTTTATCAGTTTTAATTATACATGTCCTTACACCCTTGATTGATTTTATCAGTTTTAATTATAAATCTCCCATCAAAGGTTAAAAGTTTGTCAAGTCAGCCTAATTTATGATTTGAGTGTATTTTATGTCTTTATAGCATTCATTATCCCAAAAAAAAATAAAAAATAAAAAAATCTCCTAGGCAAAAACAGGTCCAGTGGCCTTACTAGCAAAACAAAACTACAATATATTGACTCAAGTAGAACTGTCTTGGTGGATACAAGAACAAATTAAATTAGGTTACAACATACAAAATATTAAAAACCCTAGGTTGGTGGAAGTAGGAAGAAAAACAAAAAAGAGCATCCCCCTTTATTACCCAATCAAATAATACAAAGGAAGATGACCAGTAGAATATTGGGTAATTATGTGACTTTTTTTGCAAGATTAGCCTTCCAAAAGCATTAAATATGCATGAATGATGAAACTGCTCTCACCCATCATCTAAAGTAGCTGCTGCTGCTACCATTTGCATTTGCAAATTTGCAAATTCTTACTTGATAATTAGAACTCTCATCATTCACTGGACTGTGATTGAAAGAAACCTAAGTATATGCCATTGAGCACAAAATTTTGCTTTACAAAGACACTAGTCTATTAATATTAAACCAATCATGAAAGAAGGCAAAAATAAAATGGTCATAATATGGTAGCTCTCATGCCACCAATGGTTAACTACTACTGATTAGGATCAAATTCTTCAAATCTCTTTTTGAAAGCTTCAACCATCTTCATTTCCTCTTCTTTACTGACACTACAAGTCCTCCAATCGGCCCTATCGGGCATGCCCAACAAGCCTGCCATAACCTGCACATACAAAAACTTGATAAGATGTTCACAGAATTTATGATGTTATTTTCATAGCAAAATAAATGGTGGATTTCAGACGACAACTTTTAGATGCTTCTTTTAATAGGTAATAAGTTAGTCAGGTTTGAATCCATTAACTCATTGCTTGCTTAGCAGGTACCAGACTATTGCACCATGGATTAAACACTAGATTGGGATTCAATTTTGCAGAAATGAAAATTACATACTTTCAAACCACTGGGTGAAGCATCAAAACCATGTTTAACAGTACGACAAAACATTCCCCAATTCATTATAAATCGTGCTGAATGGACAAATCACTACATCGATTAAATATTCAAAGGTGCTTTTATAACTACCATTTGGTTAATAATTTCACTATCTAATACATCGACCAGGCCTGCCGTATTCTAGAATTCTTCTTGTTATAAAACCAACTCTATGTTGTATGGTACCCTTCCTAATATTCTACTCCATAAGAACGCGAATAAGGCTAAAGCAAGAATGAGTCTGGAAAGTTCATTCTATAACGCTGACACTTTCTTTTAGCACACGCTAACCAGGGATGATTCTTTCACATTCATGATTTGAAAAGTAGAAGATAATTTTATAAGAAATTCCGATTGCACGTCATTAAATTCTCGAGAAGGAATGATCATAATATAAATTCGACAAGTGTGTATAAAACAGCTAGAATCATGATTTTAGCATTCATTAGTCTTACCAAAGCACAACTAGAAGAAGGCTGCAGCCCTAACATGTGGTCAGCTTCTATGCATGCCAGACCAATATGCCTGGGTATGCTTGGATTCAAGTATGGGTGCCAAAGTATGTTTGTACTAATTTGTCTATGTACAGTTCGGTTAAGAAAAGGGAATGGACAGTTTTAAAAAGTGAGAGGTCCAAAAAACAGAAAAAAACCATTTAACCCATTATTCATGATGAAAATTACCTTAAGTTCATAAACCAGTCCTTGGAAGTTGGAATGCAAAGATCTATATTGTTTTCTTGAAATAGCAAAAAGAGAAGAAAAAAGTCGAAGAAATACCCAACTTTCATTCAATATTTGAATCTGATATGGCCAACCATGAAATTCAGTCCACACAAAGCTTCTTAAGGAAGAGAATTAATCATCCACCCAAGTTAGTGCAAAAAATTGAAAAGAAATTGTAACAAAAGCAAAGAAAACTATTTCTTCAGTAAGCATGAATTCTCTGAAGTGTAACCTTCTAAGACAATGCTGACATATGAAATCTGATTCTATGATTTACATAGCCAATAACTAGTAGGTCTGTGTGGAGTTTGAGGAAGGAAAAAGAAAGAAAAATCACTTTTCCCCTTGTACTGCTCAACAAACATCATAGTTGATGTGAATGAGTCATGTGCGAATATTACCCAATGTTTACAACAAGTAGGCTTTCAAGGAGCAAAACACAATGTTTCATCTTTTTTAATAAACATTAGAGAGAGCACTTAAAGAATGGATTAAGATTGGTGATCAATTGATGTAAAGTTAGGTTCACATGGTGCATTGTTTCAAGGGTTTACTCAGACAAGTTGATCTAAAACTTTTTCCAAGAGTTTATTCAGACTATTAAATTCAGAAACCACACAAATAATATATATATATATATATATATATATATATATATATATATATATATATATATATATTAGATGGAAAGAAAAACAGTTAAAGCCTTCTTGGTAAAGTATGAGATCATATTTGCTAATTACTTGCCTGGGATGGAATACCAAACCAACATTTAATAAAGCAAGTGAATGAAACAAATTTTAATTGTAAACAGAAAATAAAAAATAAAAAATGCAGCTAGCTTTTCCTTCCGTAAAATATCCAGATAAGAGAGAAGGACGAGGAAAAATAAAGCACACACAATGAAGAGAACAGTTGCATATGAGAAAGCCCTACTAAAATGTTCTTCTACATCAGCACACATCGGAACTGGTTCCCAAGAAGGCGGACCACAGACACAGAAGTTTAGAAAAAAAAAAGATGCAGGGATATTTGATATGAGAAATGAGATGCACCAGATGATTAGTTGAGTTGGGAGAGAATGAAAGAGAGAACAGTTTGAAATTTTAAATACAGAAAACAAGTATTTTGAAAATTCAAAACAGATTGGTATGACACTAAATCTTGCTTGTATGTAGATAGATGCACATACATGAAGCTGGAACATCAAGGAAGCATAAACACATGAGATCATTACCACCGTGTGCACATTTGACATATTTAGCAACTTCATCTAGTAAACTATCACACCAAAATGTTTGGCAACCTAAAGGATGTCAAACAATCAACATTTAGGTTTTCTATGACTTAAAGTGTAAATGTTTTAAATAATGGTGCCCATGCATGAAGTATAAGATAGAATTCTACATAGGCAAATTGTTCTTGTTTAGTTTTGAGAAAAATCAATACTCAAAAACACCCATTGCAAGTGATTAATATCGATAATTTTCATTTATAAGAAGCCCAAGCAAACTGCCATCACTTTCACAAAAGCATGCGATCACAACAAATAGGAATAAAATTTAGCAAAAACTACCTCACGGCCAAACTGAACAGGGAATTTCTCGTTGTCATCTACAGAATGTGACAGCATTGTTCCTCCTGGGAGTTCTGCATAGAAGAAGCTCAGTTTTTTGTCTAACTCAGTCTTCAGTAATTTTCTTCCCTCAGAACCATCACTATCTGCACGATGAATAAGAAGAAACATCAACCTAACAACCTTAGAAATGATAAATAACCACGAAAGACACACACAGATGCAGTACTTCAATCAGGACTCAAATGTCAAAGATGTTCTTCACTACAGTTTAGTCAAGAGAAGAGACAGGAAGTTGCAGGGTAAGAGCTGTTGTGGAGGGGAGGGGGGGAGATGTGCTGTGTAGGATTAACCATCCAGTTATGGAATTTTCAAATGGAAATTGTCCAGCAATCTATGAAGCAAACAAACCACATCAACATGGTACTTCCAAGAATTCTATGTATTCAAAAAAAATGATTTTAAAGTTCGGAAATTAGCATCTAAGTTTTATTTACCTTCATATTATCTCCTAAAAAGTGTATTCTGCTCTTCATATTCAGCTAACAAGGAAAACTCGGATGAACAAGAATAGAGAGGTGCTATTTGATTTATTTCCAATATTTACTACATGACTATCTACCCGTAATTCACCTTCAGATCCTCCATGAAAATGGAAATACATTTCTATTAGTTAGATATATGACAACCAGCATAAAACTGCATAAATCATTTATCCTATAGTTGATCCCATGTAGGTGGGAAAAAGGCATTGTTGAATTGAGGTATGTCAAGTTTTTTTTTTCTTTTTTTCTTTTTTTTTAAATAGTTAACATGAACCAGGTATGCCATTTAATTATATTTGTCAAAATCACTTAAAATTCTTTTCTCTTTTTCACTAGTATGTTGTTCAACATTGGTCCAAAAGGCATTAGTTGTGATTTCTAGCATAGTAGTACAAGATGTTGCATAAGGAACTGTTTAGGGGTTTCTTGGGTTCTATGCACCAAGTTGAACACCTAAATATGCAATGTGAGACAATGATAGATCTAATTTGTAAAAGAGAATTCAAATGAATGTAGAAATGTATTTCATTTGAAAGATGCAAAAGAATTCAAAAAAAAAAAATGAATTGGAAACAGATATTTGAGTGATCTGCAGAACTCCACTTTATTACAGTTTATTACAAAGAACACCCATTTTTTCCCTTTACAAGTCCTTATTTATAATCCCCAACCCAAAACAATCAGATACTACACCCTCCAGTTAGCACATCACACGCCCAGCATGTGCTCACTTTAAAGATCATTCCTCCATGTTTCTCTCTTTCAGCTCCCACCTTCCCTTTCTTCGCCTAGCATAAGTAAAATGCACCGGGGGCTTATTAGACAACTAATTGCCCAAGCACCGTAAATGATGCCAAAAGTGATAAGCTTTTGTTTGGATGCATGTAATTTTTCTATAGTTATATTTTTAATATGCTATACTCTAATGATATTAATAAGAAGAAGAGCAATATTGAGGGTAAGCACTCCTAAAGTTTTTGTCTTCTATGCAACGTAGCATATTTACTTTTGCACCCATCAATATCTCAACCTCTACATTGAATGCTTGTCTCTAATCCTAATCATTTAGAGATAATTCACTTAAAATGCTTTTGAACACATGACTTACATATATTCATTTATTCATAAAGATGAAGGTTGTTGATGGCTCTTTTTTTTTTTTAAGATGTTGTTGATGGCTCTTTGACTACTATGTTTATGAAGAGAATTTTAAATTTGCCTTCTTTGTTTCTTTCTTCTTTAGTTTATGTTCCAAGTTTTCTTTAAAAATTAGTCAACAAGTAATAATTAAAAAAGTCACTAAATTTCTTTCTTTTCCTTCTTATATTGTGTTTTAGAACTTGGAGATCGAGAACAATTAGTTGAGGCCACGGGAATGGTGGCATTTGTCTCTACGATGGTCATCATCTAGTGACATTTGCTCAACAACATCATTTCCAACTACTCTTTTTTTTTTTTGAAAAGAAACAAAGCATTGCATTAAAAATATGAAGCACAAAAAACAGTCACAAAACAAACAAAGGGTACCAGAGGTACACCAGCACAACATCAAACAAGAACAAAAAAACAACACAACCACACCCACAAAAGAAACAGCCCAACAAGACCAGTTCCTAACTCAAGCAATTCCCCCAGTTTCTTACCCATTCATTTAAAGAGTAATCCCCATTCAAACTAAATGCAACAAGCCACGAACAAGCTAGAATGATTATATCATCCCAAAGAGCCTCCACATTTCTAGCCTTCTCGTCAAAGATGCGTTGATTACGTTCCAGCCACAACATCCAAAGGGTAGCCCATGAGGCCGATCTCATCACCTCCATACCACTACCACTCAAACCATGCACAGTCGTCATCCTCAAGCAATCATAACAAGACAATGGGATTAAAAACTTATCTCCTAACCTGAAATGCCATTCCTCCCACACTTTAGTAGCAAAAGAAAAACTAAAGAATAAATGGTTAGCATTATCATCATGATTAAAACAAAACGAACAACACTGAGGAGACAAAGCAAAGCGGGGAAATCTCCTTTGAAGCACATCACCAATGTTGAGCTTATTATGGACCAAGATCTACCCAAACACTTTAACTTTGGATGGGACGTGAGCCTTTCAAATGCAAGGGGCAAGAGGGAACGAAGAGAAAGAGTCATGATCAATCAAAAAATGGAAAAAGGACTTGGTTGAGAAAATGTTCGAAGAGTGAAGAGACAAAACAAACCTAACTTGACCATGAGAAAGGTGAACCGTACTCAAGAGAGACAATAATGATGATAACTCGGACTGTTGGCCAACTGTGAGAGTGGGAGGTAAGAAAAGGTTCCACTGAATGAGATCAGAGAAATTGTGGTTATATATGAAATGGGCAATGGAGGAGTTTGGGAAAGGCGAAACATGGTAAAGTCTAGGGAAAAGATCTGAGAGGGGGGAATCACCAAGCCACCTATCCTCCCAGAACCGAAACAGTCGTCCATCACCAACAATTGGGCACATAAATGGGAATATGTCCAGAAGAATAGAGATCACAAATTTCCAAGGACATCTATAGGAAGATCTTATAATAGGGACAACTCTTCTACAAAAATTAATTGACCCATACTTGCTAATGATAATCCGAGCCCAAAAAGACTGATTCTCCTCTTTGAATCTCCACAGCCATTTCCTACAGAGAGCCTTGTTTCTCATTAAGATGTTTCCAATTCCAAGACCGCCTTTCTCAATAGGTCTTTGAACAACTTTCCAACTAATCAAGTGCAACCCACTAGAGCCGTCGACTCCTTTCCAAAAGAATGCTTTCATTTCCTTATCAATAAGCTTGGCACCACTGACGGGGATACGAAACAATGACAGGTAATATGTTGGAATTGCTGACAAGACAAAATTGATAAGGGAAAGTCTTCCACCCCTTGAGAGAAACTCTCTTTTCCACCCATCCAACCTGTGAGAGATTTTAGCCACAACAGGATCCCAGAAAGACTTGCTTAGAGGATTACCACCAAGAGGCATACCAAGGTACTTGAGAGGCCAAGATCCAATAGAGCAACCCACCATTGAGGCCAGTTTCACCAACAAGCTTTGATCAGTGTTAATCCCCACAATTTGACTTTTTTCCATATTAACTTCAAGGCCAGACATGGTACTAAAATGTTGGAGCAGCGAAATTGCATACATCACATTAGCTTCACCACCATGGAGAAAAAAAAAGTGTATCATCAGCAAACTAGAAATGCAAAACAACACCCCCATTTCTACCACTAGAGAACCCTTTAACTGTTGAGGAGAGACAAGCTTTTGACATCATTCGCCCCAAGACATCCGCCACAAGAGTAAATAAAAAATGAGAGATAGGGTCGCCTTTCCTAAGTCCCCTACTAGCATTGAACTTTCCAGTAGGCTTGCCATTGAGGATAATTGAGAACGTTACAAATCTCAAACACCTATGAATCCACATTCTCCATCTAGCCCCAAAATTCTTCCTCTCCATCACAAAATCAAGAAAGTTTCATTCCACAAAATCATAAACTTTAGCAAAATCCGCAAAGATTACGAGTACAGTAATCATCCACAGCTTCATTAGCGATAAGAATTGCATCAAGGATTTGCCTATCATGAACGAAAGTGAATTGGGTTCCCTCAACAGTTTTATGGAGAATAGCCCGAAGCCTTAAAGACAAGGTTTCTGAGATGATTTTGTAAAGAATTGAGACCAAGTTGATGCGCCTATATGCATTAGGATGCCACGAATCCCTTTTCTTTGGAATGAGGCACAGGTAGGTCTCATTGTTCTTAATATTGACCACACCATTCCGATATAACTCATGCATCACTCTCATAACATCATCTTTGAGAGTATTCCAGAATCGTTGATAGAATGTCAAAGAAAATTCGTCTAGACCAGGCACTTTATTACCACAACAGCTTTTCACAACACATAACACCTCATCCTCCTCAAAAGGTCTTTCTAACCATTCCATCTCGGATGCTCCAAGCGAACACCAATCACTCCCATCAATGACCCACTCATAATTACCCTGTGAAGAGTACATTTTTGAGAAATACTAAATAAACTCCTCTGCAATGCCATCTTGATCCAACTACTCCATATGTAAAATATTAGTGGCATGGCATCAAAGATTATACCATCCATTGTTTTCAACCATTGTTATCAAAATCACTAATCTCAATGCAACCATTTTGAGGCTTGATGAATTGAATCGGGATTCGGATCAATGAATCAATGATTCACAATACAAATGTGAATTGCATATTTGCATATATTACGTGTCTAGAGAGTTATAAAAATATTAGTGTTTTTTAGCTAATTAACAATCCGGATCAATTCACTACGATTCAGCTAGCAATTCAATCCAATTCACTTATGATTCATTATTGATTCGGATTGATTCACTTGCGATTTGGAACCGATTTACTTGCAATTCACAAGTATACCAATTCAAGAATCTAATTCAAATGCTTTTGAGGTGAATCATATCGTGAATCGTGCAATTCAATGATTTCGAATCACGAATCTAACAACTATATTTTCAACCATGCATGGATAGTTTCGTAGTTTTTTTTTTCACTATTATTTTGAATCTTCAATGTGATTTCAAATTATGCCATCCATTGTTTTCAACATCACATGGTTGCTCCATTGTGACCTAGAAGTAACGCATTTGAATCCAGAAACAAACTCTCCAATATGAAGGTAAGGTTTCATAGATCATCCCTTCCCCAAAACCTACAATAGCAAGAGTCTTGTGCACTAGAAACGCCCTAAACCCCTTTTAATGTGAGTTCAGTTTCCTAAACATTTTCATTCATCTCAATGCAATGTAGTTAAGGTGTCGCCTAGGCATTTTAGGATCGAATTGCCTATACTATGAGTAAGGTAGTCCATAGGGAAGTATTTGGAGTTGTTAAAAAGTCTGGGCTGATTTAAAATTTCTTCACAAGCTTATTATAATTTAAATTAATTCCTAGAAGAGGTATAAAACAGAATTCATTCATTCATTACAATTGATTTTTCTTTTCTTCTCAAACCCAAATCAAGAAAAACCCTACAATTAGTTTAAAGAAAAATTGATTTGGGAGAATAAAAGATTTAGAAGGGGAGCCTTGGCACAACAGTAAGAGTTGCTACCATATGACCATGTGGTCACAGGTTCGAGTCGTGGAAACGGCCTCTTGTGAAGCAAGGTAAGGCTATGTACAATAGATCCAAATGTGGTCCGCTCAATACCCCACATAGGCTGCCCTTTCTAAGAATGAAAGATTTAGAGAGTTCTGGCATTCACAACCATAGTTTTTTTTTTCGTTAATTTCTTTCTCAAGTCATTTTATTCTATTGGCACCGAAAAAGCTTTTTGATACTTGATTGAATAAATAATTGAGTAATAATATGACTTCTACTTGTATAGTTAACCTTTATAAAACATAAATATGTGATTGATTGCATCAACACCATAGACTATAGAATAATGGATGAAAATGAGTCAAGTATAATTGTTTCATGTTAAGTTGTAATTCATAGTAATTCTTGAATTCTCATCTATGATATCATCGTTCATTGCTCTTATCTCTATGCGAATAAGTATTCAGTTATTAAATAATCCAAGGACCTATAAATAAAATTTTCTAATACAAAGGTCAAATCACCTAGGCATCGCCTTAGCACCTTGACAACATGATCCTATCCTATAAAGGACACTTTCTTTGTCCTCAAAGGGATCTTCCTCTATGATTACCATTAGTGGAGTTTGTTGTGGTGGTAATGCGTAGGATATACACAATAGTCATACTAACCAAGGCAATCATTGTGAAAGTAGCAGTCATAAGATTTGCAAGTACATCTACATTGATAAAATGGACACAACACGATGCCTCACTAGGATAAGTTGGGGAGGCCTACACATGCCTTGTGCAACATTAGTATAACTAAAATTTCCAATAAAAATGTTAAAGATGGAAACAATGCCTTCTTTTTCTAATTTGAGTGAATACAAGTTGATCCTAATACTCCAACTTTTACAACAACTTCTAATATTACTATCTCCAATTAAGGTAACTTTGCATGTAAGGTTGCCAAGTCCCTGCCTCCATGGAGGATTCTAGATATAGGTGTTTCACAAAACTACAATTTCATCATCTTTCATAATTTTGCTTCTTATCATTCACAAATTGTGCTAGTTGATGGATCCCCGTGGTTGTCCTTGAGAATAGGCAATGTTCGTCCTAAAAATTCCTTACAATTATCAGTATAAATGCTACTCATTTCTGATTGTCGCAAGATTCTAGTCGAGGACAAAGATTGCAGGCTTAAGGAAATGGTTAATGAAACTATCTTTTCCTCTATTTTACATGTTTTCTCCTTTCCAGTGGGCATTTTCACGAGTCATCCATCAATTGTGAACATATGTAATTTCATAGTTGTGTATAGCATTTTTAGCATGTCAATTGGGCAAGCATCATCATAGTTCCTTTCCTAGTCATGTGATAGATGTTTAGTCAGTCCTTTTGATGTAGAGCATACATTCATTTGGGTTCCATGTAAAACAAGAACTCAATTTGGCTGCTTTTGTTGTGCATTACTTGTTGATGATTTACAACATAAAAAAGTTAAAAGATTTCATTAACTTCTTTTATAATGAAAATCATACTCAATTTATTTATTTATTTATTTTAACATAACTGCATTAAAATTTTACACTCAAATAATACCACTAAATATGCTCAAACTTGTAAGCATTCTTCCTTTAATCAAAGATGGCATCAAGCAGCAGACTACTTGTGCTCACACTTTTAAATCTTATTAGGAGGAAGTTGTTTGACATTTGCATTATTATTTTTTACATGTAATTTGTAATTTGGTGACTAAAAAATTATTGAAAGTTAAGGGAATTTTGATCCATGGTTTAATGGCAGCAATATCTCAATGTTGAAGCACTATTTGAAAGATTCATGGATGGATACACACCAGTTTCTCATCAGGCCATAGCTAGTTTCTGTCTCTACAAGTTTTTTTCTAAAGTCAAATTTAAAGTAATTACAAAAGTATTTTGTTGGTAAGTTTTGATTCTGCTTTGAATTTTATTCAGTGGTTGCGAGGTTTTTTTGTGTTTTTTGTTTGTCATCAGACTTCATCACTTCGTATATCTTTTGTTATAGTTGGGTATCGCTGTCTCAACTAAAAAAAATTAAAAAGCTTGCTCCCTCACGATAAGTAGGATAAGTATGTCAAGCAACCCGATCTTCTAACCAACATATGACAGTATATGCAAAAAATAAATAAATAAATAAATAAGTAGAAGAAGAAACATGAACAGCTGGACTTACTAGCATTTGTGGCTACAAAGCTAAATCCTAGTTTTTCTGCTGCAGAATTAAACTGCCCTTGCACGGCAGATGCTTTAGACAAAGGAACTGGAATGACCTGCATAATAAAACACTAAACCAGTAAACAAGATAACAAATAAAAGGTAATTGATGAAAACTGGACAATTTGAATTAGCAGATTATAAAAACACCATGGACCTTACAAATAATATGATCTATAATATATCAAAACAAGAGAAGGAGAATCTCCGTCTACCTGAAGATTAGCATGAGTGCCATGCTTGAAAACCCACTCAAAGAAAACAACTTCCATGCCTTCGTTTCTGAAACACTTCTTCAGAGAAGTTTTGAGTCTCTCGAGCTCAGCTTCTGCTTCTGAAGCTAGTGCAAGAGTATTAGAGAAATGCTCAATAGGTATTACTAGTACATGATCATGAACTAGTGGTCCCTTAGCAAGCGCACAGTACCAATTTTCTCCAATGCTAAGTATAAGATGTGACTCCACATTGGGGCTAGACAAACAGAACCAACAACCTTTAGACCTGAAAATCAATTGCAGTTTGATTGTTTAAGATGTGGAATGGGAAGACATAACAGCATTAGTGTTTAAGGAGAACCAAAAAGAAATCATCGTTATCTCGACAAATATTGCTTCTGCCCACTTCTTCCTAATTTGGGCATTCTCAGTATTTCAGATTCGATAATAACTAACAAAACAGAATAGGTCATGCCTCTTACAATAGAAAATGGAAATGGCTTGTTTAGTTGATTTAGTGTTCCAGCATAATTTTTTTTTTTTAAATAAGGAAAAAAAGAACAAGAAGAAGAAGAAGAGGAAGATAATGAGAAGGCCGCTGACCTGCTTTTACCATGAGAACCACTCTCATTTTTGTCCACCAAACTGTGCTTATAACTGCAACTTGGTCCCCTCTCACATTTTCCTTTGTTAAGGAAATCAAAGCACACACCTCTAGTAGATTGCTCCCTTGCATCCATGTCATGCATAAAGTTACATTTTTCACCTCGTGAACAAGATCCTGAAGATGTAAACTTGAAACACAACTTCTTGTCATCTCCAGCTCCCTGTCTTGATCGTTTTTGAGAGACATCGTAGCGCCAATATTGTGAGTCAAAAATAGTATCACTAGGCCTCTTTGTTGTATCTTTAGCATTGGCCTTCTGCTCAACAATTGTATATGGAGAAAAGGTGGTGTTTGGAGGTTTCATACAAATCTCTGTAGCAGACATGGTACATGCGGGAGTAGGAGAAAGCGCATGAATAAATTTCTGAGAAGCAGGTATACATACCAAGAGTTATGGAATGCCTAGAAGCTAAACCCAATATGCCAGACAAAAAAGAAAGAAATAGATTAGTACAAACGATGTATGAAATAGGAAAAGAGTAGCATATCATTAATTCTCTTTAAGTTTACATTGTACAAAAGAATCAAGAGTAAGATATCCACAATGGAGAGTAGCAAACGAACAGACAAAATCAAACAATTAAAATGCTAAATGACTGAGATGCATGGATGGCTAGCTTATTTGGGTCATTAAGACCATTACATCTATTCGCTGGCATTATTTTTGGCCTACTATGTGCAAGGACATTGATCGCTTTATTGTAAATCCAATGTTTGTTGGACTACAAAGGGCAAGCAAATGAATTTTGGGTTATACATTCCACTTCATATTCCTGGCAAACCTTGACTAGACGTTTCAAAAGGACTTTCTCTTAAGCTTTCCATGATCTTCGCATGGTATGGACTCTATTCTTGTGGTTGTAGATCGGTTCTCCAAGATTATCAACTTAATTTCAAGCTCTCACACTATTGATACCGCTTATGTTGCACATTTTTTACTTTTGGGAGATTATCAACTTACATGGTATTCCTCGTAGTATTACTTTTAAAGGTAATGTGCACTTCACTAGCGACTTTTGAAAGACTCAACAGAAGCTTGTGCCATGCAAGTTGCAATTCTCTACTGTTTTTCACTCACAAACAGATGAGTAGACTGAGATTGTCAATCACCGCTTAGGTGATTTATTACAATGTTCATTGATGGATAACCTACGTCTTGGCAGTTTGTTTGCATTGCTTATAATAACTCTGTTAACCGTTCTACTGGTTTGTCTCCATTTATGATTGAAAACAATATTTTTCCTTTGATTGTTGTGGGTTTGGCACCTATTCCACCTATACTATTGGTGTGAGCTATTAATGACTTCTATGATTCACACATATAGGAGATATGTGGACTACTTACACGTAGTTTATAAATTACATGTTCTTTTTTATTTTAAATTAGAGTTTTGTAAATCTTATTTTGTTTCTTTCTTTAATAATTCTTTGATTTTTGTCCATTACAATATGATATTGTACTTCAATACTCAATAACTAAACTCAATGAAGCCTTTTCCCAACTACATGGGAAATTGTAATTCAATCTTATATACTTTTATTCTTTAGAATTATCTTCTAATAAAAGTTAAAGTTCAACATTGATTTTTTTTTTTCTAATTTGTGTTTAAATAGTAAATAATACTCAAGGATTTTTTTTTTTTTAATTTTACAAGTCATTCCAATATTTCCTCTAACTTCAATGGAATTTTTGTAACAATTTGGTTAAACGTAATTTGCAATTCGATGATTGAAACATCGATAAAATTCAATGAAAATTTAGAGAAATACGTCAAATTTTCATTCCATGTATGTGACTATGTGTGTAAACCATCTTAATCCGTTTTCTCTTATTTTATTTCCAATTGAAGCTACTCTTAACATTTTTTCAAATATATTCATTTCTAATTTTTTTATCTTTCAATGTTTTACCAAATATTCATCTTAACAGGCTCATTTTCATTACATTTGTTTTGTTAACATATTTCTTAATCACATAACATTTTGTTCCATAAAGCATAGCTAGCCTAACAACAATCTTATAAATTTTCTTTTCAACTTCCTTGGTGTGCATCAATTATATAATATGCCAAAAGCACTACACCACTTAACCCATCCTGCTTTAATTATATGGTTCACATTATCTCCTATTTTTCATCCTTGATGAATTATTGAGACCAAATAACTAAATTTTTCACTTCTTAGCATCTTTTGGCTGTCAATCTTTACCATTTCTCCATTTGTACTTCTACAGTTCTACTTCAACTAAAATTACATTTAACTTATGCAATCTTAATCTTGAACACACACACACAGAGCTTATAAGGTATTTCTCCAAACCTCTAATTTAATATTTACTCCCAATTTAATTTTAACAATTAGCACAATGTCATCAACCTTTTCTTTTTGTATTAGTTATAGTTAAATTGATTAAATTGTTTTTACTATAGTTACCACTCCGTCATATATCCTATACCAAGTCAATAACATATTTGTAACTAATTTTTCCTCTAAAATCCACCACATTATATTTATAGGTACTTTAGCATAAGCTTTTTCTTGATCAATAAAAACCAAATAAAGAGATTTCTTCTTCCCCCTGTTTTTCTCCATCAATCTCCTTATAATAAGTAACTTTCATGGTTGATCTCTTAAACATAAACCACAAACTGATTTTTCCATACCAAAGTTTCAACTCTTAGTCAATTCTCCATCACTATCTCCTGTAATTTCATCATACAACTCATCAATTTAAAACCTCTACAATTTGCATTATTTTGAAAATCTCCTTTATTTTTATATTTGGATATCAAAATTGGGCAATCTTCTAGTTGATACAGTTTTACTAATAAATTTGATTGTCACTTTTAATACACTTGATATCGGCAAAATATTTTATTTTTATTTCCTTTAGTTTAGCAAGTTTATATAAATTCTATTCGTCTCCTTTTGTATCTAACCTTAATAGGTAAATCATAATATGCTTCAAGTTTAGCATTACTTACCACATTTTTAGTTTCTTTCATTGCATCACTATAATTTTTAAAACTTTTCCCATGTCCTTCACGAAGTTTCATAGCTTGTTCTCTTATAGATTTTACGGTAGTTGGAACTTCTTCATTCCACCACTAAGTTTTACTTACAGATGGTTTTATCCCCCTTGATTCTTCAAGAACCTCTTCTACAACGTTTTTTTATGCATTTAGATATCATATCTCATAGTAAGTTAGGTCAATCATCTACATTTAATAGTAGCTTTCCTTCAAATAATTTTAGCTTTTTTTTCCTTTCAAATTCCACCATTTAGTTCTTAAGTTGATATTTTTGAATTTTGACCTATATTTCATTTTTATACATACATATACTACCATGATCCTATATTGTGAGGCTAAGCTTTCTCTTTGGAAGAACCTTAGTCTTCGCATTTTACTTTATCAACCTCTTTAGGCTTTTATAAGATCCAGTTTTAAATGTTATTAAGTGTTCATCTCTCTTTGTTAAATATGTATGTTCTATAATTGGTCATATGCAACTAAAAAATCTAGTATACTCACTCTATCTTCATCCCCATCTCCAAATCCATACCCTCTATGCACCATTTTATACCCTACCCTCTCTTCACCTACATGTCCATTAAATTCTCCTCCCACACATATCTTCTCTTCTTGGATATAAATAAAACAAAGAAAGAGATTTGCACCTGCCTAGATCCAAGTGTTTGCTTAGACATTAGAGCCAAGGAGGAAATATAGTTGCTAAGGTGACACTCAAAGTTTCACCTATACTATAATCTAATGACCACCATCAAATAATCTTGCAGGAGAAAAGTCAACTCAAAGAAGGGCTTCAAGCCTTCAAGTGACAAGTATATATGCAACTTCTGAAGAAATTATAAGAGGCAAATGTCATATCAGTAATAATGCAAAGAAACGGAATCTCTAGAATTAAGAAAACATGCGTGAAATTTCTCGGATTATCATATGAATGAAAGAATGTTTATTAAAGTAGCCCTATAGGATTATAAATCAAATCATACCTGCTTGTCCTTGTTTCCAACAGGAGCAAGACCCAAGAAACGGGTCACATGAGCAACATCATTATTAGAGTAAGGCTCGCGAGCATAAAAAACCCCTTTAGTACCAGCAATGTGATACCTATGCACACAAGAGGTTTAAAAAATGTGCTTAAAATTTCTAGCATTAATGCAGGCATATCCATTGAAAAAAAAAAAAAAGGCAGGCATATCAAATAGAAGCTTAAGAGTGAATTCTGACAGCTTTTATCATATAGGTAAAGTATTTAAATAGTACAGTAAATCAAAAAATTCAAATAAAATAATAAATAAATAAATAATAGTAATAATAATAATGATATCATTTCAAGAATAACTGAAATCAATATCACTTTTGAAAGAAAAAATAGCAAAAACTCGTCAACTGGGATCTTTACTTAAGACCGTAGTTCAAAAACTGGTTCAACCATCAGTCAGACTTGGGAAAACTATGTAAAAATATTCAAATAATCAAAAACAGTCACTTCATAGTTCCAAGTTTAATTAAACTTCACTTCACTTCAGCTTCACGGCTCGCCAAGATTTACCAGGCAATTATTATTAGAAACCTATTTCCAGACTAAATGACGTCACTTACCGAGGCTTGATCTCCACAACCAACTTTGATATAACAGGATCAGTGCCTGATGAATCTGCAACTCCCGGTGGAGCCTCAGATACATTAGCCCTGTTTGAAACCCCACTTGGCCATTCATTAGTGATAACATGTCAAGGATTTCAAATAATTCAAGCCCAGCATCACCATCAGCTACAAATTTTCTTGCCAAATCTTACATGTAGTCTATAAGAATGTCATGGGTTTATAAATACAACACTACAAATTATAACTAAAAAATTAACCAATGAACAAATAAAAAAGAAATAGAGGATATGTTAGGAACAAGTCGACTACTCCAGGCTCTTCAGCCCATGCTCGCAATGCATCAACATCATCTTCACTATAAGCTCCAAATTTCTGATTTTCCAAAGAATGTTTACCAGACATGTAGGCCACAGATAACCCTACAATTATACACAACAGTTGCAGTGGGTGAAATTAACAATTTGCATGTCAAGTGTTTTAATAAAAGAACCAAGAAATCAATCACCCAATTTCACATAATCCCTAAAAACCAAAGCAAAATGAAATGAAAATGGAACAAAAAAGACCATTAAAGCAAAGAAAATAAATAAGAAATTAAGAATTGCATGACAAATGACAAATGTATGAATGAAAAAATTGAGGGACCTGCATGACAAATGTATGAATAAAAGAACCAAGAGATCAACACCAAATTTTCATGACTCTCAACTCAAGCATTAAGCCTTTTCCCAACTACAAGGGCCAGCGACATGAATCTACTTCCTCCATTCCATTCTATCGAGGGCTAAGTCTTCATTCAAATGACAAATACCCAATATCCAATAATCCCTAAAAAACCCAACTTTATCAAACCGAAGCAAAATGAAACGAAATGGAACACAAACGACGATTAATTGAAAGACATTAAGAATTTCATCATAAATGTAAGAATAAAGATAATTAAGAATTGAATGACAAATGTTTGAATAAAAGAACCAAGAAATCAAATACCCGCTAATTTCACAAAATCCCTAAAATAAACCAACTTTATCAAACCCAAAACAAAATGAAATGAAATAAAACAAGAAATTTGATCAACTGAAACAAATTAGACAAAAAAAAAGAAAGAAAAATTAAAACAATTACCATAAAAAGTGCACTTTCCACTGCCTTTTAACCAGAAAAGATTATCGCAAATCTTCAAGCCATCCATCTTGAACCCACGATTAACAGCATTGTTCGACGCATCTGCGAGAACCTTGGCGGCACCGACGCCGTAATCGCCGATGAAGAAAGTGGGGATTGGGACCAGCGACCGGCCGGCGACGTAATCCAAGAACTCTTCAAGGCGGTCCGGTGAGTCAGGGAAGAACTGGCCCACGCAGAAAAGGGCGTCAAATGGACCTGCTGATTTGTTAACCTGTGAAGAACAAGAATTGTTAGAAGATTGTGAAAAAAAAAACTGAGAAGAGATGTGTGTGTCTGTGTGTGTGTGTAAGAGGGAGAGAGAGAGAGAGAGAGACTGTTGAGACACGCTTGAAGAGCTGGTTGAGACGACCAAGAACGTCGCCGCAGAGCAGAATCCTTGGAGGAGACATAGAAACAGGCGGGAGACTGAGAGTAGGAAGAGAGGGGTTTTGCTGTTAAGACAAATGAAATTTTGAAGACTAATATTCAGGTAGTGGTTGGTTTGATAACTCTAGTTGGAACCTAAGGCTCTAACAAAGTTTTGTTTTTTTTTTTTTCTTAAAAAAAACCTCTTAGAAAGTTGAGGGTAATAAAAAAATATTTTTTTACATAACTTGTTTTTTTAATTTCTAATTAAAATAGGACCCCAACTATTTGAACCCCGTTATTAGCCTATAATCACCCCACTTCCTAAGTTAACCCCACCCAAATCCACATGGACTACTTTCGCCCAACCCAAAATTTTTAGATTTCCTTAACCACCCCTATTTACATACCCAGTCGAAAACCCACCTTCACCGTTTTCTTCAACCCAAGCAAACTTTCTTCTTTCCTATGACCCTAGGTCCACATTTAAAGTGATTGATTTTTCACATATTTTTTCTCCTTTCTTCATTTGGCCGTGTTTTGTGCTCTCATCATCATTGCTCCCTTCCTCGAAGAAGCAAAAACATGACTCTTTGGGTGTTCGAAAGATTTTTGTTGTTTGATACATTGATTCGATAAGAAATGCATACTTTTAATGTTTTTTTTTTTTTGTTTTCATTCAATTTTATTGATAAAATGTATCAT
The DNA here is from genome assembly GCA_035771175.1 of Paratinospora sagittata. NCBI lineage: Eukaryota > Viridiplantae > Streptophyta > Magnoliopsida > Ranunculales > Menispermaceae > Paratinospora > Paratinospora sagittata. The sequence continues at coordinate 5,468,485 of CM069611.1, read as the reverse complement.
ATTCATGTATTTTGTGTGAAAAATAGCCGTCAAAATCACCAAAACGCCATCGTCGTCCTCGTCGCAAGGGTCTGCCACGCAGGGCCGAACCTTGTTGAAGAGGTCTCGGCCATCGGTAGCCGAGCCTTGGATTCGGCCACCCAATGCCGACCCTCTTTGAAACCCTTGTTTTTAAAAAAAAAATTATAAATAATTAAATCCCTTTTTTTTATTTCATGCAATCATGGCACCAAAGACAGGTAGGACCATTTCAACTTCTACTGAACAAAGTGTGTCACGTCCTCGGCCTAGGGCGTCGACAAGGAGACGACGAAGGCTTGTTGAATCTAACTTACCTTTAATTGAGAAGACCAACATGCCAGAAAAGAGCATGCACACTGCAGAAGGAGAAGAAGGCGAAGAGCAAACAAGTGTGCAAGAAGAGAGCGCACACACTGAAGAAGGGACATCTGAGAGTGCCCCTGCCCCATTTTCGGGAGGCCCATCTGATCCCGCTATACTTCTCAGTTTTAAAAATCACGTTGCTGCAGCTATGGGCGAATGAGATAAGTTGTTATCCTTTTATATAATACTCTTGTTGTTAACGGTTCTTTCTTGTTAATAATGACTATTTATATATATATATATATATATATATATATATATATATTTTGACAACATCGACCCATGCTCAAGTGTATAAATCATGGGGCACAAGTGGGGGAATGGAATCTGAAATGCCACCCCGACCAGGAACAACTTCAAGCAATAATACAAGGATCTGGGTTGAGTCTCCTAATCAGTTGTTCGTATACGTTTGCGAACAAGACTTTGAATTCAAGGTTCATGAAGCGATGGCAAACTTAGACAAACACATTTCACCTTCCTTTTGGTGAAATGACAATCACGCTTGATGACATTGCCATACTCCTCAACATTCTAGTCACGGGCAGAATGGTCTTAGTAGTAACAATTAACCGCGATGATGCACTCGAGTTAGTAAGCCAAACGTTGGGAGTTTCTATTACTGAAGCAGTAGATGAGATAAAAACTTTTAAGGGGCTAACTGTGAGTAAGCGCTGGCTAAAACAACGCTCCAGTACAGCTAAAAGAGATGATGATGACAGGGACTACCCCTTAGTAGAGTGCTCGGCGAGGGCATTTTATTGTATTTGCTAAGCTGCACATTATTCTGCGACAAGACCAATACGTGAGTCCATGTTTCTTATCTTCAATTACTAAACCACGTGGACATGATTGGTTTATAAGCATGGGGTGTTGCATGTCTTGCATATTTATACCATCAGCTCGGATGTGCACGCATACTGAGGTGTGTCAGATTGCAGGGTTTGCTTGAGGTATGCATCCTTTTAAATTTAACTTTAATACATATCAAGATATCGAGATGTTTACATAATGATTTTAATCTAAAATGTGTTTGATAGGGATGGTTGTATGATCAAGTACTACAACAATCTACCCTATGTGGAAATGTGGGTCCTAAAGAAGGAAATGGGTTAAAATGATGGTTACGTGCACACACTTTATAGGGCCATCGACAGGTTACTCCCTCACGAGGTCAGTGGATATTTTATGATTATTACAATTTAAATAACATTGCATCTATAATTAGGATTTTGAATAACATTGTGTAACTAGTTTTATTGTGATATTTGTTCAAGTTTATTGGGACCCTTACATGGATACGAGAGCAAGCAATCCCATTTTAAAGTTTGCATGTCACGACGCCCCTGACGTAGGCTAACGTCATGACCGGCACAGTGTACCATACACTGTACATACCCATATACAGTATATAACACACTGTCAGCCTTCACGTACTATCACAAAACTCCCAAAACTGTACAAAGTTTTTTTTTTAATCTACCACACATCAAATCAAATCCAATATCGTTCATTCATTCACACATCACATTTTCATTTCATCATCCAATATATTAAGTTATCTTTGCCCACACATCCCATCTAGATGATAATACATATATATATATATATATATATATATAATGTGTGATAAGTATACATATCAAAATAACAAAAATATAATATATTTCCTCCAAGCATACATACACATACCAGACAAGTTCCTTTTTCCTTCGAATCAATACCTGAAATATTGGAGGAAATAGGGTGAGCAAACAACAGCTCAGTGAATATAGTTCTTGAGATGACAATTATATACACTTAGAAAAATATGATATTTAAAATCATTTCAAACACTTATTCAACACATGCATCATTCAACAAATATATCATACATGTCAACAACATAAATTGCATGAGTTTTCAATAATACAATGCACAATCTTCATCCTCCGCAAGGCAAGAGAGCGGGTCTAACCCTTGTATGGCCGTACAAGGTAGACACAGCCTCTCATCACCCAATTCATATACAGTATATAACACACTGTCAGCCTTCACGTACTCTCACAAAACTCCCAAAAATGTACAGAATTTTTTTTTTAATCTACCACACATCAAATCAAATCCAATATTGTTCATTCATTCACACATCACATTTTCATTTCATCATCCAATATATTAAGCTATCTTTGCCCACACATCCCATCTAGATGATAATACATATATATATAATGTGTGATAAGTATACATATCAAAATAACAAAAATATAATATATTTCCTCCAAGCATACATACACATACCAGACAAGTTCCTTTTCCCTTCGAATCAATACCTGAAATATTGGAGGAAATAGGGTGAGCAAACAACAGCTCAGTGAATATAGTTCTTGAGATGGCAATTATATACATTTAGAAAAATATGACATTTAAAATCATTTCAAACACATGCATCATTCAACAAATATATCATACATGTCAACAACATAAATTGCATGAGTTTTCAATAATACAATGCACAATCTCCCTCCTCCGCAAGGCAAGAGAGCGGGTCTAACCCTTGTATGGCCGTACAAGGTAGACACAGCCTCTCATCACCCAATTCACAGTCATTTCAAGGGTCGCAACCCTTGTTAGGACAGACCTACTGACAATGAGGACTCGCAAAACCTCATCTGAGTCTAATTCCTAATGAAATGACAATGAGGAATCGCAAAACCTCATCATTAAAAACTCCAATTGCTAAAATCAGTTTGCATGATCCATAAAACTCAATGCATTATATATAAATATAACATGCATTCAATCAAACCTTTTATATGCGTATAATGTCATACAAGAACCAAATCAAGGAAACTATACTCACAGTACAACACGTTCAACTTAAACCCAATCATCGTCGCTTTCGAGTCCAGCTCCAAGTTAAATCCAACTAATTTAACCTGTCACAATCACTCCATAATTCAATTTCTTGTATTCATATCTATTTACATCTTTAATTTCTCAACTCACTTCAAATCACGAATAATAAATCCATTTAGGACTCATAAGCAGTTGAAGAAACGATTATCTCGTTTCTATGGTCAATCTAGATATTTCCACAAGAAAGAACAGTGAAAATAGATTTCCAAATCATATTTTCACGACACCATATACTTAGTTACTAAAACTATAAAATCATATCCAAAAATCACAATCTTAGCATCGAAACGTCCGAAATTCAGTTCTCTATGATTCTATGATCTCAAACTGGAGTTTCATTGAGTTCACATCACTGGTCATCCGAAAGATGTAAATTGTATTAAAATTGTCAAACGGTCTCCAAAAATCATGAAATTGAATCTAACCACATATTCGGGGTTCCGACAATCCAGGGAGCGTTTTTCTACCTTTCTAGCAGATTTTCATTCATATTGGGTCAAAACCTCAATTTATCAAAACGCCGTAAAACGACTCCCACAGTCAAAATTACTCCGCTAGAAAGTTTACCTCTAGCTTAGATATCAATTTTACGAGGAAAGGGAGTGAAAATCACTTACCGCGAGGCCCGATTGGACGTGAATCTCGCGTTCTCCCTTTTTCTTCTTCTCCTTCTCCGCCGTTCTTCTCTCTGCTTCTTTCTTTCCCTCTCTGTTCGTTTCCTTCTTTTCCTTCTTATTTTTTTTTTCTTTCTTTCATTAAGCAGATATTTCTTCTCTCTTTTTTCTTTTTTTTTTGTTTTCTTTCTGTCGGTGAGAGATTGAGATGAGAAAGGAGAGAATTGACATTTTATATAAAAATGATCCAATACTCCTCATCCTCAATAATTAACCAACTCCCCATCTTAATATTTCTCTTTCATTCATTCAATCATACTATTCATTAATTCATTAAATCATACTCCAATCCACATTTTTTATTAAATCATACACGCGTATATTTAGCGCATACGTATCAAATACGTGTATTATCATGTGTATATTTAGCTAATACGTATAAAATACGTGTATTATACATCTCAATATACGTGTAATTTAACGTATATATGTAACTAAAATTACGGGGTGTTACATTGCACTTTATACTGGTTGTATTAAATGTTTGGATATTGTAGAACCCTACCATCTAGATAGAGTTCTTCGTCAATTAAGTCATGTCTAAGCAATTCATTCATTCCTTCTTCGTCCCACACGAGCAAAAAGGGGGTTATTGGCGAACAAATACCAAGTGAAGTACACGTTTTTTTTATCAAACATGGGAAAGATGGGATAGTCATGTTTTGTCTGCTCGAGCACGCGGTGAGCCTCTAAAACATCCATGGGATGCAATTTCAGAGTATCTCGAGTGGTTTATTTCAATTTCTCACCCGATTATTGAGAACCCAGAACACGGGGGCAGCATAAGTGGTTCTTAAGGACATGTTGGTAAGGATGACGCCATCCAGGTACAAAGGATTGCATGTTTGTGTCTTTATAATGAATAAGTTTATATATTCGCTTCATGTTTTATATGTTATTCTCATGTAAGTTTTCATTTGTATGTACTCTATATGACAAAGAAACAAACGAGCACTCGACATCGCATTGCAGTAGAGGTCCACGCCCGCACCGCATTTAAATTTGAGTTTTGCGATTATCTGTAGAGATTCAATCATAAATGTGTTGTCTAGTGTGAGCATCCAAAGTGATGAAGCTAGGCCTTCCTCTGTAGTGGACGAAGATAGTGGCCCATCGATCCCCGGGGGTGATGAAGCAGGACCATCATCAGATCGAATGGTGCCATTGTCAAGATCTTATTCCCGCAACCGCAGAGGACACTAGTTTTAGTGGATGTTTATTATGTATTTTGGTCTTTGAAGATTTGTTGTTGGAGTTGTATAACTTGATACTCTTTTAAAAATTTATGGTTAATCAACACCTTGTGTTGTATAATTTGATATTATTTCGTCTTGAATTGAAACTTTATGGTTTTCAAAGATGAAATTTTGTATTCGCTATTGACAGGGAATTTTTGAGTTGCCGACTCACATTCGGCCTATATATGCACAAGAACACAAATCGGAGGGTCAAAGACCCAAGAAAATGAAAAAATAAGGGGTTCGATCGGACATGGTCGAAACCCCAAGAAGGGTCTCATCCCTGTCCAGCCGAACTCCTTGTTATTACCTCGACCGAACAGGGACGAGAGCTCTTTATGAGGTTCGGCCTCTTTCAGCCAAGCCCCCCTATTTTCCCATTTTTTGTTACTTCCTACCTTCAATGATGTATATCTATGTATTGTTAGTCATTTTTTACTTGTCTAGTCCCATTTCAGGTCAATTTGGGTGGTAGGGTACCGTTCCCCACTTATACCACACATAAGGGGTATGGGTCGGAATGGTACCCCACAACCCAAACGTACTCCGAATGCGCCTAGGTAAGTGAAACGAGGGCCATATATATGCACAAAAACACAGTTTGGGGGGGGGGGGGTCAAAATCCCCAAAAAATGAAAAAAATAGGGGGTTCGGCCGAACTTGGCCGAAACCCCAAGAAGGGTCTTATCCCTGTCCAGCCGAACTCTCTGTTATTGCCTTGGTCGAACAGGGATGAGAGCCCTTTTATGAGGTTCGGCCTCTTTCGGCTGAGCCCCCTATTTTCCCATTTTTTTATTGCTTCCTACCTTTAATGATGTATATCTATGTAATGTTAGTCATTTTTAACTTGTCTAATCCCATTCCAGGTCAATTTGGGTGGTGGGGTACCATTCCCCACTTAAGGGGGTACGGGTCGGGAATGATACTCAACAACCCAAACGTCCTCTGAATGCACCTAGGCAAGTGAAACAAGGGCCATATATGCACAAGAACACAAGTTTGAGGGATCAAAACCTCCAAAAAATGAAAAAATAAGGGGTTCAGTTGGACCTGGCCAAAACCACAAGAAGGGTCTCAACCCTATCCTGTCGAAATGTAGTTAAAGCCTCGGCCGAACAGGGACGAGAGTCCTTTGTAGAGGTCGAACCCCTTATTTTCCCATTTTTTGTTTCTTCATACCTTCAATCATGTATACATATGTCTTTTTAAGTCATTTTCGACTTGTCTAGTCCCTTTCTGGCTACATTTGTGTTATGGGGTACCGTTTATGATCGGTTCCATCATGTGGGGTATGATTGGGGTACGGGTACGAGTTGTGTACAAGTGGGGTACAAGTTGTGCACGAGTGGGGTACGATTGTGACGCCCCGAAAATTATTTCATCTAGCCCATAACCCAATTGCACTTTGCCCAAACTCTATGCGTTACCTTGATATGTTTGGTGTTTGTTTGATGGTTGTTTAATGTTTGTATAGTTAATGCTTGATAATGTATATAAATATGTGTATCATAAATTGTATATGGGTCATGTTAAATTAAAGTATAATGCATATGTTATTATTTATGCATGGGCCCATTAAACCATGAATTGATATGGGTTAGGATTGATTGAATAAAAGGATAAATGAGAATGAGAATTTGGTGTATTAAATGGATTGGACATTTAAAATACATGGAAGCATGAGATTGGTTAAAGTACATGTGGTTGGTATGGGTAGTATGAGACCAACACATGTGAAGGTTGGTGCATGAAAGTGGACAAGTGTCCCATGCCCACTTCTCTTCTTCAAGGAAGTGCTAGAATGAGTGGAGGGAATCAAGGAGAGAATCAAGGAGGGAATCAAGGAAGTGCTAGAAAGAGGTGAGTGGAGAGAAAAGAAAAAAAATAAAATAAAAGAAGAGAAAGGAAAGAAGAAGAGAAAGAAAGAAAGAGTTGCAGGAGGAAGATCTTTGCGACGTTTTCATCAAAGAGCTGGATCTTTGGGATATATGGTCAGATTGAGCTCAAAATTTGTCAGCAAGTTCGTAGCTTATGGTTATTCATTCTGGTCGGTGGAGATCTTGATCAGAGGTTTCTTCTAAGATATCTAACCTCTCAAACAAAGCTGGTCGGAAAGTCTGGATTTCTCGCGCCATTTCGCTCAAACTTCTAGACCTCTTTAATCTACCATTGGATGGGTATGTAGTGTAGAACTGATATTTCTGCATTCTGAACGGTGGAGATCTTGATTCGAGGTTTCGTCTGAGAGATCTAACCTCTCAAACAAAGCTGGTCGGAAAGTCTGGATTTCTCTTGCCGTTTTGCTCAAACTTGTAGATCTACTCAATCTACCGTTGGATAGATATCAAATTTGGGTATGTAGTTTACAACGGATATTTCTGAGTTCTGAACGGTGGAGATGTTTATTTGTTAAGAATGTTGTGTGATATAGTCATCTGAGTTTGAGTATTTGCAGCAGGAAAGGAGAAATTATCTGATTAGAGACTTGTTCATCAAAAATACTTATATTTTCGGTCCACCGTTGGATTGGGCTGATATTTGGACAGAATGTTTGTTTCTTCACATACTTCAATCTGTACGATTGATTTTCTGATCACATTTTTCTGTTGGTAGATTGATACATCTGAACAAAATATTAAATGAAGAATTGGTAGGGTTGCTTGTATTAGATCTAAATTTAGAATATGAACTTAGACCTTTCCAAATAGCTTGCATGTCAACTATGTTGACCTAGTTGCCATTGTTGATGAACCCATGATGCAAAATCAGTGAAATACATGGCTGAACATGGTGACCTAGTGTAAATCAGCAATATGGCCTAAGTATGAAAAATTTCATATTTTAGGGCTTTTGATGCTTTTGGCCTAGAATCATTGAATTGATGCAACTTATGTTTAATTAAGCATGATTAGGGTTGATTATGCTACTGATTTGGTGGTTGTGACCATATCATGGGTTAGGCCTACTTGTGATCAAGTGACCCAATTTGGGCATGTTTATGCCTAAGGAATTGAAAATCAGTATTTTTGATTAATAGAATGGTTTATGTATGAGAACTATGCATTAGAGGCCTAAGTCATGTGATTTGAGTTGAATGATGGGATTAGATGGGATTTAGGCCTATTGTCTATATGTGGGCTGATTTAGGGTTGATGTGTAATGTCTATGTGATTGAGCATAGAAATTGATGTATGGTAGGATATTGATGAATGTTTCAGGATCTTGATTGGGTTGATTCAGTTTGGTGGTCGTGTGTGGTTAAATACTCTCGCGAGGCTTGGTTATGAGTAGACTTCATTTATGATTATATCTTTTATGTCATCATATCACTTATATATATTGTATGTTGAAAGCATGAATGTGTTCTAATGTTTTGAATGATGCATTGATTTGAGAAAACCTTATGACTTTGGTTGGACCCATCTATCTGGCTAATAGGGGGACTTAACCTTGTCATAGGAGGGTTTTAGGAAAGGAAATGATTGGGGTCAACGGCACGGTGAAATAGACGTGCACTAGTAACCTCAAATAAACATGATTGGGGTCAACGGTACGGTGAAATAGACGTGCACTAGTAACCCAATGCATGTGGAATGTGGATCCAAATTGATAAGCTTTTACTTGCATCGAACTTATTATAAATGTTTGATATCTATATGTTATAAGCTTTTAATCATGCTACACATTGACATGCATACATGATATTTATTGATGAGTATTGATAGCATATTTGAATTCTATTCACTGGGCACCGTTGGCTCACCCTCGTTTTCCTCTTTCAGGTCCTTCTGTCCCGAATAAGGGCAAAGGAGTAGTCATATCTTGAGGGCCTTGCCTGCGAGAGAATCCAAGGTCTCGATGTGAGTTTAGAGGCATTTTGATTGAACTGTGTTTTAAATTATGAAGTATTATATTTTGGATTATGTAATTATAACACTTACCACATTGTAGTATGGGTGAGTTGGGACTTGTTAGATAGACCATGTGGGCATATGACGGTTTTATTTGTACCAACAATTTTGGACTTTATGTGTATGTCAATTTTAATGGACTGTAGGGATTATGATTTTATTTAGGGTTCATTTTTATGGATTATCTCTTGTCTTTGATGATTAATACGGTGGATAGTTTTGTTTAGTACCTTTTGATATTATGTCGTTGTTTGAGATAAGACTCGTAGGGTCTCAACCACCTCACGGGAGTTGAGGAGTGGTCGGAGATGCCTACGTCGGGCGTCCCGCCCCGGCATTCCGCACGTCATTCCCTACGGGGTTGGTGGTCTGGGGTGCGGGGTCGCCACAACGGTACTCCACCCGTACACCACTCGTACCCTACATAATGGAACAGGTCGGGAACGGTACCCCACCACACAAATTGACCCGGAATAGGACTAGACAAGTCAAAAATGACTAAAATAACTCAAAATGTAATTTCAATGTATAATATGAAAACCTGATCAAAGAAGGATTCACAAAAAAAAAAAATCCAACTCTATCCACTATAGATATCCACATTTCCAAAAAAGACAAACTCTATATATTTCCACATTTCCATAAAGACCAAATTTATACATATGAGTTGTACGTGTATCAAATAATTTTTTAGGGAGTATCTAAATTCACTACATCTTCTGTATCGACCTTATTGTTTGTCGGCCTGTTGCAATCAACATTGTAGACAATGTAAGAAAACTCTCATTCATATGCATGTGGGCCTCGGAATGCACGCCAATCGAGCAATATGGGTGCTATCGAGCATGATGTGTTCAACAAAATATGTAGAAAACAGAACAATGCATTCATTATCTGCATTTTTCAAAATTTCAATTAAAACCAAGTAAATATAAAAACCGGGTTTACCTGCATGAAGTAGTCACCATTCACGTAATTTATGCCAATCACACGCCACAATGGGAGTGGTGGAGCTTCGCTTCTGAGATGGAGAAATGGCAGACATTGTTGCCTTGATAAAAGCACCAGCACAACGTTGTAGGTTGTTGCTATCAACAACCCCATATCCGGTAAAGTCATCCACCTTTGGTACGGTGTCAATATGTCATTGCACTCCAAAGACATATGTATCTCCTGAACTGTCACGACGCCCCTGACGTAGGCTGACGTCATGACCGGCACAACGTACTATACACTGTACATACCCATATACAATATATAATACATTGTCAGCCTTCACGTACTCTCACAATCCATCCCAAACTTACAGAATTTTTTTTTCTATACCACAAATCAAATCCAATATAGTTCATTCATTCACACATCACATTTTCATTTCATCATCCAATATATTAAGCTATCTATGCCCACACATCCCATCTAGATAATAATACATATATATATAATGTGTGATAAGTATACATATCAAAATAACAAAAATATAATATATTTCCTCCAAGCATACATACACATACCAGACAAGTTTTTTTTCCCTTCGTGTTAATACCTGAAATATTGGAGGAAATAGGGTGAGCAAACAACAACTCAGTGAATATAGTTCTTGAGATGGCAATTATATACATTTAGAAAAATATGACATTTAAAATCATTTCAAACACTTATTCAACACATGCATCATTCAACAAATATATCATACATGTTAACAACATAAATTGCATGAGTTTTCAATAACACAATGCACAATCTCCCTCCTCCGCAAGGCAAGAGAGCGGGTCTAACCCTTGTATAGTCGTACAAGGTAGACACAGCCTCTCATCACCCAATTCACAGTCATTTCAAGGATCGCAACCCTTGTTAGGACAGACCTACTGACAATGAGGACTCGCAAAACCTCATCCGGATCTAATTCCTAACTAAATGACAATGAGGATTCGCAAAACCTCATCATTACAAACCCTAAGTGCTAAAATCAGTTTGCATGATCCATAAAACTCAATGCATTACATATCAATATAACATGCATACAATCAAACATTTTATATGCGTACAATGTCATACAAGAACCTAATCAAGGAAACTATAATCACAGTGGTTACACGGGTTTTCTAAGCCAACCTCTAAAATCGAGCAACAATATTGCTTCCTCAAGAGCGTTTATCCATGCCCTTAAGCTCTCAATTTAAACACTGAAATTGCCATAGATTATCATGAGACGCATCATTTATCATATCGTTAGCTACTAAAAATATCAAATCATATCCAAAAATTACGATCTTAGTATCGAAACGTCCGGAATTCAGTTCTCTACTAATCTATGATTTCAAATCGTTGTTCACATCACTGTTCACAGTACTATTTACTATTCACTATTCATCCAAAAGATGTAAATTGTATTAAAATTGTTAAACGGTCTCCAAAAATCATGAAATGAAATCTAACCACATATTCGGGGTCCCAACAGTCCAGGGAGTGTTTTTCTACCTTCATAGCGAATTTTCCATTCGCGTTGGGTCAAAACCTCAATTTGTCAAAACGCCGCAAAACGGCTCCCACAGTCAAAATTTCTCTGCTAGAATAGCTTAGATAGTAATTTCACGAAAAAAGAGAGTGAAAATCACTTACCACAAGGCCGAATTTGATGCGAATCCCGCGTTTCTCCCTTCCGTTCTTCCTTTCTCTCGTTTCGGTTCTTCTTCTTCTCGTTCTGCAACTTCCTTTCCTTCTTCTTTTGATTTCTATTTTATTTTTATTTTTTTTATTTTTTTATCCTTCCTCTTTTACACATGGAGAGAGCTTAGAAAAGAGAAAAAAGATATTTTATATAAAAATGATCCAATACACCTAGGCTCCCCTTAATAACCAACTCCCTATCTTGATATTTCACTTCATTCATTCAATCATACTCCAATCCACATTTTTAATTAACCAATCCCATAAATTAATCAATTTAATTCAACTCCATCTTTTTTTTAATAGGATGATCCCATATGTATCATCTTCATCTCATAATTTTATTTATTTACTAATCATATACGCGTATATTTAGCGCATACGTATCAAATACGTGTATTATCACGTGTATATTTAGCTCATACGTATAAAATACATGTATTATATATCTCGATATACGCATACTTCAACGTATGTATTTCATTAAAATTACGAGGTGTTACATGAACCCTTTCAAAACTACCTAAAATAGCTCTGTAGTGATCCTCAAATTGCTTTAGCTCTCTCAATAAGTCCAATCTCACCTGGCTCCAACCTTTTAATCCCATACCTATCACTCCGACAATGACTCGATAGCCACAGTTTCCATCGGCCTTAACATCTATGATTTGACTTATGTATGCCAGCCAGTGCGGAGTTGATCCAAATAACCATGAGCGCTTTGTGAGTGTGTCCTATGGACCTTCTTCAATAGAAACTTTTGCAATGATGACATGGAAGAAGGAGTAGAGTGCGCGGACAAGACATGCTCAAATAGCGAGGGATCTCTTCTTGTCGATTTATCAATCTTCTTACTCGACCTCCCTTTTGTTTTTCTTCCCTTGAGGCACAATGACAAAAAGGATGAAGGAGCAGTTGTCTCTCTGATCTTTTGTACAATTCTAGCTCCAGTAAGGGCATCACTGCTTTCAAATTTCTGGTCAAGTCAAAGCATCTCCGCTCTAAAATTGAAGTCCAGCTGGCTGGCAATATGTGTAGGAATAAGGTTAAGCTTTTGTCAGTGGGCATCCACATCATACAAAGGTATGGGCATCCCAGCTCGTTGACACAAAGGAAGTTCAAAATGAAGATGGAATCTAGATTGACGATCTTAATATCCTCTTGGATCTTCTTATGGAATTTTTTCAAAAATTATTCACTAGCCAGTTTGATCCAACACAGTTGAAATATGTAGAGAATCTCCCAATTAAGTTGAACGAGGTTGATAAAAGATGGCTTGACTGTCCATTCTTTATGGAAAAAATGAGAATCGCTATGTATGAGATGCACCCACAAAAGGCCCCAGTACCCGATGGATTCTCCGTCGTCTTTTATCAAACATACAGGGAAGAGATTTCACCTATCTATTTCACACCATAACCAACTTTTTTGACCCTAACATATTTTGGATATTTATATCACCTTATTTCCCAAAGCCAAGGCCCCAATGTCTATGAATGACCTAAAACCCATCAGCCGTTGCAATGCAACTTATAAACTTATATCTAAAATCCTAACCAATAGATTGAAGGCGGTGCTTGAAAAAGTCGTTAGTACTTCTCAGAAGTGCATTCATCCAACGGCAACAGATTTTTGATAATATCATTGTAGCTCATGAAGTGCAGCAATTGATGACAAAAGGAAAAAAAGAGCTAAAGAGGCATTAATGATCAAACTTGACACGTCCAAAACATACGATCGAATGGAATGGGCCTTTGTAGATTATGTTCAAAGTAAATTGGGCTTCTTCAATAAATGGAGAAATTGGATTCAGTTGTGTAAATCTACGGTCACTTATCAAGTCAAAATCAATAGTGAACTAACACAAATTATTTATCCTTCTCGTGGAAGGATAAATAATTTATACTATGTGCTGAAGTTTTTTCTTTCTAATATCCAAATTAGTGGAAACCCATGCAATTAGCGAGTTTTGGTTTTCATCTAGTGGCCCAATCATATCTCATTTGTTGTTTTGCAGATGATGCCCTTCTTTTTTGTAGAGCGACTCTTAATGACTTAAAGGAATTGGCTCGGGTTAATATCACAAGGCTTCAAGATAATTGATGAATGTCCACAAATGCAATATTATCTTTAACAACAAAGTCAGGGAAGAACATAAACACGTGCTTGCAAATATTTTGTGTGTGTCATCTTCAGTGAGTATAGGGAAATATTTAGAGGCAACAATAGATATTGGCAAATCTAAAAAAAGTATTTAATGAACTGGAATGCAAGATGAATTCAAGGTTCATGGGCCGGGAGGAGCAACTACTCTCGCTAGTTGGGCGGGGGGTATTAATTAAGGCTATTGGATTCGTTTTCCCATCTTACATTATGTCTCGCTTCAAAGTTCCTCGTACTGTCTTCAATTTAATCTCTATGAAGCTGGCTAAATATTGTGGGGGTTCGCATCGAGACAAAACATCAATCTACTGGTGTAGATGGCAACATTTAGTAGCTGCAAAATCAGAAGGGGATTGGGTTTCAGGAATTTAGAACTTTTTAACCTCGTCCTACTTGCAAAATAGTGTTAGCGCCTTGTAGTAGATTCAAAATCTCTTATTGCACAGTGCCTAAGGGAAAAATATCATAATTCATCATATATACTTTTATCACCCAAAATTGGGAATGAGACTATTATGGGGATGGAAGAGTCTGTTAAAAGGAAGGAAACTACTAAAATATGGCATCAGGTGGAGAGTGGGAAATGGAAAGGCAATAGACATATGGAGAGATCCTTGGATCCTTGGATCCTTGGATCCTTGGATCCTTGGACCAGTAACATTCAAAATCTTTTCTCCATGGATCAGCGCAACAGAAAATGTTTCTGACCTTATAAATATTGAAGGAGCCACTTGGAATACTGAGATTGTTGGAACTATCTTTTTACCAAAAGAGGTGAAGTTAATCTTTGCTATATTGTTATGTCAGACACTTCCCGAGGACAAGATGGTGTGACACTTCACTGAATCAAGTAGCCTTGTTCAACAAATGTCCAAATGTGGATTGTTTGGTGGGAAGCCAACAAGATCTTCCAGCTCCCGCGGTTAGCTCTGGTGTAATGTGGAAGTAGTTGTGGCATCTTAAGATTTCGGGTAAGCTGAAAATATTTCTTTGGAATATTGTAAAAAAATAGAGGAATGAAGGTCGACCCAGGTTACCCTTTATGTGGAGAGTGCCAGGAAAACTATTTACATTTATTCTTTAAATGTCAGTTTGCTCGGGCTGTCTGCTTTGGTTCTCCATTAAACTTAGAAATTACCTGAAGAAGGTAACGATGGGAATACCCAAAATTGGTTTAGTTATGGGTTGTGGCATATCTGGAAATGCACAACATAATGATCTTTCAAGGTATTGATCCTTGGCCTTTGTTGACAATTCAAAGAGCCTATGTATCATTTTTTAGAGTTCCTGGAGCGTAACAGAAATGCAGCAACTGGGCAAACTAATGATATTGAGATTTCTGTAGATGGTAATATGGGTGACGGTTGGAAGCTCTTAGCAGATGCAGCTTGACACCCTCATTCTCAATCTTCAGGTATTTGATGGGTCTTGCTCGACAATATGGATCATGTTAGAAAGGTCGAAAGCTTAGGCAACTACTGCATGTGTCCCTAACTGTTGAAGATGCAGAGGCAAGAACCCTTCTAAGGGGTTTTTCAGTCATAGCCAATGGTGGTATCAATGTTGTGTGAGTCTGTACAGACTCACTTCTAACATCATTGAAGCACTTAACTCTAGTATCGCACTCTTGGCTCACGTCCAGCCCTTACTAGAGAATGGTCAGCTTTCATCATATTCTCTAGCTCGTAAAGCTTGAGTGACAAGTTGGTTTTGTATATGGGATTTCATGTCTAAACAACTCTTTCTTTCGCTATTACAAGTAGTGGTAGTTGGAGATGTCCACCAATCCTTATACAAAAGATGTCATGTCACCTCGTCATTCTAGGTTAATCCTATGGCCCATCTTGACTTGTAGCTTGGTTTTCCTTTTATCCAATAATATTAATTAACTTCTTCTTATATGTCTGCAACAATCTTGCTCAACTTATCCCTCAAAGTCATTTTAAATATCTTATTATATAAGATAATTACAAAAGTCATACTCACATTGTGATAGTTTTGTCTCATTACTTTGGATAAATGTCTTTAATAAATAATAATTTTATTATTAACAATTACTTGCTATATATATGTATTTCATGTCGGCTGGTTTAAGTAAGATTAAAAATAAAAATTAAATACTCAGCACAAGGGCCACGTGCCTCCACGTTGTGTAGACGTGAAGGAGCAGATGTAGTTCTTCCTTGGATTTTTCTATGTTTTCTTAGTTGACTAATCAGATATAAAAGACAAATTTATTGGCTCTGTTTGGGAGCACTCCGAAAGCAACAAATAATTTTGACAAACACAATCAGGGTGTCGTTTGGCATGTTTGAGTTTGCGCTTCAAATACAATTTTAGAAGCATTTTGGTAAAGCTCTCTTCCTCTACTTCTACTTTCGCCAATTACGTTTGGTAAAAGTGCTATTGAGAATAAACGTAGATGCTCTCCCAAATAAGGTCATTATCATTTTTTTTTAAATAATAATAATTATAAGACTAAAGTTAAATACTAAAATTCAGCTCAACTCAACTACTCATTTTTGTAACTACATCGCTCGACTATATTAATTTGCTTCTTCCATTCTACTTTATCAAAAGTAATTATAAAGGTTAAATGGTAATCTAAATTATTTAATTAATCTCTATTCTTCTCTTGTCTTGTATCCAAGATATTTTTCTCTATTTCAGTTTTTTTGAATTTTTTCTCTTTTCTAATAATTTAAATTTTCTTTTCTAATTATTTTTAAATTATTAGTTATCCAGTTATATCCAATAGGAATGAAATAGTTCAATTTAAAAAAAAATAGAAACTAATCCAAACCAATTTATCTGGTCAACTTGAACCAACCTATCTATTTTTGTTCAATTTAGTCATATTAATGAGATTAAGTACTTATACCCTAATATCCCACATAATTAAAATTCGTTTTTCATAAGAATAATTTTAAATTAATGCCTGCATAAAGTAATTGTAATTTAACAATAAAAGACATAAATATATGAGATAAATTAATTCTTTTACGATATATATATCTTGTTTTAATTAATATATAATAAAAACCACTTGCATTGTAAGCGTAAAAATACTATTAAGAGGTGTTTATGTAAAATCATAACTTATAAGTTTTATATGATTACAATGATTCTCATAAATACATATTCAAATTCTTTTAGAAGTCGTCATCTTAAATAGGAGTGTTTATCAACCTCACCTAATCGAATATTTTGGGTTAGTTTGGGTTGGGATGAGTTTTAAAATATTTAATCCGATCAATTTAGATTTGGTCACGGAGAACTTAATAATCATAACAACTTAAAATTAATTTATTTTTATTTTTTTTTGTGTCTTTTTTGGCTTGACCGTATATTTGTATCTTTTATTTATTCTATCTTATCCGTTCTTATGTGTGTTTTTTCAACTGTTTGATAAGAATTTTTAGTATTTAACCATTGATAGTTTTTAACAATATAAAAGTAAGTCTATGTAACAAATTATGTTCATATCAAGTTTTAAAAATATAAACCAGCAAGAGAATTAGATCATCATCATGAGCACGAGTTTCATAATCACCAATTTAAGTCATTATAATAACATATTATAAAATATTAGATAAAAGAAAAGAGTCACCATAATTTATTTTATAACAATTATTTTATAAATTATTATTTAAAGTTACTAAAATTAAGCCCAAGTCCAACCTAATCTATTGGCACCCAAATTAAATTCAAATTATTTAAGTTATATTAGGTTTCAAATTTAACAATTTAAATTATTTGAGATAGATTAGATTTTGACCTTAAATGACCCAACTCATACGCCACTAATCTCAAATCCTTTTATGCGTGGCCCATACGTAATGCTCACCCATTTAAAGTCTAAAAGGATACGTGGCGGTGGTCTTTAAATAAGGCAAAATTCTCTAAGCCCTCTGCTTCGTAAAATATTTTTATTGTGTATATCAAAGTCTACATCAACGAATGAAAGCATCCAAAGAATTCTCATGCCAAACAAATTCGTTCATTAATTGTACGTGACCTTGTTCTTACCTGTTCACATATCGTGTAACTCGTGTTGATGTCCATGTATATATTGAAAATTTATAAAGATTTAAGAGAAACGGAAAAGAAAAAAAAAATTGACAATAAATTAAAATCTTTACATCGGTCGGAGATTCGAGGCGGGACTCTGGTAAGATGAATATTAAATTTTTTTAAAATTTTTCATTAGTGTAGAGTGATTGCGTAGACTGACTGTAAACCAATTTTAAAAAACTATCGGGTCAAGTCTTGTTAACGTAGGTATTAGTCAGGTCCTATATAACTCAAATTTTTCACGGTGGGGTTAGTATCGAGTTATACTTATTTTAAAAAAAAAAAATTAATCAGGAATCTTAAACATCTTTTTTGGTTAATTCATCACAATAAATGGAGTATAATATAAAACTTAAATTATTTCCTAAGCACTACTTACCCAAGTTAACTTTTTTTTTTTTGGAATTTTTTAAGTGGTGTCCCGTATCCTTCGAGTGAGATTAATCTGCGTTCGAGCATTATAGAGATATTGAGCAACTTTTTTTAAATAAATTCGACTAAAATAAGTACGAATTTTGTGTTGGCGTGAGCCATAATTGTTGACTATTAGCGATAGTTTAGCCGTAATAGATTAGCGTTAGTTTAGGAAGTTTGAAAATAGCAAAGATTTTGTTTTGATTTTATTCCTTTAGCATGTATATAACCTATGGAAATACATAGGAAAAAATATGAAAGAGAGAATAATTTGACATGGTATCAGAGACAGGGTACGAACCATCTGAGCCGATTCTCTCGGCGTCTTTCCTCGCCGGTGTTGCTCTGACTTCCGTTGCCGATTTCGTTATATCCGAGGCTTCTTAATCGATTAATCAAAGTTGTTTTTTGCTGCTGAAGAAGAAGAAGAAGAGTGGAGCCAACACTCGCTGGAAAGACGAGATCCGGCGGAGCCAGAGACGTCGACGGTTTTTCTCCGGCCGTCATCGACGTGGTCTGAAACCTTGAGCGATCTCGCGATCTCACGAACCAGGCGCTGGAAGCTGGAAAGACGAGATCCGGCGGGGCCAGAGACGTCGCCGGTTTTTTCTCCGGCCGTCATCGGCGTGGTCGACCGCTATTTCAACCTCTTCGCCTTCGGAGAGGGATCGGAAGCCTTGGGATCTGACGGAGCTCTGGTGAACGACGAATTCTTCGGAGTCGTCGTTGGGAGTTTTGAAGTCGAAACCCTTCTGACTACTGAACCATTTCACCCCTCCCGTAGATCTGTTCTGCTCTTCCGCCATTATTGGTGCTATAGCTCGTTGATTCAAGAAGAGGTGAGTTTGTTTCTGCCGAGTTCCGAAGGAAGATGACGATGCCATGAACACTCAGGAAATTTTTTTTTTCGGATTTTGATGGGTATGTGCTTTTTGGAAGGAAGAAGTGGTTGTCTTATTCACTGAAATGAAAAACCATATGATATGCTAGTTTGTTAAGAAAAAAAAAACAAAAAAAAAGTGACGGAAACTTTATATATATATATTACCAGCATGTTTCAACCTTGAAGGAAAATATATATATATATTAAGATCATGCTCAATAATATAATCCTACCGTATCTCCGAAAAATCACAGATTCTAGTATTGCACCCTACCTTTCCTCTCATGGCGGATTCTGATGACCAGAACACTCCTGGCAATATGTCAAATATATCTGATTCTATCCTTGAATTAACTACAAGGATGACTGAAGTTTTGAATAACGCTCGGGCCCCGACCATCACCACTGAAACATCCGCTGCTCAGATCGGTATTAAGTTGGACGGTTCCAACTATGCACTGTGGTCCCAGGTTGTTGAGATGTATATCTCGGGCAAGGACAAACTAGGGTACATTAACGGCGACTTTCCCCAGCCGCCATCAACTGATCCTTCCTTTCGCAAGTGGCGCACTGATAATGCTATTGTTAAAGGTTGGCTAATTACTTCCATGGATCCGTCTTTAATTGGCAATTTTATTCGCTTTTCTATGGCAGCGGTTTGGGATACTATTGCAACTACCTTCTTAGATGGTAGTGATACATCGCAAGTGTATGATCTTCGACGTCGTGTGAGTAGACTGAAACAAGCTACGGGCTCGCTAGAAAAATATTACACAGCATTGCAGGGTCTATGGCGTGAAATTGATTTCCGTCGACCGAATCCTATGGAATGTTCTGTTGATATTCAACACTATAATCGGATCATCAAAGAAGACCGTGTTTATGTTTTTCTGGATGGTCTTGATGATCGGCTAGACAATATTCGTGCTGACGTTTTACAGATAAAACCATTTCCTACGGTTGAACAGGCTTATGCGCACGTTAGGTGAGAGGCTATTCGACAACAAGTGATGACTACCCATGACATTGATGGGCCCCAGGGGGATGTCTTGGCGTCCAAAGCTCTCTCGTTAAGCACCTCTGGCCATGGTAAATCTGTCAAGCACCGGCATTCTACTGAGGGAAAGAAATGTTCTCATTGTGGCAACCAGAAACACACACTTGAAAACTGCTTTAAGTTGCATGGGTACCCTGATTGGTGGCATGATCTTCAAGCCCGTAAGCGTCCTGATGGCACCGGCACTAGTGGACGTTCAGGCACGGCTGTTGTTGCTAGTGCAGAACCTCCTCTCTCTCCCTCCCCTCTCTCTTATACACTCGGCTGCAATGTCCACGGATGCTCCTCCCAACTTAAACTCAGGTATCTCTGGTCTTGCTCTTTTTACCTCCCATAGCAATACGGCTTGTGGGGAATGGCTTCTCGACTCGGGGGCCACGGACCATATGACTTTTGCTGCTTCGGACTTCTCTCAAACTTCTCTTCCACAACGCACCAGCATAGCTAATGCCAATGGTGTTCTCTCACCAGTCACTGGAGCTGGCTCTGTGACTTTATCTTCATCCCTCATTTTATCCAATATTTTACTTGTTCCGTCTTTATCCCATAAACTATTGTCTATAAGTCAGCTTACTGCAGACCTTGGCCCTGTTGTACTTATTTATCCAAACTTTTGTCTTATCCAGGATATTCTCACCAAGGAGATAATTGGACATGGTACTAAGAGGGGGGATTATATTACGTGGATGACATCGATCAGGCCAACAACATGAACAATCTGCATGACAATAACGAAACAACATTATGGTTATGGCATCGACGCTTGGGACACCCATCTTTTCAGTATTTGAAGCATGTTTTACCTGATTTGTTTAAACATGTGCAGCCTTCTGCCTTGAAGTGTGATACTTGTGTTTTGGCTAAGAGCCATCGCGCTACTTACCCATTGAGCATGAATAAAAGTGACACTCTCTTTGCATTAATTCACTCTGATGTATGGGGGCCCTCACCCATTGCTAATATGTCTGGCTTTCGTTGGTTTGTTATTTTTGTGGATGATTGTACCCGTATGACATGGCTCTACTTGCTAAAACACAAAGATGACGTTCTCGGTGTTTTAAAATATTTCATGCTATGGTTGGTACTCAGTATGGTGCCACCATGAAGGTTCTCCGCTCTGATAATGGTGGTGAATATGTTAATAAGGATCTTCAATCTTATTTTTCCCACCATGGTTTAAGTCATGAAACTTCATGCTCACAAACACCCCAACAGAATGGTGTCGCCGAGATGAAGAATAGACATATTTTGGAGACTGCCTGTGCTCTGCTTCTTGGTGCCCATATGCCCAAACGTTTTTGGACTGATGTCGTCTCCACTGCCGCCCATCTTCTCAACCGAATGCCATCCAAGGTTTTATCATTTAAAACACCCCTTCAATCTCTTTCTGGTCATGTGTCCATACCTACGGTGCTGATGTTTCCTCCTCGTATCTTTGGGTGTGTCGCCTACGTGTATCTCCACAAAAACCACTGCAGTAAGCTTGATCCATGTGCACGTCGGTGTGTGTTTTTGGGTTATGGTATCCATAAAAAAGGGTGTCGTTGCTACGATCCTACTACCCGAAAACTCTATGTGACTATGGATGTTCAATTTTTGGAAAGTGATATGTTTTTTCCATCTACGACACCTCCTTCTCCTCTTCAAGGGGAGATACATAATGAAGAGTTGAATTGGTCCCAGCATGAGACACCAAATGATTTTGATTGGTTCAGACTTGAGGGGTCGTATGAACATGAGGAGCAGACTCGGAATGAGAAGCCGCAAGAGCATGATGGGCCGAATGATAACTCAGGCGATGTGAACTGTGAAATTGAGGTATTTCTGAATGCAGAACATGCAACATCTGAAACCGCACCTATATCCCCTTCCTCTGAAGTGCCAGCGGAATCCTCTCCTGAGAATAATCCTGAGGTAAGTACCACTATTACACCCTTACATATCAATGACATAGATGATTCTGTGGGATATGTTTTACCTCCTAGGTATAATCGCGGCAAGCCACCTAATAGATATTCTCCAGATATTGAAGAAAGAAGGTCGAGGTATCCGATTGCTAACTATGTATCCCCCGAGAAACTATCTGAACCTCTTAAGAGTTTTGCACAGGAACTCTCCACATGTCAGATTCCTACTAATGTTCATGAGGCATTGGCAAATCCAAGATGGACCCGAGCTATAGAGGAAGAAATGAAGGCACTACTAAAAAATGATACATGGACTCTTGTTCCATTACCTGAAGGAAAACAGACAGTGGGATGCAAATGGGTGTTCTCCATTAAACACAAAACAGATGGATCTATTGAGCGGTACAAAGCAAGACTAGTAGCAAAGGGATATACGCAGACATATGGGGTTGATTACCAGGAGACTTTCTCCCCTGTAGCCAAGTTGAATACCGTTAGAGTGTTATTGTCCCTTGCAGCAAATTTTGATTGGCATTTGCATCAATTTGATGTGAAAAATACTTTTCTCAACGGTGACCTCCAAGAAGAGGTGTATATGGATATCCCTCCAGGTTATATAGCTTCTTCAGATAATGGAGTGGTGTGTAAATTACAGCGAGCATTGTACGAACTGAAGCAATCACCGCGAGCATGGTTTGGAAGGCTTGGCTTGGTAATGAAGGAATATGGCTTCCAACAAAGTAACTCTGATCACACTTTGTTCTTGAAACATCAGTTGGGTAAGGTAACGGCTCTGATAGTCTATGTAGATGACATGATTTTTACAGGAGATGATGAAGAATAAATCTTTCTACTTCAAAAGCAATTAGCAACTGAATTTGAGATGAAGAATCTGGGAGGACTCAAGTATTTCTTGGGAATTGAAGTTGCCAGGTCTAAGCAAGGTATATTTCTTTCTCAACAAAAATACATATTAGACTTGCTAATCGAAGTAGGGATGTTGGAGTGTAGACCTGCAGACACCCCCATTGTTCAGAATCACAAACTTAGAGAATACCCAGACCAAGTACCAACAGATAAAGGTAGATATCAAAGATTAGTTGGTAAACTCATTTATCTCTCTCATACTCGTCCAGATATTGCATACGCTGTGAGTGTTGTAAGTCAGTTTATGCATAATCCAAGTAAAAGCCACATGGAAGCAGTGATTCGAATACTTCGATACTTGAAGTCATCTCCAAGCAAGGGGCTTATGTTCTCAAAACATAACAGTCAGTTGATGGTTTATGGATATACGGATGCAGATTGGCCAGGTAATATCACTGATAGAAAGTCCACCTCGGGATATTTTACATTTGTTGGAGGAAATCTTGTAACCTAGAGAAGCAAGAAGCAAAAAGTGGTAGCTTTGTCAAGTGCTGAAGCTGAGTTTAGGGGAATGGCTAAAGGTCTTTGTGAACTCCTCTAAGAAAGCTCCTTACTGAAATTGGGTTTGCTCCTAACTCTGAGATGGATCTTTTGTGTGACAATAAAGCTGCAATTGCAATTTCCCATAATCTCATTCAACATGATCGTACTAAACATGTGGAGGTAGATCGATACTTCATCAAGAAAAATCTTGAAGCAAAAACAATTAGGTTTTCATTTGTAAAATCTGAAGATCAATTGGCGGATATCCTTACAAAAGTTGTATCGAGCAAGGACCTCTACAACTCACTTGACAAGTTGGGCATGCGAGACCTCTATGCATCAACTTGAGGGGAGTGTTGGCGTGAGTCATAATTGTTGACTATTAGCGATAATTTAGCCGTAATAGATTCGCGTTGGTTTAGGAAGTTTGAAAATAACAAAGATTTTGTTTTGATTTTATTCCTTTAGCATGTATATAACCTATGAAAATACATAAGGAAAAAATATGAAAGAGAGAATAATTTGACATTTTGATCATGAAACTTTCATTGTTTAATTATTTTTAACACAGATAACACAAGTCGACTTTACAAAGGCCGTGGTTGAGATTTTAGCTGGCAACTAAGGTTATGGGCCATATATGTCTGCATGCTTATAATTGAAGTATCTATATAAAATAAACTATAAACAGTAGTATTGTACTTTCTTTCTTTCATTTTTTAAGTGAATCAATTTGTCCATTTCAAAATAATTTTTCATTCCCCCTGCAGCCATTGATGTACATTAATTAATTAATTAACTTTCTAAAATTAATCAAACAATGTTAAGCCGACAAAGGTGTGATCCAACGAAACGCACATGTACATCTATATATTTGTGATTTTCTAGGTTTAAGTTAAAAAAAAAAAAATTTGACCTCCAATATTAATTAATGTAATATTGTGTCAATTACATATTGAAAAGCATTAGTTTAATTTTATTTGTAGAGGAAGTGGAAGTAATTTTAAACCAGAAAATTTGAAATAGCCTTATTTTCTACAACACAAAATGTTTGATTCTGCCAACCGCGACTTGGCCTTATATTTATTTCACGCGATCGAGGGTTTAAGTTATGACAAAACAAAAAGAAAAAACTAATAATACGTTTATAGGAAAGAAGTATCGCGCTCAAATCTACGAGACGAATTTATAAACTTAGCTGACTTTAGGCTTTGTGGATGAAACTATTCTTGTCAATCTGTTACTTGAGGATTAGTGAGTTCTTAAAAGGTCCGACACCTTATGAGTGGGGATACAGGGCTTATGGACACGTTATTTCTAGTAAAAAAAAAAATTGCTTGATTTTTCATTATAGACTAATTTTTTATCATGCACACACAAAAACTTAGAAAAACGAAAAACCCACAGACCACTGTAAAAAATAAGCAATGGCCACAAGTGAGGGGAGGGAGGGTCTATGAGGATTGAGGACCATATAAAAGTTCGCAGTTTACATTTTTTTTTTTTTCTTTGTCTTTGACAAGCAAGACGAAATTGAAAATGACTAATTTTAAGAAATTTCATGGATGGATATAATTTCAAGCAGTAGCTTGTAATATATGGAGAAAATCTTATACCTTTATTTATCCCTCTTCAAATATTGATTATTCATATACAAAATATAATTTACAAGTTTTAAGTTAAAAGATAGCTGTGTGTGCACGTGATTTTCTGCTTTTTATTAATTAAAATTTTAGATCTTTGATTTTAAATTTAAAATTAAGGATATTATTATTATTATTATTGTTGTTGTTGTTGTAATTGTTATTATTTTAAATTTATTTCAAATAAAGGGATAACATAAATTATTAAATTAACATTATAACTAATTAATTAATTTTAAATTAAAAATTGAATTATGATTAACATTAATATCCTTATATATATATATATATATATATATATATATATTACATATTTCAATACACCTAATGAATGATTTAATGATATTAAAAGTGTAGTTAAATTAATTGTTGTTTTTTTTATAGTTAAATTAATATTTTTTTCAAAAAAATAATGAGCAATTTGAAAAATAGAAAAAAAAAATCTTTACCATAACCTATTCAAATATTTCCGTTTATAATATTATTTTATAAATCATTCTATTAATCTATACCCAATAAAAAATAGAATGAGTGTAAAAAAATATATAAATAATATGGATAAAAACAATAGATTATTTTTCTATATTATATTCCTCGGTATCAATAAAATATACATAAACTCTTTCTTACTTTTGTAGTATTTTTTTTTTTCATATTTTATTATATCTGGTTTGTTCGATGCTAGAAAACCTAAATAAATAAATACTATCATTAATTTATTTATATTTGATAAGTCAATGCCCACTTAACTTAATTGACTTAGGCTACAGAGGGATACGCTGTGTGTCACAAATATCCTCTGTTCTCTATATACCTAATTACGATGTAACATCTGTTGATGCGTGTGACCTTATATAAATAAGTCCGACATCACACTTACCTTGACAGTGCGACTACAAATTTGATAAAAAATGAAGCATGTTTGAAATTGAAATTGATATTTATGTTTGGACTACCATATGGGTCCTTTTCTACTTGATTATTAATTTTGCACCGAAACATTGACTTCTCATGTAATGCAGCTGACACAAAAAGGAACATATAATTATTGAGTTCCTATAGGTGTTTTTTTTTATTTTTTTATTTTTTTGTTATCGATTTTCCGATTATTGAAGGTGTCCTCTTTGTCAAAATTAATTTTTTCGAAGTTCGAACAAATTGTAAAATATTTCTGACGGTCTTTCTCAAAGTGGGTATAACTTTATCAGGAATAAAAAGTTCAAATTCGAACTCTCGTCTGCCTAGTAGAGGTGAGCCACCCATTTAACTCGCCCATGCCATTTTGCACAGTGTAATATGTTTTTTATAACTTGCATTTTTGCACCCTTGAACTTATTAAAATTAACATTAATGCTTTTATAATCTAAAAATTATACTTAAAAAAATGTGGTGGTGTGACATTTAGCTTACAAGAATAAGTTTGAAAATAAATATTAATTTGAAAACAAAAGTGTAATTGTGTAAAAAGTAGTGTGGATGGTCGATTTGTTAATTAAATGATGATATACATTATACATCTAAAAAAAGTAATAATAAAATTATTAAAGACATTTATCCAAAGTAATGACATAGCTATCACAATGTGAGTATAACTTTTGTAATTATCTTAGTTATTATTAGGTTAGTATTTAAAATGGCTTTTAGGGATAAGTTGAGTGAGATTGTTGCACACGTATAAGAATAAGTTAATTAATATTATTGGATAAAAGCCAAACCAAGCTACAAGTCAAGATGGGCCATTGGATTAACCTAGAACGATAAACTGACATGACATCTTTGTATAAGGATTGGTGATCATCTCCAACTAGGCGCAAATGCCAATACTTGTCATAAGATTTGTTCGTATAAATACAAAAAATGCATATTTCTTAAAATTTAATAACTCACGAGGTATAAACATAAATAATGCGCTCAAATTTAATTTTGGTGAGATTTATAGGTTTATCAGTCTACACTATGGTCTCTATTTATATTTATCAGCCTTGATTTTTCTTTTTTTTTATTTATTTATTTTTTATCATCTCTATGCTTAATATTAAATCAAATGAAATATTTTAATGCGCCCAACCTAGGGCAGCACAAATGATCGAAGGTTTGTACTAAAAGTGATTGAGAGATTGAGGTCTTAAAATTAAAATTCGTAGTCACTTTAGTTGCGTCTATTTAAGGAGAGCCGCCCAATGCCTTTGTAGTGTTCAAACGCAAATCAATCCCCTTCAAAAAGAACGGAAACACCAAGTGAAAAATCCAAAAAAATGAAAGAAATGTTTTAATGCAATACAAGCTGCAACGCTTCTCACTATTAGATTACTTTGAATTTTATTAAATCACCTATTCAGTAGAACATTTAAATGTTATGGGTCAACCTAATTAATGTAATCAATTTAGTTGACAAATATATGACTTTGAAATTCAAAAAATTTAAATTTAATTTTTACCACTGCCTCAGTCTAGGGGATTAATAAGTCAAGAACGAAAATAATACCTCTCCGAGAGTATGGTCTAATAATAAAGTTGATTATATAACTAACTACTAATACAATCTTGTATCTTCTAAAAAAATTAATTAATGTAATAACCCACCTATCACCTTTGGATTGTTTTAGGATTGACTAAATAATGCATCAACACATGATTCGATAAAATTTAAAAGTATTAGAGCTTATTTGGTGCGTGACATAGGATATAATTATTTTTATGAGATTGAATTAGATTAAAAGATAGGATTAAACAATTTTTAAAAAAAATGTAAAATTTATTACAATGAGATAAAAGTAATCTCTTCCTTTTAGTCATCACTATTTATTCTATTATAATAAAATAAAAATAAAAATAAAATTATTTTTAATATAAGCTTGAGACTAAATAAGAGTTGTATCTCATCTAATTAATTAAGTGCACTACCACGATTTTATAAAAAGTGCTTTTGAAGTTTGTGTCGTTGCACGTGGTACACGTGTGAACGGGCCTGGTCGACCCATTTGAGCATTCCCACTTGTCACACTAGACCAAAACACACAATAAAAAAAACAACTGGTTCGGAGTAAATCATCAGGAATAATATCCAGAATACGTCTTCGTGCACAACACCTTAGATTTCTCACTCTGCTGCCTCACCTGATCACTTTTATAAATTGCTCTCTTGTACGTGTACAAACCACAACCCCTCGCATCTCCTTTCTCTCTTCCGCCAAATACTATCGATCTTTACTATTGCAATATAAAGATCAAGAAAGAGAGCGGAAAAAAGGAAGCAAATTAATACTAAGAAAACCAAACCACGATGCTAGAAGAAGCTATACCTGCAATCTGGTCTTCGATGAACAGCTGGTTCACTCCGACCGTTCTGTTCGTTCTTTTAAACCTCATGATCGGCACACTCGCCATTTTTTCCACCTTAGGATCTCAGAAACACAAAGATCCTGAGCGAACCAAACAACAACAACAACAGCAGAACCAGTACCAGATCTACCGCGCTCCTTCCGTCCTCGAACGCCTCAAATCCATCGATCTCTACCGCTTCAGATCTACAGATCTCTTCGCCTCCGTCTCAACACCACCAGATCCTCCGCAAACTACCATTCCAAACCAAGAATCATCGTCATCGTCGTCGTCGTCGTCGTCGTCATCGTCATCAGAAGAAGAAGAAGAAGAAGAAGAAGAAAGAAGAGGTCATCAAGAAAAAGAAGAAGATGAAAACGTAGTGTTTTATGAGAGTGAGATCAATAAGGAGCATCAGGTGCTGAGGAGCAAATCGGACGCGAAGCCGGCGTCCGGCGAGATGCCGGTGAAGCTAGCGAAGAAGATGAAGAAATCGGCGAGTACGAAGTCGGTGTTCGATCATTTCAGGAAAGAAGAAGAAGAAGAAAGAAGAGGTCATCAAGAAAAAGAAGACGATGAAAACGTAGTGTTTGATGAGAGTGAGATCAATAAGGAGCATCAGGTGCCGAGGAGCAAATCGGACGCGAAGCCGGCGTCCGGCGAGGTGCCGGTGAAGCAAGCGAAGAAGATGAGGAAATCGGCGAGGACGAAGTCGGTGTTCGATCATTTCAGGAAAGAAGAAGAAGAAGAAAGAAGAAGTCATGAAGAAAAAGAAGAAGATGAAAACGTAGTGTTTCATGAGAGTGAGATCAATAAGGAGCATCAGGTGCCGAGGAGCAAATCGGACGCGAAGCCGGCGTCCGGCGAGGTTCCGGTGAAGCTAGCGAAGAAGATGAAAAAATCGGCGAGTACGAAGTCGGCGTTCGATCATTTCAGGAAAGAAGACGAAGAGAAGCGGCGACCGTCGACGGCGAGAGAGGGGAAGAAGAATGCTAGTGATTTAATGGCATTTGGTGACGACGAAGAGGTCGATGCGAAGGCCGATGACTTCATTAACAGGTTCAAGCAGCAGTTGCGGTTGCAGAGGCTCGATTCTTTCCTGCGCAACAAGGAGACGATCAGCAGAGGCGCTGCTTCTGCTGATGCAAAGTAGTTAGTTCTGTTTCTTGTTCTTCCTCTTCTTCTTTTTTCTTTTTTTTTTTTTGAGGTTGAATTTACCAATCTGGCCTCGGATGATGATGTAGATCTACTATTGCTACTACTGGGCTACTAAGCTGTCGATATATGTTTTGTATTGGGATTTTTAGTAAAAGATATGGGTATTTCGGTCATTTTGAGAATCGGATCGGCCATCGTTGAACGGACTCGTCCGGTTCAAACCGGACGTTGTTCGTTGACAAAAACTCGATTTTGACTTTAATATATTTTAATATTAAATATCAAATATTCTATAACAAATTGCCATGAAAAGCGAAACAGAAGCTCTTCAGATTCTTATTTTCTTTATTATTTTTGGAATTACTCGATCAAATAAACGAAACGAGACTTGATTCGGTCGAGTGAACCGGTGTCTCGAGGACAAACCCGGTCTAGCGTTTCGATGCAGATGCGATATAACGAAATTGCCCATCGACTTTGTGGTGTGCGGCGCCGTGTAGGTTCGAAACCCTCTGTATCATTCGGTGCAGATATATGCTTTATTTGAGTGGTGTGTGATTCAGTATCTATGGCAACGGTGTGCATTGGTGAGATGTGCGTACGGAGGGGTACAGGGGAGGAGGGGATACAGAGGATGCACTGGTTTTTCTGTGTCCGGAATGATTCCAGCTGGAATTTACTGGGAATCTATGCTAGGCTAGTGGGTTGCTCGGTCTTGGCACATGAAAGGGCCCAGGGAACTAATAAAAATAAAAATCAAAGATACCTTTGTAAATAACATTTTTGGCGTTATTTTTAAAAGTTGCCGGATCCATTAAATTATGCATAAAATAAATAAAAAAATATTATTTAATAATTATTAAGTTGCTTTGAATAACGTGTGATTAAGTCATTTTAACGACTTTTAAAGAAAATGTAAAAAATATATGTTTCTTGACCCTTACTAAATAAAAATAAAGGATTTTATTTTACTACGCGTGGATAAGGTTGAAAGTAGGGTTGTCATTCAATTTGAATCATTTTAGACCTCAAATCATAAATCGAACTGATGAGCATCGGTTTAGCTTTTTGTAAACCAATACAAATCGATTATACCCTTTTAAACCGAACTAAAGTAAATCGATTTAGTTCAGATTAAGATAATTATCAACATATCATGTTGTATCAATACTCTATCTAAAAATATTTAACATATATAATATAATAAAATATAATATAACCATGATTAATTTGATTCGGTTAACTACTAATTTTCAAGACCTTAATCCGTAATTCGAACTAAACTGTTCAGTTTATAAAATTCTTAACCCAAAATTAAACTGAATAGAACAAAAAATTTAAATTGAACGCACCGATTCATTTAGATTTCGTAGTTTAACTAACCGACTCAAACCTCTAGTTGAACTATACACGTATGCATTGTAAGGTGAGACACTGCTGTCATAATGTCGTCTTCTTATTTGGTCATCCAATTAATTATGGCTATATTACAGGACAAAAAAAAAATCCATGATTATGTACACACTAACTAATGTCACAGATAAATTTGTTAAGAATTGAAAACTTTTGCCGACAAAAAAAAAAAAAAATGAAAACTCTTTTGGGGGAAAACTCGTTATGAATTTAGACGGTCTTGTCATGTAACAACTTTTGTTGTATCATTGCAAGTTCTTTAAATATAGATTGTTATGAATCTTGTATTTGTTATTGTTTATATTTTTATATTTATAAATCTTATTTAATTGTGAATAGTAATTATAATATATATACTTTTAAACACTAAAGAAAACTAGGCAACCATGCCAACAAAGTTTTAATAATAATCATGTAATATAAATTTACTTTTTCAAAGCTAGTTTTTTTTATCAAGTATAAAAATGAGACTTTAAACCAAATCACTATTAAACACAAGTCTAGAAATGAGATAAATTTGTTGGTACATGCTTAAAAAAGATTAGGTTTTTTATTTTATTTTATTTGAGTTCAGTAGTTATCGAAAATTTATGTCCTCCTTAATCCTTTTAGGACATAGCTACAAACACTTTAAGATATAATTTCAACATCATTCTACATGGAGTATGAGACTCAAACACGTATTCGAGCACGGGATCTCATACCCAGAATCACTCGCTCAATTTAATGTTGGTATGCTCAACAAAGCTTAGTTATCGGGAATTTATGCTCAAGAAGGTTGTGGTGTGACCATATTTGGCTAAACCTTGTTGGCTATGTTTGACAGAGTTATTTTAAAAGTACTTTTGAAGGCATTTGACAATATCTATTTTTTGTTAAATTGTGGTTTAAAAAATACTTTTTCTACTTTGAGAAAAAGTTATGTGAGACCAATTTTTTTTAAAAATATATTCTATAAATGCATTTTTCAAAAAAAAAAATATATTTTTGCAAATGAGAAATTTGAGCTTGCTATCAAATTGTTTCTCAATTTGTACTTTGTCTGCATGACAAACATATACATAAGCAAATTAAATGAGAAGAGAAGTAAATTAAATAAGGAGAAAGAGTAATTAAATAAAAGTTTATTAAAAAAGAAAAAAATGCTAAGAAAACTCTCTATCATGACCTAAAATGTGACTTTAGGTGATGATTAACATTTTTGCCCTTTATCTAAAAAAAAATCAAAAGAGTGTTATGCTGTAACTTAAAAGGGTAAAAGTGACAATTATGATTCAAAGTCCTGTTACGAGTTTCGTTTCGAGTTTTTATAGCACATCCCATTAAAATATTATTCTAACTATAAAATGCGCAACTTTAAATATAACAAAACATTCATGGCCTTTGAATGTGTGTTTTACATATCTCAATGTATTTAATAAATGATCTAATAATGAGTATAAAGATATAGTTGCATATGTAATTGCACTTTTTTTGGTAGTTAGAATAACATTCTCCAAAATATATGCATATCCAATGACATTAATGGCGTAGTTGCATTTATAGTTTTTACAGTTAGATTTCTATTTTTTTTGTTCTTACTTTATCTAAAAAATTATTAAAAATTAAAGAAAAAATATTAATCTAATTATAAAAAAAAGACAACTTTAATAGTAATTACATATACACAATCATTTAATTATTTATTATATATCTTAAAATATATAACACATATTCATTTAATAGTTGTAAATATGTAAAAATTGTACTTTTCGTTTAGTATTTTTTTAAATTAAATCAGTAGATAAAGCTACATTCACTAGTGGTGAAAGCAAAAGCACCTCATAAACCAATTTGGAAGGCATTGAATGAGCATTTAAGAAGTCAATTTTAAAAAGTAGATAAATATTTAATTTATTTCATATTGATTTCTTAAATCAATCGTCCATCTATTTATTTATTGCCGTATGGCACAATGCAATATTTTCTTTGTCTTATTTGATGGGATGGATGGACTCCGACAGTGTATTAAAGGCATGCCATATAGGTATAATAAATGTTTTCATATGCATATTTCCCATGTGCAACGATATTAACCTATGGGCATGGACAGGATTGTATGGGTCTTACAAGCATACACATACATACATATATACATATATATATATATATATATATATATATATATATGCTTTTCTTATACATTTTTTTGGAACTCACCTCTCATCCGAACAAGTCAATGTTGGTTAACACTTTTTTTATTCTTTGTGTTGATATTGCAATTACTATCTATATATGCTTGAAATCTCCAGCCATGCACAAACTATTATAAAACAATTTATTTAAAATGAGAAAAAAAAATAAATATAATATAGAAAAATGCTAAGAAGATCGAAATCTCCGTACCATTTGCTATAAATCTGATGTATCAAGGTTCCATCTCATATTTGTTGAATTCTTTAAAAATGTGTTGTATTAATGAATTAATATAAAAATTTGATGTGATAGTGATTTATAACAATTAATGTGTTAATTTCAATCTATTTAACATTGGTCAATAATATATTCATACTATTACTAGAAGTGTTCATGGGTTGGGTTGGTTCGGATTTTAGATAAATACCAAACCAACCTAATTAAGTTCGGGGTTACGGGTGTTCACAGGTTGGGTTGGTACAAATTTTAGATAAATACCAGCCCAACACAAACAAGTTTAGGTTAAAAAAATTTTAAACCAAACTAACCCAATAAGACTTCAAACCCGACCCAATAACTTTGGGTTGATTCAGGTGAGGTTGGTCTATTTCAATATATAGATTCTAAATTCTCCTTACATTAGCTATTCTTTAAGCCAAATATAAAATTTCTTAGTCAAATATAAATATAACTATAATTTTACATATGGTTTTCTTTCATGTTATTTTATTTATGAGATTTTATGTAATTTAATTATATATTTGATTCTAATAAAAAATGCTAATTACATTAAAGATTCTTAATACGTTTCGAGTTGGGTTGGGTTGATAGCTTTTTGTTTTGTAAAACTTTGACCCAATCCAAACTTGATCGGGGTCGCTAATTCCTAACCCAACCCAATCCACATGCTTCAGATTGAAATGTTTAGGTTACTTAGATTGGTCAATAAAATGAACACCCCTACCATTACAATGAAATTATCTGGAACATTTTAGGGTTAATCCTTTTCTTGTAAAATACTATATCTTAAAATTTTATTAAAAATGTTTACTTTTATTATTGATAAGGGCAAAATAATAATTTAGTATTTGCTTTCCACCCATGTCTCCTACAACTTTTAGTATTTATACTATAAGTTCTGATTTTTTTGCATTTAATCTTTCTAACTTCCAACTTTTTGCTCTAACATACCCTTACCCATATTTTTATAACTTTATTCATTATAATCATATCCAAAGACAAAAACATACATATTTTTGATAAAAACTTTTTATCTAATTAATTTATAATAAAAATCACATGCAAGGCATGCACATTTCCACTTACAACTAAAGTGCACCTTGATATTTATCTAACAACAAGATTGCCAGCAACCTAGGCCCTAAAAAAAAACACCTTGATATGGTTGGATTTGGCTTTGGTTCGGCTAATTCATTTTACAACTTTGCCCAAAGACACCATATTCATGAAAGTTAGAATCAAGGCCAATCAAAATATTCAAAATTTCTCTAGTTTAGCCTTTTGCATTGCCATTTACACAGTGAATTCCAAATTGCTTTATAGTTGCAAATTGTCACCTGCGTTGTTAAGGTACATATATAATGTTGATGCAGAATCTGACTAACACCAAGTAGATGAACACGTGTAGGAGATAATCGTATATGGAATTATGAATTCTCTTATTCCGGCGAGGGTTTATCAGCTTGATCTAAAAAGAAGAGAGAAAACAATGTGGTTATCGTAAGGAACATCGGTGTGGTGCCGGTCGAAGACCCTCCGATGCCTAAGTTAGAATTTGTTTTAGACTAAAGCAATAACTCTTGTAGAAAGTTGTTCGTACCTTATGACGAGGATGATAAGTCTTATTTATAAAGGAGGTCCTCTAGCCGGAATGGCTAGCTGCCCAGTAGGCATGGTGCCACATGTCGTTTTGTCGTTGGTTAAGATGAGCTGGACGAACTCATCAATTCCAAGTTAGTTTTGGAGAAGGAATTTCATCCTCTATTGGATGATCCTTATCTTTCGGGTTCTTCTCGGAGTAGGAATCTTATCTCATATTGGGCGATACCTGTTTTCCTGATTTGTCTCGGAGGAGGAGTCTTATTTCGCTTTTATGTCGGAGTCCGTGTTTTGAGAATGCAACTACCTCGGATTCCTCGGGATATGGGTGCCAGGAAGGAATCCTTAATTCGATTTGTTTCGTCAAGGATGATAAGCTCGGACATATGTCGAGCTGCTACTTTGAACACACCAAATCAGTCTTCCTTGTGATTTTTCTTCTCTCTCACTCATTTTGAGTTTTTGTCTTCTCTTTTGACACTCTCTTTTCGATACTCTCTGTGCAGTACGACGCGGTTCTGCTCGGGGGCAGGCGTCAGTTCTCAAAGGAGTTTTTATCTGAAGGTGGAGAACGAAACATAGGTTTGTGTGTCATATAACTTTTATTAAAGTTTACATTCATTTATCATTATGTCTACTATTTATTTATACTATATTATTGCGTATAATGTCTATACTTGTCATACTTATGCCTGTATATTTGGAGTTCATGTATTACACTGTTGCTATGCCGGATTAGTGGTCAATCTGGCTCAACCAAACTCAATCTTGTCATCAGTAACTTTAAATAGTGAACGAGAGGCAGTGTGCTGCTCTAGACGATTGGTATTTAAGTAAACCTCGTGCCTCACCTCTCAACTGGAGACTGATCTGGTTAGTCTTATTTGAAAGCTATCAGCTTATACAAATAATATTGAATGTCCTAACCTTGCACGTGGTGATATCGACCCTAATAAGGATCACCAGACGCTGTCAAATTATGTCTAATGTTAAGTAAAGACCGGATCAGTTCATGTATTGGCATCATACATAGCACCACCTAAGGACGTATGTGGTTTATGATTCATAGAATAGTTAGAAGCAATGCTCACTATTCATCATATTTCTCTGGAGAGGGACGTACAATGAGAACCTGGCTACTCTTGAGGAAGGACATCTGTACATGAATCCAGAGCGTCATTCCTGAGGAGGGACGTACAATGATAAACCGGCTACTCCTGGGGAGGGACATCTGTACGTGAACTCAGACGACGTACAATCATGAAACCAATACGAGACGGTGTCATGCATACATACATGTTGGATTGATTATGATGCTCTGATGTGTATTTATGATATTTGATTATGAAGTTTGCTTTATTAATTGTTATATTCACAAACTATTTTACCCACTGAGCCTGTAGCTCACCATGTTGTTATCCAATTTTTCACAGGAGATTAGGATGGACTGGGTACAGGTTTTTGGGCCCACATTTTTGTACTCTTTGTATTATTCATTGGGAATTTTGGGAGGATGTTCCCTTAACTATTTCATGTACAAATATATCTGAAATTAATGAAATTAGATTTGTACTTAATTGTGTTTTCGCCCACTCGATTATTGTTATAATGCATTTGCGCCCCGTCCGTGAGTGTCCCATCGGTTTAAGCGCGTCCGGGGGTGTTGTAACATATTTTATATAAATATATAACTTTAAACAAAAAATTAAGAAAATTATAAATATAAAAATATTTTTTAAGAGCTTCTGGATTTCGATTAAATTAACCTAAATGAAAAATATTGCAGTTGCTTTTTCAAATTTTCACTTTGTAGGTGTACCGTTAAAAACGTTAAATTAAAGATATAAATTAAGAAATTGAATAAGTTGCAAGAGAAAAAAAAAAAAAAAAAGGAAAAAAGGAAAGAAATTTAAAAAAATATAATTATACCTCCTCATGATAAAGAAGATCATAAAATAAATATAATTATACCTCCTCAAGAGAAAGAAGATCATAGAATTTTGGTATGTTAATTGATCTCTATTATTATTTATTTATGTTAGTTTTTATTGACATTTAATTTTATGTATGTTTTATAAGGAAGATGTTTGCAATACAATTGACTCACAAATAAATTCTTCTTATCAAACATGGAGAAGTTAAACTTTATATACATTTTAAAAAGGTAGGAGGGGTAGTTGATGTAAATGGAGCAAAGGGAAAGAAATAATTTTTAGTTGATTCAGGAGCATATTGGGTGGGGCTGTATGACTACTTTGCTTCTAACTAGTTTTAAGTAAGATAACCTCACTTCTGTCTTACTTTTCATTAGTGTCTAAATTCTAACTGTTGCATTTGGACAAGATTTGTATTATGTTATAACTTTAGTTCGTTGCATTATTGATGTAATTGCACATTTTATGCTTAATTACATTTGATCATTTTATAAGTTTAGGTTTAGCATCTTTATTGTTTATGTGGAGTGATCATGTAATGACAATTAAGATATGAAGCTCATGTGTACTTTATTTTTTAATACTCATTACATATTATTTTTAAATGGCCTTCATAGAAGAGTAAGTTATTGAAACAGATTTATAGTTGCGGGATGATTAAAATATATATTATAATGCTTTATGTCTCTTACAGGTTGTCAAGAAATTTTTATGTGAAAAATACAAGGAAAATTCTGTCAAAATTTTCTCAAAATGTCTAAACATGTTGCAATTCTTACTAATTTTTTAATGTAGAAAAAGTCAGCAACCAATTCCAACAATCGATCACATAAAACACGAATCCAGACGACTAATAGTTCAATTTCTATACCTAACCATTACTTACGTCAACACAATAAGCTCTTCTCACCCGTTGGAGCGATCGAGACCTTTAAAAAGGTTCATTGTAATGGACAAGGACACTGGTTAAACACAGATTGTGAAAATGCATATGTGAGTTTTTAATATATGTATATTTAATTAATGCTATTTCTTTTGTTGTTTATAACTTATTATAACATTTCTTTATTTGTAGTTGGAGATGTTGAATATGAGGTTGGACCACTTGTAACCTTCAACAGGGAACCGCAAAAATATGTCATTTCTTTCTGACTTTGAGATTGTAGAGTGTGTTCTTGATCATCGTTTTAGTTATTTACGTAGATATGCTAAGACTGCTAGAGGCATGTCTCAAGAGATGTCCCAAGAAAGCTATAAGATGAGAACAAATGCAAGCGATGGCCCAAGCAACACTAGGTTAGATCAACGACTTATAGGGTATCATGCTGAAGTCTCATCACTTACAGATAAAGTAACACAATTGCAGGAGCTCATGCGATAATTACATCTAGAGATATTTTCATCAGGAGCTCATGCGACAATTACATCTAGATATGTTTTCATCATCAGGTGTTGCTTCCTCAGATTCTGTATCTCAATTCTCCCCAAATTGATTGCTTTGCAGATTAGTAGGAATTTTTTTTAATTTTTTTTATTTTTTATGATATGCCCATTGTTTGCTACATTTGGTGCAATCTTTTAGGTTGGTGAAACTTTTAGCATGTACTTTTTTGTATGCATTTTTTGTTATAATGAGGTGATTTTTGTTATATCAATTTGTTAATTATTGTTAAATTTTAGTTTTATCTATTTTTCTTTATTTGTAATGTTACCATTTTATTGAATAATTTATTTAAAAAACAATTTTAGTAACAAGTCTTAGGCTTTACTTACAACTAAACACTTGTAAGCAAAACTTTTATTTAAAAAAAAAAAAAACACAATTCTTTTCTTTACAAATCAACGGTGGTAAATATTTATATTGCTTACTAAATATAGATTTTTATCTAAGAGTTTGCTTGTAAGCAAAGAAATACTATTGCTTACAAATGTCTTTAGTTACAACTATAGTTGTAAGCAAAAGTAAAAGTTCCTGCCCACTAACTCGAATCTTATGGGTTGGGTTTTTTTATTAAATTGAGTTTGGTTGAGTTAGAAATTAGCAACCCGATCAAGTTTGAATTGAGTTAAGATTTTACAAATCAACCTAAACCAACCCAAACTCATAAAAAATTAAGTATTTCTTTAATTAATATTTTTATTAGAGTCACCTATTGTTATTGGATCACATAAAATCTCATATATAAAATAACATAAATAAAAACATTATTTGATATTATATTTATATTTAAATTTGACTTAAAAATTTTATAGAAATATTTATATTTAACATAAAAATTAGCTTAAAAAATAAAAATTTAGAATCAATATATTAAAGTAGACCAATCCAATTAAGTAGACCAATCCAATTAACCTAATCCGAACCAACCTGAAGTTATTAGATTGGGTTGGGTTTAAGGGTCCTATTGGGTTGAATTTGTATTTAACTTAATCCGACCCAATCCAATAAACACCCGTACTTATTAGATTGTCATTACAAAATATCTTTACTACCAACACTTTGCTTTGGGTGGCACACGACCTGGAATTCGTAACTAATATATATAAATTAAGAGAAGAATAGAGATGAGAGCTGAATTTAGGAGCACCACATAGTGATGCGTGTCAACTAATAAGACTATGGTTTTTCCAATCCTGTGCAATGCACAAATATTTCATAGATGTATAATTTTAAAAAAATTAAAGAAATTTTAAGAATATAAAAATATATCCTTTAAAAATAATTAAAAAAAAAACTACAACCTTATTGGATATAAGATTTAAAAATAATTATCAAAAAATTGTTTTTTTTTAAATTCCTGAACAAAATTTTATGATTTTAAACAAGTCTAAAATTTAATTTAATTCAAGGACTACAAAAAGTTATCCATATCATAAATTAGTATATTAAGCTTAAAATAAATTAGTATATTTAGATAAGCTTTTGTGTTTACCGTGATCTCAAGGATCCTAACCAGATAGTAATCAAATCCGTTAGTTGCACTCTCTAACCTATGCCCCAATAAGTTATTAGTCCTAATGTCCTAATCCACTGAGCCCTTTGACACACTTTAGGTTTTAACTATTCTCATGAACCACCAAGTATATTCTAATATCATGCTTACCAAAGTTTGGTTGAATTCATTTCTATAATTTACCGCCTAGGGCTCTCATACTAAGTGTGACGGCCTCACCCCCAAACCACTATCCCCGCGAGGACAGCGTGCAAAATGTCAGGGTGAGTCAACCAGTATAGGCATCTCCAACCACCTAACCAAGTTCATGTGTACCCCAGACCACTATCCCTGTGAGGGCAGTGTGCGGAATGTCAGGTGAGTCGTCACACTAAGTATTTACAAGACATAGTTCACTCCATCCATGATCTAAAAGCCTAAGATTTGATAAGGTTTTCAAAGCTTGGTATAACCATTTTCATAATTTACAGCCT
The DNA here is from genome assembly GCA_035771175.1 of Paratinospora sagittata. Taxonomy (NCBI): domain Eukaryota; kingdom Viridiplantae; phylum Streptophyta; class Magnoliopsida; order Ranunculales; family Menispermaceae; genus Paratinospora; species Paratinospora sagittata. The sequence goes on along the minus strand of CM069611.1, from coordinate 5,427,892 downwards.
AAGCTTTTGATACCAAACTTGCTAAAATTTGGTATGTTTCGCTCCTCATGATCTTCTAGCTTTTCAAAGCTTTTATTTTTATTTTTATTTTTATTTTTGTAAATCTCATAGATATAATAATTAACTCCGATACCAAAGATAATTCTAAATATACCCAAAATGCTTTATAAACTTTTAACAATAATACATAAAAAGTGAATATTAAGAATATTTTTGATGGATACATTTAGAATTAACCAAGAACAATTGTTTTAACACAAAAACCCAAATAATGATTTTTCAAATAACTTAATAAAAATAATTTTGCGAAGTATTTGTCAAAGCCACTTCTGTTGCACAAATCTTTGTATAGAAATAATTATTTTTAAAACTGATTCTAACAAAATATCAGAGAAATAATAAGGTTCTCAAAACTTAATTTTCATGAAATTATATATACAATCAACTAACTCTTTTACAGAATCAAGGAAATTTGAATCTAAAAACGATGCAAATATATGCCTAATGATTACCATGGGTAATATGATTCCTTTAACCATATGGTTTTACAGTCATACTGTGACGCCTCAAAAATTATTTCATCTAGCCCATAACCCAATTGCATTTTGCCCAAACTCTATGTGTTGCCTTGATATGTTTGGTGTTTGTTTGATGGTTGTTTAATGTTTGTATATTTGATGCTTGATAGTGTATATAAATATGTGCATTATAAATTGTATATGGGTCATGTTAAATTTAAGTATAATGCATATGTTATTATTTATGCATAGGCCCATTAAACCATGAATTGATATGGGTTAGGATTGATTGAATAAAAGAATAAATGAAAATGAAAATTTGGTGTATTAAATGTATTAGACATTTAAAATACATGAAAGCATGAAAATGGACAAGTGTCTCATGCCCCATTTCTCTTCTCCAACACATGTCAAGTTGGTGCATGAGAATGGACAAGTGTCCCGTGTCTCATGCCCCATTTCTCTTCTCCAATACATGTCATGTTGGTGCATGAAAATGGACAAGTGTCTCATGCCCCATTTCTCCTCTCCAACACATGTCAAGGTTGGTGCATGAGAGTGGACAAATGTCTCATGCCCTACTCCTCTTCCCCAAGGAAGTCCTAGAGGGTGAGATGAGTAGAGAGAAAGGGAAAAAGAAGAAAAAAGAATGAAGAAGAGAAAGAAAGAAGGAGTTGCTTTGAGAAAGTCTCAGCAACGTTTTCATCAAAGAGCTGGATCTTGGTACTATATGGTCAGATTGAGCTCAAAATTTGTCAGCAAGTTCGCATCTTATGGGTATTCATTCTGGTCGGTGGAGATCTTGATTGCAGTTTTCGTTTGAAAGATATAACCTCCTAAACAAAGCTGGTCTGAAAGTCTGAATTTCTCGCGCAGTTTAGATCAAACTAATAGATCTCCTAAATCTACCGTTCGATGGATATGATATTTGGGAATGTAGTTTAAAACTGATATTTCTGCATTATGAACGGTGGAGATGTTTATGGGTTGAGTATGTTGTGTGATATAGTCATCTGAGGTCAAGTATTTGAAGCAGGAAATGAGAAATTGTCTGATTAGAGACTTGTTCATCAAAGAGTCTTATCTTTTCGGTCCACCGTTGGATTGAGCTGATTTTTGGACATAAGGTTTGTTTCTTAACATACTTCAATCTGTACGGTTGATTTTGTGATTAAATATTTCTGTTGGTAGATTGATACATCTGAACAAAATATTAAATGAAGAATTGGTAGGGTTGCTTGTATTAGACCTAAATTTAGAATATGAACTTAGACCTTTTCAAATAACTTGCATGTCAACTATGTTGACCTAGTTGCCATTGTTGATGAACCCATGATGCAAAATCAGTGATATACATGGCTGAACATGGTGACCTAGTGTAAATCGACAATATGGCCTAAGTATGAAAAAATTTCATATTTTAGGGCTTTTGATGCTTTTGGCCTAGAATCATTGAATTGATGCAACTTATGTTTAATTAAGCATGATTAGGGTTGATTATGTTACTGATTTGGTGGTTGTGACCATATCATGGGTTATGCCTACTTGTGATCAAATGGCCCAATTTGAGCATGTTTATGCCTAAAGAATTGAAAATCAGTATTTTTGATTAATAGAATGGTTTATGAATGAGAACTATGCGTTAGAGGCCTAAGCCATGTGATTTGAGTTGAATGATGAGATTAGATGGGATTTAGGCCTATTGTCTATATGTGGGCTGATTTAGGGTTGATGTGTAATGTCTATGTGATTGAGCATAAAAATTGATGTATGGTTGGATATTGATGAATGTTTCAGGACCTTGATTGGGTTGATTCGGTTTGGTGTCTGTGTGTGGTTAGATACTCTCGCGAGGCTTGGTTGTGAGTAGACTTCATTTATGATTATATCTTTTATGTCATCATATCACTTATATATATTGTATGTTGAAAGCATGAATGTGTTCTAATGTTTTGAATGATGCATTGATTTGAGAAAACCTTATGACTTTGGTTGGGCCCATCTATCTGGCTAATAGGGGGACTTAACCTTGTCATAGGAGGGTTTTAAAAAGGAAATATTTTGGGATGAGAACGGTACGGTGAAATAGACGTGCACTAGTAACCCCAAATTAACATGATTGGGGATGAGAACGGTATGGTGAAATAGACGTGCACTAGTAACCCCAATGCATGTGGAATGTGGATCCAAATTGATAAGCTTTTACTTGCATCAAACTTATTATAAATGCTTGATATCTATATATTATGAGCTTTTAATCATGCTACACATTGACATGCATACATGATATTTATTGATGAGTATTAATAGCATATTTGAATTTTATTCACTGGGCACCGTTGGCTCACCCTCATTTTCCTCTTTCAGGTCCTTCTGTCGTGAATAAGGGCAAATGAGTAGTCATATCTTGAGGGCCTTGCCGACGAGAGAATCCAAGGCCTCGATGGGAGTTGAGAGACATTTTGATTGAACTGTGTTTTAAATTATGATGTATTATTTTTGGACTATGTAATTATAACACTTACCACATTGTAATATGGGTGAATTGAAACTTGTTAGATAGACCGTGTGGGCATATAAAGGTTTTTTGTACTCATAGTTTTGGACTTTATGTGTATGTCAATCTTGATGGACTGTAAGGATTTTGACGGTTTTATTTATGGTTCATTTTTATGGAGTATCTCTTGTCTTGGATGATTAATAGGGTTGGTAGTTTTGTTTAGTACATTTTTATATTATGTCGTTATTTGGGATAAGGCTCGTAGGGTCTCAACCACCTCACGGGGGTTGAGAAGTGGTTGGAGATGCTTACGCCGGGCGTCCCGCCCCGGCATTCCGCACGCCATTCCTTGTGGGGTTGGTGGTCCGGGGTGCGGGGTCGCCACACATACTTTAACTAGCAATTCACATAATCCATTGAGACCCATTTGTCTATCATGGACCTACAATTATTATGAAATCGAGTAAAACTTATGAAGCTAGAGTCATGGCTACTTGTAATGATAGCAGGCAATAATAACAAACTTTAGCTAAAATGGATCACATTACTTAGAATTCAAATATCATACTAAACATAACATAATTAGCCATTCGTGATATAAAATTCAGTACTAATATTGAACAACAGAGTATATTACCTTGTCCATGCAGTAATGTAATAGTTTGTTGTTTGCATCAGCAGTTCTACCCAGTTAGCCATGCTATTGCAAAATGTGGCAGAACTTTTATTTTGTTGTCTTTGTTGAAATTTACAGTATTTACAGCTTCTGCTACTTCTTCTTTTCCAATAAATGCACTCATGAAAGTTTGTAGCAACAACTCTACATTTGTAAGCATATAGAAATCGGACAAGAAAACCGTGAAAGTGACAAGGTATGAATGACCACAGCATCACATAGCTTCTGCCTTCTGTAACAAAAAGTGGCAGTTTTGTGATCCTGACTAATATGTATTGGAGAACTATCTAAGCACATGGATCCAAAGGAGTTCAAGAAGTGGTCATAAGCTTGCCATTATCCTATATGACTTGAGTTCTGAATTCTTACTACTGGTTTTCATGTCCCGCTGCTCTTGCATTAGCCTCGAGAGTTAGGTCTTCGATATTTGATAAGTCTTCATCATCATCATCATCATCCAGTTCATCTAAGATTGATTGGTTGATCTGCTTCCTAGACTGCCTCCTATGCTTCTTAAATTCAAGTCGAGGCTCTGCTTGCTTGACACCCATATCTCCCACCTTGTACCTGAAAATTTACATACTTGAGATTTAAGAAGAAAAAGTTTTAATACTTTCAGATGCATGCCAATCATGGATATAAAGAGCACCAAGTCCATTCACAAGAACGTGCAGACACTTTAAGCTTTGATCTTGTTAATTTTCTGTATTTCATGTCACAGTGCAGATGTCCAGAGACGATTTTTATTGCTGATAAGCAGCATTTCTACCATCCCTTTTTTTAAGACAAGAAGAAGAAAAAATCCATTCAATCCAAATCAATACGAATAATTAGAATTGAGCACCTATGCAGCAACTACCGTGACACAAAAACTGGGCACTCCATGGAGTTTTTCCTTGAAAATTTTAATGGGAAGCACAGAAAATTATCCAGATAAAAGCAGCCAAAGCATAGCTGGAAATATTTCACTTTGCCAATTCCAGCTTTCATCACCAAACATTGAAACTTAGCTATACGCCATATGTTTAAGTTAAACATACCTTACATCACCTTCTCTTTTGGTTCCTATTGGAATTCTTCCCTAATTTTGATCTCATCAAGCAGTTGAAGATAGTAAGGATATCTTTCCCAATCCCCTTTCACCACACATCCCGGTTCACCTAGGTGCTTGCAGTCATTGAATGAGCATTTTGAAGCCTCATTAGCACTAAGCATTTTCCTGATCTGTTACAGAGAAAGAAAATAATGGAAGAGCACAATCAGTGCAAGAACAGATGAAACTACAGAGAGAGTTAAACCTAGGGCAATAAAATCTATCATGATATGCAATCTATAGCACAAACCTCTGGAAACATTTGTGGAAGAGATGTCTTTGTTACTTTCATCAGACTAGGCTGGTTCAACCCTGGTGTATCAGCCAGATATCCTCCACTGGATAGTGGAAGCAATGAGACATGACGAGTAGTATGCTTTCCTCTTCCACTTTTTGTTGAAACTTCACCAACACGCTGATCTTCAAGCCATCTGGTGCCTTCAATCTGAAAAGGGTGAATATGAATAGAAATGATTATTGATTATAACCCCCTCACCCCACAAACAAATGCGCACTTACACACAAGGACCTAATTATACATATAATAGAGGATTAATGGATGAAGAAGAGTCAAGTAATATGGCAAACTTACGCGCACAAACCAGTTATCTGCAGCATCAGAAAGATGTTGAGTGCTTCTCAAGGCATTGATTAGACTGGACTTCCCAACCCCACTTGGACCCACAATCACACTTGTTTGTCCTTTCAAGATGTATTCAAGAGAATCCAATCCATTTCTCGTCTCAACACTGCAAAAGAGTGGATCATAACCCCATTGACGAAGCTTTGCCTTCCATGCCTCTCGAGTCTGTATCATGAAGATTTACTGTCACAATGGACGTGACAAGCGAAAAGATACTTTCATAATACAAATTTCACTTCATCAGGTCTACATTGTCATGCAATCAGATGATATGACAGTAAGGATAATGGACCTGCCCTGGTATGAATGATCTCCTAAGAAGCTGCAACTAATCAAGCTGATCCTTGAGATATTATGAAAATACCTGACATGCAATAAATCAATTGGTTATGACATTAATTCCCAGTTTCCTAATGAAATGTTTGAGAGCCGCCACTTATATTTGCGCTTATCAACTGTTTCAAGAATTTATTCTTGGTGCCGCTGCGTAAAATTCATAAAAAATGATTCTAAACTCCAAATGAAATTTGTTATGTTGGATTGTTCAGAGGCCAAAAAAAGGGTGGAAACAGCGAATCATTAAGAGTTAAAAGGTTTACCTAGATAGAATTAATTACCATCAAATCGTGTACAAAATCATAAAAGAATAACAGAGGGGACTACCTCATCACATTGATTAAACCAGCTTGGCCTTTACCAAAGTCAAGTTAAAGAAGATCTCTACTACTTTGAACTCAATGATCAAACCAGATTATTCAAATATTCATACATGATTCATAGTTCCAACTTCCAACTGCTTCTCCAATTCATGATTAAATATTCACTTCCATCAAACTCGCGCATCCGTGTTAAAAGAAGCGAAACAAGCAGACATAATAATTCCTAGTTCTCACCACATTGTGTAACAAGGCAAAATGTTCTTAAAAGGTATTCAAAAAAAATAGTAGCGACATTCCACACAGATTCCAAAAAAAAAAAATCATTTGAAGATTAAGCACAACAAAAACAGCTAATTCAATCCACAGTCTACACGAAGAACCTCCGAAAAATGTAAAATTTCAGTAACAGAAGGCCTCACCTCTTCATCAACAAGCTCGGCTTTGTTCAAAGCAAGGGTGAGCGGAATCCCAGAGGACTCAGCCTCAATCAAGAACCTGGTTAGCGTAAAACCCTCAACCTTGGGCTGATCCATCGAGAACAAAACCAACAAATGATCGACATTCGCAACCGGCGGATCAGCAACCTCAGAACTCCGCCGGAAAACATTTTCGATCATCCCTCTCCGATCAACCCAGTCCACTGACCCCACCAAAACCTTATCCCCTACCAAAACCCTACGCTTAATCTTCTTCAGAACTGCCTTAACAACACACAACAATTCAACCCCAACGCTAGATTCTTCTTCTTCTTCGTCCCCGTGTTCTTTCTCAGGTTCCGAAACAGCTTTCAAGCTTCTTCGATTCTCAGCAACTACTGATGAACCAGCTGATTTCACGATGACTCTCATGAAATTAGCTTGAGCAGCCGCAACCATGCCGATGGCTTGATCATGAGCCAAATCTAAGGGTTCTTCCGGCAACAGAATCGGCGACAGAGATGAAAACTCTTTTCTCACAATTTGCCTTGCCTTTAGCAGGTTTTTGTTCACTTGGTTCTTTCTGTACAAATTAGCGTTTTGTCGAGCCGCCATTGACACGAAACTGAACCTTGTGATTCGAGAGGACACACTGTTGTTGTTGAGGAAGAAGAAGAGGTAGTTGCAGGGTAGGGTTGAGGGCATGGCGCCGTGGTGGCGGAACATTGATGAGATTAGGGTTTTCGACATCGATGATGGAGATGAGAATTTGTAGGGTTTGGATTGGGAAGAGAAGGTTAGCAAGAAAGTGAGTTCGTTTGCATAATCTTGGTGTTTTTAAGGATTCTTTCTGTGTAACGGTTGAGCAGAGAGAGAGAGAGAGAGAGAGAGAGAGAGAATAGTAGTTATGCTCTCAGGTCATTTCGAGCACGAGAACTGTTTGAATACGTGTCTCCTCGCTGTCTGTTCGTCAATTAGACCCGACACAGTGTTGTCCAAATTTATTTATTTTTAATTCCTTTAGGTGTCCACGAGATAAGATTAATTTTATCAGATTAAATTGAATTAGATTAAAAATAATTTATTAAATAAATTTTTAAAGGCTTTTTTTTTTTAGATAAAAAAAAAACCATTCCAAAACCTTTTTTTGTTTTTTTCGTAGAAAAAAAGAAGAAGAAGATGAAGAAGAAGAAGACGAGGAGGACGAGGAGGAGGAGGGCGAGATAAACAATCCCATCATTTATAAGTTTTAAATTGAACAATTCAAAACGTAATTTAAGTGTTTAAATTAAGGAATAAAATTAAATTAACTTAAATTTATACTATATATAAAGCCATACACATGATAGTAAATAGAAGACAAACCTTCTTTTATTTTTATTTTTTTAGTAATTTTTATTTAACTTTTTTTTATAACTATCAACTCTTTTTATTCACGTGTAACACATATGCCCACGGACAAGTTAAAGAATAAAATTAAATTAATTTTTTTAATTTAACTTAAAAATTTTTATTAGTAACAAAACAACAATATTTAATATTTAAAAACAGTTTTCACAAACACAGTGTGTGTATATTATAAACAACAAAAAAAAAATATTATATTATATTTTTTTATATGCATCACACCAACTTTAATACATTGTTAATTAGAGACTATAATATTATGTAAAATTGTAATCTTGCAATTAACTATACATATTAATTTGTCAAAAAGTTGATGCATAGTATCAACAAAAAGCATCAATCACATGGTTACCAAAATATTAACCCACAGCCAAAACCTATATACAATAAAGTATATTTAAAAGTTTTTCACCATCACGTATCATAATAAAATAATGCAATACTTCATAATCATCAAGTTTATCAGTCATCAAATGCACTACTAAGAATTGATGCAACAAACTGCATCTTCTCCTCCTCATTTTCTTTTACATTAAATGTCTCTGCAACTTCTGGTTTTTGCATGAACTTCTGTATAACACGTACTCGATCTGAGATAAAAAGCTGCATCTTCTTTAAATCATTTGCTAGAATTTGATTATCATTCATCTTCTTTTCTGCAAATACCTGACAAAGCTTGTCCAGCACTTCATTCGACTTCTTAATACCATCCTTCATCATACTTGTAGAATTATCCATGCTACGAACTATTGGATCTCCGGATTTGGACATTTTTCGACTTAAGGGTTGAGATGAAGCTGGACACATTGGTTGGTTAGAATTAGTTTGATTAACTGACATTGGAGAAGAGCTTCCAAACATCTCAAATTCACCCCCACATCTGTTGCTAGGTTCTCAAGAGTATATGTTGATTTTCCTGTAGCATGATCATTTTCAAAGATGTAAGCCAACCTTTCATAGAGAGGAAAATGTTTATTTCTCCACCCTTTTGCCAATTTATGATGCTGCAATAAAAATGAACATATAACAGGAAATAAATATCACATCATTAACATATATTCAAGTAAAATATGTAAATTAATATTACCTCTACATATGAATACCATGTTTTATCAACACACTTTCTCTCACTGTTCCAACCAAACCCACTGGTATTTAACATGTCATACACAACTCCATAATTTTTTTTTTCAAGTCTTCACTTTTGATTCAATATTTGGGTTAGCTCTCAAACAACAATTTGGTAGAACATTTGTCAGACGTTATTCCATAACCTTAAACATTTCAGCTTTGAATGAACCACAGTTAGCACTACCACCAGTTGTAACAATTTCTTCCATAACACTTAGTAGAACCTATTTTTAATTTTTTTGTCCATATACACCTATTTGCATGCTTATTTGTCTAGTTGTGACCTCCAACATCCATTCTACAAATGCAAAACAACTTTAATACATACAAGTATTCCAACCATCATGTGATCTCATAAAAAATAACTTATGTAGAAAAAAATTAAAAATGAACAATAGATAAATAATTATTGAAAATAAAGATAATACACTAGAAATTAAAGTGCAAGTACATATAGTCCATAAAGTCACACAATTATTTGTTCACTAAAACAACGAGTGGATTTCAAATAGATATAATCTATAAAAAAAAAATCAACTAGATGAATTTCCTCTCCATTGGTTGAACATTTGTAAAGTCAAGTTATCTCTCAATGTCGTCCATTCTGGGACGATGAAACTTACCTAATTGCATCATGATCCACTCCTTCCTCAATGATTTCACTTAGCTAATGCTCCATTGGATCAATTGAAATTTCTCTTCTGATAAGATTATGCAAAAGACAACATGCAACTATGATTTTGCAATGTGTTTTTGTTGCATAAAAGGATGGACTCTGCAATATTTCACGTCGTAGTTTTAGTAGTCTAAAACAACATTCAATGACATTTCTTGCTTATGAATGTTTTATGTTAAAGTATTTCTCATGGTTAACATGGGTATAACCATCTCTCCACTTATATGGTGCTAGAAATCCTTCACCGTTTGCATAGCCTCCATCCACAAGATAATAATAACCTAATAGTCATAAAGAATAATAAAAAAAAATTAATATATATAAAAGTCAAGCTAAATTTATAATTTATTTATCACTAGATTAATTCTTACCATAGGGAATTTTTAGCCCAGTAGATCTAGATAGTGCATCTTGGAGTACTTTAGAATCTGAAGTTGATCCTTCGCATACAAGAAAAATAAATGTGAACATCATATCCCTAGTACAAACACCTAAAACATTTGTTGCTATTTCACCTTTTTTTGATCTAAAACATGACTTATCAATTATAGGGATATTCACTTTAATGTAGGTGTCATCCAACCCCCCCAAACAATTCAATAATAAATAAACCATTATTAACTATATGTATTACTAACCTTAAACCATTTTCGTCTTTCATCACTGCAATTTTTAGGCATAAGAACCAATGAAACTAGTAAATTATTGTGCAGTTGTAAAACTGTTCATTAGACTAAATTGAAATATCTATTAATCGTCTCTCTTGATCTATAAAACCTACTACAAATAGTACAATTTTTAACATGGTGAGCAAGTATGTGTAAGAACATATATACCTGTTTCTCAACAGAAACCAAACCATCAGTCTTCAATCTTCCAGTATTATGAAGCAACTCACATAATACATCAAAAGTTCTTCTATCCATCCTTAATTGATTAATACACTCAGTATCATTGTAAGAGATTATACGATTTATATAATCAAGGCGACTTCTATGATTGATGAATGTATAGTTACTTAACATACGCCTATTATATTCGTATTGTGTCAAATAACACATAACTGAAACCCTTGTAAGTAGGTACAATCTTTGTAATTGGATCAACTACCAAAGTAAGAGTAAGAAAAGATTCTTGCACCATATCATCCATAACTAGTACATGAAAATAATCACTTGTTAAAGTCTATCCCTCTAGTAACAAGGGAAAAACTATATAGTCCTAAGATATATAAAAGAAAAACTATAGTTCATAAGTAAAATAAACAAAAAATGATGAGAAACAAATATAATCTAAACACACCATTCAAGAGATAAACTAGTGTCTTATAAACAAAATTGCCCTACATAAAAAATAAAAAATAAATAAATAAACTTAAAACTACAAGTTGATTTCATTATTATTGTCGGAGGACATGAATGGATCTTGTTAACTATTAAAAAAAATTCAAACAACTTTTTTTATTTTTTTTATTGCCCAACCACATGAATCAAACTATTATTCTATCCCTAAACTATTCAATCTTCATATGGAGCTTGGGACCTAGATAAGAAAGGATGGAAGATCTAGCATCAATCAGCTCGTGGATGTCCAATTAAAGGTTTTTCGAAAGAATAGTAGAATAGTTGTACAAGTTCTTGGTGATGTTGTGCAGTAATATCCACAACCATTCACCTTATTATGCTTTTTTGTTCATAACTTTTTGCTCCTAATGGCAAGTGTCACAACTCTCGCTTCAGGGTTGAAGCAAGATCCAATTGACCAATTCATGTTGAGGTGATCATCACAAGTTTGTTAACAAAGTATATCTTTGTAATGCTCCCGCTCATAAAGACAAACTGACCGACATAGCAAATAAAGATAAATTAAATTGCAAATGTGGCATTAATACGACAAGCCCATCTGTATTGAATAATAATTAAGTCAAAACCAAAACCACATTATAATTTATATCCGTTCACTCTTTTATGCTCATGCTTCAGTATCAATGCACAAATAATAATAATAATAATAATAATAATAATAATAATAATAATAAGTCTTCAATAAAATAAAACAGGATGGAGGATGAAAACTTTAAAAACCTTCTTACTCCGTAGTCACTCGTTATAGAAAAGAAGGCAATCTTAACCTTGGTGGAATCTTTTTCAGACAATCACAACAAATTAGAAACTCAAATCAACTTAAAAAAAAACCTTTTTTATGATGGCTACATGAATCATATTCCTCTAATTACTCTATCATGAGCTAAGTCAACAACCGATTCTCATGTTCAAATTCCAAAAATCAATAAACTTTAGATTTAAAGGTCAACCAGCTACTTGTCTTGAGCCTAGTATAAATAATTCCAATCTTGGGCATAGAAACACTTTTCTTTTACATAAAAAATAAAACCAAAAACTCTTCTTAGTTTTATTAAATACAAAAACAACTTGAAAAAGAATGCTACACCCAGCTGAAATTTGAATGCACATCAACCAAAACACTTGTTTCAGAAAACCATGTACATTCCTATTTGTGACATTGAAATAGAAGATATGGGTCTCCATAATAGCAAAGAAAAAATAAAAGTTTAAAACAACTTCCAATATAAACAATATTTTTTTTTTTATCTTGTTAACCATTAAAAGAAAATTTCAACCAGTGTCTTATAAACAACTTTTTTATTTTTTTTATTGCCCAACCACATAAATCAAACTATTATTCTACCCCTAAACTATTCAATCACATAAAAAACAATAACTATTTTATCCCAACTTTTTATTCTATCCCTAAATTATTTTAATCACATAAATTTTTTTTTTAAAAAAAACATTGGTTCGCTGGTGGTTTTGCGAAACCTCCAGCAGTTCGTAATGAATTTTCTTTTTTAAATAAGGAAGAAGAATGACAGAGAGAAAAAAAGAGGAGGGAAAATACCTACTGCTTCAAAAAGAAGAACGAATATGATGGAGCGACCCGTTCGTATCCCGTGGTTGAGGTTGGGTTTATTTAATCTCGTTCTAACGGGATAAAAAGGCAAGTGGGATAATCTCATCCAATCTCCCAACCAAACACAAGATTAGGACTAAAAATAGCCCTATCCTGTCCAATTCTGACTGTCAAACAAGCCCTTAGAACATAGTCACAAACACTTAAGGACGTCGTTGGCTAACAAGTGGTAAGAGGTGACTCGAACTCAAGACCTTACAGGGTAGGGACGATTGTACCTAACTACTGAACCAACTCACCATTGGTTATTTGAAGATAAAAACATTATACATTAGTTGGGCTTTTGACATGATTACCCTTCAAAAATAAAATAATATCACAAATGTCATCCATACATAAATATTGTCAGGTTTGCCCTACTTTACTGTTCCTCCCACAGTCAGTGCGCCACACAAGCGCCACGTCGGCGCGGAGGTGACATTTTTTTAAGGGCAAAAGACGCCTTCCCTTCAAATTTTTTTATTTTTTTATTTTAAGCCATTCTGCTTCATCTTTCTGATGCTCTTCCAATGGAGCTGGAACCTCTTGTTCTTGAACTTGGGATCTACTTCTGCTTCTTAGTTATACTGGGATAGTCTTGTTTGTGGTTGATTTGATCCTTAGATGAAGAAACTGGTAAAATCTTTGAAGCTGCTTGGGGCGGAAGAACATGAGGAAGAGAGCTCAAGAAGCAGCTCTGTTGCTGGTTCTGATAAGTTGGGTAGGCTGAGGAATGATCTGAATTAATAGACCTTGTTTGCTGAAATTGCAATGAGCTTTGTGGCAATGAAACAAATTTCTTCTCCCTATAACCTAAAGTTATTCTTCTTCTTGCTTGGTTCAGATCCCTCTGCCTTCCTGGTTTGGTTTCATCTTTGGGCCTTAAATTTGAAAGCACTCTAGCTACAACGACTTGCTCATGTTATTCACTGCTCTCACCTTCTTTGTTTGTCTTAGAGATTGAACCAAAATTTGCCACTAAAACACAATAAACCCAAGTTTAAAATCAAGAAATCAACAGATAGATACCCATTTGGGAAAAATGAAGAAAAAAATAAGCTTACTTTGTTTCAAAGCAGCCCAAGCAACCATTGCAGCATTCCCTTCAAAATTTGAAAAGACGCATTCTCTTCAAATTTTGAAAAGATGTCTTTTGAAAAGACGCCTTCCCTTTATTTTTTTTTAAGAAGAAAAATGCTGCAATGGCTGCTTTAAAACAAAGTAAGCTTATTTTTTTCTTCATTTTTCCCAAATGGGTATCTATCTGTTGATTTCTTGATTTTAAACTTGGGTTTATTGTGTTTTAGTGGCAAATTTTGGTTCAATCTCTAAGACAAACAAAGAAGGTGAGAGCAGTGAATAACATGAGCAAGTCGTTGTAGCTAGAGTGCTTTCAAATTTAAGGCCCAAAGATGAAACCAAACCAGGAAGGCAGAGGGATCTGAACCAAGCAAGAAGAAGAATAACTTTAGGTTATAGGGAGAAGAAATTTGTTTCATTGCCACAAAGCTCATTGCAATTTCAGCAAACAAGGTCTATTAATTCAGATCATCCCTCAGCCTACCCAACTCATCAGAACCAGCAATAGAGTTGCTTCTTGAGCTCTCTTCCTCATGTTCTTCCGCCCCAAACAACTTCAAAGATCTTACCAGCTTCTTCATCTAAGGATCAAATCAACCACAACAAGACTATCCCAGTACAAGTAAGAAGCAGAAGCATATCCAAAGTTCAAGAACAAGAGGTTCCAGCTCCATTGGAAGAGCATCAGAAAGATGAAGCAGAATGGCTTAAAATAATAAAATTTTTTTTGAAGGGAATCAAAAGACGCCTTTCCTTCCCTTAAAAAAAAAAATTCTTTTGAAAAGACGCATTCCCTTCACTTAAAAAAAATGTCACCTTCGCGCCGACGTGGCACTTGTGTGACGCGCTGACTGTGCGAGGAACAGTAAAGTAGGGCAAACCTGACAATATTTATGTATGGATGACATTTGTGATATTATTTTATTTTTGAAGGGTAATCATGTTAAAAGCCCTACATTAGTTCATCTTAAATAGTTTATTTTATAATTTTTTTATAGTATTGATATTCAAGTGAGATACTCTAAAAAATAAACAATTTTCTATAATTTATTTTAAAACGTTAGTAGTATATGAATAAATAGATAATGTGCTATAAAATATTCTTTAATATCATATATAATAATTTTTTTTGAGAAAAAGATACTTTCATTCAAAGATCAAATGGATACAACGTCTCCTTCAGTGAAATACCATATATAATAATTGTCATGCTTCTTTTTAAGTTAACCATCTTAGCTAACATAGAACATTTCCTGTACATGAACATTTCCTGTATATTTGTAAGGATAATAATATATCTAATATTAATCTAAATCATCATCTAGAATTTGTACTTTTAGTTAGATAATATTTAGGATAAAAGGATTAGGAGGTAGTGTATGGATTTCTTTGGATTTAAGATATGTATAAAGTTAAAAAAAAAAACAAAGATTAAAATAATCAAAATCAATAATGCTTAGAAGATAAATTCATAACACAATGAAAGTATGTGACGATAAACAAATCCCATGAGGGTTATATAAATAAACTAAACATAACAAATTCAAAACAAATCCCATAAGGACAAAAAAAAAGATACAAAACTTGTATTAAATGCAAAGCTGCAGAAAAGGACAAAAAAACACACACACAAGTAAAGTAGCCTTGCCTTAAATGAGAAAAAAAACAAGATCTTACTTGATTAATAAGAAAGAAAGGATAAATGGAGTAGAAAAACTCGTAAAGTTGAGGGGCAAAATTAGTATAAAAGTTGGGAGGGTTAAAAAAGCTATAGCAAACTCTGGCTTGTATAATAGTTATAAATAGATATGTGTTTTTATTAATTCAAATGTGCAATAAATAATTTAATGAATATAATACATCCTAATAAGTAAATGATTGATCCTATTATTCACAAACATTAATATTAAACCTAGGAAATAAATTGGTAAGAAACAAACTCATCATTGTTCCATGATAGTCCTAATTCATAAAAACTCCACATAACCCCTTTGAAAATCATAGAAGTCAACCCTTGAATTGAACCAACGTCTTGCCTTGTATATGATCAAGTAACCAAGTAATGGTCATAAGAAAAGCTTAGGTAAGTACCCATCCGAAAGATAGATCTTAAGCTTTTCGTATTTATCTAAAAAGAAGTATCAAAATATGAGTCAGTCGTATTGAGATAAAATGACCATAAAAGCCCTCATTGAGTGGAAGTAATGTTATGAAACGGTCTCCCATATAATTGTAAGCAATTATAGAGATAATTTGTCTACATGCATGAGAGAAACCTACATTCGCTTTGAGTATTATACAATTCATCGAGTTCAACTTTGACTTAAGTATCATCGGGCAATAGTGTCAATGTTATATTTGTATTTCTTCACGATAATCATCCCTTCTACGTTTATCGCAAATGTTAGCTAGCGCTTTGTTGAGTTTTAACTCATGTCTTCCTATCCAGAGTACAAAAGTAATTATCAAAGTTTGTCCTATACATCATACTAATTTATCTACTCTTTGATATTTATCAAATCTTGCACTAATATTTGATATTATTTATGGGAATTGACATCTTCATGTGAGTCGCTAAACTAAGTGTCGAAACAAAAATGGGATAAAAATAGTAAGGATCGTCCACGTATCTAGTGTTCATCGATAATGAATATGATATATGATGTGTGAAACAAAAGAACTCTAAGTTGATCTAAAATAAAGTGAAAATGGTTTTTTTTTGTTGTTGTTGTAGTACAACATTTACATTTATTGCCCAAATACGGGTAAATGTTTTTATTTAAAATTATTATATTTATTTGCACGTCGACTAATATATATATATATTTTGTGTCTTTTAGAAATTGTTTAGAGAAAAATTACCTCATCAAAATTGTAAAGTAGGATGTAATGCTCTCTTAATTATTCATTTCACTCTGCAAAATAAAATAAAATTAAAAAAAACATTATTTACTGAATCAACTATGAGCGGATTGACACTTTGAGTAAAAAATAAAATCTATTATGCTAAAAAATATAAATTAGTTTAGCAATACTATAAAATATCATGAAATTCAATCACAAAATTTTTTATTGAGAACCACATTCTCCATTTATAATTTTATCCAATCCAACAAGTCTCCTTTCATATTTTCCCAAAAACCCCACACAAAATCTACAAATTTATTATTTGTCTCTAAAACCCTACCAGGGTCTCACTTACTTAATAAAATCATTAGAAACTTAAACCCTCACACAAACACAACTCGTGCTCATTGCTCAAGCGCAAACCACAAAGCCCCTCCTTCAATCCCTGCAACTCTCTCGTCATGTATCGCGTCGCTCGAGCCATTGCTTCTTCTATCAGGTCTTTGAAATTCCCCGAACTAAATCTCATTTCATTCATTTGTTATTCAATTCTCTTCTATATCTGAATCATTCCAAGTAACAATCCTTTTTTTTTTTTTATTATTTTTTCAGTGCTTCGTCTTCAAGAAAACTGGTACGAATAATCCGAACTATCAATTTCATTAGCCGCAAAAAAAGTTTTTTTTTAATTGTTGAAATCAGATTTGTAAACAGTTGTTAGATCAATGCAGGTTTATTTTCGTTGATTTTTAGTGCAAGTTTTGATTATTTGTATAATTTTTTTGAAAAAAATTTGATCTTTTTCATGTTGGATTGTTGTTGTTTGATTGGAATGGAGAGAAGGTGGGTAGTAGGATTGTGCTTGACAGAGACTATGCTACAAAGGAGATCAATTTTGGAATAAGTGCTCGAGCGGCGATGCTACAGGGTGTTAATGAGCTTGCAAATGCTGTGAAAGTCACAATGGGTCCAAAGGTAAATTAACTATCCAATATAGGCGTTTTGTTTTGTTTTAGCAAATGTACAAAATTTTCTGAATCACCTGGTAATGGAATTAGAAAGAATGAGAAATTGGGGGAAATGTTGTCTTCATATTTTGATTATTGAACTTGGATCAAACATAATGTCTTTTTATTGCTTAGTTAAGCTAGAAGGTTTTTTTTTTCTTAATTTTTTTTTTTATGAAAATGCGAACAAGAAATTGCGAACTGTTTTTGTGTATTTGTAATGCTGTTTATATGTAAAGTAAACCAATGGATAAATAGGTGGAGAGAACCCAGAGATAGAGTAATTAAATGATTAAGAAAACCTGAAAATGGACACATCAAGGTGATTGGAATGCTTTTACTTCTTTCTTCAATACCCATTTGAGTGGCAAACAAAGACAGGTCATGGTTGCAAGAGTAGACTTTATTTTCATGGTGACCTCTTGATTAGTTTCCGTTCTTCTCTTGAAGATTCTTCCATTCCTTTATTAGATGTCTGAAGGATCACACTGTTCTCTTTCTTAAGGAAGGCATTCATCTTCCTGCCCTAAAAATTTTGCAGAACAGACTTTAGTATCATCTAGTCAACATAAAAAGTCAGAATAGGAGCTAATGTGATTCCAGATCTCTAAACAAAACTGCTACTCATGAAAAGAGGAAGATAGTGTCTCCAGCTGAATTGTAGAGGGAACTACAAGCCAATGTATTTAATTACATTTTCAAAGATTGTTGGTGATCAGGGATTTATCAAGGAGCATCACAACATGTGAGGCGGAGAAAGCACCTATTGGTGAAATAGAAAGCACCTATTGGTGAAATTTTGGGATACCAAATGCAATGTGTTGGAACAGTGCTTTCGGAATATGTTGGTATTGGGTTTCCCCCCCATGTGGCCATTTTGCTTTGGTCGGCTGACAAAAGATAAAGAATGAAGGAATGACAGACAAAGGAAAATGAGGCGCCGAAAGAAACCGTGCCGAAAGAAAAAAAATGGCGCCGAATGCGGCCGCCGCGCGCCTAAAGTTTGATTTAATATTAATATAAATATATTAAATATATATTTATAATTACGAATTTGCCCCCGATTACACTTATAAATAGAGCTTAACTTCATTCTTGATATTCATTCCTGAGAGTCAGAGAGTTCTATTCTGAGAGATCTATTTAAGAGATTTAATCTGTAAGATTCACCTAAGGGTGTAGTTTGTATTCTCTGATAATACAAGTTTGCTGTCTCCCGTGGACGTAGGCAATTTGCCGAACCACGTTAAATTTGTTGTCTTATTTTTCTTTCATACTTTACCACGATTCCGCACAACAAATTGGTATCAGAGACAAGGTGAAGTTTTGGAAGAAAAACGGACACTGTCGAATTTTTCGAGACTGCGTCGAAATTTCGAGTTTCTGTAAAAGTGATCGGAACTGTTTTCTGATCACCCGTGGAGGTAGCTCTTGTTTCTAGGAGTCCAACGCAACAAACAACGAGAAAAACGGACAAGAAACGAGTCCCCAGGAGCCGATTAAAGTTTGATCCCTGTATCGCATTTGCAGCACTGTTCATCACTGGCACTGTTCATCCGATCCGAATCCGACCCAGAGCTACCTGGATCCGACCCACAGTTTTCACTGTTCATACCGGGCCACAATTCGTGCACTGTTCACACCGGCCCACAACCGTGCACTGTTCACACCGGCCCACGGCCCGTGAACTGTTCACACCGGCCCACAGTTGTAAACTATTCACCCGGCCCACAGTCTGCACTATTCATCTCGGCCCAGTCTGATCAGGCCCATCATTCCGACCCGTCACTGTTCATACAGGTCCAACCCCAAAACAGTACCCACTGTTCATCTGGACCCATCTCAGCCCAGCCCGCTTCGGCCTGTTCATTGGCCCAGCCTCCTGTTTCAGCCCGCCACTATTCCTCAGGCCCAGTCCTCGTTCAGCCCGACACTATTCATCAATTCCTGTTGACCAACCATATCCGGCTTATTTTTCGTCTGATTTCAGCAAAGTCAGACTCGTTTCCACCATTTTCGACCGTTCCGGACGCAACCGTGCAATCAGTTTCTGCAGATTCAGCTGCTAAGTTATTGATATAGCTTAGTTGGAATTGTTTATCATTTTTCAAGCACTTTTCGGCGTCATAAATTTCTTCGGTCTAAATGGCGGAGGAAATCCCAAGCACAAGCAGGCCTTGGCAAAGAAGTTCGATGTCCAACGCAAAGTTCGAGGTGGAGAAATTTAACCGCACCAACAACTTTGGCATGTGGCAATGCGAAGTTCAAGATCTCTTATTCCGGGAAGGATCACATATCGCCTTGGAAACCAAGCCCAAGGATATGTCCGATGATGATTGGTATTTCGTCAATCGTCAAGCTTGTGGAACAATCAGACTCTGTTTGGCCAAAGATCAGAAGTACTTTGTCATGAAAGAGACTATGACAATAAGTCTCTGGAAGAAACTGGAGGACAAGTATATGACGAAAAGCGTAGAGAACCGCCTCTACCTGAAGAAGAAGCTCTATCGTTTTCAGTACAAGGAAGGTACTCCCATGAGTGAGCATCTTGATAAATTCAACAAGATTCTTGCTGATCTACTAAATCTTGATGCTGACCCTCTTGATGAGGATAAGGCACTATTGTTGTTAAACTCTTTGCCTGAAAGTTATGAACATTTAACAACAACTTTGCTATATGGTAAAGATGAGGTTAAATTCAGTGATGTTTCAAATGCTTTGGTGAACAACGAGTATCGAAGGAAGGACCAGCGCGATCACAAGGAAGCATCACCAGCAGCCTTGACAGTATCCAGAGGCAGGGCTAACAACAACAGATCTGATAGATCCAGTGGGCGAGGCCGATCCCGCTCAAAGTCAAAAGGTCCTTCATCACGTCAACGTCTTGCAAAGGATGAATGTGCCTATTGTCACCAAAAGGGGCACTGGAAGAAAGATTGTCCAAATAAGGGCAAGACAGATGCAAATGTGGCACAGAAGGCTGAAGAAGATTCTGCATTCTCAGTTTCATCTATAGACATTCAGTCTGATAGATGGATTTTAGATTCTGGATGTTCCTATTATATGTGTCCGAATCGCCATTGGTTCTCAAAATTGGATGAGTTCGATGGAGGAGTCGTGGTTATGGGCAACAACAATACCTGCCACACAAAAGGTATTGGAACTATACGCCTTAAAGATGCATGACGGTACAACAAGACGGCTCACGGACGTCAGATATGTTCCAGATCTGAAGAAAAATCTGATATCCTTAGGAGTCCTTGATTCCAGCGGTTACAAGGTAACCATTGAAGGTGGAGTCCTGAAGGTTGTACGTGGTGCACTTTTGGCCATGAAGGGTACTCAGAAAGGAAATCTCTATTTCCTTGACGGACACACAGTAACTGGAAGTGTATCAGCTTGCACCAGTTCTAATGATGTATCATCGGACACTTCCAGACTTTGGCACATGCGGCTCGGACATATTGGAGAGAAAGCTCTTCAAACCTTGATAAAGCAAGGTTCTCTGAAAGGTGCAAAAATCGGGAAACTTGACTTCTGCGAGCACTGTATCTTAGGCAAGCAGACGATAGTCAAGTTTGGCACTGCAATCCACCGCACAAAAGGAACATTAGATTATGCTCATACCGACGTTTGGGGACCCTCTCAAAGTGCTTCATTGGGAGGTAAACGTTGGTTTGTTACTTTCATTGATGATTTCTCTCGCTATGTTTGGGTTTATACCATGAAGCATAAAGATGAAGTGCTAGACATCTTTCTTAAATGGAAGAAAATGGTAGAAACCCAAATGGGAAGGAAGATTAAGAGGCTCAGATATGACAATGGAGGAGAATACAAGTCAGACCCATTTCAGAAATTTTGTGAGAATGAAGGGATTGTCAGACATTTTACAGTCCTAGGCACGCCACAACAAAACGGTGTTGCTGAACGCATGAATCGTACTTTGGTAGATAAAGTTCGCTGCATGTTATCTCATTCTGGACTGAGCAAGGCATTTTGGGCTGAAGCTTTGTCATATGCCTCTCATATCATCAATAGACTTCCTGCAACAGCACTAGATGACAAAACTCCAAAGGAGGTATGGTCTGGACACCCCGTTTCAGATTATGATTCTCTGCGCATTTTTGGATGCACTGCATATTTCCATGTGAAGGAATCCAAACTGGATCCTAGGTCCAAGAAAGCGATTTTCATGGGCTTTAGTGAAGGAGTTAAGACTTTCCGACTATGGAACCCTGATACAAAGACAATTGTAAAAAGTCGAGATGTAACTTTTGATGAATCTGTGATGTTAAAGCATACAGTTTCTGATAAAGAAAATTGAGATCCAGATTTGCCTCAGCAGGTGGAGTTAGATATTCCAGTAACTCCTAGCAAGACAGCAGAGATATCCAACCATCTTGAAGAAGACGAGGAGGAAATCTCAGTTGAAGTGGAGGCTTCAGGACCAGACATCAGTCAACAACCAGAATCAATTGCCACCAGTCGACCAAGAAGAGAAATCCGCAAACCTGCTCGGTACACTGACATGGTTGCATATGCATTTCCAGTCACTGGAGATGATATTCCATTTAATTACAAAGATGCTATTCAGAGTATGGAAAGTGACAAGTGGAAAATGGCAATGAATGAGGAGATGAAATCACTCCATCAGAATCAGACTTGGAAGTTGGTTCCACTTCCGAAAGGAAAGAAACCAATTGGCTGCAAATGGGTTTTCGCTAAGAAGGAAGGCTCTCCCAGTACAGATGGTATCCGATACAAAGCCAGACTGGTAGCAAAAGGCTACGCTCAGAGGGAAGGAATTGACTACAATGAGGTATTCTCACCTGTTGTTAAGCATTCGTCAATTCGAATACTATTGACTTTGGTTGCACAGTTTGATCTCGAGTTAGCCCAACTCGATGTCAAAACTGCTTTTCTGCATGGTAATTTGGAAGAGGAGATATATATGTCTCAACCAGATGGATTCAAAGTACCAGAAAGAGAGAATTGGGCTTGCAAGTTGAGCAAGTCACTGTATGGCCTGAAGCAGTCACCAAGACAGTGGTACAAGCGATTTGACAGCTTCATCCAAGGGCAAAAATATACTCGGAGTCAGTTTGATCATTGTGTCTATTATCGCAAACTTCAAGATGGTACATTTATCTACTTACTTTTATATGTAGATGATATGTTAATCGCATCTAAAAGCAAGGTGGAGATTAACAAACTGAAGGCTCAATTGAGCTCAGAGTTTGAAATGAAGGATCTTGGAGAGGCCAGAAAAATTCTCGGGATGGAGATAACTCGAGACAGGGCCAAAGGCAAAATTTGTTTGACTCAGACTCAGTATTTGAAGAAAATTCTTCAAACTTTTGGCATTGGCAATGACACAAAACCTGTGAGCACACCATTGGCACAACATTTCAAGCTAAGTTCATCAATGTCACCAAATTCTGAGGATCAGAAGAAGCAAATGGAGAACATTCCATATGCAAATGCAGTTGGTGCCTTGATGTATGCTATGGTGTGTACCAGACCTGACATTTCACATGCTGTAAGTATGGTAAGTACTTACATGCACAACCCCGGTAAAGGCCACTGGCAAGCAGTGAAGTGGATTCTACGGTATATTCATGATACTGTGGATATTGGTTTAAAGTTCGAGAGAGATAAGAAAAGTCGTAAGCATCTAATCGGATATGTGGATTCGGACTATGCTGGAGATCTTGACAAGTGCAGATCTACTACTGGTTATGTTTTCACTATGGCAGGAGGACCAGTGAGTTGGAGATCAACACTACAGTCAACAGTTGCTTTGTCTACTACAGAGGCAGAGTACATGGCAGTAACAGAAGCTTTCAAGGAAGCAATCTGGCTTCATGGATTGACTAAAGACTTGGGAATTGTGCAGAAGAATGTTGAAGTTTTCTGCGACAGCCAGAGTGCCATTTGTTTGGCAAAGAACCAAGTTCATCACAGTCGAACGAAGCATATTGATGTTCGTTTTCATTTTGTTCGAGAAATAGTAGAAGAAGGGAGTATTCTTCTGCAAAAGATCAAGACTGCAGATAACCCTGCAGATATGCTTACAAAGGTAGTTACTGGGATCAAGTTCCAACATTGTTTGGACTTGATCAACATCTCACAAGCTCGGAGTGCCTAAGGGCACTAATGGAGGCAACAACAGTTTTCTGAAGGAAGCTCGCCACAGTAAAGATTATTGCTCTGCAGTTTTAATTGACAAATTGCTGCAAGTATGGTGAAGCCCTGTTCCACATGAGGTGGAGGTGGAGATTTATTGGGTTTCCCCCCCCCATGTGGCCATTTTGCTTTGGTCGGCTGACAAAAGATAAAGAATGAAGGAATGGCAGACAAAGGAAAATGAGGCGCCGAAAGAAAAAAACTGGCGCCGAATGCGGCCGCAGCGCGCCTAAAGTTTGATTTAATATTAATATAAATATATTAAATATATATTTATAATTACGAATTTGCCCCCGATTACACTTATAAATAGAGCTTAACTTCATTCTTGATATTCATTCCTGAGAGTCAGAGAGTTCTATTCTGAGAGATCTATTTAAGAGATTTAATCTGTAAGATTCACCTAAGGGTGTAGTTTGTATTCTCTGATAATACAAGTTTGCTGTCTCCCGTGGACGTAGGCAATTTGCCGAACCACGTTAAATTTGTTGTCTTATTTTTCTTTCATACTTTACCACGATTCCGCACAACAGTTGGGACGTGTAGCTCCATATATGGATTCTAAGAAAAGGGTAATATAGAGGACAACTTTTAATCTTTTTTTATTTTATTTATTTTTTTATTTTTTTATAAACTCGTTTTCTTAAGGGAGAAGCAATACATAAGATTTAAGATCTCTAACAAGTGGCAACAGTCCTTTGCAAAAGCTCTTGGTCTTTATATTATTTTGACTTTGAGTCCAATGTCATGCTAGCTTAGTGAAAATGACTTATGTGATTGTTTGTAGTATTATCAAGGTGCACCCGAGCACATGCTTGTGGAGCAAGGCAAAAACCCTAGTGCTTGGATGCTTTCCTAGTGAAGCATTAATTTGTCATAGTCATGACCATCCTACCATTTTGAAGTGCGTCATTTTCTTTGATTCTTCAATCTCAATCAAAATGCACGTTAATAATAAGGCTTCTTGGAATCCAATATAACCATAGTAAAATACCCTTTGCAATGTGATTAGGGGTGTGAACTAGTTGGGCCGAGTCAAATTTGACAAAAAATTCATCTGACCCTAATCTTATTGGGTGGCCAAATTAGTCACCAACCGGCTCTACAATATTTTAATTATTTAGTAACCTGACTAATCCGATTCATAATCAGGTCAGTCAGGTATCGGTTTTGAATTGAAGAATTGTAAAAACAAAAGTAAAAGAAGTGAGAAAAAAGGGTGGAAATGAAAATAGAATGACAAAGAAGTAGGGGGGAGGGAGCACCACCTTCTGGAGATGGGGAGGGAGTCCCCTTTTTCTTGTCTCGATGTGGGACTAAAACATGGCAGGGGACTTCCTGTATAAAACTATTAATATAAACATGAAAAGTTGTTTCATTTTTTTTCTTAGCAAATAATATATAAGTATATATGCTATATGGTGGGTTGGGTGGATGTCGAGTTAAAAATTTAAAACCTGAATAATCTCCCAGATTAAAATAGCAACTCAACTAACCTGTAATTAGATGTTTAAACCCATATGGATTTAAGCGGTCGGATTGGATCGTTTGGGTTTAGTAGGGTGGTTGATTATATACACACCCCTAAATGCGATTCAAGTCTCTCTGATCATTGATTCCTCTTGTTCTAGAAGGATTTTCATCTTACATGAAGTCATAGCTCTACTAAAACATTTTGTTGGAGCCTCCAACCATTTTCCTCAACCACATCCATTACTAAGAATGCCTGATAAAATGTTGTTGCGATTTTTATTTTAATTTGAAAATTCAAAACTTTCCCACAAGTGCACGCGTTGCACAAGTAATAAAGAGTGAATAAGAGTATTGTCCCACAAGGATTTAAATCACTAAATACTGGAATTGATAAAATCTAACTTATTTGGAAACCAAAAAATGCTACTAAACAACTATTGAAATAAATACTAAAATACTAAAAATCAAATTAAAATGCGGCGGAGAATAAAAAATTGAAGATAAGGAAATTTGGATGGAATTTAGGAGCTTAAAACACTGGGTCATGATTTCACTTGCTAATATGCATGAATTTCTAATTTTATGATAATTGATGTACTTGTCCTAATTGAAGGAGGGAGCACCACCTTCTGGAGATGGGGAGGGAGTCCCCTTTTTCTTGTCTCGATGTGGGACTAAAACATGGCAGGGGACTTCCTGTATAAAACTATTAATATAAACATGAAAAGTTGTTTCATTTTTTTTCTTAGCAAATAATATATAAGTATATATGCTATATGGTGGGTTGGGTGGATGTCGAGTTAAAAATTTAAAACCTGAATAATCTCCCAGATTAAAATAGCAACTCAACTAACCTGTAATTAGATGTTTAAACCCATATGGATTTAAGCGGTCGGATTGGATCGTTTGGGTTTAGTAGGGTGGTTGATTATATACACACCCCTAAGTGCGATTCAAGTCTCTCTGATCATTGATTCCTCTTGTTCTAGAAGGATTTTCATCTTACATGAAGTCATAGCTCTACTAAAACATTTTGTTGGAGCCTCCAACCATTTTCCTCAACCACATCCATTACTAAGAATGCCTGATAAAATGTTGTTGCGATTTTTATTTTAATTTGAAAATTCAAAACTTTCCCACAAGTGCACGCGTTGCACAAGTAATAAAGAGTGAATAAGAGTATTGTCCCACAAGGATTTAAATCACTAAATACTGGAATTGATAAAATCTAACTTATTTGGAAACCAAAAAATGCTACTAAACAACTATTGAAATAAATACTAAAATACTAAAAATCAAATTAAAATGCGGCGGAGAATAAAAAATTGAAGATAAGGAAATTTGGATGGAATTTAGGAGCTTAAAACACTGGGTCATGATTTCACTTGCTAATATGCATGAATTTCTAATTTTATGATAATTGATGTACTTGTCCTAATTGAAGGTCGAATGGCTCTAATTCATTTAATGATCTCTCTCAAGCAATATTAAAAGTCTTTCTAAATGACAATTTCTTATCACTCGATGAAAACTAGAACACTTAGAAAACAATTAAGTTCAACTGCAATTCAAAATAGACCATGTAGGTTATACGAGTATATCTCTATCGTATATGCACCTATAGTTTGCATTTCATCGAACATATTGCGTGTCACCTCTCGGTCCTTAACATGCTAATTCACAATCATTTTAATGGTGATCAAACATCCAAATGCATTAAAAACTAAAATGCAAACTCAATCAAAGAAAGAAATAAAAATGAATTAACCACATCAATTTGGAATGGACAAGTTACGTCACACCCTAGTCTAACAATTTAGCTCATGCTTAAAGATGAAATCAATGACATAATTGCATTAAACATGTTCATCGCCATTGTTCAAATTAAATAAAATAGAAACAAATAAAATATAGAAAAAGATTAGAAATGTTCAATTCAATGTTGCTTAGCTGGTCCTCTTTTGATTCAATCCACCATCCAAAATCGACCTTTCTTCAATCTTTCTTTCAATTCAAAACCGCCATTTTTCAAGTATGAACTCTAGAGCTCCCTTGTATGCCTCCAAAACCAAAAAAACGAGAGCTAGGTTTTTTACGTCTCTTTCTTCATATATCACCAATACAAACCTTTTGAATTCTTTTATTTAAAATTTTTAATCCAATGGTTCTCATTAAATGTCCAAGTGAGCAAGTGAAACCCTAAGTGAGCATGTGATTTTTATGGTGCAAGCCTCGAGCCCAAACCCAATTTTGTCCACCATTATTGCATAATTACCATTTTTCCACTAATATCTCCAATTCCCTACAAAATTAACAATTAATCAAAATTATTCCAAATTAGCTAAAATTCACAACTTAGAACTTGAAATTAAGCTCAATTCTCTAATTGTGAATTAAATGATGTATAAATTGTCAACACATCAAATGTGTCCGGAAATCAATTTGTAACTGCTAAAAGTAGACTATGCTTTTCAGTGTTCACAAAAGATTTGGCTTCAACATCCTAGTTTTCGACTCCTTATCTTCTAATATCTTTATTTTTAGAAACAAGCTCAACTATAAACTTGGTATTTTAGGATTTGGTCTAGTATCAAACCTATTGAGATATTCAAGTAGGTTTACACCAAGGATTTGCCATAAACCTTTATCTTTTTTTTACCAGTTCTGGATGAATCGACTAAACATGTTCAAGAAGATATGTCATGATGTATGCTATTTGCTGATGATATAGTGTTGATTGATGAAACTAAATTTGGACTAAATGCTAGCCTAGAGATTTGGAGGAAGGCTCTGGAATATAAATGATTCAAGATTAGTAGGACTGAAATTGAATTCATAAAATGTAATTTTAGTGGGGGTAGAAATAAAGATGAAAAGGCAGTGATGATTGAAAACTAAAAGATATCAAGTATTTAAAATTTTAGGTATTTGGGATCTATTATTCATCAAGAAAGAGAAAAAAGGTGAGGATGTGAACCATAGAGTTAAAGCAGGTAGGGTAAAGTGAAGGAGTGCTTCTGAAGCATTATATGATCAACATATTCCTTTGAAGTTGAAAGGGAAATTCTATAAAGCCGCTTTTAGGCCATTTATGTTCTCTAGAACAAAATGTTGGGCAATAAAGATACATTATGTGAACAAGCTAAGTGTAACAAAAATGTGAATTCTAAGAGGGTTATATGGTAAAATACCTTAAAAAATAGAAAGGAGCATATTCACGAAATGGTAGGAGTAGCTCCAATTGGAGATCAAAAGAGAGAAAATTGATTTAGATGGGTTGGACATATACAAAGAAGACCTTTGGATGCACTAGTTAGGAAGAGTAACATATTAATAATCCATTGTAACGATGGAGTTAGAGGAAGACCTAAAATAACATGGACAAAATAATTAAGAATGATATATCCACTTGTAATTTAAATGTCGGCTTAGCCCTTGACATAGTGGAGTTGAGGAAGGTGACTCATGTAGCCAACCCCAATATAGTTAAAATAAGGCTTAGTTGAGTTGTATCAAGCCTATTGAGACTATGAGAGCATTTAAAGCACTCCCCCTCTTCTTCTAAAATAAAAGCGCTCCCCCTCTTTTTAACAAGGAGCAATACTCTACAGTTCTCTTCATTGTAAGAAACTTCCTCCTGTTGGCCCCTTTTATGAATAACTCAATTGGATCAGGCATACGTAGTAGGTTTGTCAAGTAGGTGACATTTTTTGAATATGACTAGAATTTGAATGCACATTTTTGGATGATTCTCTGGGTATTCTGATCTATATTTGAACTTCGAATGTATATAGTACCCCCCTTTTATGACAAATTTGATTGGATGGGCTATACACCTTTGGTCTTCTTTGCAAACAAAAATATTGGCATATATGATATTTGCATGAATTTGATTTGAATTTGAATTTGGAAGTTGGATATTTTGATTATTATCTATTTATTCGTATTTTGATTTTAATGTGGATATGTATTTGATATCCCACCAACAAGCGTATTTAAATTTAACAAAAAAAAAAATCTAAACAAACACTGGGTACCAATGCCGAAATCCAATGCTGGCACCCAACTTCTGTTGAATGTTTTGGTGAGATGTGTGTGTTGTGCATCTCCCCAAACATCCAACATATGCTAGGTGCCAGCGTTGGATTTCCGCATGGGCACTAACGTTGGTTTAATATGTCTCGTTTAAATATTAGTAAAATTTAATATTAAGTATTTATATTTGAATGTATATGAATTATGTTTATAATTTATGTTAATAAAATTTTAACAGATCTATGCACTAAATAAAAATGTACAATAAAATAAAATAATTGTAATTTAGTTTGAATTTGGTACATGATCTAAAAACAAGTTTTTGAACACTAGGATATGAAACACATTTTAGATTTATCTTGTTGACTTTTAATTTCTAAAAAATATGTTTGATATTATATTCAAAATGTGTTTTTGAATTATGTAGGTGAATAGATCTAGTGCTCGCGAAAGCCCTTGCATTTCCATTGTGCTTGGCTCCCACATCTATTGTCTAGCACTATCCAATTAAAAAACAACAAAAACATTTTTAATTGATTGTGTCTTAAAGTATTTGAAACAAAAATGTATTTGGTATGGCTATTTTCTTAAGACAATTTCATATCTAGTAATAATTTACTTTATGTTTACTTTATTTAAAAATATTTGAAAATAAAAATAAAAACTAAGCATTATATGCAATTTTCCATTTTAATGCCACTTTCTATAAATAAGCCAAAAGTTTCAAATTCTGATCAAGGCCAATTTTTATATTTTTATACAATGTCATAAATTATTTCTGACATTTCAGTTCATCTTTTTGTAAGAAGTTAATCTGGACAAAATTTTGATATATAGGGCCGCAATGTGATTATTGAGAAAAAGCCAGGGGATCCTCAGGTCACAAAAGATGGAGTGACTGTTGCA
Organism: Paratinospora sagittata; assembly: GCA_035771175.1. Lineage (NCBI taxonomy): Eukaryota > Viridiplantae > Streptophyta > Magnoliopsida > Ranunculales > Menispermaceae > Paratinospora > Paratinospora sagittata. The sequence continues at coordinate 5,397,669 of CM069611.1, read as the reverse complement.
AAAAGCATCAATTTTGAGGACAGAGCTAAAAATGTTGGTGCAGATCTTGTGAAGCAGGTTGCTAAAGCTACAAATACTGCTGCTGGCGATGGTATTGTTTGCGGAATGTTGATGTTTGGTTTTGTAAATATTGCTAATTGATTGTGGTGTTTTTCTCATAGGCTAGAGAATTGTTTGGTGCAGGTACAACTTGTGCAACAGTACTAACTCAGGCAATACTCACTGAAGGGTGTAAATCTGTGAGTGCTGGTGTTAATGTTATGGACTTACGCCAGGGGATCAACATGGCAATTGATGCTGTTATCTCTCACCTAAAAAGTGGAGCATTGATGATATGCACTCCTGAAGAGATTGTGCAGGTAATGTGGCTTTCGTAATCATGAGACTTAAATCTTGTTCGATATGTAAATGATTGTCACTTTTTATGACCTTGTTTCAGTTTAAATTCTCATTTTCCTGTAGGTAAGATGTCTTCTTGTAACCACACTACATGAATAAAAATTGAGCCTGATGGCTTTACATTTCTTTGATCCAACAATATATTAAAATGCACATGCTTGTATCCTATTTGGACACTGTAGATTTAGCTATCTTATTCTGTTTTAGGTTGCTACCGTATCTGCAAATGGTGAACGTGAAATTGGAGAGTTGATCGCAAGAGCAATGGAGAAAGTTGGGAAGCAAGGAGTCATCACTGTTGCTGTATGCGTGCTGCCATCCTTATTTGTTTGGACTTGAAAAAAAGGGTTGTGTATTATGCCATCCCTTGAGTGTGCATTTACATTAACATAGAAATTTCACAGGATGGGAATACATTGGACAATGAGTTAGATGTCGTGGAAGGAATGAAGCTAGCAAGAGGATATATATCTCCATATTTCATCACTGATAAGAAGACTCAGAAATGTGTAAGTTATTCCATATATTCTTTTGAAATCCTAGTGAATTATTCCCTACCATTTTGAATGGAACAATATTGGTGGTCTATGTGCTAATAAATTCTTGCAAACTTCTTCTTTCTTTACTCTCTCTCTCTCTCTCTCTCTCTCCCCCTAACCCTCCCCACTTTTGTTGAACGATGCAGCTAATCATGGTTTGAGATTCGGTTTTCGACACCTCTTTTAACCACAGTTTTAAAAATTTACGACTTTCAACAACAGGTTTAGAAATTTTACAGGGCTTACGCTTTAAGGGTATCAAAACTGCTTTAAGGCTTAGGCCTTGATGGTACTCTTTGAGGCTTTCGCCTCACCTTTATAAGGCTTATGCCTCAAGGCTATGTTAACATAAGCCCTTTTTTATTTACATATTCCTATTTCACCAAAAACACTTCAACCAACATTAGAATAAACATGCTAGTTCGTTTTTTTATTTTAATTGTTTATCAAAGACTCAAATTTTGAAATTCTAAGCCTAAACTCTAAGCAATTTTTCTATTTACATTTTCCTATTTGTCCCTTAACACTTCAATTGATATTAAAATAAACACGTTAGTTTGAAGGGACCCAAGTTTTGAAACTCCAAGTTCATGTAGATTACATACAAATTACTAGGTGAACTTCGATGTCTATTGATCTATGAGTTTATTACAAGGAACGGGCATCAAAAATATCCAAAAAGGTTAAAAACTTTAAAAAGATACTAGAGAGATGGTGAAAACTAAGAAGTGACAATACCTAATAGTTTTTCATTATTATTTGCTAAGTTTCTGCTAGTTTCTTTTTTGAATTGATAAAAGCATAACATTTGAAAATCTTGACTTGTAGTGTGGGGCTCACTAAGTTTTTAGTAGTGTGAATTATAACTGAAGCAATTGATATTTCAAGTCAGTGTCTTCAGTGCTTGACGTTTTGAAACCTTGTGTTTTACTAATATTATGTTGTCTGACTTTTAAACCCTTTGTTTTGCTTTTTTCAGTAATAATTTAAATCTAAATGTCTGGGTAAAATTTTAATGTCGGACCCTTCAAATGCCTGCTTATGTGAACTGACATTTGAAAGCATGCATCTCAGCATATTTGCATTATGTGAATAACTGCTCCTGGCCTTTTTCAGCTGCTAAGATCTTAATGTTCTTTACTTCAATTGTTTTATAATTCTATAATTATGACATTTTTGAGGAGGTCCTTTCTTGTGAGAGCCCAGGATACTGTTGTTGAAAATGAGCTTTTGTTGTTGTTGTTGTTGCAAAACTTCCATTATTCTTGATGTTATTTATTCATCCTCCCAGATCTGAAACCTTTTTATTATTCAACAGTTTAGATGTTTTCATGATATGCACATTCTGATTTACTTGTAGACAGGAACTGGAACATCCTTTGATTCTAATTCATGACAAGAAAATTTCAGATACGGGCTTACTTGTGAGAATACTGGAGCTGGCTGTAAAGGTAATGATCCATTTTTGTGAAAAATTTATAATTCCTTTTCTTGATTAGGCTGTTGAATGCCCAATCTGACCCAACAATTAGGTACTTGAGCTTGAAGCAACAATTCTTATTTCTCTTGATATTTTTTTTGTCCAGGAGAAAAGGGCTCTTTTGATTGTGGCTGAGGATGTTGAAAGTGATGCACTAGCAATGCTCGTACTCAACAAGCATCGTGCTGGAGTAAAGGTAATTGATTGACTTATATACGTGGCTGTTACATAGCATGACACATGGCACTATATGCCTGTAAAATCCTGTTGCCCTATTCTATAAAAATGAGGGTGCTACATATACATATGTATGTATCCTTAATATGATATTATTTCTGTACCATGGCATGTATGTTTGGTTCCATGGCCAAGTCCAACAGAATTATTTGCAGCAAGCATAATGCCATATTTTGTCTTACAATGCTATTCAAACTCCTACTTGTGTACTGGATCTCTTTTCTGCCTCAATTGTAGGTTTGTGCCATCAAAGCTCCTGGTTTTGGAGAAAACAGAAGAGCAAATTTGGAAGACCTTGCCATTCTTACTGGAGGCGAGGTGAGATGCATTTCTGCATTTATTGTTTTTTTTAAGTCTCCAAATGGTTAAAATTTATTGAATTGCACCACATACATGCAGTTGATCAGTGAAGATCGTGGTTTGAACCTTGAAAAAGTCCAACTTGAAATGCTTGGTTCTGCGAAAAAGGTTTGTAATATAGATTGTTGGTGAATATGAACATTTAAACATTCATGGAACTGTATTGATTTTCTTTCTAGCAGGTTACCATTTCCTTGGATGACACCATTATTCTACATGGTGGTGGTGACAAGAAGCTAATTGAAGAGAGACGTGAACAGGTGAAATGCATTTCTTACTTTTCATTCCTATGATTAGCATCAATTATTATTAGCCTCAATTATGTGTAAATTTCTCCTATAAAAAACTGTGTAAATTTCTATGTAAGAAATTCATCATGATCTGTGCAACCCCAGCTATCCTTCATCCACTTAAAAAAATCTTTGCTGGTAAGTAACAGCCTGCCATCGGAGGGATTCAAAACAAAGAAAAAGGACACAGGAGAAAACATTAGGTTCTGTGAAATCTCTCCAATTCTTTCCACTCTTTTCTTTAATTTTCATTTTCTGCTTTTTTTCCTTGCTGGTATTTGGCAAAAAGTGAAACTCTGAAAACCCCCAAAATTTTATATGAAGTAGTCCCTCAACTCCAAAGAACTCTCTGAATACTCACTGTCCGATCCTTAAGACTCAATGTTCTAGTAATTTTTTGTTGTGAGTCTTGTGATTTAAATTGACAATATTCTCTATTGAATGCATTTGATGTTTTATCTTTAGTCACAGCTTAATAAGAAATAGCTCTATTTCATCTGCTGCTATTGCATTCTCCCCTTAAACTATCTCTACTGTCACAACCAGAGAACGTGATGTTTAGGAACCAATTGAGTTTTCTTGGGACCCAAAACTTAGAGCAAAGCTTCAACATAGCCATCTGGCTGAGTTCATTTAATTCTGGATCTGCTTAAGGAGGAGTGGTTAAATACTCTGCGGTTAGAGAAGTCTCATTATAGAAAGGTCATATGGGAACAACCAAAATTTTCTGAGCTGTGTACAAATATAGGACAAATGAGTTCAAGAAACTCTTGAATCTAGAAGATAGAAGAAAAAATGTCTTAGAATGTAGAAGATAGAAGAAAAATTTTATTTTGTGAAATTCCTTATGATATCTTTTTCAGCCCGTTATGACCTGAAAAATGAAAGATTAAAGTTTATAGGGATGGATCAGATATAACGAAATTGTGTGTGGTGAAGTGTAAGAATCAACAACTTAACTTATCTCAACCAAGTTTGTTTCTGACTATATGGAGTCTTTTGTGTGAATCTGATACTCCTTTTTACCCTATTGAGGAACAAATATCTAATTATATTACGAGTAACTATATTTTTGTTAAATTATCTCTACTTCTACCTCTGTTATTACCATTATTGGTAATAAGTAATTTTTGAGCGTTCATGGGTTGGTCTCAAGATGAAACCTAAACTAAACCAAAGTTAATCAGTGTAAAAGTTTTGCAAACCAAATTGAACCAATCTATGCAATAAAGCCAAACTAAAGGGCATATCTAGTGTTGGAGGCTCCCGCCATTGTGTGGGGGTTTGGGGAAGGAATGGTATATGCAACCTTCCCTCCACATTAGAGAGGTTGTTTTCAAATTCCAATGACGTTACTTTTAGGTCAGAAAGAATGGTATTCGATGGAAATATGAATGAAAACCAAAATCTCATAAAAAAAAAATAAAATTAAAAAGATTGGTTAGCTGAGTACAATCAATTTTTCTTTTTCATTGCATCTTGAGGCGATGCGATTCATCAATTGCAATCACGTGGGAGCTACGTGCATGCGTACTCTGGCCTTGTACAATCCATTTTCCACAAAAAGAAAGAGGACGAAGACGACTTTGATCAGCTCACAAAGGATATTGGGTTTAGTTGCCCTCTTTTCTCTCTTTCTAATGCACGGAGCTGTCTGCAATCGCACTCTTCCTATGCTTCAAAAATTTTAAACCTAGCAAGGATTTGTTGATTGAGATCCATCTCAAAGGGAAGGTCGATCCATAAGTGTTTGCAAGAATCATCCTCTTTACCTTGACTTTAGTCATCATTGTCTGGTTTGTAAACAACCACAAAAACAAATGAAATTAAGATCTCTGATAAGAAGAAAATGATGATGAAGAAGAAAAAGAAATTAAAATATCAGAAGAGTTAATACCAGTTGATGTATAGATTGGGTTCCGTAAATTGCCTGAATGGTAAGAGATGGAGAGAATGGAATGTCTTGAGAGGAGTTTAGTTGCAAGTGGGTCATTGTCATGTGTTCATTCAAAAGTTGAAAGGTGTGAAGTGTTGGGAGACACTCGTGGAAGTGTTGAAGATCTATGCACTTTAGAAAATTGAAAATACTTGTACACGTGTCTTTAAAGATTTAATAGGTGATGGGCATTTGGCTGTTTTGGGGCAAAAAGGCTTCATGGTGAATTGCTCGAGTATTCTCATTGTAATAGTATAGATAATCACAATATTAGGCTTGTTAATACATACAAACTTGATCAAATAAGTAAACTGTGGAAATCTGAAGTTGATCCCTAATTTCTAGGGTAGATCCGAGTAAATCTCGGATTGATTTTCTGCATATATATTTTTTCTAATTGGTTTACGTGTCTTATAACTTTTATTAAAGTTTACATTCATTTATCATTATGTCTACTATTCATTTACACTGTATTATTGCGTATAATGTTCATACTGTCATACTTATGCCTGTATATTTGGAGTTCATGTATTACACTGTTGTTATGCCAGATTAGTGGTCAATCTGGCTCAACCAGACTCAGTTTTGTCCTCAGTAACTTTAAATAGTGAACGGGAGGCAACATGCTGCTCTAGACGATTGGTATTTAAGTAGATCTCGTGTCTCACTTCTCAACTGGAGACTGATCTGGTTGGTCTTATTTGAAAGCTATCAGCTTATATAAGTCATACTGAATGTCCTAACCTTGCACGTAGTGATACCGACCCTGATAAGGATCACTAGACGTTGCCAAATCCTGTCTAAATGTTAAGTAAAGACCGGACCAGTTCAAGCATTGGCATCATACATAGCACCACCCAGGGACGTATGTGGTTTATGATTCAAGCGATGCTCGCTATTCATTATATTTCTCTGGAGAGGGACGTACAATGAGAACCTGGATACTTATGGGGAGGGACATCTGTACGTGAATCCAGAGCGTCGTTCCTGAGGAGGGACGTCCAATGAGAATCCGGCTACTCCTGGGGAGGGACATCTGTACGTGAACTTGGGCGATGTACAATCATCAAACCAATACGAGACGGTGTCATGCATACATACATACATATTGGATTGATTATGATGCTCTGATGTGTATTTAAGATATTTGATTATGATGTTTGCTTTATTAATTGTTATATTCACGAACTATTTTACCCACTGAGCGTGTAGCTCACCCCGTTGTTATCCAATTTTTCACAGGAGATTAGGGTGGACTGGGTGTAGGTTTTTAGGCCCACATTTTGTACCCTTTGTATTATTCATTGGGAGAATGTTCCCTTAACTATTTCATGTACAAATATATTCTGAAATTAATGAAATCAGACTTGTACTTAATCGTGTTTCCGCGCACTCAGTTATTGTTATAATGCATTCGCGCCCCGTCCGTGAGTGTCCCGCCGGTTTAGGCGCGTTAGGGAAGTTGTTTATATTTTTTTGGTCTCTTTGTTTATTTATAGGTGTTGTTTTTTCTTTTCTTAATTAATGAAAAAGAATCACTTTTCTCTCATCAAACTTCATGGTATCAGAGCATCTCCTGAACCAAACCTCTCCTCTTCTTAATGGTCAAATACGGAATGGCCACTAATAAGAGCAACACATCTGATGTCTCCTCTTGCCCAAAAATAGTCACTCACAGTAACAATGGTGGATCAGAACATACGTTTCTTCCAATCACTGGACACAAATTATACGGGCAAAATTATGTTCAATGGGCTCAATCCGTTAGGATGTATATCTGCGGCAAAGGAAAAGATGACTACCTCACCGGTGTTGCAATACCTCCACACAAGGAAGATCAGAAATTCAAAGTGTGGAGATCCGAAAATAATATGGTGATGTTTTGGTTGATCAGTACAATGCACAATGAAATTAGTCAAGACTTCTTGTTCTATGGTACTGCAAAAGAGATTTGGGATGCTGTCAAGGAGACATATTCTGACAACGAAAATACTGCTGAGTTGTTTGGGATTAAGAGCACTCTTCATGAACTTCGACAAGGTGATCTTTCCATCACCCAATATTACAACTCTCTTCACTCGGTATTGGAAACAACAAGATCAATTTGAAGAGTTAGACTGGGATTGTCCAGGCGATGGTATTAAGTACAAGAAAATAGTGGAGAAAGAGAGAATTTTCAAGTTCTTGCTTGGCCTAATCAAAAATCTTGATGAAGTCCGGGGGAAGATACTTGGGACGAAGCCTTTACCAACTGTTCGAGAAGCCTTCTCTGAAGTCTGACGAGAGGAAAGTCGAAAGAAGATTATGATTGGAAATCAAGAAACGCCTACCACTAATGAAAGTTCTGCCTTAGTGACCCGAGGACCTAGTTTTCACGGGAATAATGATAAATCTCGCAAAGGCAGGCCTTGGTGTGATCATTGTCTACGATCAGGGCACACAAGGGAAACTTGCTGGAAGTTACACGGCAAAGCTGTTGATTGAAAACCTACCAAGCTACCTGCTGAAAGAGAGAGTCGCGGTCTTAATGTTTCCACCGATGATCACTCAAACTCAACCTCCGAATCTTCCCTCTTTAGCAAAGAGCAGTTAGATATTCTCCAAAAGATGTTCAGCCAAATCCAACCAAGTCCTTCCACTTCAGTCACTGGTATAGGATCCATAGCTCAAAAAGTAATTTTTTAAGTGCCTTACATGCTACAATTGAGAAATCCAGCATATGGATAATCGACTCGGGTGCTTCTGATCATATGACTGGTGATGCGTCTCTCTTCCAATCTTTTCATCCGTGTTCTCAGAACTTCACAGTTCGTATTGCAGATGGATCCCTATCATCTGTGACCGGCATTGGGTCAATAGCCATTTCACAAAACATTGTCCTAAAATCTGTACTTTTGGTTCCTAACTTGACATGCAATTTACTGTCCATCAGTAAAATCGCAAAAGCTCTCAACTGTGTTGCTAACTTTTCTCCCACTCAATGTTTATTTCAGGATTTGGACTCGGGGAAGACGATTGGCAATGCTGAGGAGTGTGCGGAGCTCTATCTCTTCAAAGTTGACAACCTTTTTTTGAAGCAAGCTCGTTGTGTCTCAATTCCAACCATAGTCGGTTCATCCATTAGTGATTCATTCTCAGTTTCTGTTCTCAATTCTGATAATAATAGTGCAATTATGTTATGGCACTTTCGATTAGGTCATCCGAGTTTTATGTATTTATCAAGACTATTCCCCTTGTTGTTTAGAAATAAAAACCCAAGTTTGTTTCAATGTGAAATCTGCCAATTGTCCAAACATGTGAGAAATTCTTATCCTACTCATGAATATAAAGCATGTCATCCTTTTTCTGTTATTCATAGTGACATTTGGGGACCATCCCGTATCACTAATATCTCAGGGAAAAGATGGTTTGTATCGTTTGTTGATGATCATACAAGAACTTCCACTCTTGTATCACTAATATTCATAGTGATATTCCTTATGAAAGAAAAATCAGAGGTGGGGTCCAATCTTTAAAAACTTCCACTCCATGATCCAAAATCAATTCCAAGCCAATGTTCAAGTTTTTAGAACTGACAATGGAAAAGAATACTTTCACACCATCCTTGGGGATTATCTGTTAGATAAGGGAATAGTTCATTAAAGCTCCTGTCCGAACATTCCACAACAAAATGGAATCGCTGAACGAAAAAACCGCCACCTTCTTGAAGTTGCTCGTGCTCTCATGTTTACCTCTAATGTTACAAAACATTTCTGGGGAGATGCCGTACTTACTGCTGCATATCTCATTAATAGGATGCCCTCTCGTGTACTAAAATTCCAAACTCCATGCCATATCCTCACTCAAGCTTATCCAAATACTCAGCTGATTTCGTCTTTACCTCTCAAAGTGTTCGGTTGCTCAGCTTTTGCCCATATCCAGTCACAGTTTAGAAGCAAACTTGATCCCAAAGCCATCAAATGCGTGTTTCTAGGATATTCTCCAAATAAAAAAGGGTATAAGTGTTACTCCCCAGTTACAAAGAAATTCTACAACACCATGGATGTAACCTTTTTCGAAAACCAACCGTTCTACCCCAAACCTAATATTCAGGGGGAGAATTCCATCACTCAAGAAGAATATCAGTTTTGGCTTGACGTTGATCCTTCTCCATCTAGCACCATTACCCTCACTGAACCTACACCACCATCTCCCTCATCTCCCTCTCAAATGGTTCAGCCTGAAACTTGTCAACCAGTTCAGCCTGAAACTTCTCAACCAGTTCAGTCTGAAACTTCTCAAATTCCCTCTCAAATTCAAAAATCTGGTGCAGAATGCAGCGAGTTACAGGTATACTCAAGGAAGTTGAAAACCGAAAAAGAGATAGAGCATCCAATTCTTCCCGAGCAAAACCAGGAGCCTGATCCGAGTTCAAGTTCACAAACCATTACTCCAGGTAATCCAAATATCCATTCTAGCTCAGGTCCTTACTTGAATAATGACCTTGATATTCCTATTGCTTGTAGAAAGGGTGTGAGATCATGCACACAACACCCAATCTCTTATTTTGTGTCATATGATAGATTATCATCCAACTATAGAGCCTTCATCTCCAATGTGTCAAATATTGAAATTCCAAACAATATAGAGGAAGCTGTAACACAATCTGAATGGAGGGGAGCTATTGAAGAAGAGATTTCAAGCAACCAGTGGGATGCAAATGGATATTTAATGTCAAATATAACGCAAATGGAAGTATTGATCGATACAAAGCACGTTTGGTTGCTAAGGGATTCACGCAAACCTATGGTATTGACTACCAAGAAACCTTTGCTCCTGTGGCAAAACTTAACATAGTTCGAATTCTTTTGTCCTTGGCTGCAAAAGAACTCGGATCAGACTGGCCACTTCAGCAATTAGACGTCAAAAATGCCCTTCTTAATGGTGATCTAGAAGATGAAGTCTATATGGAGATTCTCCCAGGTTTTGAGCATGCAAAGAACGACAACAAAGTATGCAAGTTAAAGAAATTATTATATGGCCTTAAACAGTCACCTAGAGCATGGTTTGATAGGTTCACAAAGGCGGTAAAGAAGCATGGGTTCTCACAAGGGCAGTCCGATCACACGTTTATCAAGCACTCACCATGTGGGAAAATCACCGGTCTTATAGTGTATGTGGATGACATTATCCTGATAGGTGACAATGAAGAAAAGATGGACATGTTAAAGACAATTCTCGCCAAAGAATTTGAGATCAAGGATCTTGGAACTTTGAGATATTTTCTTGGCATGGAGATAGCCCGATCAAAGAAGGGCATCTCAGTTTCTCAACGTAAGTACACTCTAGACTTACTTAAAGAAACAAGAATGCTTGGGCGTAAACCGGCAGACACTCCTATGGACCCAACTTGTAAGGTGGGTATGAAAGAGGATAGTGCTCCAGTCAACAAAGGGCGGTATCAACGGCTTGTGGGAAAACTTATTTGTTTATCTCACACTAGACCTGACATTGGATTCTCAGTAAGTGTGGTTAGTCAGTTTATGAACAATCCCACAGAAGAGCATCTTGAGGCTGTGTACAAAATTCTCAGATATCTTAAGATGACACCAGGAAAAGGACTGTATTTCAAGAAGGGCCAGAATAATAATAGAAGCGTCGAGATATTTTTTGATGCCGATTGGGCAGGCTCCTTGACTGATCGTAGGTCCACTTCTGGCTATTGCACTTATGTGTGGGTGAACTTAGTTACTTGGAGAAGTAAGAAACAATCTGTGGTAGCTAGAAGTAGTGCGGAAGCTGAGTTTAGAACTATGGCTCATGGTATTTGTGAAGGAATGTGGTTGAAAAGACTTCTAGAAGAACTAAAGATTCCTATTGAAAGCTCAATGAAGATGTTTTGCAATAATCAAGCTGCAATTAACATTGCAAAGAACCCAGTTCATCATGACAGAACAAAGCATGTGGAGATCGAAAGGCATTTCACAAAGAGAAGATAGAAGAAGGAACCATTACGATGGTCTACACACCTACATGCCTACAAATCGCAGATATTCTCACAAAAGCTCTAGCAAAAATCAACTTCGAGAACTTATCTACCAAGTTGGGAATGATCGATATTTTCTCACCAGCTTGAGGGGGAGTGTGGAAATCTGAAGTTGATCCCTAATTTCTAGGGTAGATCCGAGTAAATCTCGGATTGATTTTCTGCATATATATTTTTCCTAATGTGTAGAGATTAGTTTCAATATTTTTGGGAGAGATTTATTTAGAAAAGTTTCCTGTTTTCTTAGTCCTAGAATTTAGGAAAGTTGTTTCTAGTTTTTTGGTCTCTTTGTTTATTTATATGTACTGTTTTTTCTTTTCTTAATTAATGAAAAGGAATCACTTTTCTCTCATAAAACTTCATAAACAAATAACACTAATAACTAATATATATTTTTATCCTTCATTGATTAGCTTTCGTTTAGAATAGTCATAAACTACCAACTAAGCCAAATATGAAAAACACTAGCCAAACTAAAACAAAGAAACCCATTTAATTTTATTTTCGGTTTTAACAGAGTCCATGACAACCCCTAGTTTCGTCGTATGTGTCTAAACCCAGCCCAATACTCTGTTTCATATGGCAGTTTTTTTTAGAAGATTTGTTTCACAAAACATGGCTGGTTTAATGGTGGTCTTTATTGCCTAAGAATCAATTTGAAGAATTTTTCATGGAAGAAATTTGTCAAGGAAGCAAAACATTTGAGTTCAAGGATAAGCTTCCTATAATGATCTTTAAAGGAGGTGTGGAAATGGTTGAAACTTCATAGCGAAGGCAGCAACTTTTGAAACTTCTTCCAAGGCCCGGATTTTGGAGATTTAGTTGTATGGAAGGTAGCACATTTTCCTTGAAGTTGGTTTGGGCATCCTTGTATGATCTTACAAAAGCATTGATTTCACAAACTCTGGAGGAAATTGTTTGGGAGGGCTTGGTTCAAGACTACAATACTAATAGGAGCGGTAGTGATAGGAAATTTATTCCTACATTAAGGGTAAAACCACAAACTAGATTGTAGGGAAAGGATGAGAGACTTAGAGGGTAATGCCTTCTCTAGCTTTGCTCCAATTGAACTTTTGTATGGGTATCAGCCAAGAAAATTTCATGTATGGAGAGATTGGGTTGCACAATATTAATGTCAAATAATTGAGGTCCTTTGTTGGAGAATAGGAGTGAGAAGGTGAGGTTTCTGCATAATAATAGGTATCCTAGAATGAAATGCAGAAGGTTGGCAATTATAACTTGAGGCCCGCAACTTGTGTTGGGCAACACTTTTAATCCTTTCAATTCTATTCCTTTATTTCTTTAGAAAAAAATTATTTCTCAATCTTGGTTTATATATCTTAACCACTTTCTAAATTTAGGTGTCACGACTCATGAATCATTGCCTTGCTTCTTCAATAAATGAAGAATGGTGAATTGCTCAAGCATTCTCATTGAGGGGTGGAAAAGGGGTTTTCTTTCGCGAGGTGGTAGACTTGCTCTCATTAAGGCAGTCCTGTCAGCCATTTCGACGTACTATCTTTCTCTGTTTCGAATGCCAATGACAATTGCCAAGACTATTGAAAGGAAGTTGAAGTCATTTCTATGGAATGGGGTTGATAAAAGCAATGGGATTCACTTAATCAAGTGGAAGATTGTGCAAAGACCGACGGTGAAAGGAGGATTGGGCATTTGGAACATCATGATAAGGAACAAAGCGCTATGTGCTATGTGGTTGTGGAGATTCTACATGGAGAAACATTCATTTTGGGCAAGGGTCATCACTAGCAAATTTGGAACTATTGAGTATAGCAGAAGAATCATACCATCTTTGAGAGCCACCTTTAAGAGCCCTTGGAAATACATTCTCTCTCTACTCCTTGAAATGTTGTTACACCTTCAACTAGTAGTTGGCAACAGACACATTTAAATTCTAGGAAGACAGATGGGCTAGTGATATCCCTCTGGCTGAGATGTTCCCTAGACTATACCATGTCTCCACTTTCCCTAATCATCCCATAGCTCACTTTCTCCATGACTAGGATATAGTTGCTTGTTCCCCTTGGAACCTTCATATACCTACCACCCTTACGGTTGGTCAAAGTGCTGAGTGGCTAACTTGCTTAGTTTGTTGAGTTCAGTTCATCCCACACTTGGTGATGATAGATTTAAATGGGCCCTTCACCCTTCAGGCCATTTTACATGTAATTCCCTTTTCCAATACCTTATTGATGACCCCTCCTTTGCTAACTTTAACCTGGCACCTGTTTTGTGGAATGCTCATGCCCCATCTACAGTTAAAATGTTTGGGTGGATTTTGGCTCATGGTAAGCTTAACATGAGTGATGTACTTCAAAGGAGACTTCCTCATATCTCCTTGCTTCCTCATTGTTGTCCTTTGTGTTGTAATGACGCTGGTGATGTTGTTCACTTATTTTTCAGATGCCCTTTCTCCAAGGTGCTATGGGGGAAGTGCATTCTCGGATTGGGCAGGCGTATTCTATCCCTGAGACTTTTGAGGAGTGTGTGTTGGTGAATCATGTTCACGGTTTAAATAGAAGATAAAGTCATATCATGAGAGTTGCAAATCTTGCAACATTGTGGATTATTTGGAGGGAACGCAACTATGGTATCTTTGATGATGTATCTAAAGGTGAAGAGAGACTGTGGTGTGATGTTATTGTTATGGCTAGCTCGTGGTTGGTGGCGTATAAAATTAACGAAGATTATTTTATTAATGATTGGACTAGGAATTGGGGAGAATGTATGTATTGAGTTAGGGTGAGGCTGCATATTCTAAGTTAGAAGGGGTCTTGTGTGTGCCTTTGTGTTGCTGTTGGTGTGATGAGGATGCATTCTCTAAGATAGGTTGTGTGTATGTGTTCTTGTTGGTGCTAGAGCACTGCTTGTGCTCTCTCTTTGTTTTAGCTATTTTGATCCATTAATGTATTGTTTGTTTACTCTCAAAAAAAAATATGGATTAGGTATCCCTCAACCATTTAGGAGAACACCAATGTTACTCTTAAATGCCGTTTCTAATCCTTAATACTAACTTCAAGGGAAGTTATGAATTATGATATGCTTTCTTGCATTGTAACGATTGGCCTCCCATGGGTCTCTTCTGAAGTTTTGTTCCCACAAAATGGTACTTATTACTCATAAATTAAGGGTGTGCATTTTCTTCTTGTCCCTTGAATTCTTGGGCTTCTTGGATAGCTTTGGTAAGGCCTTTTAATTGGGGCTTCGGGCCTCTACCCTTTGCCACCTAGAAGGGCCCCTTACTATTAGTATCACAATGTTGAGGCACAGTGAGGCTTGCGCCTCAAATTTTTCATACCAAAATCCTATTTTTTTAATTTAAATTTATCATTATGGTTTTTGGATTGTCATTATCAATTATTATAGTTTTAAGAATTTATTTTCTTTCATTTTGGATAAATTCAAGATTTAATTTTAAATGGGTCAAGTCAAGGCTATTGTCGAAAAGGCTCCCTAATAGTAATATATTTTTAAGTTATTTAACAATTATACGAGACTAACCTAGTAATTTAAAAACTTTGGGCAAATTATTGTAAGTTTGACTTGCATTAATTAAAAAATGGTGAGAAGTGGCAAAGACCTAATATTTTTACAATGTATTTGCTCCCTTCTTATTTGTTTATACTCTTAATAGTTTAAAGTTGAAATTTGGAATGCTTAGCATATGCTATTTGCTCAATTAGTTCTTAGTAAGGTCTATTGACAATTAATATATTAAGAGAAATCACATAAGTTCTCCACGCATATATAAAACTAGTTCATATTTTTGCTTATTTTAGATTTTTTTCCCTTTGTTATTGATATTTATGAGTTATTGAATATATATTTATGACAAATGTGAGGTTTACACTTCATACTTCCTCAAGGCTTAAGCCTTGCCTCATAAAAGTAAACTACCTCAATTTTTTTTTAAAAAAAAGAAGAGAAACTAGAGAATATATTATATTTAAAGTATGAAAATTTTTAAGTTACATCGGTTACATGAACAAGACCATCCCAATTGAGGATGAGGTATCCACCTATGGGCCAACAAATCCACCCTAACCCCTAATCAAATCTCCCAATCCATATTCCTTGGACAATTTACTATTTGTTACCCACATAGACTTTAGAAAATGAGACCTTTCCCACACTCTATGGGCCAACAACTCCTCCCCGCAAAGGTCCTACTATTCCTCTTTTTCCTAATGCTCCACACCATTGCCAACTTTCCATACATACTACTCCCCAATGTTTTTTCCACTCAACCGGTACCATATCCATAAACAGAAAAATATTACTCCCTTGCGAATCATCACCCAACAATATAGCGATTGGGAAATGGGAGCGCCACCTTAGCCATATTTCCTGTGCAAAGGTACATTGTGTGAAAATACGCTCTATCAACATGCTATCGTGTTTGCACAATATGCACCACTGTGGTGAAACACACATATTCCAAAAATCTCCTTCGAAGGATATCTCCCGTATTCATGTAACCAAGAGCGCTATAGTCCATCCTAAAAACTTGACTTTTGATGACACAAATGCTTTCCAAATGAGTCGGTGTAATGGGAAAGGAGGGGCGTCACCGATATTGGTCAAAATATTGAAGAAGGATTTGGTTGTAAAGGTACCTGAAGGATCCCATGGCCAACATAATCTATCCTCACCCTCTAATTCCTGATTGTGTTCTAAGGAGTTGAGAATAGGGGCCTCTGCCTCTTCTCGTACTGTGATGTTTCTGCCTAAATGAAGGTTCCATAAAGGGCTATTTCCACTATACTCTAAAAGGAAGGCTGAAATGGGTTTATTATGGAGCAAAGACAAGCAATATAGGCAAGGACAAAGAGATGCAAAATTAGATTCACTACACCATGTGTCCTAGAAATGGAAGGTATTTACCCTTCCCACTTTAACCTTACAAATTGGGAGGAAAGTGGAAGTGTTGAAAATATGAATTTCCATGGGCTTCTATAGGTAGATCTGGATACTAAACCAGCGTCCCTACCATTGCATTTCAATCCATGTCAACTTCTTATCACACGTGCCCAAAGTGCATCCTATTCCAGGTTGAATCTCCACACCCACTTGCTAATCAATGACTTATTAGGCTCCACAATATCCCAATACCCAATCCCCCTTGCTCCACTCTTCTTTTAACAGTATTCCACACCACCAAGTTATTTTCCCCTTAGATTCCTCCCCCTTCCATAGGAAGTTTCTCATCTTTCTTTCTATCACCTCAGCCACTCTTATAAGAATCCTAAACACCAATAGGAAGTATGTGGGGAGAGCATCCAACACCAATATAATCAACGTTAACTTCCCTCCTTTTGACCGAAAAAACCCCCGCTTCCGTCCCTCCAACCTCCGAGAAACTTTGGTACTTGCCAGATTCCAAAAATCTTCTTTCACAGGGTTGCCACCCATCGGCATGCCCAGATACTTCATAGGCCAAGATATGTTGTCACATCCAAGGTAAACTGCCTCAATTATGCCTCACGCTTTTTGAAACCTTGATTAGTGTATCCTTAAATTTATTAGCAATCATACAACTATTAACCTATGATTCCAATTACAACGAGCATTTACTTCTAGGTAAAATCTTACTTTCTAATTGGTTTTTTTAATAGGCATAAACCTAAAATTTAGGAAGCTTGACTAATAATTTATGTTCATTTACTTTCTAACAATAACAGTTATAAAAATTAGCATAGCTGAGATATATTAAGACAATTACTTGAGTGCTCAACATGTAAATAAAAATAATTCATATTTGGCTGATACAAGGTTTATGCCCCACATGTTAATTGATATATATTTCTTTTCCACTTTTCACAAGCATACAAGGTTCGCATTTTCACCTTCATATTGGCCTGTTCATATAAAGCTTTCAGCTCTCATCTGTGTATGATTTGGAAAGATCATATTAATGTACTTTTAAGATTTTATCTATGCATGTATATAATTATTTGTTCTGAGAACGTTACTGTTGAGCGAAGAGAAAACTTGACCTGATCTGGGAAATACTGCTTGGATAAGAGTCAATAATGTTTTTTAGTATTATTTTAATAGGAGAATATTAGCTTGTTAACATTGAAATACATGCTTTCTACAGCTTAGGTCAGCAATTGAAAAGAGCACAGCCATGTTTGACAAGGAGAAAGCCCAAGAACGCTTGTCAAAGTTATCGGGAGGTGTCGCTGTCTTCAAGGTTTTATTCCTATCACATATCTAATATGAAAGCAAACTACTTTAGGGGCTCTTCTTGATGCAATATGTGTGGGCTGTACAGGTTGGAGGGGCTAGTGAAGCAGAAGTTGGGGAAAGAAAAGACAGGGTTACTGATGCTGTAAATGCTACTAGAGCAGCTGTGGAAGAGGGCATCGTTCCAGGTAAGCTTTGTCTTCATGCTATGGGACCTTTCTGAGATAATACCTAGATTCTTATTTCATGTTTAAGAATATGACAGATTCTTGAGACTTTTTGTTTTCAGAATATAACTAAATGCACCTCACTTCACAAAGAAATAAAATCCATCCTATTGCAGGTGGTGGTGTTGCTCTCTTGTACGCTACAAGAATTTTAGAAAACCTCCAAACTTTAAATGGTGACCAGAAGAGAGGAGTCCAAATCGTTCAGAATGCCTTAAAGGTTTATTTGTTATTTATTATTTATTTTCACTGTCTAATCATTTCTTTCTATTGTCTATCTTCGAGATAATGATGGAGTTCTGTATCTTGTAGGCTCCTACTTTCACCATAGCTGCCAATGCTGGTGTCGATGGGTCATTAGTTCTTGGAAAACTATTGGAACAAGAGGACACTAATCTGGGCTATGATGCTGCAAAAGGTTTATTCTTTACATCGACTAAGCCTCTAATTGATAAAATTTGAAGATTAATTTATTAAATTCTTGCTTGAGTTCTTTGGTCCCTTGTATTATATCAATTTACGTTTGCGATTTACGTATACACTAAGTTCTAGACTATCATGCTTGACTGGGAAACTGATTCTGATTGGTCATTCAATTTCCCCAAGGCCCAACATGGTTAGACTTTTTTTTTTTCAATGGGAAGTTAGAAAAACTTTTCTAAACAACAAATACATGAGTTCTAGCAGTGGTCTATCAATCCATGCTCCCATGGTTGTTTGGGAATTATAGTTGAGAACAGGGAGAATTCTTTAGAGTACAGAATCAATGACCACAGATTTTGGGAATTGCGGTTTTATGAAAATATGAAAACTTGGAAAAATAGAGTGATACCTGATTAATTGTTAATGTTTGATTAATTTCTAATCCAATTTTCGCTCATTCAGATGATAGATTCAGTTGCATCCATGACAAACAGGGCTAGTTTTTCCATAGGATTATGCATTTTTTTTTCTTATATATTGGCATATCTCACTCCACTTCTTCCATTAGGATCCATTTGAAGATTGCTTACCCCTCCTCTTAATTTCTGCTTTTTTTGGGTTGTGGTCACGGACCATGCTGTGTTCACAAAATATTCACTATTTACCTGAAATTTATGGATTTATAATGTGTAGTTTGTGCATGATGCACAAATTAAACGGAGAATTAGTTGACCCTTTACCTATACATTGTGACTTTTCTCTCTGGCTTCAGTTCGTTTTGATTGTCTTCTTAAGAGTTATTTGGGCTGCCTTGGATTGCTAATTGAACTCCTACTTTTTGTAACTTGTAAGTTCTAGGGTTTAATACATGCCTTCTTATCAATGCAGAATTTTCTAGAAAAAAGAGAGTAGGAGAATCTCAAGTCTTCTTGTACTAGTCATCAATATTAAGGGATAATTGTTTCATTTTAGGCAGTTGTAATTGCTGGTGTTTGAACTCATGCTCTCATTGGTTATATAGAGCTTTTTTTTTTATATATATATAAAAATAAAAATTAGAAGTTCAAGACTCCAATATCAGGGGTTGTTGCTTTTCTGATCCAGGCAGTTGGGGATTTTAAAAGGTTTATCTTGGATACATTCTTTAGCTGGTTGGTTTATTTGGTCTCTCCGTCCTCCCTGTCAACCTATAACATGTTTTGGATTTTCTCTTTCATAAGCTTTGAATTATGACAGAAGAATAGTTTGTGCTGGAAGCTGCCATCCTAGTTTAAGAAATTATTGTAATTGTTTTTCCACCAAGTACTTTGGGAGACCATAATTTTTTGTTCTTCACATTAGAATTGTTCTAACAATGCTCTGTTTAAGCAAGTAGCAATGCTGTCTTGAATTTGGAATGAATGCTGCCAAGATGCTTCCCAAACATTTCCCATATATAGTTTTGTTTGTTTCATGTGGTTGAACTCTCGATTTGATTTGTTCTTCACATATACTATATCTTGCCTAAAATGTTATTTTAGTTATTGTTGATTCTCTTAGTTCCACATTGTTATGTTGTTATGCTTCAAAAGTTGCATACATACATCTTAAGACTCATGTTCTTGGTTGTGGTGAACCAGGTGAGTATGTTGACATGGTAAAAGCTGGAATCATCGATCCCCTCAAAGTCATAAGAACAGCCCTAGTTGATGCTGCCAGGTAAACCCTAAACACTAACCCTATTATCCCATATCATACCCTTTAATGAATCTCAAATGTCTCATAATGTAAACTATATGGTGTTGGATTTCAGTGTATCATTGTTATTGACAACAACCGAAGCAACGGTCACGGAAAAAGCTGAGGCGAAAAACTCGATGCCAAGTGGAATGCCATCCATGGATGATATGGACTACTGATAATTAAACATAAATTCAAGGTTTGCATATTGCTTCTTTTTAAGAGTTGCAGATTCTGCATTATTGTTCTCAGGCTAAGATATGAATGGTAGAGGGAGAATGTGCTGATGTATATTAGAGTTCCAATGTCACTTCTTATAATTTTATGTACTATATGAAATTTTATTCTTTTAAATGCAGCTGAAGAACCAAGAGGTTAATACTTCCATGGATGTGTTGCTTAAGTTGATTTTTTCTTTTCCTTTATATATTATAAAACTAGAAGTTCTGAATTAGAATGAAATTTTTACTCATTGTTTAGGTCTTCTCAAGAAAAGTGTACTTTTTATACCTTAGTTTCATTAAAATGTAACTTCTTTTATTTATATATTTGTTCATGAAGTAATAATGAATATATACTTCAATATGAAGGATGGGTTTTGGGACAATATTAAAGTTCTTACATTGGGATTTGGAATGAATATCCTTTGCTCTAGAAATGTCTATTGCCTACCCAAAGTTGGCTTGCCTCGTTGGTTGCGGAACGAGTTATAGGCTGTGGTTAAGGGACGAAGTTTCGGTTTTAAGTTTAAGTTAGGGACTGTCTAATGTCGTGTATCATTTCTGACTCCAGAATAGTCTCGTTTCCGCAATTGTTTAATAAAAATTATTATTATTATTATTAACTTTTCAAAAAAAAAAAACTCTTTCTGACAATGGAGGATGAGAGGGACTTTAATAGACTTGGGCACATTGTCATTGCCTGATAAAGTTATGCATATTACTTGTTCAAAATGATATTTTCTTTAGATGGGTAAGCTTTATAATTTCCGTATGTATATACATGTACATGTTATACAACTCATTCTTGTGGCCTTACTAGATAAAAAGTGGTTAATTTGCCTTGTGGCCTTACTAGATAAAAAGTGGTTAATTTGCCTAGTGGGTTAGGTTAGGCTGGTAGCTACCAATTTTGCATTAGACGTCTATTGGCAGCTCATATTTGCAAAGAAGAGGATATAATAAGATCCATAGGGACCAACCCGGAGTTGGTCAAGTGATTCCTTCACTTGGCCATCAGGAGGGAGTCTCGTGGTGCGCTTCGATTGGTTCGGGAATACTGCATGGTCTAATGACCAAAAAAAAAAAAAAATGTTTCATTGGGAAATTGATAACATTTCTATACATGGTCCATGGCTTACGAAACGAGAGATTTCTTGCATTTGCAATACACAAAGGACTCTCTTCTGACGCCATCTTAAAAGTATAACATTAAATAACTCTTTAATCACATTAATTAATAAAAACAAATTTAAAAACTTCTAAAACCATCACTAAAATTCAATTTCGCCAAAATAGAAAATTTTTCAGATAAGGAAACTTGACCAAGAATAAAAAGAAACTGAAAATTAAATTTTTGGAACTAAAATCAACTCTTACTTTATCAATAAAATGTTTCATTGCGTTAAAGATACGCTTAAGTCTTAACCAAAAAACGAAAGAAAGAAATATATGCTTAAGCTAACAAACACATTAAAGTAATGGTTTTAGAATATATATATATATATATATATATATAGGGCACGTTTGGTGCGCGGAATAGAATATGATTATTTTTATTAGTTTTAAAATATATATATAAGGCTCGTTTGGTGTGCGATATATATGATAAGATTATTTTTATGGGATTGAATTAGATAAGATATGATTAGATTAAAAATAGAGTATCTTGTGTTTGGTATAATAGTGGATAAGACTAAAAATAAAGTCATCCTATATTTGATATGTTTGATATTAGAATGAAAAATAAATATTTTTTTAAAACTTAATTTCTTTTTAAATTACATTAAACAAAATAGTTTTTCATCACTTAGATTAAACCCCCCCCAAAAAAAAAACAAAACAAAAAAAAAAGCCAAAATCGCTATTTGCTGATTTTGCAAATCACAATACCAGCAAGCTTGATTTCTTTTTCTTTTTCTTTTTTAAAGAAAAAGAGAAGAAAGAAAGGTAAGAAGAAGAAGAAGAGAATAAAAAAAAAAGACGAGGAGCGCGAGATAAAATGGGTGATAGGATTATTTTTAATTCTATCTCTAATGACAACTAAACATAAGAATAAAATTAAAAATAATCATATTCCATATGCAATCCTATCTGCTAATGGCACCCTTAGATAATTGATAGAATGTGTTATTTCAATTGGTGTCATGATGAAGTGAACAACACTATATATTACCTAAAAATCATGAACAATAACAGATGCAACCACTTGTAAATTTGTACACACAAAATTTCTAGTCAGAAAGTATTGAGAAGTGTAATTTGAAAATGGTTTCACATTGAAGCCCCGTCGTAAATGGATAATAATTAAATTTTTACAAAAGTTGTCTTACTTTCCCATTTTTTTATTTTTTATTTTTGTTTTTTGACCCCCCATATCCTCATCGACCCAGCGAGACTATTCTAGAGTTAAAAATAGTACGCGATATTGGGCAGTCTTTCCTCATAGTAGATGCATAAGAGTAGACACGAACTCAAACTCAAAATTGAAACCTCAGCTCTCAACAATAATCTATACCTCATTTTATAAATAACGAGGCTACCCAACTTTGAGTTCTTAATTTTCCATTTACAATGAAGGTGACGTCCGCTAAAATGGCTAGCAATATGTATGATGGTGTCACTTTAATTGGAATTATAATGAAATATATAAAGGTCTAATAATCTATGTATATTGGACTTTTTGAGGCAATTATAGGTCTAGGAAGGCAATTGTGATTGGTCAATAAAAATACATTTAAATGCTTTTTTATTATTATCTTAGTTTAGCCAATCCACCGCCATCATGAAGGGTAAAAAGGGGTAAAGTAGCCGTTTTTTTTTTTAAATGTCCTTGAAATTTATGTTCTGTTCTTCTGCATGTAGAAAATGAATAAATAAATCAATCAAATTATAAGAGGCTTCGTGGAGTGCTTCTTTAAGAGTTAAACTCACATTCGTCCATATTTCGAGAAAAAATATCTCTTGTTTTTCAGTCCCATTCCCATGAGAATTAATGAATACTATAATTTGGATTCGAACAAGCATGAATATGACATCTAAAGGATTACTTTCATTTTGAGCATTGTTTGGTGTTTTGATACGATATCAGCAATTTCTCTCGATTAGAAATTCAATACAAAAATCAATTGGTTATGTTAGGCTAGCTATATGTTGTGTAGTATCAACCATTTCCACAGAAGGTGGCAAAATGATATCTTGACCAGTTACGGATCCAGGACCCTAAACGCAAATAGATGTGTCACGAGTTTAATATAGATTACTTTGCAATACAATTTCTTTCAAATTCATTAAAATTTCACGTATTGATTTTTCAATACCTATTATGGAAGAATATTGATGTGGTATCTTTTCAAATTTTACACGTGTTATACATGTTCCTTCTATTTTTCCAAGCAAATCCCTTTGTATCGCGATGCCTATTGTATTTGCTTGATTTTTCATAAGTGAAGACAAAATAAAACGTCCATAATAAAGACGTTTACTGTCTGCTCTCGATTCAACACACTTCCATTGTAGTGTTCGAATAGATATTTCAACTTTCTCTCGAAGCATAATAATATTATTTGATCAGGTCATTAAATCATTTATTTCTCTTGAAATTCTTTGTTCTACACCCATCGTTTTTTAGGAGGTCGACATTCATTATGTGGCATTGGAGTTATGCCTCTTATAAAACTTAATAGTATACCACTTTTATGAATGGCTCGTAATGCTACATTCCTTCCAAGATCGAGACCTTTTATCATAACTTCTGCTCGTTGCATACCTTGATCGACCACTATATAAATAACATTTCTCACAGCACACTTAAGAAGAGCCGTCCAATATTCTTAATGTAAATTAATCTGGCTCAAAAGATATAAAGGATAATGCGTGAGAAATCAAAAAAGAAAAGAAAAAAAAAGAAAAGAAAAGAAAGAAAGCGGTAGCTGCACCACTCAGATACAAAATGAAAAAATAAAAAAAAGGCTGACCAAAGACTATTCTATAAAGGATTCTTGTTGCCGGAAAAAATACATGCTCTATCAGTCTCATTCATGTGAAAAAGATTAGAACTTATGCTAACTAGCTAGACTGATCCACAATGAGCGACGGAGAGATAAAAAGATTGGTTTTTCATTGGCACAAATGGTTCTTTTTCATAAGAGAAATCATTCTTACAATCCATAAAGTAGATAGGGTGAAATAAAGGCCATAGATTGACAATCATGAATAAAATATTTTTATATATTCTTCTTAATTTGACCTTTGTACTTTCACTTCACTACCAGTCAAATGTACTATTATAGGCTTTTTAGTTCATTAATGCTCACCAGTTAATGAAGAATATTGGACCTTATTCCCTTAGCTCGAATATCAAAACATATGAATATAAAAATAAATAAATTGGGCAATATATACAAGATAAGTACTTAACAACGCCACCTTTTCTTGACATCTTGAGTACTAAAAAGCGCCGCCTTTTCTTAACCACACCACACACATACCTAAAAGTAATGTTATATATTTGTTAGGTGTCAACATAATTTCGTGATATTAATATCTTAATTTTTTTTAAATATTTTAAAAATATATTTATATTTAAAAATGTTATGCAGGCTATTTCAAAACATTTAATAAAATTGGCTACTTGGCTACATGTACAAAGATTATAGAAATGTGATTAGGAAGAAAATGCTTAATTTGAATTGAGATTAATATGTAAAAACTAATAAAGCTTTTGTTATTTCATCGATTAACGTACCTTGCCTTCTGAATTTATTGAAGCACTAATTTGATCTGCATTACAACTTATGAGAAAAGACAAAATGAAGGTACGTAATACAACATTATAACTAGAATCTCTATCAATATGAACAAGGAACCTACTCATGTTTTGTTGTTTGTTAGACTAAACAAAGAAGCAGCTTCTTTCAAGTCACGCTCTTGTAATTGAACATTTTCCCTGGAGTTTGCCTCGTCTTCTTCTACCTCTATCTGGCTTTCATCATTTTCAGTAATTCTGTCACTGCAAAAATCATAGGCAAATTTAATAGTCATTCAAAAATGACTTATTCATAATTGTATTTCCCTTCTTTGGTTTTTGTTTATGCATAATATATATATATATATATATATATATATATATATATATATATATATATATATATATATATATATATATGTGTGTGTCTATGTGTTAAGGCTGCGTTTGATTCGTGATCCGAAAATAAGAATACAATTTAAAAAAAAAACTTGAAAAACGACTTTTTATCGTTTTCTGAAAACAACCAGTATTCTTAACAAAAAGTGAAAAACTATTTTTAGAATCTTTTGAACCAAACATGTTTTTGGTATTTTTAAATTTTCGGATATAAAAAATTATATTCGGATCACGAACCAAACGGGGCTAACTTTCTTTTAAGATTCATTAACATGAATAACTGCATTTGGCACTTTAGTTGAAACTACACGATTGCCATGGCCAATGTTAAAAGTAATTAACTTGCAAACTTTAAAGAAACAAAATTAAACATCCCATTTTCTCAACCTCATCAAGACTTAATTAAGCTACAACAGAGAGTTCTGCAAAGTCATATGGCCCATACTTTTTTTTCCCCCTTTTTTGTTTTTCTTTTGGGAAAGGATAATATATATTTACAATTCTTAACTTCATATTTTATGAAAAGATTATAACCAAACAAACTTAAAAGTAAGCTAGCTTGAAATAATATAACAATTTTATCATTTTTTATTTACATTCATAATCATTTAAAATAAAAATAAATCAAAGTATTCAAAATGAAATTCTTAATTATAAGACATGCAATGCAACACCAATAAGTATTATAAATAACATAAATAGCTTATGTAGACAACTTAACTACTTTCCAAATTTATCTTCCCATGCATGAACACGCAGTTAGCTCCATTAATGTTCCTAAACACTAAATTTATACTGAGGAAATGCATGCCCATCAACACAAACACACATATACTATTAATTTCATGACATTAATGCATAAGTTACTAATCCATAAAAACATGCGAAAAAGATGAAAACTTTTTGTTTTTTTGTACTAACAATGAAGAGAAAATTATATATAGTATACTTTTATTTTTCTTTTAAAAAAAGATAATGAAGAGAAAAAAATGAAGACATAACTAGCTAGATAAAGCTAATGGAAATAGAATAATTGAAAAGGTACCGATGTAGATTCGTTGTGGAAGCAAAAAAAAAAAAGAAAATACTTAAAAGATTAATCAAAATAAGTACTATTGAATAGAATATTCAAAAAGAAAAACAATTGATTTTCGTTGATTAAATTTTGTAATTGGAGCTTCTTATATAGATAACTCTCCTAAAACAATTAAGAAACTACCTAAAATACTTAAAAGTAAATTTCGTAAGCTATCTATGACATAATATAGACTTCCTAATTCTACTCAATTCAGACACTTCTAAAACACTTCTAATACACTTTAATAATAAAAATGAATTTTAGAAACTATATCTAGAACTACCACTAAAATATAAATTTACCAAAATAGAGACTTTTCTTAAAAAAGAAACTTAAATAAAAAAAAAAAGACAAAACATGCTAGAATACATTATACATCAGGTCCACAGAGATGTGGGTGGAAACACATTAGAAATGCAACTACCCCCGCATTGTTGGATAAGCATTGACCATGTGTATTGATCTAATGAAGTGGGGATATATGGTTTTGTTTTTAATGCATATCCATCCCAATACTCCTAACAAGACTCTAGAATAAAAGGAAGAAACCTAATAGTTCTTTACAAGAAAAAGAAAAAAATAAATTGAAAATAAACTCTTTTGCTCAATATTTGCATGGTTAAATTATAGAAATTAATACCATCAAAATATGGTACCTCCTAATAAATTAGTCTGAAAACTATGATTAATAATCAATGTACCTGCTCAGAATGAATAACTAACTAAAGGTTCAAAACCAATAAAAAACAAGGGTCAAATTAACAAGGGTTTCCTCATAAAATTAAGTAAATGAATATTAATTGCAGCTAGATTCTACCAAAATTTACTCTAAAGTGGTAGCTCCATGTGTGTTCATCACTTTATTAATATAACCTGGATGAAAAATCCAGATTTGCGTATGAAGTAATGATAAACCTTGCTTGTATTCTAGATTTACATAAAAGCATGTCTTTTGTAGAATTATATCTATAGCATGCCTGACCTTGTAAAAAGTCTAAAATACCCTTGTTTAACAAAAACGGCCTTCGTTTTTACGTGACGTCCCCTTCCACCAACTTGGCTTGAATGTGGAACGTTTTTTTTTTTTCTAACAAAATATCAATCTACAAGGTCATAATCGCACTTCAATCTTTACATTGAAAATGGAAAACAATCTTGCATCCACCATTTTTGGCAAGCATTTTCATGGAATTCAAAGCTAATTCAGATGCACCCACTTCAAAACAAAAACGAGGTATGAATCCCTTAAAATTTCTTTGGTTTTTTCATTTTATTTGATTTTAGTTGAAGTTATATGGCGTTGAAGGCTAAATCCCCTTAAACGCAATACATAATCGGTGGTATTAGAACCGATATATCGAGAGTCATATCTCTGTCTCTGGAAATAATTGATATATCAGTGATCGAGAACCAATATATCGGTCAGGCGTTTGATATCTCTGTCTCTAGAAATAACTGATATATCGGTGGTACCAGAACCGATATATCGGTCAGGCGTTTCCAACTCAAAAAAGGCCATTAGCTTTATTTGAAATTTAGTTTTCGAAGATTATGTGTTGCGTTTAGGGGGATTTAGCCTTGAACACCATATAACTTCGACTAAAAACAAATAAAGTGACAAAACCAAAGGAATTTTAAAGTGGATGCGCCCGAATTAGCTTTGAATTCCATGAAAATACTCAGCAAAAATGGTGGATGAAAGATTGTTTTCCGTTTTCAATGTAGAGAAGTGCGATTATGACTTTCTATAAGGGTACTTAAGATTTTTTACAAGGTCAAACATGCCATAGATATAATTCTACAAAAGACATGCTATTTCTGTAGAGTGGTATTTCTACAATATTATTTTGGTAAATTTTCCTTGAAAAAAAGAAAAGATTATGCTGAAGCCATTTTTGACATGCCTACATGTCGCAAGATATTATTCCTCCTACGGGCCCTCAAGTTGGGCCGACCTCTAAGTTGGGCCATCGGGCCTGTGGGCGCCTACGAAGAACATGCCATAAAGGCAAGTTCCGAGGATTTTATTTTTCTCCTTAGAAAAAAGCTTCTTGCTAATTTGAGGGGGTGAAACTTCTTAATTATGTGTTAAGCTTGGAAGAGTACACATAGTCGATGTGAGACTAAAATTTGAAGTTGAACCAACAAATTATATGTTGGTATTGATAGGGAAAATATTGCTTTTGAGAGAAGGAACAAAATATTACACAGTGAAGATAAAATTCTCAAAAATATGATATTGTTAAGGGTTATGGTAGACTAAATGAAAAAATATCATATTAGTAAATATAAAATGAAATATGCTAGAAGTGTTTTTTTCTCTTTGATAAGAAAAAAAGAAGTAATATTAAGCAAAAGAAATCGTATAAGAACCCCAAAAAAGCCCCAAAATCAATGTTCAAAATAAATTGTTCCACTCTTGTCATTGCCACTAGAGCAATAAGGAATATTAGGATTTCTGATGCCATGACTTTATCTATGTATAAACGAAACTATAATTGCTAACCAATTATAGCCACTAGGGTGATGAAAGTTGAATTCACTAATAAGACAAAACAATATAATAATTGATGTACAACGTATTTTAGAATATTTTTTATTATTTTTATTTTAGTTTCTTTTTTAGAGAAGTTTTTATTTTGGTATATTTAGTTTTTTAGTGATATTTTTTAAAATTTATTTTTATTATTTAAGTGTATTAAAAAGTATTTAGAAGTGTCCAAATAGAGTTCTAATATGATTAATAAGTTGGCTTTTATGTTATAGATAGTTTAGGAAACTTATTTTTAAGTGTTTTAGGCAGTTTAGAAGTTGTTTTAGGAGAGTTATTTATATAAGGAGCTCTAATTATGAAATTTTAAAAAAAAATTCAATAGCAATTATTTTCTTTTTGAGAATTCCATTCCATAAAAATTATTTTGATGTATATTCGTCAAAAGATAAACTAAAATAAATTCTATCGAAAAGAATTCTCAAAAAGAAAATAATTGCTATTGATTTTTTTGAATTTTGTAGTTGGAGATTCTTATATAAATAACTCCCCTATAACAATTTCTAAACTACCTAAAACACCTAAAAATAAGTTTCCTAAGCTATCTATAACATAAAAGCAACTTCCTAATTCTATTAAAACTCTATTTAGACATTTCTAAACACTTTTTAATACACTTAATTAATAAAAACAAATTTTAAAAAACACAACTAAATAATTAAATATACTAAAATAAAAACTTCTTTAAAAAAGAAACTAAAATAAAAAGCAATAAAAACATTTTAAAATACGTTATACATCTACAATATTTTATTTATTCATTTCTTATGAGCAAAGAAAAAAAATAAAAAATAAAAATACTTTAATAAATGAGAAAGAGAAAGCCACACTAATCAACATCTAATATATTTACAATTAAAACTATTCATATTGAACCCTGGCCTAATCATTCCCTTCGTTTATTTTTTGAATAACTATTTATGTGAAATGAAACAATACAAGAAAGTAACTTCTAATTCATTTCTTCTCTATTGATTAAACCTTGTTCTTACCAACATTAAATTTTAAGCTCTTGATTGTCATTCCTAAAAATATGCTAGTGAAACTATTACAAAAAACACTAACAAAAAGATAATAGTAACCAAAAAAAAAAAGAAAAAGAAAAAAATCAAATTTAGCAACTTTTGTTATATATTCCTTCTTTCAACAATATAAGTAATAAAAAACATTTATTATGGTAATAATGATATTACATGATTCTAAAATAGCATCATATTTATAACAAGTAGTAGCTATGTGTGTTTTAGGGAAAAAAAAAATGCTTGGATTTAGTAATGGGGTTGGAAATGTGTGTGTGTGTGTGTTACACTTCATGCAATAGGTGCTTAATTTGAATTTGCAAAAAGCATTAAAAAATTTCTCTTACTAATGATCTTTCAAATATCCCAAATTAAGCTTATTATCAACAATTGATCAAATCACATTTTTAGTCAAATAGATAATAAAACGCTTCTCTTATTATAGTAATCATTGAATGCCATCACATATATAATTACATATATAGGCTTAATTAGAAGATGTAAAATCCCATTTCAAAAACATAAAAACATATGTGACTTAAAAATCAAAAGTGGTGAAACTACCATAGAATTAAAGATGTTTTTCTATAAAAGAAAATTGAAACAAAGACTTTGTACATTATGGTAGTGCCTATCAATAACACTCATTTAATTGATTATAAAATTATAAGTCAATATCATTATGATAAAGTCTATATCATTCAAGCTTTTTTGGTTTCACCGCTGAGCGGCACTCAGGTGGTGTCCTCCTCCGCTTTGCGGCGAGACTAATCTACTTGAATTTGACATAAGTTGGACCACAAAGGTGCAAAGATCTCCCAACAAATGATAGCTTCATATACGAGGGGGTTTGAACTCGCGACTTCTCTTAAGGGGAACGAATGTCAAGCCATCCGAACCAACCAAATGTTGGTCTATATCCTTCAAGCTTTTATAGTTTAAATTATTATTTTTTCTTTGTTGTACTTGAACTTGATTAAATATTACTGTGGATAATACTTTTATTATTTATGTTGATTGTAAAGATTAATATCCCAATTTCTTTATATATATATATATATATATACACTTTCATTATTATGATGAAAAAGTTAGTTGTTTCCATATTTCAATAACAATAATGCTGATAATGTTCATAAAGATTATTGTTTGATGTCATGACTAGGTGTTGGAAAACAAGAATTTGACCTTTCTAAACCCTATTTATATTTGTCGCTAAGAAAAATTCAACACTAACATTGCCCAATCAAGGTATACACATGTTGAAAACAATAACAAGACGAATAAACAATAATAATGAAGTAAAACTATTACTAAAATATTATATATTTTAATATTCAAGTATACTTTCAATTATACATATTAAGAGGTTCCTTATGATTGAGGCATTTCCATATTAATGAAATAGTTTAAATTTCAAGAAATCCGCCTGGAGGCTAAAGAGATTTAGGCCTTGTTTGATAGTTGAGAACAATTTTCTCAAGAAAATTTTTCTAATAAATTTCCTCATTGTTGTTTGATTCTACATGAGAAGATATTTTTTATACTCTTATGATGTAAAAAAAAATTGAATAATAAGAAGTTTCATAAAATATAAATATGAACATAATCAATAGTACTAAAAATTTTCACACGAGGAAATTAAATTCTCTCACCTCTACTGATGAGAAAATTTTGGTGAGAAAATATAAGGAGATTGAGAAAATTTTTCTCGAAAAAATATTGACAATCAAACACAACTTTTCTATTTTCTTGAATTTTTTTTTTTATTTTCTTGAGAAAATAATAATTTTCTCACCAATCAAAGAGGGCCTTAATGTAAAACATATATAAATCAAGAGTTTGCTCTATGATATTTTCTAATGATTTCTTCGCACTACATATCTACCTCTCATAATATTTAGCTAGATGTATAATTTTTTTTTTAAAAAAAAAACTATTCTGGATACAAAGACAAAAATATTTCACAGGCAATATATGAGGTGCTTATTCATACACATTTTTAGAACTGATTTTCAGTACACCACCCATTAAGGACATTAGATACAGCTTTAGTCATGCTTCAGCACATGATGATTTGAGGGCATATATAATCAAAATACACTATAAAGCTCTATGTGTTAAAATTGGGTGTTAGAATCATGTACACTAAGCATTTCCCAATATATATATCTCAGTTATCTAAGTGATTGGATCTAAATGCTTTTGTAAAAGAAATGATCTCACTGTTTGAGAATGATTAATTAATGAAGTAATTAAATATTAAGAATAGTAATATCATGGTAAGGAATGAACTAACTCATCCAACTAGTGATTCTAGAAGTTATATGCAATTATAATGCACCAAATTAAATATGCAATTATCCAAGCATATTAACTCTACATGAAATTACACACATACCTGAATTGGGTCATGGTGTTTTCTTTGGCATCAAAAGCTAGGGCTTGTGGCACTTCATTAATGACCCCAACAAATGCTTGATTCTTGAATGGCTTTTCATCAATCATAATCGATTGTAATTGATGATCTTGTTGATGATGATCAACATGATTCAAGGACGAAGACGATGAAGCTCCTCCGTCTAAGCTTATTCTACTAGGCCCCTCACCAGCATTATTAACAGATAATTGATGATCATGCATGAGCCATTGATCATCAAAACTCAAATTAGGGTTACCACTTTCAATCAATCCCTGTGTTTCTTGATCTTCATTGAGCGTAAGGTTATGAAAAAGCAGCTGTTGTTGCTGTTGTTGTTGCTGATCTTGATTTTGATAATACTGATTGTAATTAGGAAGAACAAGATCTTGCATGTTACCATAAGAAAACAAAGAAGATGACGAAGAAGAAGAATTAGGATCTGATGAAGAAGCTGTAATGTTATTTGTCGTTGTTGCTCGCGGAGGTAACTGATTCAAAAACCCTAGTTCTTGTTGCTGTGATTCTTCTTGCAATATCTGCATCTGTTGCTGTTGTTGCGCTTGGGCACGATAAAACGCCAATTGCCGCATAACGAGCTTGAGCTCGGCGACATGAAGATCGATCTGGCGCCTGAGATTCTCGATAATTCGGCAACAACCAGCGACTGGGTCGGCGGCACGAGCGTTAGATTGGTAGATAATGGTACGCATTGCTTCGTCCTTTAATGCGGGGTCGAGATCCTTGATGATCTTGTTGATGTTGCTTACGCCGAAGAGGCGGTGGGCGTTGAGGAAGTCAGATTGGTTCTCCGGGGGGAAGAAGCGGGCGAGGGCGCAATCGGGTTGGCATTTCCGGCGTTGGTAGCGGCATGAAGCACATGCAGGGTGGGAGTTACGTGGGGCTTGTTGGTGGTGGTGATTGTTGTTGTTGTTGTTCATGTTAAAAAGGGGAGGGTGGTGATGAATGTGAGGGAATTGGGAATTATCGGCAAGGTTTCCGGCGGAAGCGAAGAACACGATGGGAAGAGATAGAGAGGCAATAGGAAACGGAGGAGAGAATGGTAGAGAGAGAGAGAGGGTTGGGAGGTACATTTGGAAAGTTAGAGAGAGAAAGTGAGAAGGAGAGGCTATATTTGTTAATTAGTTTTCGGAATATCTTGGGTGGATTTAGTTGTATCGGATCTTGATGGATACTTTGGGATCTTGTTTCTTAATCTTTGGTTTTTAAATTTTCACAACTTTAATTCCTTTCCTTTATTTATTTTTTTCAAAAAAATCTTGGGTTATTATTTTTTTTTTTTTGGGATTTTTTATATATTATAAGAAATTTTTTTGGGATACATATTAATGTGGGTCTCATTATAATTGCTCTTTTTGTTAACGGCCGGTGTTATTAATTAGCCAAGGAGATTTGTTATTAAGATAAAAAATTTCTAAAAAATATACTCTTGAAAAAACTATGTATGCAGAAATTAAAGTCTATTTTTTGTGTTTAGTAAGGGGATAGGATGGGATAAGATTAAATCACTTGGAGGCGGGCAACATACGATTACAAATAATCCCACCCACCATTTTATCTCCTACGGGATAAAATGTCGGGATTATTTTATTCTTCTTTCTTTGTACAAAAAAGAAAAAAAAAAGAAAAAAATTGGCTTTGCGATTTGCAAAATCAGTTCCAAATGGCGATTTGCAAAACCGACAACCTTACAGAATTTATTTAATTAATTTTCATTTTAACCTTATATGTTGCACCAAACACAGGATACACTATTTTTAGTCAAGTCTAATCCAATCTAATCCAATCCGATCCAATCCAATCCTATAAAATTAATCTTATCCTATCTTGCGCACCAAACCTACCTAATATTATTAATAAGTTTTTTTTTTAAAACCTTTCATTTGTTTTTTTTTTCTTAGAAAAAATATGTATTTTTTTCTTTTCAACGATTGAACTGTCCAAGTCAGTTTACCTACACCGTGACTGGATCCTACGAAAAAACGCATGCAACCCATTCCATTCCTCTATTATTTATTTATTTATTTATTATTATTATTATTTTTAGGAATGAAGTGTCCAAGTTAACTTTTTTTTTTTTTTTTCTCTTATGATTGAGTTGTCTAAGTTAGTTTATATACCTTGACTAATTCCTACAAAAAATACAACCCATTCCACAAGAACCGCACCCTAGAAAAATAATAGGACTTGAACTAAGATCGATTTTTGAGCCAACTGCTACCAACTAAGCTTCCTTATGGATATATAGTGGGTATTTTACAATATTTCATTTTTTAAAAGAAAGTGTTAAAGTGACATTTAAAGTGTATATGATTTTTGTATATTATTGAATTAAATGCCTCAAATCATGTTTACATGAATCGAGACAATATAATAGTGTACAAAATTGATGTAAACTTTAAATGTGTACATATTAGATGTTAACATAACTTTACTCATTTTCAAATATTACTTTCTTGATAAATTAATGTCTAATTTATCTCACACATCAATTTATTGACATAAAATTAATTAGAATTGCAATAAACCTGCTTATTTTAATTATGCACGCTCGAAATTTCAATCTTGTTTAAAATATTATTATAATATCTAGTTAACGTGCACGTGCATTGCACGTGACTCCTAATTAATTTATAATTTATGTTGGATCATATACCGAGCATAAGACACGTCAGCCATGTTTGTTTTACCAAGTAGGATGTAATACATACCAAGTAGATATACCGACCTTTCTGAACAAAGAATACAGATCTACTCAGCCATGCACACTGCTCGAGACATGGTCGGTCCTACCGACCTGTACAACATATTATTCGCCATAATGACTAGATCAATATGAAAGAGCTCCAGGTTGACGGGTTGGGATACTGACCTGGATGTCAGGTCAGATACTATAAAATGACAATATCAGCCTGGTAGGAGATGATATGTCCTGCCGACCTAAAGCTACTGACCTCTTTTCCGACTATATATTTGCTTGCAAGCAGACAAGATGAAAATCTCCAGATCGACATACCGATTTGATAATATCTACAACTCTGAAATAGATGATGACTGGACGCAGGTTCAGACAGGGATAAGGCGTGATTCACTGCGATAAGTTCAGGATTTATTCTTTATTCGACTATGATAAGGCCTGAAGCTCTACTAGTTCGACTAAGAGGCTATTAAGTTATCCTAATCCCATAAGGATCGCACCAGATCTTCCTAAATCTGTTAGGAATTAAATGTGCTTTTCCAACACAAGAGTAATTCCTGATTTTACAACAACTCTACTACAAGGCCAAAGACCTCCAACCCTCTCTATAAAAAGACCATAATCCCTAAAAGTGAGGTAAGCAATTCGCGACCCAGTTCAATACTATTACCTCTACAGAGCTCTGAACTAACTTAGGCATTGGAGGGTCTTTGGCCAACACCACACCAGTGTTCCTCATAGTAGCCTATTTTCTCTTGTTTTCCCTCTCTCAAATATTCAACCTCTAACGATCTTCCCTCTACCTCATCATCTACTGGTGTTGGTGAAATCTTGCACCAACATTTGGTGCCGTCTTTGGGGATTGACATTACAAGTCAGAAACAACTCTGCCGTCATGAGTCAGTAGGCAGAAATACCAGTTAAGGTGGAGCCCGTCACCACACCGGTGGCACCCCAAAACAAAGGGGAAGACCACCAAAAAAGCAGTCAAAGAATTCTGCTCAGAAATCAAGGTTGACTGCCATAGAGAGGGACTGGGAGAAAATTTCTCAAAACGTCTTAGAGTAGAAACTGGTGTTAAGGGATGTACTCCCCCTACGACCACTTCATAGCCACCTACCACATCCTAGCTTTCAACCTCAGAAGGGGGAAGAGAGTAAGTGTCAAAGTGTAACCTCAAAGAAAAGGTCGGTATCGAGGAAACCACTTCCGAACTCAAATCATAAGTCTTTATCTGCTAAAGACTTGTGTCACTAGTTAGACACCAAGAATAGTCACAGCTCGGTGTTCTCCCGGATCAGGTCAGCTCTTCCGGAAAGGCCGAGATCTACGAAACCTACCTCAGACAGGTCGGTATCGACAAAAATAGCCGCGACAGGAAAACCTGACTCTATTAGGTCGGTGTCACGAAAGCTGTACGGATTTGAGCGTTCTGAGACTACTAGATACACACCTTGGCACTACCACGAGTATAAGGAACTTTTTCTCCCTTTATCAAAGATATACTCTAGACACTACTACCAAAGAACGTCAAGGCCGCAGAAGTCAGGACGTACAAAGGGAAGGTGGACCCGAGAGAGCACATCGAGAACTACAAGTCCTGAATGGAATTCAAGGACTATGACGACCCCACTATGTGCAAGGGTTTCCAGATCACCCTTGGTGGACCAGCTTGGAAGTGGTACTGGATGCTCAGAATGAGTTCTATATGTTCTTTTGGGCACTTAGCTCACAAGTTCATGAATCACTTTGCTGGAAAAAAAGAGAGAGAAAAATCTGTGAATAGCTTGCTTCCTATCGGGCAAAAGAAAGGTGAAACTCTAAAGGAATACCTAGGTCGTTTTGATGATGCACGAGTTTGAGGTAGACGACTGTGACGACAAGACGACGATAACTGCTTTTCTCACAGGATTAAGGTCTGGGAAGTTCCATTATTCCCTCGGAAAAAAGAAAGCTCAGAGTTACGAAGAAATCTTGGACCGAGCAGAGAAGTACATCAATGTCGATGAGCATAATGATGCAAAATAAGGGGAAGATGGGTCCCCAAGGGGCTTGAAGAAAGATAAGAAGCGAAAAAGGGAGTTGCTGGCTGAGAGCAAAGGAGTAACAAAGTACCCCAGAATGTTTACTCCAACTACACGCCTCTTACTGCCTCACGAGAGTAGGTTCTTCTTTAAATTCAAAACATAGATTATATTCGATGGCCTAGAAAGCTGAAAACACCTGCAGAGCAGAGGGATAAGAAAAAGTACTGCCGATATCATCAAGACCACGGTCACCATACCGACCAGTGATACGATCTCAAGCAGGAGATTGAGACTTTAATTCATAAAGGTCATCTGAAGGAGTTCGTGAAGGACTCCAACCTCCAGAGGACTCCAGAAAATAACCAAGCTGGGCCAATGGGCGAAATCAAAATGATCTTTGGTGGAGACTAGATCGGTAGTTCTAATCGGGTAGTGAAGGCTTATGTCCTGGAACTCGGGTCGGAAGTCATGAACCTAAGGTACTGACCTAAGAAGCAAAAGCGATAAGATTTCGCGATTACCTTCACTGAAGAGGAGGCGTAAGACATACTTCGTCCACATGCCGATGCCTTAGTGGTTACAATGACCGTGACTAATTACAAAATCCGTTGAATGTTGGTCGACAACAAAAACTCGACAAATATCCTTTACTGGTCAACATTTAAGAAATTGGGATTGACCAAAGATCAGCTTAGCCCGGAAGCAAAGATCAGCTTAGCCCGGTAGATGTCCCTCTGATCGACTTCACAAGAAATAACATCATGCCGGAAGAAAGAATAACCTTACCTATGACAGCATGGGACTTAGAGCACAAGGTCACGGTCATAACCAACTTTTTGGTGGTAAGGTGCCCTACTCTCTATAACGCCATTATAGGGAGACCATTTTTCAATAGTCTGAGGGTTGTGGTATCAACCTATCACTTAGCTCTAAAGTTCCCAGCAGAGCAAGGTGTCAGAGTGGTACGAGGCAGCCAAAAATAATTTAGGAACTGTTATGTCACGGTCGTGAAGAAAAAGACGGGGCATGAGGAAAGCCTTAAAACTACAGAGGAGCAATTAATGCTGCTAGAACACCCAGCCAACCCTGGTCTCGAGCCCAGAGAAGAGGTGTCGGGGGTTGAACCCCAAAATGAATGGGCTGAGGTGCAGATCCGCAAAGATCCAGCGAGGACTGTTAAGGTCGATACAGGATTGAGCCTCTCCCTCACCAACCAGCTGGTCGGCCTCCTACGGGAGCATAAGGATATTTGTGCCTAGTCCCATGAAGACATGCCTGACATACCGACCAACATCATGGTACATCGTCTCAATGTCAACCCAGAGGCCAGACCAGCTCGACAGAAAACAAGAGCTCTCAGTTCCAACAGAGCTCAAAGTCTACGAGAAGAGGCAGACAAACTACTGAGGACAGGCTTCATCAGAGAAATGCTCTATCTAGATTGGTTGGCCAATATAGTGAGGGTAAAAAAACCCAATAAAAAATGGAGAACATGCGTTGACTTCACCGATCTAAACAAAGCCTGCCTAAAAGACAGTTTCTCATTGCCCCACATTGATCAACTAGTGGACGCAACAACAGGTCATGAGCTACTGAGCTTCATGGGCGCATATTTAGGGTACAACCTGATTGTGCTAAGTTGTAGAGATGAAGAAAATACAACTTTTATTACAGACTGAAGTCTGTATTATTACAAGGTGATGCCCTTTGGCCTGAAAAATGTCGGGGCTACTTACCAGAGGCTGGTCAATAGCATGTTCGCAGAGGAAATTGGGATCAACATGGAAGTCTACGTCAACGACATGTTAGTCAAAAGCGTGGAGGCGGCAACACATCCTACTGAACTGGTAGATGTGTTTACTATACTAAGAAAATATCACATGAAGCTCAACCTGACGAAATGCACTTTGGGGTGAGTTTTGGTAATTTTTTGGGATTCTTTATTAATCAAAGAGGAATCGAGGCTAACCCCGACAAGATTCAAGCTCTGGCTGCCATGAGGTCACCCTGGACCGTGAAAGAAGTCCAGAGGCTCATTGGGTGCGTAGCCGCACTGAGCAGGTTCATCTCTAAGTCCACAGATAGATGTTTTTCGTTCTTCAAGCTGATCAAGAAAAAGGCAGTGGAATAGACCCCCAGAGAGTGAGAAGGTATTTCAGGAGCTAAAAGCTTACCTAGGCTAGGCTCTTTTGATCTTAAAACCCCTCATGGAGAACAACTCCTCTTGTACCTAGCAGTTTCAAAAGCAACAGTTAGTTATGCCTTGGTCAGAGAAGAGCTAGGAAACCAGAAAACGATATACTACATCAACAAGTCTCTACTAGATGTTGAGATGAGATATCCGGAGATTGAAAACCTTGCCCTCGCACTAGTCACTTTAGCTAAAAAATTGAGACCCTATTTCCAGGCTCACACCATAGTCGTCTTTATCAAGCACCCTTTAAGACAGGTGCTCCTGAGGCTAGAAACATCTGGACGATTAACTAAGTGGGCCATTGAATTGAGTGAATTCGACATTGAGTATCAACCTCGTACAACTATGAAAGGTTAGGTGTTGGCAGATTTTTCGTCCGAGTTGCCTCAGCTAGATCGACCTACCTACTTTGGCCCTCAGGAAGCCTGAAAGTTGTTCGTCGATGGCTCTTCCTGCAAACAAGGATGTACAGCGAGAATAGTACTCATCTCCCCCAGAGATGAGAAACATTTGTGTGCCCTTCGCTTTGGTTTCCTAACATCCAAAGTGGTTGGCTTACGACTCGCTCTCAGTTGGGGGGTGTGTAAATTGGTCATCTACTGCGATTCTCAGCTCGTCGTGGGGTAAGTAACATCAGAATATCAGGCCAAGGATGGTAGAATGTAAGCATATCTAAAAGAAGCCCTGGCCTTGCTAGGAAGGTTCAAGGAGTATGAACTGACGCAGGCTCCAAAAATAGAAGATACCTTGGCCGATGCTTTATCTAAGCTGGCCTCCTAGTCCGAGGCTTAGCTCATGATTCAGGTCCCGATGAAGTTTTTATCAGAAAAGAGTATTGGTAAAACTGGTACTGACCAACAGGTCGGCAGCCTCAACCAAAATCAATCGTTCATGGACCCGATTGAAAATTTCGTACGAAGTGGCAACCTCCCAGTGGACAAGGTCAAAACAAGAAAGGTACGAAGACAAGCTGCTAGGTACTCTATAATAAATGATCAGCTCTATAGGCGCAGCTTCAAGATGCCCTAATTATGATGCCTACGGGAAGAGCAGACACGACTAGTCCTGGACGAAATTCACGCAGGCATATGTGGCAACCATTATGGGGGAAATACTCTCGTGTACAAGGTTCTAGGTCAGGGTTATTATTGGTCAACGATCCACAAAGACGCTGTAAGGATAGCTCGGAAGTGCAACAATTGTCAGAAACATGGAACAAACATCCGAGCTCCAAAAGAGAATATCTCGCCAATCCAGAGCCCATGATCTTTTGCTCAATGGGGGGTGGATCTGATAAGATCCCTATTGACCTGTAAGGGGCAGGTAAAGTTTGCAATTGTCGCTGCTGACTACTTTACCAAGTGGGCAAAGGTTGAACCTTTAGCAGAGATTACTGAGCAGAAGACCACGCGCTTCATCTGGCAGTTAAATGTGTGTCGTTTTGGTGTCCCGTACGCCATTATCTATGATAACGACAAACAATTCGACAACGTTAGGTTTCAATCATTTTGTAAAGATCTCGATACTCAACACTTCTTTTCTACTCTAGCCCATCCTCAAGCCAATGGTCAGGTAGAAGCTGTGAATAAGATTATCAAACATACACTGAAGGACAGGTTCGAAGAAAAGAAAGGAATGTGGGCTGAAGATATGCCGCAAGTCCTCTGGTCATACCGTACCACCTCCCGAACAACGACAGGAGAAACATCATTTTCCTTAGCTTTCAAGATGAAGGTCGTCATACCAATGAAGCTCGGGATACTGACCTTAAAGACCTCTTAGATTGACAAATCTAGTAATATGAAGGTTCAACGTACCGACCTAGATTACTCGAAGAAAAAAGAGAACAACCAAAACTCAAAGTAGCAGCATACTAGCAGAGAGTCTCTAAATACTATAACGCCAAAGTGGAGCAAAAAAGCTTCAAAGTTGGTGACTTAGTACTAAGAAATGTCATGCTGAACACACGACAACCTGGAGCAGGTGCCCTCGATCCCAACTGGGAAGGACATTACAAGATCACTGCAGTACTTCACACGGGCGTGTATGAGCTTGAAGATTTATCAGGAAGAAGAATACCCAAGCCCTAAAATGTAGAGCACCTCAAAAAGTACTACCAGTAAGCAGGAGCAGTAGTAGCTTATTAATTAGTTTCTAGTATCTACAGAAGTGTTGATCGCCTCTAGTGTTAATGTCTAGTTTTTTACGACAAGTGTTTTCTCATGATTTTTCTACAATCAACATGAAGTTTAGTTCTACAAATCTACGTCTATGATCTACAGTTAAAGTTTCTTGGGACTACTGACCAGATCGGAAGCCACTAAAAAAAGGGCCCCTATTCCTAGAATGCCTTTGAGATACTGAGCTTTAACTATGTACCAACCGAGAAAATGATTACGGTCAAAAGTGCTTTGAGACACTGACCCAGAGGGGCAGATACCACCGAGAAGGAGGGGTGATCTACCCTTGAAATGCCTTGGAGCGGCAAATAAACCTCTACTGAGAAGAGAACCTCCGGGTTCAAAACGCCTTGGGGGGTCAAAAATCATGTACAGAGCTCAGCAGGTATCTACTACCCACTGACTTCATCATTAGACAAGTTGTAATACCCTAGGATTGCACACACACAAAAAAAAAAAAATTGAACTTCGGGCAGCCCGCCTGAAGGTTCTGTCATCCTTTTTTTTTATAAAAGGATGGCTTTCCCCCTCTCATTTTCACACCAATCCAACTCTCTCCTCTTGTTGGAATTTTTTTTTTCTCTCTCTCTTTTGAGACTCTCTTTGCGGTGCAACAAGGTTCTGCTCAGGGGAAGGCACCAGTTCTCGAAGGAGTTATTATCAGAAGGTGGTAAACAAAACATAGGTTTGCACGTCTTATGACTTTTATTAAGGTTTACATTCATTTATCATTATGTCTCCTATTCATTTACACTGCATTATTGCATATAATGTTCATATCTATCGTACTTATGCCTGTATATTTGAGTTTATGTATTGCACTGTTGCGATGCCTGATTAGTGGTCAATTTGGCTCAACCAGACTTAGTTTTGTCCTCAGTAACTTTAAATAGTGAACGGGAGGCAACGTGTTGCTCTAAAAGATTGGTATTTAAGTAGACCTCGTGTCTCACCTCTCAAGCTGGAGACTGATCTGGTTGGTCTTATTTGAAAGCTATCAACTTGTACAAGTAATACTGAATGTCTTAATTGTGCACGTAGTGATACAGACCCTGATAAGGATCACCAGATGTTGCCAAATCCTATCTAATGTTAGTAAAGACCAAACCTGTTCATGCATTGACATCATATATAAGCACCACCTAGGGACGTATGTGGTTTGTGATCCACAGAATAGTTAGAAGCAATGCTCACTATTATTGATATTTCTCTAGAGAGGGACGTACAATGATAACCCGGGTTTACCTAGGGAGGGACATCCGTACGTGAATCCAAGGCGTTCCTGAGGAGGGACATACAGTGAGAGCCCGACTACTCCTGAGGAGGGACATTTGTATGTGAACTCAGGCGACGTACAATCATGGAACCAATACGAGACAGTTTCATGCATATATACATGTTGTATTGATTATGATGCTCATATGTGTATTTATGATATTTGATTATGAAGTTTGCTTTATTAATTGTCATATTCACAAACTATTTTACCCATTGGGCGAGTAGCTCACTCCGTTGTTATCCAATTTTTCTCAGGAGATTAGGGTGGACTGGGTGGAGGTTTTTGGGCCCACATTTTGTAACCCTTTGTTTATTCATTGGGAATTTTGGGAGGATGTTCCCTTTTCTATTTCATGTACAATAATATATTCTGAAATTAATAAAATCAGACTTGTACATTATTATTTTCCTGCGCACTCGGTTATTGTTATAATGCATCCGCGCCCCGTCCGTGAGTGTTCCGTCGATTTAGGCGCGTTCGGGCGGGGTGTGATATTTAATGGTATCAGAGAAAAAGGTCCATGGCCTGCCCATGTCCACAATATTAGGAGAAGAAAATTTTATTAGGTATATATATCTTTAGAACTATATATATATGAATTATATATATAGTTAAGATTTATATTATATATATCTA
Organism: Paratinospora sagittata; assembly: GCA_035771175.1. Lineage (NCBI taxonomy): Eukaryota > Viridiplantae > Streptophyta > Magnoliopsida > Ranunculales > Menispermaceae > Paratinospora > Paratinospora sagittata. The sequence goes on along the minus strand of CM069611.1, from coordinate 5,354,361 downwards.
GATAACTATATAGATTTTATATAGTTTAGATTTAAATATTTTCAATAGAGATCTCCGCATCTCTCCTATCCTTCACGAAAAACTCGCAACGCTGGGATAATTGAATATAACAAAAGTTAAGGGTTATGTCTCCTTCAACTTGGTGAAGTCTTTCTACGAAGCCATGAATTGCATGAGACTTCAATAAGATGAGATCAGCCCTGTCTTAGAGATAACGGTCAGGGGAGCAAAGATTTCCATCAACGTCAAAATTATTTCTCGAATCTTGAAGATCCCGATTGTAGATAAAAGCATTGACCCACACGAACTCCAGACAGTTGCAGAGATCGTAGAATCCAATAAACAATTGTTCAATTCCCTCGCTAACAAGTCGTACACCCAAATGACGTATGCCCACCTCCCAAACAATCTCCTTAAACCACCTCTTGCCGGCCTTGGGAAGATCGTATTCGGCAACATCTTGCCGGAAATGGTGACTAGAGGATCTACGACAAGAGCTCAACTTCTTGTGCTATACTGCATAGATAAAGGAATTAAAGTCTCCCGACCTCACATCATCATTCAGCAAATGTTGCGGGTGATTCAAAATCCTACAAAAAAGGAGTTCCTTGGCTACGGAGTCTTGATCATGAGGATGTTATACGAGGCAAACGTCAACACTTTTGATGAGTCTTCGAAACAGATCACTAATGCAGTTACAACATCCTCTATCTTCAAAACGTTCGTCTTAAGGGGAGGGGTGACTGACGAGAAGATATTTGGCGTGACTTCCGGGAAAAATAACGAAAGAATTAGAGACAATAATGAATGTTGTTAACGAAAAAATCGGCGTAAGATTCCTGTTAGGGAGACACCAAATAATGAGCCAAACTAGAACCCAACAACAGACCTAGCCCCGAATAATGGTCAACCCGATAATTTATTCTCTGAGGATGATTTCTTTGCCAACCTGGGTCAACATCAAACAAGTCAGGATGGATAGGGACTTCCGAGGAATCCACCTTCTTGGAATCTCCCAAGCCAAGGTAATACGACGTACTAAAGGTTTCCAACTCCTGAGGTACTATATCAGCCAGCTCCTCAAGTTCCTGTGAACCAACAACAACCAAATTGTGCGGCACCAAACTTTGGAAGACAGGATATCTCAATGAGTCCTTTGTTTCAAAACTTTTATACTCATGCATATCTAAACATCCAAGGGGTTCCAGTTAGGAAATTTTCGTACAAACAAACTAACTACCCTCCACCTATGAGTCAATCACACAGCCAATACTTTCCACCAATGCCTACAGCCTACCCTCAACCTATGGGACAAAATTAAGAAGTAAAATTAAATTAACTTAAATCTATATTATATATAATGTCAAACACATGTTAGTAAATATAAGACAAACCTCCTTTTATTTTATTTTTTTAGTAATTTTTATTTAACTTTTTTTTTCATAACTATCAATCCCTTTTATTCACGTGCAACAGATGTGTCTGCAGACTAGTTAAAGAATAAAATTAAATTAATTTTTTAATTAATTTAAAAAATTTTATTAGTAACAAAACAACAATATTTAATATTTAAAAACAGTTTTCACAAATACGGTGTGCCTATATTATATATAAAAAAATTTAAATTATATTTTCTTATGTGCATCATACCATCTTTAATACATTATTAATTAAAGACTATAATATTATGTAAAATTGTAATCTTGCGTTAACTATACATATTAATTTTTCAAAAATTGATGCATAGTACCAACAAAAAACATCAATCACATGGTTACCAAAATATTAACCCACAACCAAAACCTATATATATTCTAGTATATTTAAAAGTTTTTCACCATCATGTATCATAATAAAATAATGCAATACTCCATAATTATTAAGTCTAGCAGTCATCAAATGCATCACTAAGAATTGCTGCAACAAATTGTATCTTCTCCTCCTCATTTTGTTCTGCCTTAAATGTCTTTGCAACTTCTGGTTTCTGCATGAACTTCTGCATAACACGTACTCGATCTGAGGTAGAAAGTTGCATCTTCTTTAAATCATTTGCTTGAATTTGATTATCATTCATCTTCTTTTCTGCAAATACCTGACAATACTTGTCCAACACTTCATTCGACTTCTTAATACCATCCTTCATCACACTTGTAAAATTATTCATGCTACGAACTATTGGATTTCCGAATCTGGACCTTTTTCGGCTCAAGGGTTGAGATGAAGCGGGATGCATTGGTTGGTTAGAATTAGTTTGGTTAACCGACATTGGAGAAGAGCTTCCAAACATCTCAAATTCATTATCATAGTTATCATCCACCCCCACATCTGTTGCTAGGTTCTCAGGAGTATATGTTGATTTTTCTGTAACACGATCCTTTCCAAAGATGTAAGTCAACCTTTCATAAATAAGAAAAAAATTTATTTCTCCACCCTTTTGCCAATTTATGATGCTGCAGTAAAAATGAACATGTAACAAGAAATAAGTAACACATCATTAACATATATTCCAATAAAAATATGTAAATCAATATTACTTCTATATATGAATACCATGCTTCATTGTTGTCAACTTCAACACACTTCTCTTACTGTTCCAGCCAAACCCACTAGTATTTAACATGTCATATACCACTTCATAATCTTTTTTCAAAGTCTTCACTTTTGATTCAATATGTGGGTTAGCTCTCAAACCACAATTTGGTAGAACATTTGCCAGACGTGATTCCATAACCTTAAATAGTCCAACTTTGAATGAACCACAATCAGCACGGCCACCAGCTGTAACAATTTCTTCCATAACACTTAGTAGAGCCTTTTCTTCTTTTTTTGTCCATATACGCCTATTTGCACGCTCATTTGTCTGGTTTCGACCTCCAACATCCATTCTACAAATGCAAAACAACTTTAATAGATACAAGTATTTCAACCATCATGTAATCTCATAAAAATTAACTTATGTAGAAAAAAAAATTAAAAATGAACAATAGATAAATAATTATTTGAATTAAAGATAATATATTAGAAATTAAAATGCAAGTATATATAGTCCATATTGTCACACCCTACCCGGACGATCCTAAACCGGCGAAACACTCACAGGCGGGGCGCGAATGCATTATAACAATAATCGAATGCGCGGGAACACAACTGAGTACAAATCTGATTTCATTAATTTTAGATTGTATTTTTGTACATAATAGGATTAAGGAAACAACCTCCCAAAATCTCTTTTTAATTAACAAGGGTTACAAAATGTGGGCCCAAAAACCTCCACCTAGTCCACCCTAATCTCCTGAGAAAAATTGGATAACAACGGGGTGAGCTATTGCCCAGAAGGTAAAATAGTTCGTGAATATAAAAAGTAGTAAAGGAAACTTCATATTCAAATATCACATAAACACAGTAAGCATCATAAACAATACAACATGTATGTATGCATAACACTGTCTCGTAATGGTTCCATGATTGTACGGCGCCCTGAGTTCACATACAAATGTCCATCCCCAGGTAAACTCGGGTTCTTATTGTACGTCCCTCCCCAAGGTCGTCACCTGGATTCACGTACAGATAGCCATCCCCAGGTAAACCTGGGTTCTCATTGTACGTCATTGTCCAGGGAAATATCAAGAATAGTGAGCATTGCTTCTAACTATTTTGTGGATCATAAACCACTTACGTCCCTAGGTGGTGCTTATGTATGATGCCAATGCATGAGCAGGTCCGGTCTTTACTAACATTAGACAGGATTTGGCAGCGTCTGGTGATTCTTATCAAGTCAGTATCACCACGTGTAAGATTAGGATGTTCAGTATCACTTGTACAAGCTGATAGCTTTCAAATAAGACCAACTAGATTAGTCTCTAGTTTGAGAGGTGAGACACGAGGTCTACTTAAGTACCAATCATCTAGAGCAACACGCTGCCTTTCGTTCACTATTTAAAGTTTATGAGGACAAGACAATGTCTGGTTGAGTCATATTGATCGGCATAATAAAAGTGTAATACCTGAACTCCAAATATACAGGCATAAGTATGACAAGTATGAACATTATACGCAATAATGTAGTGTAAATGAATAGTACACATAATGATAAATAAATGTAAACTTTAATAAAAGTTATAAGACACGCAAACCTATGTTTCGTTCCCCACCTTTAGATATAAACTCCTTCTGGAATTGGCGCCTCCTCTCGAGCAGAACCGTGTTGCACCGTGAAGAGAGTCTCAAAAAGAGAAAAGAGAAATCACAAAGAGAGAAAGAGAGAGAAGATAGTGATTTGGTGTGAAAATAACCAAAGGGGGGGGCTTTCTATAGCCAAAAGTGTGCCCGAAGTTCTTTGATTTTTTTTGTGTGTGTGTGTGTGCAAACCTAGGGTATTACATATATAGTCACACAATTACATATAATCCATAAAAAAAAATCAACTAGATGAATTTCCTCTCCATTGATTGAACATTTGTAAATCTAAGTTATCTTTCCATGTCGTCCATTATGGGGACGATGAAACTTGTCCAATTGCATCATGATCCACTCCATCCTCAATGATTTCACTTAGCTCATGCTCCATTGGATCAATTGACATTTCTCTCCTAATAAGATTATGCAGAAGACAACATGCAACTACGTTTTTACAATGTGTTTTTATTGCATAAAAGGAAGGACTCCGCAATATTGTCCAACACATTTTTAGTAGTGCAAAACAACGTTCAATGACATTTCTTGCTTGTGAATGTTTCATGTTAAAGTATTCATCATTGTTAACAAGGGTATAACCATATCTCCATTTAGCTAAATGATATCTTGTTCCTCTATATGGTGCAAGAAATCCTTCACCATTTGTATAGTCTCCATCCACAAGATAATAACAACCTAATAGTCACAAAGAATAATAAAATAAAATAATATATTTATATATAAGTCAAGCTACATTCATAATTTATTTATCATACATTAATTCTTACCATTGGGAACTTTTAGCCAAGTAGGTCTACATAGTACATCTTGGAGTACTCTAAAATCTGAAACCGATCCTTCCCATTCAGGAAAAACAAATGTGAACATCATATCCCTAGTACAAACACCCAGAACATTTGTTGCTATTTCACATTTTCTTGATCTAAATGTGGCTTATCAACTGTAGGTACATTCACTTTAATGTAGATGACATCTAACGCCCCCAAACAATTCTATAATAAATAAACCATTATTTACTATATGTATTTCATAGAAAATTTTAATATGAGTGTAACTAAAATCAATTATTAACTATACGTATTACTGACCTTAAACTATTTCCATCTTTCATCACTGCAATTTTTAGGCACAGGAATCGGTGAAACTAGTAAATTATTGTGCAGTTTTACAACTGCACTTAAGACTTAATTGAAATATCTACTAATCGTCTCTCCGGATCTATAAAACCTGTTACAAATAGTACTATTTTTAACATGGTGAGCAAGTATGTGTAAGAACATACAGACCTGTTCCTCAATAGAAACCAAACCATCGGTCTTCAATCTCCTAGTGTTATGAAACAATTCACATAATACAACAAAAGTTCTTCTATCCATCCTTAATTGATTAATATACTCGATATCATTGTAGGAGATTATTCGATTTATATAATCAATGCGACTTCTATGGTTGATGAATCTATGGTTACTTAACATACTCCTATTATATTCGTATTGTGTCAAATAACACATAATTGAAACCCTTGCAAGTAATCTTTGTAATTGGATTAACTGCCAAAGTAAGAGTAAGAAACGATCTTCTTGCTCCATGTCATCCATAACTAGTACATGAAAATAATTACTTGTTAAATTTTATCCCTCTAGTAACAAGTGCAAAACTATATAGTCCTAAGATATATAAAAGAAAAACCATAGTGCAGAAGGAAAATGAACAAAAAATGATGAGAAATAAATGTAATCTAAACACATCATTCAAGAGATAAACTAGAGTCTTATAAACAAATTGCCCTACATAAAAAAATGATTTTTTTTAAACTACAAGTTGATTCCATTATTATTGTCAGAGGGCATGAATGGATCTTGTTAAACATTAAAAAAAAAAATTCAACTAGTGTCTTATAAACAACTTTTTTTATTTTTTCTATTGCCCACCACATAAATCAAACTATTATTTTCTTCAACTATTCAATCACATAAGAAATAACAACTATTCCATCCCAACAACTTTTTATTCTATCCCTAAATTATTTTAATCACATAAAAAAAACTGGTTCAATGTTGTCACACCTTGGGTTGCACAGCGTGCCCTTATCCAGGTGTGGGCGCACCCCCTCGGGGCGAACGCCAGCCATTATGGATTCATACCGGGATGAGACAATATTATGGATCCATAATTGTTGGCGTTCGCCCCGAGGGGGTGCGCCCACACCTGGGTAGGAGGCACGCTGTGCAACCCAGGGTGTGACAAATGTGGTTTTGCGAAATCAGCGAACGAGGATTAAAAAAAATAAAAATTCAACGAGTGTCTTATAAACAACTTTTTTATTTTTTTTGTTGCCTACCACATGAATCAAACTATTATTTTATCCCTAAACTATTCAATCACATAAAAAACAACTATTCTATCCCTAAATTATTTTAATCACATAAAAAAAAACTTGTTCGATGTGGTTTTGCGAGATCAGCGAACGGGGATTAAAAATAAAAAATTCAACAAGTGTCTTATAAGCAACTTTTTTAATTTTTTTTGTTGCCCGCTATATGAATCAAACTATTATTTTATCCCTAAGTTATTCAATCACATGAAAAAAAAACAACTATTCTATCCCTAAGTTATTTTAATCACATAAATATATATATATAAATAAATTGGTTCGCTCCACCAACAAACCAGGTGGTTTTGCTATCAGTTGGTAATGATTTTTTTTTTTAAAATGTGGAAGAAGAATGACGAAGAGAAAAAAAGAGGAGAGAAAATACCTACGCGCCAAGAAGAGGAACGAAAATGGAGGAGTGTGTTGCTCCAAGAAGAGGAAAAGGAACAAAAATGAAGGAGCCCTGTTCTTGCTACACCAAAGAGGAACGAAAATGAAAATGGAGGAGCGAATTCGTATCCCGCGGTTGAGGCCGGGTGTAGTTTAGTTTATCCTGTTCTAACGAGATAAAAAGGAAAGTGGGATAAATTTTTATCCCATCCATCTCCTAACCAAACATAGGATTAGGACTAAAAATAGCCCTATCCTGTCCAGTCCAGACTTCCAAACGACTCCTCAGTGGATAGGTCTCGTAGTTTCTGAAATTAGTGTTTGGATTTTGAAGTACAAGTCAAGTACAAGTGTCAACAACACGCATTTAACATTTAACAACCACTAGAGCGGTTACCGGTGATTGAAAAGTTACTTAAAGCATATGGTTTTGTAGGTTTTTTTCTTCCTCTTTCTAACACATTTTGAATCATTCAAATCCGAGTTAAAACGAAAAAATTACGGTCATTCAGCTGGTATATGCTATTACAGTACATTGAGCACTTGAAGCCTACATACACTCCTGTTGCTGTTGGGAAACATCTCACTTCAATAGATAGAGAACAATTTACTATTCCTACATTATATCGCAACACCATTGGAGCCCTTTAATATCTCTTATACACAAGGCCTGGCATTTTATTCATCACGAATAATAGATTAAGTCAGTTTATGCACAATCTTTTGGTACCTTACTGGTATATGGTCAAAAGAGTTCTTCGTTACTTGGCAGGCACATTGCATCATGGTCTATCGTTCACTACAATTGATCATTTTCGTCTTCTAGGATACTTTGATGAGGACTGGGCATGCTCACCGGATGACAGAAAGTCAATTAGTGCATATTGTCTCTTTCTTGAAAATTGCTTGGTGTCCCGACAATACAAAAAACAATTCGTGAATGCTTGATCTAATGCAAAATTAGAATACCATGCTTTAGCACAAGCAACTGTTGAAATCTATTGGACCATATACCGAGCACAAGACACGTCAGCCATGTTATTCTTGCCCAGTAGGACGTAACACGTGCCAGGTCGATGTATCGACCTGTTTTGGACAAAGAATATTGATCTACTCAACCGTGCACATAGTCCGACCCCATGGTCTGTCCTACAGCCCAGATTATTCACAACGTTTTCCAGGTCGGCATACCATATCATGGATTACCAACCACCATCTACCGATTTTCTTACAGACCATGTGTTCAATGTCAAGCAAATAGGACAGAGACTACAGATCTGCGTATCGACCTGTAGAGATCTCCGAATCTGAAACGGATGACGACAGAATTCCCTATCAGGTAGGGATAAGGAGTGATCCACTGCGATAAGTTCAGGATCTACTATTAATTCGAATTTGATAAGGCCTGAAACTCTACTAGTTCGACTAGAAGACTGATAAGTCATCCTAATCCTACAAAGATCGTACCAGATATTTCTAGTTCGACCAGGAATCAAATATGCTTTCCCAACGGGATTTGGATCCCTGGTTTTACAACAACACTACTACAAGGCCAAAGACCTCAAGCCCTCTCTATAAAAAGACCACAAGCCCTAAGGGGGAGGTAAGCAACTCTAAGCTATTTTCGACTCAGTTCAGTACTACTAACTCTACGGAGCTCTGAACTAACTTAGGCATCGAAGGGTCTTTGGTCGACACCACACCGGTGTTCTTTACAATAGCTTTCTCTTTCTTATTTTCCCTCTGTTAGATAATCAACCTCCGGCTATTTCTCCAGCACTCCAACGAGTTCTAGATCAACATCTTTCTTTCACCTCATCGTCTACTGGTGTTGGTCAAATCTTGCACCAATATTTGGCGCCGTCTGTGGGGAACGACATTACAAGTCAGAAACAGCTCTGTCGTCATGAGTCAACACGCAAAAATATCAGTTGAGGTGGAGCCCATAGCCATGCCGGCAGCATCCCAAAAACAAAAGAGAAGACCACCAAAAAAGCAGTCAAAAAACTCTGCTCAGAAATCAAGGTTGACTGCTATAGAGAGGAATTTGGAAAAGATGACTCAAAACGTCCTAGAGCAGCAACAGGTGTTGAGGGAGGTACTCCCCCTACCACCACTTCATATTCACCTATCGTGTCCCAGCCTTCGACCTCAGAAGGGGGAGGAGAGTAGGTGTCGAAGTGTGACCTCGAAGAAGAGGTCAGTACTGGGGAAACAACCTCGGAATAGTAAGTCTTTATTTGCTAAAAACTTGTGTCACTCGCTGGACACCAAGAAAAGTCACAGCTCGATTTTCTCTCGGATCAGGTCGGCACTTTCGAAAAGGCCAAGATCGACGAAACCTACTTCATATAGGTCGGTATCTTTAAAAGGTGTTGTAGCAGGAAAGCTTGGTCCTGCCAGGTCGGTGCCGAGGAAGCCATACAGATCAAAGAGCTCAGAAACTACTAAATCCGCACCTCGGCACTACCATGAGTACAAAGAGCTCCCTTCTCCATTTTTTGAGGATATACTCGAGACACCGCTGCCAAATAACGTCAAGACCGCAGAGGTCAAGACGTACAAAGGGAAGGTAGACCCTAGAGAGCACATCGAGAACTATAAGTCTTGGATGGAATTCAAGCATGTGAAAGAGTTTCCAAATTACCCTTGGCGGGCTTACTCGGAAGTGGTACCGAAAACTCAAAACCGGTTCTATATGTTTTTTTGGACATTTAGCTCACAAGTTCATGAACTACTTCACTGGAAAAAAGGAAAGGAAAAAGCTTGTGAGCAGTTTGCTTGCCATCAAGCAAAAGAAAAGCGAAACTCTGAATGAGTACCTCGGTCAATTCGATGACGTACGAGTCGAATAGACGACTGTGACGATAAGACAACAATCACCTCCTTCCTTGCAGGATTAACGCCCGGAAAGTTCCACTACTCCCTTGGAAAAAAAAAGATCCCAGACCTATGAGAAAATCCTGGACCGAGCTGAAAAATACATCAATGTCGACAAGCAGACCAATGCAAAACAAGGGGTAGATGAGTCCCCGAAAAGCTCGAAGAAAAAAAAGAAAAGGAAAAGGGAATACGATTCAAAGGAAGACAACAGAGGCGAAAAAGATCGAATACTGGCTGTCGAGATTAGAGGAGTAACAAAGTTCTCCAAAACATGCACTCCAACTACACGCCTCTTACTTCTTCACGATTGCAGGTCCTCATTGAGATCTAGAACAGAGAGTATATCTGATGGCCCAGAAAGTTGAAAATGCCTGCAGAGTAGTAGGATAAGAAGAGGTACTGCCGGTATCATCGAGACAACGGTCACGATACCGACCAGTGTTATGATCTCAAGCAGGAGATCGAAACTCTAATTCGAAAAGGTCGTCTGAGAGAGTTAATGAAGAATCCCAACCGACAAAAGGACTCCGGAAGATGACCAAGCTGGGCCAATGGACGAGATCAAAACGATCTTTGGTGGAGACCAAATCAGTACCTCGAATCGAGCAATGAAGGCTTACGTCTGGGAATCCAGGTCGGAAGTAATGAACCTGGGCTACCGACCTAAGAAATAGAAACGAGTAGATTTCGCGATTACCTTCACCGAGGAGGAAGCCCAAGACATACTTCGTCCACACGCCGACGCTTTAGTGGTCAAGATGACTGTGGCCAACTACAAAATCCTTCGAATGTTGGTCGACAACGATAGCCTGACAGATATTCTCTACTGGTCGACATTCGAGAAACTGAGATTGACCATGGATCAACTGAGCCCGGTAGATGTCCCTCTGATCGGCTTTACTGGAAACAACGTTATGTCGGAAGGACGGATAACCCTAACAGTAACAGCCAGTGACTCAGAGCATAAAGTCATAGTCATGACCAGCTTTTTGGTGATAAAGTGCCCTACCGTCTACAACGCCATAATAGGATGACCACTCCTCAATAACTTGAGGGTGGTTGCATCGACCTATCACTTAGTTCTTAAGTTCCCAGCAGAGAGAGGTGTTGGAGTGGTACGGGGTAGCCAAAAAGAATCTTGAGATTGCTACGTCACAGCCGTGAAGAAGAAAACGGGACATGAGAAAAGTCTCAAATCTACAGAGGAGCAACTAATGCTCCTAGAGCATCCAGCCAACCTCGACCTCGACCCTACGAAAGAGGTGTCAGGGCTCGAACCCCAGGATGAATGGGCTGAGGTGCAGATCGAAGAAGATCCGATGAGGACAGTCAAGATTGGTACAGGAATGAGTGCCACCCTCACCGAACACTTGGTCGACATCCTATGGGATCAAAAGGATATTTTTTCCTAGTCTCATCAAGACATGTCTGGCATACCGACCAGCTTGATGGTGCATTGTCTGAATGTCAACCCGGAGGCCAGACCGGTCCAACGTAAGAAAAGGGCTTTCAGTTCCGACCGAGCTCAAGGTCTACTAGAAGAGGTAGACAAGTTACTAACAACAGGCTTCATCAGAGAAGTGCTCTACCCAGATTGGTTGGCCAACGTAGTAATGGTAAAAAAATCCAATGAAAAGTGGAGAACATGCATTGATTTCATTGATCTGAACAAAGCCTGCCCAAAAAATAGTTTTCCATTGCCTCGTATCGACCAACTAGTCGATGCAACAACAAGTCACGAGTTGCTGAGCTTCATGGATGTGTATTCAGGATACAACCAGATTATGCTAAGTCGTAGAGGCGAGGAGAAAACAACCTTCATTACAGACCGAAGTCTGTATTACTACAAGGTGATGCCTTTCGGCTTGAAAAATGTCGGGGCTACTTACCAGAGCTTGGTCAATAGCATGTTCGTGAAGAAATATCAGTTGATGAAAGAACCCAATGCAAAAAAAATGCATGTGTCGACGACATGTTGGTCAAAAGTGTGGAAACAACAACTCATCATACAGACCTATCAGACGTGTTTACGATACCGAGAAAGTATCACATGAAACTCAACCCGACGAAATGCACTTTTGGAGTAAGCTCTGAGAAATTTTGGAATTCCTCATTATTAGAGAGGAATTGAAGCTAACCCCGACAAGATTTAGGCTTTAGTCGACATGCGGTCACCCTGCACCGTGAAGGAAGTACAGAAGCTCATTGGGTGCGTAGCCGCACTGAACAAGTTCATCTCTAAGTCCACAAACAAATGTCTTCCGTTCTTTAAGCTGATCAAGAAGAAGGCAGTGGAATGGACCCCGGAGTGTGAGAACGCCTTTCAGGAGCTAAAGGCTTACCTAGGTCAGACTCTCCTACTGTCAAAACCCCTTCATGGAGAACAACTCTTTCTACACCTAGCAGTTTTGGAAGCGACTGTTAGTTTTGCCCTGGTAAGAAAAGAGCTAGGAAACCAGAAGGCGGTGTACTACTCCAGCAAGTCTTTGCTCGATGCAGAGACGAGATATCCTGAGATTGAAAAGTTGGCATTGGCACTGACACTTTTCACTTCAGCTCGAAAGTTGAGACCCTACTTCCAGGCCCACACCATAGTCATTCTCACTAAGCACCCGCTGAGACAAGTGCTCTTGTGGCTGGAAACATCAGGACGATTGACTAAGTGGGCCATCGACCTTAGTGAATTCGACATCGAGTACTGACCTCGTACGACTATGAAGGGTTAGACATTGATATATTTGTTTACTGAGTTGCCTCAGATAGCTCCTCCTACCGACCTATACCCTAAATAAGCCTAGAAGTTGTTCGTCGACGGCTCTTCCAGAGGTGAGAAACATTTTTGTGCCCTTCGCTTCGGCTTCCCAACATCCAATAACGAAGCAGAGTACGAAGCACTTCTAGCTGGCTTACGACATGCTCTCAGCTGGGGGGTTAACAAACTGCGACTCTTAGCTCGTCGCAGGGCAGGTCACATCAAAGTATCAGGCTAAGGACGATAAAATGCAAGCATATTTGGAAGAAGCCCTAGCCCTGCTAAGACGATTCAAGGAGTATGAACTGACGTAGGTCCTAAGAGCAAAAAATACCTTGGCCAAGGCCCTTTCTAAGCTGGCCTAACCCTCAGAGGCCAAGCTCATGATCTAGGTCTCGGTGGAATTCCTACCAGAAAGGAGTATTGCCAAGATGGGTATTGACCAACAGGTAGGTAGCCTCAGCCAGAACCCATCATAGATGGACCCAATCGAAGATTTCATTCGGAGTGGTAACCTCTCCGTGGACAAGGTCAAAGCAAGAAAAATACAAAGACAAGCTGCTAGGTACTTTGTAATAAATGATCAGCTCTATAGGAGCAGCTTCACCATGCCTTACTTAAGATGCCTACGGGAAAAGTAAGCACGACTAGTTCTGGAAGAAATTCATGCAAACATATATGACAACCATTCCGGTGGAAGGACTCTCGCGTACAAGGTTTTTTGTAAGGGTTATTATTGGCCAACAATCCACAAAAACGTTATAAGGATAGCTCGGAAGTGCGACAGTTGTTAGAGGCACGAAACCCACATCCGAGCTCCAGCAAAAAATCACTTTCCAATACAGAGCCCATGGCCTTTTGCTCAGTGGGCAGTGGATCTGATAGGACCACTACCGACTTGTAAAGGACATGTCAAGTTTGCAATTGTTGTTGTTGACTACTTCACCAAGTGGGCAGAGGTCGAACTGTTTGCAAAAATTACTGAGCAGAAGACCACGTGCATCATTAGGCAGTAGATTGTGTGTCATTTTAGTGTCTCGTACGCCATTATCTCTGATAACGACAAAAAATTCGACAACGCTATGTTTTGGTCATTTTGTGAAGACCTCGGTATTCGACACTTCTTTTCTACTCCAGCCCACCCTCCAGCCAATGGTCAGGTAGAAGCCGTAAACAAGATTATCAAACACACATTAAAGGCCAGGCTCGAGGAAAAGAAGGGAATGGGGGCTGAAGATATGCCTCAGGTCCTCTGGTCATATTGCACCACCTCCCGAATAGTAACAAGAGAAACACCATTCTCACTAGCATTCAGAATGGAGGCTGTCATACCAATGAAGCTCTATATACTAACTTTGAGGATCTCTTTCTTCGACGAAGCCAGGAACGTGGAGGCCCAGCTCAAGCTAGCAGCATACCAACAGAGGATCTCAAAATACTGCAATGCCAACGTAAAGCATAGGAGCATCAAAGTTGGTGACTTAGTACTAAGAAAGGTCATGTTGAACACACGTGAACCTGGAGCAAGCGCCTTCGATCCCAATTGGGAAGGGCCTTACAAGATCACTGCAATACTTCGCACGGGGGTGTACAAGCTCAAAGATTTTTCAGGAAAAAGAATTCTTAAGCCCTGGAATGCAAAACACCTCAAGAAGTACTACTACTAGGCGTTAGAAGTAGTAGTAGCAGCTCAGTAATTATGTTTTAGTATTTGCCGAGGTGTTGGTTACCTCTAATTTTATTTTTTAGATTTTTACAAGTGTTTGTTCGATATTTTTCTACAATAAGCAAGAGGTTTTTCTACAAATCTACGTTTATGATCTACAATTAAAAGTGCCTTGGGACTACCGACCAGATCGGAAGCCACCGAGAAGAAGGGTCCCAGCCCTAGAATGCCTTGGGGGTACCAAACTTTAGCTATGTACCTACCGAGAAGATGATCACGGTTAAGAGTGCCTTGGGGTACTGACCCAAAAGGGCAGATACTACTGAGAAGATGGGTCATCGACCCTGGAAGTGCCTTGGAGCGGCGAGCAAGCCTCTACCGAGAAAAGAACTTACGGGTTCAGAATTTAGTGGGGGGTCGAATGGTATCTACCAACCTCATGATTCGATGAACACTTAAAGAAAATCAAGTAAAGAGATCGGTAGGATCCTTGGAATCCACCGACCTCATGACGTAGCAAATCCATTGAAAAAAACTAAGTAAATAGCTCGGTACAACAAAAAATAAGAGTGAACAAATAGTAAAGATAAGTAATTACGCCAAGTAAACATAATCGAGTGTGAGACAAACATGTCTGAACAAAAAGAGATATTTCATTAAGATCGAAGCACAATACAAAAAAGCAGAGAAGGGAAAGTCATCAAGGCACGCAGGCCTATTACAACATACATAGCCAAGACTAAAGAAATCTTTTACGACTGCGGACCAGTAAAACGGTACAGGATCTTCTCCTTAGAATCGATAGTCTGAGGCTTCTCGAAAGATGTCCCTGGAATAGCAGGTGTAGCATCAGTCTTCAGCTCATCGGACAACGCCCCTGGAGCCGCAGGTATAGCATTCTGGTCAACAGGAATGTCTTCAGTCCCGACCTTCTCTATATCTCCCCTTCCAGTTGCTGAGCTGGCCCATTTTTCAAAGGCCTTCCATTCTACCGAGTTTCCAAATAACCTCTCCAGGTCTGCTCGGTATAGAGTCACTGTAGGCTTGGCAGATTTCTTCAACCTTGGCCTCAACAGTGGCCTGGTACTGAGCTTGGTATCTGGTTAGCTCATCCTGGATTGATTCCACCTCAATATCTTTGAGTTTCAGCTGCTCCTTCAGCTTCTTCAGCTCGGTATCCCGAGCCACAACATTCCCAGATCACCGAGGTGGTCTGGGCATCCTTCACCACCTCTTGAAACTTGGCATAGATGCGGAGGAGGTTGTACACATTTTGAGCAGCAGCCTGCAAAGCCAAAAAGAACCAACTCAGAGACTACAAAGGAAGATCACATAGGCAACAAAGTGATATAAGCAAACTTACCTTTACCGTCTTCATGAAGGCATCAACCATGCTTTCAAACATGTCCTAGTCCTTCATCATGATCGCTAAGGCATTGGGGACACCGACCTATAGCTGTCAATGTTCAAGATGATGTCCCCAATCTTAGTTGTAAGCCACTCGTCCTCCCCTTGATCGGTAGGGGCAGAGGACTTTGACTTGGCTCTTACCGACCTAGTTTCCAGGGCAGGTGAGCCAACCTGCTCGAAAGAAGCTGCCGAAACTTTCCCCTTGGAAGCCAAGGTCTTCTTTGGGGAACTGCTCGAAGATCTCACTGCTGACCCCTGGGCGGCAGCTGCTCGTTCAGCAGCGATGCTCCTCAGTTTGGATAGGTTAGCGGCATACCTCCCAGCAACAGCTCTTTTAGGGGTCGTCTCTTCAGGCTTATATGTTTTCTTCTTCTTCCCCCTCAAGTCGATAGAACCGGGAACAGAAAAACCTACATCACAAATGCAACATTTAAGCTCGGAACTTAAAGACTAATTGGTACGAGGAATCAAAACGTCCCAAGTTAAACTTACGTCCTAAGAAGAGTTTCCTTTCTTTGATAATAGCAGCTCGGTATAGCCTCTCGGGAGTAAGAATTACTTTGTACCGCCGATCCACAAAAGGGATCTCGTAAATTTCGTCGATACGAGAGAAGTAAAATCCTTTTTCCCTGCTCAGTTTATCCCAAGTATCTGTCAAGAATGACGAAAATATGAGTCTCTATTAAGCAAGAATAAGATGAGAAATAAAGATAAGGGATGAAGGAAAGCTCGGTGCCTGGTTTTTCGAAAGTGTCGGTACGCAAGCTTCCTCCGCCGAGGCCCTCGAAGCAAAAAACCACTTGTCTTTCCATGATTTATTGGAGGTTGAGTTCTCTTTGATCAGGGTTGATCCTCTTCAGCACCCTGATGAGCTGATGCATAGTACCACCCGCTACATCTCGGGTGGGACTTTAGTCGGTATGCAAGGGAAAAGTCATGAAATTCAAACCCCGGCCACCCTTCTCCTTCCAGAGCACAAGGCAGCTCAGAATTTCCCTCCACACATTGGGGTTGAGCTGAGCAGGGGCAACTTGGATATTTCTAAGCAGACGACACAGGGGCAAGAGAAGGGGCAGGGTTAACCCATCCTCAAATAGGTTGGTATACAGAGCAACCTCTCCTTTCTTAGGGTGGCTAGCTCGATCCCTAGGAGCAGGTGCCCTAAATCCTATACGTTGGGTATACCTACCTCTCTCTTCAATTGAGCAAGATGGTGCTACGTTATCTTGGAAGGAATACGGTCTACCGAGTAGAAGATTTCACCTATGTTGGTGTCTTCAGTAGGACGATCCGATGTGCTAGGCTCGGTAGTACCTAGTCTACTCTACGACCTATCAACTAAAAGGGGTGCCGCGTCAAGCACCTCCTCATCCTCCTCGGTAGACTCAGAGTCCTCGGAGGAGGACAAAACTACAACATCCCCTCCGACCTGAGGATCAACCCTAACTACTTATTCTCCTTCGAGAAAGAGGTCCTCGTAGGAGACCTCCAGAGAGGAAGGATAAGGAACTCTCTGGTCGATTGGTGGATCTACATTAAAGGAACCCATCTAAATAACCTAAGGACTATACCTACATATTACCTAGCTGAAAGACAAAAGCAAAAAGCTTGGAATAGGGAGTTACCGCACAAGAATGGAAGACCAGAAATGTGGAGCAAGCGATTATCGATTTCTTAGAGCGCAGTTGATGAATGAAGAACAAATGACCAGTTCTCTATTTATAGGCGAACGACCTGTAAGGCGTAATAATGAATACAAATCTTGAGACAATATCAAAGGCACACACTCAAAGGACGTGCATTGGCAGCCGGGCTGTCAGGCGGCGTATGTCAGCGCAGTTTTCAGAGCACAACTGTCACGAGCATTAAATGGCTTGGTATCCTGCGTTTCATCTAACCTCCAAGCAATTAGTCTTGTTCGAAGCTTGGGGGGTAACTGTTGGACCATATACCAAGCACATGACACGTCAGCCATGTTATTCTTGCCTAGTAAGACGTAACACGTGCCAGCTCGATCCACCGACCTGTTCTAGACAAAGAATACAAATCTACCTAACCGTGCACATAGTTCGAGCTCATGGTCGGTCCTACTGCCCAAATTATTCACAACATTTTTCAGGTTGGCATACCATATCATGGATTACCGACCACCATCTACCGATCTTCTCATAGACCATGTGTTAGATATCAAGCAGATAGAACGGGAGATTACAAATCGGTATACCGACCTGTAGAGATCTCCGACTCCGAAACGGATGACGAAGAAACGCCCGATCAGGTAGAGATAAGGCGTGATCCACTGCGATAAGTTCGGGATCTACTCCTAATTCGACTCTGATAAGGCCTGGAACTCTACTAGTTCGACTAGAAGACTGATAAGTCATCCTAATCCTACAAAGATTGTACCATATATTCCTAGTTCGACCAGGAATCAATGATGCTCTCCCAATAGGATTTGGATCCCTGATTCTACAACAACACTACTACATGGCCAAAGACCTCAAGCCCTCTCTATAAAAAGGCTAAAACCCCTAAGGAGGAGGTGAGCAACTCTAAGCCATTTTCGACTCAGTTCAGTACTACCAACTCTACGGAGCTCTGAGAGGGTCTTTGGCCGACATCACACCGATGTTCCTTACGATAACCTTCTTTATCTTGTTTTCCTTCTGTCAGATAATCAACCTCTGACAATTTCTCCAACACTTCGACGAGTTCCAGATCAACATCTTCCTTCCACCTCATCGTCTACTGGTGTTGGTCAAATCTTGCACCAACAAAATCTATAGGCTACAATCTTTTATTTCTGAACTGTAGTCAATCAATAATATTTGTTACGATCATTACATACATACAAATCATTACAGATTAATGAATCAAAGACAAGAGGCTATCTCAACTGTTAGAATTTGGTTCAAACTCAAAAATAGAAAGTGGGTAATTTGAGAAAGTTAGAAGTCTAATAAATTAAAATAGAAAGTATTAGTTTTAGTAGGTTTCTAATTTTGGGATTTCCAATTGTAGTAGATGTCTAATTTTAGTGTTTGGGTTGTATGAAAAGTTTATTTAATGTTTATTATAAATATGAGATGGGTAGATCAGATTGAAGTGTAGGAAAATGGTCGAGTAACGAGTTATAGGCTGAGAGATTATGAGTGATTGAGTATGTGGCAAAAAGTGAGTGCCTGAAATATGATTTTTTTGTATTTTAATCTTTCTCAGTATAATTGATTTTTTCACCCGTAAACGTAGGCACTGATTGGCCAAATCACGTTAAATTGGTTGTGTGATTTTGTAATTGCTTGATTTATTATTCGAATATTTCCCCTGCATATTGAATTGATCGAGTGGGGTTGAAAAACTCAACAAAACTATTAACACAAAGAACAAGTGCTCGTACCAAGGCCTAGGGCCACAACAATCGGCTCGATCAACAAAAGCAAGAGATGAAGGGATAAATATATATTTATAATACAAGACAAATTCTAATAATATTTAATAACAAAAATTCAAAAGCTCAAAATAATTAAAATAGTTAAAAAAATATTTAAATAATTGGGCACTCCGATTTTTTTCTTTTTCTTTATTTTTATGATTTTTAAAAATAGATTTAGTGGCACTTAGTAACTTTGTTTTTAATATTTTTTTAAAAAATAGATAAATAAAAATAAAAACAATTGATAACCATATTAATTCTAATGATATTTCAACAATTTCCTCTTGAAAGTAATTTTATCTCTTTAAAAAAAGAAGTTATTTTATCAAGGTCTCAATTGTTCTTCAAAATTTATCTTATTTTTATTAAAAAAGTTATTTATAAATCAAAGAAAGAAAAATGTCTTTTGACGTAAATATAAAAAAAATTATCTTATTTATGTCTTTATTATTTGATCCACATCCTATTTATGTCTTTCATCAAAACGTATCTTATTTTATAATGTTTATAAATTTAAATGAAGGCAGAAAATAATAAAAGCGTTGAAGTTCAAGAGTAGCTTCTTTTCTTCTGTATTTATTAAGGACTTTCTTATCAGGCGTTAATTTATTACAAATATAAGGTTGGTTGAGGTACCGTTTAAAGATTCATTACGAATTCGAACTCACCCTCATCCATCTCAGTTGGAAGAGGTGTAGGGTTGACAATATAAGTCACAACACAATAATACGACTCGAAATCGACATAAAATAATGGGTTTAGATTTTACATAAACATGTGTGAGATAAAATAGGTTAAACTTAATTAGACATGATTAAATTTTAAATCAAAATTAGGTAGACCTGCTAAACTTAAAATTGACCCGTTTAACACGCTTATATTTTATGTTGAGATTTATGTTATGTGTGAAGACTTTTTAATATTTTATGTTATGTGTTGAGACTCTAACTTTATAATATTTTATTTGATCTTTATTATATAGTTGTATAATTATGATTTCGAATTTTTGATTTATATAGGATAAATAGGTTAGAATGAACTTATTTAAGCTTTAAGGATATAAACAGATTAACATGTTTAATCCGTTTATTAAACGTATCGGGCTTGAGTTTATATATAATGACACGTTATTTAAAAGTATCGTGCTTAGATTTATAATATATTTTATTATATATGATTACGATATCACCGATTACGACGCGACAATACAAATTGTCACCAGCAGAAATGTACCATTGCCCTTAAAAATTCTCAAATTTAAAAGGATTAATCTCAATCTAAAGAAGGAGAGGACATTGTCGGGCCTAGAAAAACAATACCAGAAAGAAAAACAAATTATAAATTATTATTATTATTATTATTTATTTGTTTCAGATAGGACAATAAGAGCTATAGATAGAGTGATAAATACATATTTATGATACAATACAATACAGATTTGCTCACGTGGCAAAAAAGTCGAGTTGTCTGTGACTCACTCTGACGAAAAGTGGAAAAATCGAAACACGTCGGCGAACCATGGCAGTAACTTTTAACTCAACCATGGTTAACTTATACAAAAGTCAAATTTGATTTGTACTACTATATATTTTATATTTTCTTCCCTGTTTTTTCGGGTCACGAGACAGAGCCGAAGAACAAGTAGAAATCAGAGTCGTAGAACAATTCCAATTTTCCAGATACGAAACTAGCGGAAAAAATACGAGTTTTACAGCCAAAACCTCTCTGTTTTTGTTTCAAATATCTCATAATGTTTTCTCCATTTTGTTCTTTAAATCTCTCTGTTGACTGTTAAATTGAAGAAGAAGAAGAAGAAGAAGAAGAAGAAAAGCTGTGATTTTTGAGCGTTTTCGAAGAGATTGAAGGTGACCCAAATCTTTATTTTCAATTTTGATTATACCCTTTTGATGATTTGGGTTGGTTTTGTTGGATTGTAAACTCTGGAGTTTTTGAATGTGTGTGTGTGTGTGTGTTCTGTTCTTGGGTCTCTGATTTATGAGAAATTTTTATCAGATCTTGATCAGTTTCTTATACTTGGAGAATCTGAAAAAGAAGTTGTTTTCTCGATTGATCTTTATTCATGTTTCGCATTGCATTCTTTGGTGTTGTGTTAGATTAAGATATATGATTGATTTGAATCATTGGAGAATGAATAGATCTATTATATTGTAATGCGGGTATTCTTGGGAGAAGAGGATGGTTTGTGTAAATGAAAGAACTATCATTTTACTGTAATGTTAGAATCCTACTGCATTGTTTACTGTTTGACTACAGAAACTGATCAGTAAAAGGCCCTTTAGTTGTAGTTGGTTACCTTGTTCAAATTAAGGTCCTTCTAGGGTTTATCTAAAAGATTTTTTTTTTTTATTCAAAAAAATGATTTTGTTTTTCAATCAATATTTTCATTCTTCTTCTTCTTCTTCTTCTTCTTGTTATTGTTATTGTTAGTGCTATATTATTTTATTTTTTATTTTTTCGATTAGAGGATTCTTTAGTTCAAATTTCAAACACAGAAGTTCAATTCATTAGTTTGAAAGACATATTTCCAAAGGAAAGTCTTTAGATTTTTCTACTTTTAAGGTAGAGCTTCTGAAGCCAAACTGATTCAGCCAAGTGTTTTCTTTGTAGGTCCTTGAATGAGAGATTAGATTTCTTGTTTTGAAGTCTTTCTTGGCACAATGGTTTCGAACATTACGGCGACTTCGTGTCTGCCTCCAATGAAGGCAACGTCTAATGGGGTGTTTCAGGGTGATAACCCTCTCGATTTTGCGCTCCCTCTTGCCATCTTGCAGATATGCCTCGTCCTTGTTCTCTCTCGTGGTCTTGCTTTTATTCTAAGGCCAATGAGACAGCCTCGTGTGATTGCAGAAATAATTGTAAGCTCTTTTCTACTTTTATTTATTTATCCCCATTGATCTACTTTGAGTTACAATCTTGTGAAGCCAGCCAGCCCAGATCATTTGAAAAAAGGGCGTATCCAATGCACGAGACTCCTACCATTGCAGGGTCTGGGGCAAGGATGATGTATGCAAGTCTATTTTTGGATTTGAACGCATGATCACAAGGTCACTATTGGAGCAACCTCTATGGTTTTGCCAAGGCCCGCCCTTCTTGATCTTGACCATCTCTATGTTCAAAAATTAAATTTCCACTTTTATAAGAGTATATTATTTTGCAATTGATCTTTGATGCTTATTTGTTGTAATCGACAGGGAGGAATATTGCTTGGGCCGTCCGCTCTGGGTCGTAATAAAGCATATCTACATGCGGTTTTTCCTCCCAAGAGCCTTACAGTGCTAGACACCCTTGCAAACATCGGCCTCCTCTTGTTTCTCTTCTTGGTCGGCATAGAATTGGACCCAAGGTCTCTCCGGCAAACTGGCAAACAATCTCTCGCCATTGCTATCGCTGGAATCAGCATACCATTTGCCCTAGGAATCGGCAATTCATTTGTTCTCTGGCATACAGTTTCTGAAGGGGTAGAGTTTCCTCCGTTCCTTGTTTTCATGGGTGTGGCTCTCTCTATCACTGCTTTTCCTGTATTAGCCCGTATTCTTGCCGAGCTTAAGCTCCTCACTACTAATGTTGGTCGAATGGCCATGTCTGCTGCTGCCGTCAACGACGTTGTTGCTTGGATCTTACTTGCCGTTGCTATTGTCCTCACTGGCACCGGACACTCTCCTCTTATTTCTCTATGGGTTTTGCTCTGTGGGTGCCTCTTTATTGCTGGTGCCTTCTTTCTTATCCGTCCTATCCTCTCATGGATGGCCAAGCATTGCCATGAAGGCGAACCTGTTAATGAGACTTATATCTGTTCTACTTTAGCTATTGTTCTTGCTGCTGGTTTTGCTACAGATGCCATAGGAATCCATGCACTTTTTGGAGCGTTCGTGATTGGAGTTCTTGTCCCAAAAGATGGCCCTTTTGCAGGTGCTCTAGTGGAAAAGGTCGAGGATCTTGTATCGGGTCTCTTCCTCCCGTTATATTTTGCTTCAAGCGGTTTGAAAACCAATGTAGCCACTATTAAAGGTCTCCGATCTTGGGGTCTCTTAGTCATGGTTATAGTTACAGCTTGTTTTGGGAAGATTTTTGGCACTTTAATGGTTACGCTCGCTTTCAAGATGCCCTGTCGTGAAGCTCTCGCCTTGGGCTTACTCATGAACAGCAAAGGCTTGGTTGAGCTCATTGTCCTCAACATTGGAAAGGACAGAAAGGTAAGCTTATATTCATCTTTTTCTTGTAATTTGAGACTTTTGTTTTTCTTTAAAGAGCACATTAAATCTTTTTCTTTGATTGATTTGTATATGTTTTGCTAAATCTTTTACTTAATGTAATTTTCTATTTGTAACTGCAGGTTTTGAATGAAGAGACATTTTCAATCATGGTTCTAATGGCTCTCTTCACAACCTTCATCACCACACCTCTTGTAATAGCAATATACAAGCCTGCAAGAAGAGCAAACACAACTGACTACAAGCACAGATCAATAGAAAGGGAAAACAAAAGTTCCCAACTTAGAATCTTAGCTTGTTTCCATGGCACAAGGGATGTCCCAACAATCATAAACCTCATTGAGGCTTCCCGAGGAACCGAGAAGCTAGGAAGCCTACACGTCTACGCACTGCACCTCATGGAGCTCTCGGAGAGAACCTCGGCGATCCTCATGGTTCACAAGGTTCGGAAAAATGGGTTGCCCTTTTCGAGCAGGAGGCATAGATCCGATAAAGACCACATCGTTGTTGCATTTGAGGCGTTTCAACAGCTGAACAATGTCTCCGTCCGGCCGATGACAGCCATATCTGCGCTCACCGACATGCACAAAGACATCTGCTGGAGCGCTGAGGGGAAGGAGGTGGCAATGCTGATTCTCCCATTCCACAAGCACCAAGCCGTAGATGGTTCAATGCAGGTGAGCCGACTCGGCTACCAATGGGTGAACCAACAGGTCCTCGAACACGCACCATGTTCGGTCGGAATCCTAGTGGATCGTGGCCTAGGCGGAACCACCCATGTATCTGCAAGCGAATTTTCTTCTTCCATCATTGTGCTATTCTTTGGCGGAGACGACGATCGGGAGGCACTGGCTTACGGTATCCGCATGGCTGAGCACCCCGGTATCAACTTGATGGTGGTTCACATGGCAATGAGGCCGGTGGCTCAAGAAACGGTTACAATTGATATGAACCAAAGTGGGTCAGGCATGTCGAGCAAAAATTTCTTGGCCGAGCTATGGAAGATGATTCCGAGGGAGGCTTCGGTGCAGTGCCAAGAGAGGTTGGTGAAAGATGCTGAAGAAATTGCTTCTGTGATTCAAGAATTTAGCAGGTGTAGCTTGTTTTTGGTGGGAAGGAATCCACAGGGAGAAGTTGCAGGATGTTTGAATAGAAACAGCAGCAGTGAGTATCCTGAACTGGGTCCAGTGGGAAGCTTGCTAGCATCTTCAGGTTTTTCAACAACAGCATCAGTCCTGGTTGTTCAACAGTACAATTACAGAAACGTAGAAACATGAAGGATTGGGGGTTCTTGGGAAATTGGTGTTCAAGCATTTCAATTGTAGAACTTGCTGTTTGTAGCTCAATATTTTCTAGGAAGGGAAAATGATGCCTAGGTTATAATTTGGTTTGTACCAAAATTAATCCTGTTACTCCAACTAACCTCTCATTTGCTAGTAGAACCATCCTTTGAAGTACTATTATATTAATCAAGTACAATGCATTGTTTATCTTTATAATTTTTTTATTTTTTTCTTTACTTACATTTTTATTATAGTTAAATTAAAATTAATTTTTATTTTTAATTAGATCAAAGTGTTAATAAATTAGATGAGGGTATATTTACATTAATTATAAAAGTGTAAATTGTTTATAATATAATAAAAATATTTTTACAAATGTTCTAAATGTATTTGGTAAAACTTTTTAGAAAAACGCTTTTTAAAGAAAAATGTTTTCTCTGTAAGCGTTTTTGCGTTTTGGATACTGTGATTAGATATAGATTGTCAACTTTGACCTTATTATTTTTTAGAATACCATAAATGACCTTATTCTTTTGTTCAAATAACTGCTTTTTATTAGTCTTTCTAGGGCTGCAGGTAAGTTCATCTGGTTAATATAAATTCTACTACAATTTGATACATTATATAATTATAAGCTACTATTTATGCGTTATTATAATATATATATATAATATGACTTAAGTAAAATGAATATCGATGAGTATATCCACTTTTAATTATAAAAGGGTAAAATTGACATCTTCAACTAAAAATATTACAAAAAAGTACTTTAGAGGTGTTTAGTAGAGCTTTTTGTAAAACTGGCATTTTAAGAAAAGTCTTTTCTCCCTAAGCGTTTTTAGAAAAAAATATTTTAAGGAAAGCTCTCATAAAAGGGACCTAAGTAGCTTTAGCTAGGTGGCATTATGATTATTGCACTTAAACACAACCTTGGTCTTTCATTAATGTTCCTACGTTCTATGTTACAATGCTCCATCCTTATCCACTTAATCGTAAGATCCACCTATATATAAGTAGAAGTGTACATAGGTTGAGTTGGGTCGGTTTGGAGCCAAAATCTAACTCAATCCAAATAATTCGGGTTGGTAAATTTGAAATCCAACCCAACTCAAATTGTCTCCTAACCCAACCTAACTTTCGGTCGGTTGATCGGGTTGGACTTAGGCCTAATATTTGATGAATTTCAAGTTGCATTCACCTTTAATTAGATGTTAACTTTTAAATCAAATTTCCATCGTTCAAAATTTCAAATCTATGTAAATAGCCTTAAATAAAATATGTTTGACACTAATATTCTTAATTTATTTCTCTTATCATAATAAAAAAATAATAAAATAAACATAAACATAAAAAAACATGCATAAACATTTAAAGACTGAACCCGTGACCTAATCCAAACGTTTTGATTAATCACAAACAATAAATTTCATTAATGTTTGTGATTAATTTTGGGTGCGTTTTTGGATTATGTTGTTTTCAATTTCAGTTTTTGTTTATTTTTCATGTTTATGAATCTGCTTGATATGTTTGAAAAAAAAAATGGTTTTTTTTTCTTTTCTAATTATGGGTGTGTTTTGAAATTGGATTTTAATTGTGAAAAATGCGTAATTATTTCTGTATTGGTGATTCTCTTGTGATTTTCTATTTATGTTATTAATTAATTAATGTCCATCAGCTAGTGCTTTTTTAATTTTCAGAAAAGGGGGTAATGCATTTTTCAGGTGAATTTAAAGAAGTAATATTCAATTTATGTTATTTGGGCTAGATTAGATGAGTTTATAGATTTTAAAATTAGTACTGTCGATTCGGTCGGTTACTCGAATTTTCATGGGCTAAACCTGTGACCGTTGCTAAACTTATCGGGTTAGGTATTTCAGAACCGAACCCAACTCAAATAACTTATCTAACCCAACCCAAACTAACCCAAAAAATTAGTTGGGTGGGGTTGGTTGGGCTGAAGAACACCCTCATCCTAACTGTTGAAAAGTGAAAGAAAGGAATTAGGTTGTTTGGTTCTACCCATGAGGACACTTGGCGTTCATGTACTTCGAGTAACGCCTGTTAAGTAACTTGTTTATCTTATTCCTGATCACGTAATTACAACGTTTTCAGTGTTATTGTTACTAAGCCAGAAAGAGGTAGCCGTTTCAATAGAACCAGTAGTACTAATACTTGTAACTAGTTGTTTGAAGGTGATCAGAAACAAGAATATCTAGAACTTTAAGCAAGTAGTATTGAAGTCAAAGCATTGCAGTGTCTTCATTAATGGATGCTTCTGGAACCAGATGGGTATCATCTCTTTCGCATCATTGTAAGTTTTTTTTTTTCCTCAACTTTATTAATAATCAAAATCTCACCGACTTCTAATGTATATTCAATTTTTTGTATGGAGCATGCTGTTTGATTAATTTATACCATGCCTTTTCATTAGGATCATGACCAAGGTCACTTAATCAATTAGTTTTATTTATATAATGCCTTATAAGTGGAATATCTTAGATGAAATCTTTTTGGATCAAAGTAAAAATATGTGTATATATATATATATATAGAGAGAGAGAGCATACACTCAATAATAATATTGATAAAAAGTTATCTGTTATTATATATCTAAGTTAGCTAGCTAGGTTGAGTAGTCATTGATTGGTCCAATTTAATTAAGATAATAACCTATGAAGTTAAGGATGAATTTCCCTTGGCATAGATTGTTTGTTGATAAACGATTTCTAACTCCACAGTACATAGCTTTAATATGATTTAGAAACCTCTGGAGTTGCTAGCAAAGTTACTTTGGGTAGAAAGAATTGAACTTGATAGCTTGATGTTTTTTGTCCATGATTTAAAAAATAGAGGACATTGTTAAATTTACAACATACCATGAAATTTGTTGTATGTCTTACTCAAAATAAAAGAAAGGTTGAGAAATGCTCTCCAACCATATGAGTAGGAATGCTCATGGGTTAGGTTGGTTTAGGTTGTGGTTAAATACCGGCCCAACCTAATTAAGTTGGGTTAAAAAAATTTAAATCAACCTAACTCAGTAAGAACTCCAAACCCAACCCAATAACTTTGGGTTTGTTCGGGTCAAGTTGTGGTTGACTTCTTTCATTATATCTAAACTTTCATTTTTTAAGCTAATTTTAAGTCAACTATGAATGTTGTTGTGGATGTGTATAATGTTTTTTTCTTTCTTTTTTTTGGAATTTATATAATTCTATTACGGTTGATAACTGCAATAAAAATAACAACTAAAGCAACAATTGATATTTTTATGGAGTTTTGAGTGGTTCGATTGATTGGGTTTTCTTTTGTAAAATCTTAATCCAACATGAACTTGATAGGATTATTAATTTCTAACCCAATCAAACCCAATTTTCAATTTCTAATCGAATGGTTCATAGGATGATCACCCCTATATATATATATATATATATATACACGGGTCTTTGCAAAATTCTCTACCCTTAATAACCTAGGGATCACATTGATGGAAGGGTGTTCATATTATAGAAAATATCCAAACAAAAGCGTCGTTCCATTTGTTTTGAGCTTTCTTAATTTAGTGGCATCCATTGGGATGCCATCAAGTTGGCGAACATTCATGGTCTTTGCATCCAGGGTTTGAACGTGATGAGCCACTATGTGGATGATTTGGAGAGAACGAAATAGTCCAATCCATCCTTATTAAACCTTGAATCAAAAAGTTACCTTCAACTTTCCCTTTTGCTAATATTATGATCTACCTCTTCTTCTTCTTTTACTTTTTCTTATGAACACCTCAAGAAGATTTAATTCTTTTATTTCAATCCTCTTTCATTTTTTTTATAAGCTTATATGAAGTATATCATGATGCATATACCTTTTAAAATTCTTCTCTATTACTTAAGGGACACTATACTAATTTAACAAGTTATATATATTTATTTATTTTTTGTATCATTCTCATATTCACATTAATCCTTAGATAATTAACAATGTCCACCTTATTTATGTAATAGGTATATTATAAATGTAATAAATGGAAATACACCTAGAAAGTGGATGGATCTGAATATTAATATAACAACTAGTATGTATAATTGCACCAATGTCAAGACAATTAAAAAGATATTGAAATCACTAGTGGGAGACATTAATTATACTTAAAATTTGATAAGTGAAACTTTTTGATTATTTTAGATTGTTTTCTCTAGTAGTACAATACAAAGTAAGAATATATCGTTTAGATAATATGTGGTTTATTCCTAGGGACCACCTAATCCTTTTATAATTTTTTTTATTTTCTTTACTTTTGGTGTATTATCTTTTGCTAAAATAATATTTTGTAACAATACTTTTAGTACAATATCTTTTATATAGAGTCTTTATTCAAATTATAAATTGATATGGTTGTTGACATACATCTATCTTCTCTTATCCTTTAAGAAAAATAAGTATGATCGTAATTATGGCAATTGAAGCCTTTTTATATATTATATACTTGGCAGTGTAGGACAACGTTGATGTATGTATAGCAATATTATTCTAGCCCCGTGATTGCAATTATCACTACTCACACAAGAAGCTCTATATGTCTTTTGCTTGTGCAGCTTCCAAATGCACTGTAGGGATAATGTTCAATGGCCGGTTTGTGAAAAAAATTTTAAAGTGCGTTTGAAGTAAAAATATTTTTTTAGGTATTTTAATAACATCTGTTTTTAATTAGACTGTAGTTAAAAAAATTAATTTTTAATTTATAAAAAAAATTGGGAGGCACTAGCTTTTTTTTAAAATATTTTTAAAAAAAATATTTTTAAAAAAAATTGTCTTAAATAGGGTCAATATCAAACTTATTAGGTTTTGAAAATTATCGAGTGCATAAATCAAATCCCTTTTTCTGAACAAATTTCTTTGATCTGGGATATCTATTTCGATATCATGTTGTCAACTTTTCAAACCTCATATTTAATTCAGTTTTTCAATTTAATAATAATAAGTTACTAAACATTATTTTATGTAAATCAATGATATTCAATCCCTCTAAATTGTATAGCACCTAATGTATGGGTTTTGTTGCTTTTAGTTTGTAATGTGCTGCAAGCACATATGTCCATGTAGGTGGGTCACAAGTAAAGACAAACTAATTATAAAGTAGGATAGTGTTGTTACAGCTTTCCAACCTCAATTCTTAGTTTTTTATTTTAAAAATAATAAAATACTAAACATAATTTTATTTAAATCGATGATATTCAGCCCCTTTAAGTTGCATAGATAATGTATGAGTTTGGTTGCTTTTATTTTGTAATGTTCTTCTAGCACATATGTCCATATAGGCGGGTCAAAATTAAAGGCAAACTTATAAAACAAGACAGTATATATATGTATTGAGACTATTATTGTTTGATCATTATATATTATTGGAAAAATGGGTATGAAACATGTTTTTTCATTATTTTGAGCTAAATTTTTAAGTAGGGCTCATATGTAATTTTGGGTGGGACTAAATTGAATATTAATCTCTAATATGTGAAGATTAGAAATATATAAATATTTAGTTATATCTGTTTTCATATGAATAAGAAATTAAGTATAAAGTAACCTATTTGGTAAGTGTAAAGTGGTGAAAATTCGTAAACAAAATTTACTCTCACATGAAAAAGTTAAAAAACAAATTAAGTATTTACTTATAAGTGATAACTATAAGCCTAACTTGAATTTGAGCTCACCACACACACAAAAGGAAGGCTTAGGGGATCCCACTCGCTCGGAGGTGACTTAGGGCGCACAAAACTTTACACTTTATTGAGACAAATTGGAAGGGTGAGATGCTTCCGTAGTAGATCGAATCTGGATAGTTTGTTGAGGATGTCCAAATACGATGAACGTGGTTGATCGAAGGAAACCGTCCACGGGTGAGATGTATCCGTAGGAAATTGAATTTGGGTCATTCGTTGAGGATGTTCAGATACAATGAACATAGTAGATCGAAGGGAACTGTCCAGGTTCGATGTACGTAGTCTAGAGCCCTAGTGCAGTGGAGTTTTTTATTTTCGTAAATCGAGGCAGATCAGACGGGTGAGATGGGTCTGTAAGAGATCGAATCTAGGTCGTTCGTTGAGGATGTCCACATACGATGAATTGATGTATGCAATCCAGAGCTGTGGATGATTTATGAAAGTTGACTTGTTGTTCCGAACTGCCCTCGAAAGTCCTAAGCACTTATTGAATTGTTATTCTGTTAACAAAATTTGCTTTACAAAAGCTCAGATAGCCATCTAGAAACAACAAAAGGATCAATAGGGGGCTTCCTTGTGCTAACTTAAGGTCTTATGTGGTCCTAAGTCTTTCATCCTTTCTTAAAATGGCTGATAGGCCTTCCGTACAAATTAGGAACAGGTCAGGGATATATAGTGGATCTCCTGCCTAAGGCCTTTGGATGGTTTGATTTGGCCATGTATGTTTTCGTTAAGCAGTACGGAGGACGAGACTAATGATATACATCTCATGATGAGATCCAACCATTAGGAGGCGAAGCCCATTCTTCCCATCATAGCCTTAAGGAAAGTCGTTTCTATCCAATCATAGACTTTGCTCATATAAAGTTTGATTGCTACGTACCCCTTATTTCCCGTCTAACTTTCTTCATGTGGTGCAGGTGATCAAAAGCCAATATAGTATTATCAGTTGTTAAATGACCTTTGATGAAAGTACTGTGGTTTTCCTCTTGGGGAGAATGCCCTTCAGCCTATTGGCAATTATTTTATAAGTCGCATTATATAAGCTCATTGCCTAAAGTCAACTAGTTTAGTAGGTTTCTTCTTTTTTGGAATAAGGGCAATGTAAGTTTGGTTAAAAATGCTGATATCACCATGCTCATCAAGACAAAAAAGGCATGAGTTGCATAGTTCATCTCCCAATGTCCCAAAGCTGAAAAGCCATGAAGACCAAGGCCTTTCACAAGGGCAATAAAGAAAATTAAATACTTGCAAGCATATAAGGTCAATTAATATAGCACTTTCAAAGTCAAACCCAAAAGAATATGAACGTGTTTCCAACAACCTATGTTCTCAAATCATCATTTTCAAATAATTAGACAAGCAATTAATTTAATAATATACTAAAGAACAAACAAATTAATATGCAAGCACATTAAACACAAATTTAGATCTGGAATTACCTTGAAAATAAATAAAAACACTTAAAAAATAATTTTGACAAACTAGAAATCCGAAACATTCAAAAACACAATAAAACCCTAATTTGATCCAAAAGCCCTAAAACTTAAGACTTAAAATTAAAAATACTAAAATAAACTAAAAGACCAAGAAAAAATAATTTTTAACACTCTTTAAACATATATATAAAAAATTGAAATAATCATGAAATAGAAAACTTAAACTTAATATGTACTTCCTGAACAAAATTGACCACTAGTAAAACACCGAAAACAATTACTTTTTCTAACTATAGAGCCCTAGAAAGCTAGAATTTTAAAACACAAACTAATAAGGACTCAAGGACATTTAAAAGACTTCAATTGGACTCAAAAATACTTTTAAAAACCTTTATAAAAAAATAAAAATCAAAACTTTTCCTAAGAGAAATCAATAAGAACTCAAAAGCTAAATAAAATGAATATGACAATATGCAATAATGTGCAATGAAAATACATTCAAAATAAGAATGTAATTGAAATTAATTCATGAAGATTAAATAAATAGGAAGGAGAATAGAAGAAAATTAAAGCAAATAAACCGAAAAATAAAACTTCAATAAATAAGAAAAGGAAAACTTATGGGCTAAGGCCTCGGGCTCTGTCACTATACCCTAGCCTTGAACTTCCAGCTTCAACAACCAAAACTCTAACTCCTAAACTATGAAAAACATAAAAAAAATAAAGAGAGTAGGGACAAGAAGAGATGATTTTTATATTCCTCCTATACCCTCTATATATATAGGCCTAAAATCTTTATAATTCTTTTACAACTTCTGGATGCGTGCCAACTCATCCTCAGACCCGTGAATGCTTAACAAATTAATTTAAATCCTTATCTGAACTAAAATTACACATCACATCAATTAAAGAGACCATTTTCGTGCCCCATAAGTTAGAGAGAAACCTAACTTTGGGTTTGTTCTAATCTATTTGGACAATTTGTTTTATTTATATAATTTTTTACAAGTTCTTATCCTAATTCTTAGCTAAGAATACCTAAAAATGTCTAAAAATTGATAAGATTAAGGGTGTTTAAAAGTTAGGGCTTAGGGTTGAGGCAGACTATAGTCAAGTCCTTTGGAAATTGGTCTTGGGCAAGCTTCCTTTGGCTTATAGGTTAAGAAGGTTTGGCCTCAACCTATACCATATGTGCCCCCTTTTAGGCAATGATCGATCAGAGAATCAAGAGACCACCTCTTCTTTCAATGCCTTACAGTCAAGCTCATATAGTAATGTCTAATTAGGAAATGTAGTCCTCTTAGAAGGAATGGGCATAACTGGGAGGAGGCTAGATGGATAATGTTACATTTTAGAAGTCCCTCTGATATGAGTTCTTTAATGAAGCTAGCATTTAGTACCATTGTCTACAACATCTAGCTAGAGAGATATTGGAGGAAATTCTAACATATTTCCTAAAACATCAACTTGACCGTTCTTGACATCAATCAAGATGATATATTCAAATAGGAAAACTCTGAGAAAGTGGCTCCCTACTCGTTAAGATTCATCTATCTGCAATAAATGGATTGATCCTCAAAATCCCCCCCATGAGTTGGTATCCCCAAAAACTAGAAGGTTCTTACTTTGTACGTAGACAAAGTTGGTTATGGTAGCTAGCTAATTAGAAAGTGTGAAGGTATCCTGGTCTTGGCTGATGTTGGAGCTAAACTCATGACTTCTTTCTTGGAAGTTGAAGCCTGGGCACTTTTGAGAGGTCTTTAGCTTTCTAATTCCCTCGACTATCCTATAGATAGAGCTCCAAACTGATTCCCCAACTCTCATCAATTGTCTGGTGGAAGTTCATCCCCATGGTGCATCCTTCCTATCATCTTAAAGATTTTTGAACTTCTCAAGTTATTAATTTGTTGGAGAGCCAAACATTACATTAAAGAGGCTAATAGGTCTGTTGACTGGCTCGTTGTTATAGTCATTGCTACATGGAAAGTGATTTTTAGTCCCTTAGAGATTCTTGATTTCGTAGTGCTTCTCATTGAAAGTCCTCAGAGTTAGTGCCAACATGGAGTTGGTGCAGGTTCAACTCTTGTCACTGTCTCATTATAGGGGTGAAGAGATTAATGGGTCAGGAATGAGCCTGATACCTCACCAAGAATATGATATGGTGATGGAGTTAATTATATAACTAATAATTACTTGCATTGTTTCTTCTCAAAAAAGAAAAATGAAAAAAAGAGAGAGTCTGGAGAGGTTGTTAAAGAATCTTTTGTTGTTGCTACCCCTCATGTAATTTTGTGTAATTTTTGTGCATAATTCAAGTTATATTTGATCTTTTCTTTTTCTCTTAAAAAAGATAAAAGGTGTTGTTCTTTTCAGTTAAAAAGAGGGAAGTATATCATATACGCAGGTAAAGCCACTATGATAAGGTGTGTTCTGCAATTGTCATATGACCTATATTGATCTAGTTTGTTTTTTTATTTTTAAGCTTTGTTGGTAAGATTATGAAAGAGGTCAAAACGATGATGACCAACTTCCTCATCTTATAAAAATAAGATGCATTGCATCAATTGGGCGTTGTTTTGTATACCAAGAGACAATGGGAGAATAAACTTCTAAGTAACAAAAAGTCATGAAGAGGATTGCCGTAATGAAGCTAATTTGATGGATTATTTCAAGAAGAAGAAGCTGTTAGGTTAATTAAAGTTAGGTCCAAAGAGGTACCCCAAGGAAGACTCAATTTGGACTTGCATTCCTTAAGGGCCCCCTTTTGATTGGAAAGAAATTCTGAACATGAGAGTGATGAGAATGGAAGGAAGCATAAAATAACTTATTTGGAAGGTAATTATTCAATTAGGATATAGATTGATTGTTGGTTCCAAGGGTTGTGGTTAATTCTGTTAAAAACCATTAAATCTAAAAGTTATAACTGTTAGATAAGGGTCAAACAATACATATCAAGCTATCATCAATACCCTCCCTCACACGTGCAACCTCATCTTGCACATAAATAAAATAAGAGAAATATCAATTAGGCAAATGTCAATAACGAGACTTGAACTCAAGGCTCTGATATCGTGTGAGAAACCACGCAACCCAAAAGCTATATCTATTAAATAAGGGTCCAACAATACATATCAAATTATCATTAATAAATTCTTTATATGGACTGTGTAGAAGAGGAACCTAACTCCCTATTAAGGACTGTCCCAATGGTATAACTTTTGGAGAAACTGAGATGGCCACAAGTTCTTCGGTGGTTTTCCTCACACTCTGAAGTATATATATCTTCTAAGAAATGCTAACGACAAAATAATCTGGTGTCACAACCCAAGTGGAAACTTTTGTTTGAGCTCATCTTGGGATCATGTGATAATTACTATTTATAATGCTTTACATTTCTTTATCCTTATTCTTTTTTCGTAAAAGAAAGACAAGCTACCCTCTGTTTTTGTGGTCGCGTAGTATATTTTTTAAAAACAAATAATACAATAATAACAAAATTTTATTATTAATAAAAAGTAAAAACTATATGCAAGGCACGTTTACACACCGAGTATAACTAGACAGACATGAGACAACAAAGTAATTAAATAATACTAGATATAGCAATATACATCATGACTAAATTAATTAAATTTAATATTAAGATATTGATGAGATACTCAACTTGATAGATTGTCAAAGTGATGAGTCACGTTCAAGTTTTAGAAATTAATTAGACTACAAGCACCAATATATCCTTGAATCATTAATATTTTCTCTATTATGAGTATAACGTTACATAAATATCTAGGTACAACCACGCACAATGAATGATGCAATATCGAGACTATTCTTTTCTGTTTTTTTACAAAGTATGAGACTAAATTTGAGAGAACATGTAGAACATGCTATAATCCACTTTTGATTGATGAATCCAGCAAAACCGTTCATGTCTGACAAATCAATACTAGCCAACACACTTGACAACGACTTTAAACGGTAAAACCTTGGCCAACGAACTTACTATTCTATTTTTTATCTAAATAAGATCGTGTGGCTCCACAAGATACCTTTGAAAATAGGGCCGGCTAAAAAAAAAATCTCCTCTTAATTGTCACTAGTGGGCATTGGCCACACTTGTGAGTAATTAAGGTAGGAGGTTACAGGTTACCACCCAAATTAATTGACATTCGACAAAAGAGTAATGTTATCTGTACGTTAGTTGTCAATGTCATTTTTTTTACGTTGACACCTAGCCTATATTTTATGTTTTAAAAAATGTGCATATATTTAAAAATTTTATGTAATACATATATATTTTTAAAATATAAGCTTAGCATCAACGTAAAAAAAAAATAACGTTAACGTAAAACATTTTTATTGGCAAAATCTTTAGTTATCGCAAATGGGAATGCACACAACATAAAGGGTGTTTTGAAAAAATGACATAAGTACATATCATGCACTGAAAAAAGATGAAGGGTAAGGTGGATAGCTAGTGGGGTACTTCGGACTCTTCTTTTTCACTCTTCCATTTCCTATCTTCTTGTGAGAAGGGGACCTTTTTTATTAAACACTGACATACCACCTAAC
This sequence comes from Paratinospora sagittata, assembly GCA_035771175.1. Lineage (NCBI taxonomy): Eukaryota > Viridiplantae > Streptophyta > Magnoliopsida > Ranunculales > Menispermaceae > Paratinospora > Paratinospora sagittata. The sequence continues at coordinate 5,318,019 of CM069611.1, read as the reverse complement.
CTTAGACCCAGTTTGTATGACTGATTGATCTTGGGAGAGATCATACTAAAGACCCAAAAGAAATTGAAGACTGCAATATTTTTTCCACCAATACAATTAAACAAGTAAGCTCTTGCCACCTAGCTATCTAGGCAGCCCCTACTACTGTGCTTGTGTATGCCCACAAGCCATTACTCTATGTCCATGCATGCATACACAGTCTCTGTTGTTATATTTTCCAAGTTTCACTGTAGGGTCAGGCAGAAGTTCTTTTTTTTTTCTTTATTTATTTTTAACTTTTTGTATCACTCTCTGTATATATATATATATATAAATAGATAGATTGATATATCTTGGAGATCTATTACAGATCTAAGAGCACATGGTTCTACTAAGGACCACACTGGTGTGAAATAGTAGCTAGCTAGCTAGTGCTTACAACTTACTCATGACGTTGATGTATTTTGATACAAGAAAACGTATACATGAAAGAAATGGGAAATTACCAAGAAGATGGTGGTGGTGGCGGCCGCGGCCCGCGGCCCGCGGCCGGCGACCGGCGTGGGGTGAAGAAGGTCGTTGGACCACGTGAGAATATATAGATACAGAGAGAGGGAGAAGGTTGACAATACAACCCCACCCAAGATCTCCCATATCTTTATCGTTGCTTTAGTCTTAATTTCCCTTGCCAAGCTTCTTTTTGTGCAGTACCTACTCTTTCCTTTAATTTGTCACTTTCTAAAATTATATTATATTATATATATATATATATATATATATATATATATATATTGCTTTCAAAAGGGTTGAATTGGGAAACTTGACAACTAGACACTCTGTCCCCTAGGATAGGATTCTTGTTGGGACCATACGGATGCCAGTAGATCCTCCAATGACTCTTGGAGAGAAGCAATGTGTTTTCAAATCATTTTTTCCTTTTTCTTTTCTTTTTTTCTTTTGTTTATAACATACAGGAGAGTAAATTGTCATACATATATATGTATGTATATATATATATATATATATATATATATAAAAGATTAAATAGGTGTGAAAAAACAACTTACACAAGATTTATGCAAACTCAACTCAATAAAAGTATTTATCAACTGCATGAAATTGACTATATCTCATTGACTTTATGAATCCACTTCATTTAATTTGTTACTGATTAAATCAAGAGTTAAATTATAAGTTAATTATATATCAATAGGTCACTCTTCTTAATTTTGATGCATCCAACTAATTAATGGTCTTTGCTACATATATTTAAAACTATCTTAATGGGTTCTTTTCTTTATTGTATCTTTAATATATTGAGACTACTTCTATCATTTCTCTAATATTTATTTTTAATGTCTAACTGAATATTTATTCTAATATTTATATTTTTGTTACACTTAATTTGTCAATATATTTGTTTCTTTATTACCCAATTTTTTCTATAAAACATGACTGGCCTAATATTGATCTTATTAAATGTATGCAGACCATATATATATAATTATTTTCTTGACAAAATTTTCAAATTAGTTGGTTGTTGCACCGGAAAAAATGTTATGTTTAATAGTTGATCAATGGCAAAAAAATCATTATTTAATAAAATTTAGATACATACAATGAAAGATATGTTAGTTGGACAGAAATATGCAATAACAATTAGAGGAGACCTAAAAAAACACAGATAGAAATACAATAAAATAGAAGAAGTAAATATATGTAGCTAGGCAACTTTACATATAAGTTAAAGAGAAAAATACTTTGATGAGCTAATAAATGATAAGTAAAAAAGGGGGTTTAAATATTAAAACTTATTATTTCTCTAAATCATTTAAACAAATTAGGATTTAATTGAAAAACCAGAACTACAATTCTAGAAACCTAATTGTGTTGGTACTTAAGCGTGTCAAACGACCGTGACCTACCCTGTTACGTGTTATGTAAGCGTACCTTAGAACATATTTTACGGTCAACCTCTCGACTACAACCAACCACTATGATGGCTAGTCATGCGATCATGTCAGGGTAAAAGTCGGTGCTTCGTCACCCTCACATCGTGAGGACCTCCGATCATGATATCGATCTTAGTATCTTGTTAACATGCTCTAATACCCCACTTGTTGGACACCCAAGAGGGAGATGAATTGAGTGTAATAGCCAGTTTTGACAAATTTCAAGTCCTTAGTGGAAAAGATACTCAAAAGTATATTTTTAGCTAGATCATCAAGTCTAACTAAATATTTTTTCCTTCCTATATATCTCATTTCTTCTTAAGTTTGTGGGTATAAATGGTCATTTGGAAACAATTTCCTACATATCATAATATTGAGCCTTAATGAAAGCTCTCATCCTAATTCTCCAAAACATAAAATTATCAACATAAAGTATTGGAGAAGAGAAAAGGTTGTTACCTAAGTCAAAACCTATGATATTGGTCATTTGATCTTTAGCTCTAGGTGGTTAAACCTTAAATCAGGAGCACTTACTCTGATATCACTTGTTGGACACCCAAGAGGGGGGTGAATTAGGTGTAATGGATGATTTTGACAAATTCTAAGTCCTTAATGGAAATCCTTTGATTAAATTAGATTGTACACTCAAATTAAGTCAATGTGCATAAAATAAAGTGTTGAAATTAAAACAATGCACACAAGGATTTTTACGTGGTTCGAAAAACGTTTTCATACTCCACGCCTAAAGAAACCATCTCTAGGATTCCACTATACTTGGGTTCACTTTGAGGGTGTGAACCAAACCGTTACAATATCTTTTTCAAGGTTCAAGACAAACCTATCATTTTTATGGGCTAAGGACAAACTACTTGTTTCTTTTTACGATGACAAAGGAAAGTCGAAATCTTTTTCGCAGGCTAATAATGGACCAGTACTTGACCTTTTTCAAGATAAAGGGTGAAACTAAACCTTGATTCCAACCTTGGAATCACAAGTGATATTAAATCACTTTACTTGGTTTATTTCAAGTTGAAATTAACCAAAAAGACTAAGTACAATAATTATAATGCTTGTTCTAAGTGAATAGAACAAATACAAATGAAGTTTAAAATACAAATACTCAAATACAAGATATGAAATTTAAGCTCATGAGAAGAGAGAGAGAGACCTTACAATGATTTTACCTTCCTTGCATAAGATTGCTCATAAAAACATTTTTGGAGATGCTCTAAATGATACAAGAAGAGGAAGCTTTGAAATCAAACTCTTTTAGTTTCAAATATTTTGCTTTAGGGTTTTGAAAATTTGAGATGAGGTTTGATTTTGGAAATCACTTAATGCACTCACATTTTTGTATCTCTTGTGTTAAAAATGGCCTAAGTACATGTATTTATAGTTTAGAAATGAACACTAGCCGTTAGACACAAGATACTAGCCGTTGGGGGCTCAAAACTTCAAAATATGACTGTTGGAATCATGCCCAGACAGTCCCTAATGCTGGCGGTCTGTACTAACACATAGGTGCAAATCCAAAAACTTGAATTTTGCATAACCTAGGCTCTAGCGCACTGGCACTCTTGGCTAGGGCGGTGGTGCTTTTGGTTAGCACACTAGCGCTTTGACAAACAGACACTACTAGCAAGTTGGCCACAGTGCCAACGAGCTGACCACTATACTAGCAAGCTGGCCTTCACCAAAAACTTATAAAACTCTGATTTTTGAATTTTAAACATTATAAAAATGTTCTGGTGATGAAATATGATTGAAATACACATAATTCGATCATTAAAAACTCCTTAAAGATGGATTGAAAACTAAGATCTAAAAATAAGTCTTAAACATGATTTTTGAAAAAAACAAAAAAAAAACAAAACTTATACAAGTTGATAAAACTTATGCAAATATGATTCAAATAAGTTTGAAATGGTTTTAAAAATATTAACCATGCATGTTTGAACATTTAAAGATCATTTTTAAAGAAAATCTAATGCATGTATGAATTTAAAAATAATAGAGCAAGTAGACTACATCTTAATTTTAGATATAACAAGACTCTCAACCTCATAATTCTTTTTTCCTTCAAGTTGTCCAATTTTTGAATGTGGTTGATCATTTCCTTGGATCCTTGAAATATTTTGATCTTGTATTGATTCTTTTCCACTTTAGGTCTTGAAATATACTAGAAAGAAACATTAGCATCATTTGTTATATTGTTTGTTAATTAGTATCAAAACACTTAAAAGAAAATTAAGTAGAAAACCACTTAAGTCAACAAATTGTTCAATTTTTAACTCACTTGTGATTGCCAAAGACCTTTAAGTCTATTGGTTTGGCATCCTCCCTCACTCACAGCAGGAGGGGGTTCGAGATCCAGCATGCAATAGCGTAAGAGTGCTATGGTGGTTGATCTCTATATATATGGTCCTCTAGGTCTCACATGCATCTCGTTGTGAAGCACACATGTAATCTAATTAATTAAGACCTTTAAGAAACTACAATAAAAATTTAAGTGCAATCCTTTATTTTCTTAAGAACTATATATCTAAGACTTATATGTGCCTAATTTTTTTTTTCTTAACCCAGATTAAGAACCAAAATTTATATAAGTAATTAAATGCACATTACACTCAACAAAGCCTTTTCACAATTACATGAAGTCAGCTATATGAATTTTTTTTCTCCACTCCACTCGATCAGAGCAGTTAATATAATGTTGATATTCTAATACCAAAATATTAAAGAAAATTAATTAAAATGAATATATATATGTATAGAGCATACTTAGTGCATGATACTCTATGAATTATAGAGACAATATATGCAATCTTATCTCTATGAATTATAGAGATTGTTTTTAAATTTGAACCCTGAGACCTCCGGATAGGCATACTTAGATAAAGTAGAGTTGAAATAGATTTATGTAGTTGACAACTGAAGTAATTAGAAAATGAAAACTTTATATAGTTGAGTATACATAAAATTACACCTTAGAAATGCACTTGATGAATTAAAATAAATATGTCATTAATTATGTGGTATCGATATTTTGTGTTTGGTTAAGAGTAATGTTATATTAATTGGAGTAAATATTGCAATAAAAATTGTATAGCTTCATTATTTTTTAATAGTACTCAATACAATCTAAAGCAATTCAAAGATAATGATGGGATGTTGTAATTTGTATTGCAGTATAATACCTATTTAATTTAGCATTATTTTTTAATTAATATTTCGTAATCAATGAATTCTTATATATATCATGACACATAGCCCAAAAACAAAAAGACTCTACTTGCCTCCTTTACAGCCTATAATTATTAATAACATTTTTCAGCTGGATACACATATGTGGTGTGAACCAGCCAGAGAATCACTATTGATACACGTGAGAGGAAACATTGTTCCATATAAGTCAAATCATGGTACACTTATATGTTGACATAATATTAATGATATTTTGTGTTCTACATGCTATATGCATGCATGCATGGATATGACACTGCAAGCAAGAGGTACACATTAAACAGGTGTTATGTCTTCTTGTGCTAGCTATATAGAATGTTGTTGCAATATTGGTGTTCTCTCTTAGAATATTAGGACACACGGTGCACATGCATGCTTCTGCATACCCCCCAAATCCTACCTAATATTAGAATTACAATATTCTTCAACATGTCTAATTATATATATATATATATATATATATATATATATATATATATATATATATATATATATATATATATATGTGTGTGTGTGTGTGTGTGTGAAGCTTTATAATAGTAATTATATAATTAATAAAGTATTATCAATAATATAGTTTGATTAAATAAAAGAGACTTACTATTTAATAAATATATGAATATCTATCCATACAATCATGGATTACATGTGAGAAAATATTTAATCAAAATTCACTTGATCAAGTGAATGCATGTTGATATTTACATATAAATATATTAAAGTATATGAGAAAGAGAGATATATAGGTTTTTTTTTTCTTTTTCTACTTGCTAATTAGATGCAGTATCATATATAATTAACATATTAATGTGAGCTAGGGGTTTTCTACCTGTATTTATTCATTTATTTTAATGCGAGAGGCTAATGGGGAATGGGGTTGTTTATTCTTAAATGGGCATGCCCTCGGCACAATAAGTTGTTGCTAGCTTGTAAATTCTTAATTATATATAAAAAATCCAATTAAAATTAAATTAACAGAGGAAGAAGGATTTCAAAAAAATAAGGTTTTATACATAGAAAAATGTTATAGGAATTGAAAATTATACACCAATTATTACAAATCTGATGTGAAAACCCTTCGCACAATAGATTTGTCGTTATATTAAAGAGGGTGTATTAAAGTCATAAATTTGATGTGACTGGTGATTTGTAACAATTAGTGTGTTATTTTCAATCCCTTTAATATTGCTCTTAATTAATTAACTAGACTGTAGAGTTGGAGTTAATTCGTCCAGAAGATTTATAGTATCATCTAGATTATGATTACCTTAATTTAGTGTATATACATATACATTGATATTTTTTCTCATATTTTATTTTCACAAAAGTTTTGGAAACAAATTTTATGGAATTAATGGTTATCTAAACACTTCAATAACTTTCATATGTCAAAGTTCCACACCAAAAACATAAGTTTAATGAGCATGGAAACTCTTAATTTGTTAATTAAATTACTTATCTTAATTAGTTAGGTGATTAAACCTTAATTTAATAACACAAACACTTTAGCTAGCTAGGAAAGCTTAGCTTTTTTGGAACAGCATTATTATTAAGTATAGATATGTAAAGTAATATGACTTTGGTTTCTCTCAGATAAAATATAAAAATAAAATGCCCATATATCTCTTGTATCACTCATGAAAGAAAATGACCTTCATCTATCTATCTATCTATATATATAGTTCTTTGTTGGTGACAAACAGAATTAATTAATTAATAAGTTACTCATCGATCTATAATATATATATATATATATATTATAACTATCTTTCCAAAGTACCTTTGAAAATATTTTATTACTTGTACGTATTAAGTTAAAATGCGTCTAGAACAAGCAAGCAGATTAATCCAGTCCCAAAAATAAATAAATAAATAAATATAAATGATAATGATAATTTATTAATAATAATACAATTTTCAAAATTTGCACATGGAAGGAAGAATCTTATAATGACAGCAGCGACAGTTTAGAATCATGATCAAATCCAGCAACTTCTTTGCTGTGTTGCCCACTTTTTTTTTTTCATGAGTTCATCATAATATAACGACTTCTAAAAGATATGCAATTAATAATTATTTGGGTACATATAAATCTTATATATGATTTTCTTCAAAATAATATATTCTTGATTATATATCATCAACTAATATCATGCACCACTAGCTATCAATAGCAAATTAACAACATTTATTAATTTAGATTCAATTCAAAGGTATGAGAAAAAAATGGATTTTTTCAAAGATTCTATTCTAGGGACAAATTACAAGAAATAAATAAATATTTACTAGTGGGGATATAAACATCATATCATGTAGGGGTTGAGAGATACACATCAGATCTTGGAAATTAATGTAGAAAGCTGTGGGTGTTGGGTAGAAAGCTGTGGGTGTTGGATGGAGTTAATGTTCCCTCTTCACACAATCAACGCAATCAACACAATCAACACAATCAAATTCAAATAAGCTTTTTCACAGATATCATCAGAAAACAACGAAACCAAGATACAGAAGATCTACGAAAGAACTCTCCATATAATAATAATTAAGAGAATACTTTTTGACCCCACCACAAACAAATTTCCTTAAAACGGTAGTAAAGACATCTTTTGCTTCGAAAGCCTCATCTCCGTCACTACGATCCTTTATTTTTAGGAAATATATATGATGGGCTACAGCCAATTATATTATTTCATATATATATATATATATATATTGAGAATTCTTACAGTAGGGTCATTTTTGCTCATTTTTCTGTTTTGCCCTCATTTTTATTCTTTAAAAAAAAATTAAATTAAATTAATGAGGGTATAAAAGACATTTTGACTGTACCCACTAATATCTCACATTCCACAATCAAGCGCCCACAAAAAGATTTATTATAATAGTATAGATTAAAATCTTAAATTTAGAAAGTCAGGTGATAATTTTTTATTTTTTTTTAATAAATTGAGCTCAACTCAGCTAAGTCTTTTTCTTGCCTTTATAAAATTATATACATGAATTTAATTACTTTTTTTTACTCTGATATACTAAGTTCGACGCACACACATATGTATACGTCTAATACTTCACATGAATAAATTAAGTAGTTAGATTTAGTTGATCTACAAAACTTTTACACTATCGACCACCAACCATATTTTAAAAGTATGCAAATATATATACTCTAGTGATAAAGGAAATATTATAACTGGATAGGGTGTAAATTAAATTTGAAGGACCCACAAAGAGATATGAGAGTAGAAGAATTAAATCTTTGGGTTAAGGAAAGATATGATCCAAAGTCAGAGGTAACATTGACGATAGATAGATAGATAGATAGATAGATAGATAGATAGGATTTGGACTCAGTCCATTTTGGGTTAAGGAAAGATATGAGGTAACATTGACGATAGATCGATGGATAGATAGATACATAGGATCCAAAGTCAGTCCTTCCAAATCTTTGAATAAAGCTACGTTTGGCCAATCTCTACGTGGTTTGTACCAGAAACCCAGATTTTCTCTCTGCAACCCAAGATTTTATCCTCGTTTTCATGCATGCCTTCTTTGATTTCTAGCTCTACCAACGATTTATGTTCTATTTCTTATTACCCCCTTCACTAATATATGTATGTATTCTCTATTTGCATATCCTTAGTTTTTTTTTTCCCTTCACCTGTTTGTATTTATGTCCATTAATAAGTACGTAGCTTCTTTTGACTTATTAGTAAAATGAATTTACCCTCATCATATAACTTTTACCACTACTTAGTTTGATAATATATTAATGTCTTTAAGATTTCTAACTCATTTAATGCAGGGTCAAGAGAAGGAACGTGTGTATGTATAAACTTAACCTACCATTGTAAGAGGTCATAAATTTAAGACTGGAATCCTGACCCTTTGAATCATAATTGGGCAATTTTTACTATTTCGTACCCTCCCTTCTTTATTAATATATATAATTTTTTTTTTATAATATTAGTAGTTAGTTGTATAATCAACTTCATTACTATACAATATTCTTAAAGAGATATTAACCCTATTTTTGACTCGTTAATCCTCCTCATCTCTTAGGGTGAGACTGTGATAAGAGTTGAACATGAAATTTTTAAATTTTAAGCTCACTTTTTTTTTTTTAGGATTCAAAGCCACCTTTTTAACTTTCTTTTCTTTCAAAAATAAAAAATAAAAAACTTTAACTATTATGTCAATGTCTGTCAATAAAGCAATATGTATATACTCATACACACACGCAATTAATAGTCTATGATATATCACAGATATATATAGCAATATATATTTTTGAACTTTATCACTTGATTAATTAGGTAAGAGACGTATTCAAATCATAAATGTTCTACCACTATAATACGTATACAATCTAAACAAATCTTATGATATGATTCTAAACAAGAAAATAAGGAGCGGGACTTTGACCCAGCAGATTTGATTTTTTGATTTCGATTATCACATGGAAAACTCAGTCCTTTTTTGTGCTATGTATATATATATATATTTCTAAAAATGTGTTTTTTAGTACTCAAAAAAGGGTGGTGAAATTAGGAAACTAAAATTAATTAATTGTTTTGAATCAAGGGAGCCATCTATAATATGCCATCTTAACAAGGGAGATCATAAAAATCGTTTCCTTATATAAAACCTCTTTGCTACCTCTTCTTCCTCCAACATGTACACCAACCCTAGCTAGGTCTGCTATACCCACCTCCCTTGCTTACCTAATAGCTTCAAGTCTAGCCAAACCCATTTCTCTCTCTCTATCTCTCTCTCTATCTCTCTCTCTAGTTTCTTTCTAGTCTTTCTCTCTCTAGCTTCTCTCTCTATCATGGCTAACAAGTGTTCTCTCCCACCATGCTTTATACTGATATTCATTGTAAGCCGTTTGATGTCAATTGTAGGGAAGCTAAGGGAATGGATTGAGACAAGTCTCTTGCCACCTGAACTTGAAGCTCTTGATCTCTTTACAAGACTGCGTTTTGATGAAGAAGCCATTAACAATGCTTCTACAGATTTTGGAAAGCTTGTGAGATCAGTTCCAGTTGCAGTTCTCTATCCAATATCCATTGAAGACATTGCTTCTCTTGTTACATCCTCTTATAATTCTCCATCTCCATTCACAATTGCTCCAAAAGGGCATGGCCATTCTATTAGAGGCCAAGCTATGGCAGTTAATGGTGTTGTTGTAGACATGAGGTCCTTGAAAAATAATAATAGAGATAGAATTATTATTAATAATGTTAATTATAATGTTTCTCCTCATGAATCATCATCGTTTTATGTTGATGCTGGTGCTGAACAGCTTTGGATTGATGTATTAGAAGCCACACTTAAACATGGTCTTGCACCAAAATCTTGGACTGATTATCTGTATCTTACTGTTGGTGGAACTCTCTCTAATGCTGGAATTGGTGGGCAGACCTTCCTTCATGGTCCTCAGATCAGCAATGTGCTTGAGATGGATGTTATAACTGGTATGACATTTATTATATAGTCATGCATAGTCATCATCTAATTAATTAATTACCATGCATGTAAGAAATATTTATTATAAGTATATATGTATAAGGGATGGTGCTACAAGGACTAGAAGCAAACTCAGTTGGCGTACGTCCTGAGGCATTTAAGTCCTTCAAATCATCTAGAGCGGTTCAACACATACAGTTCAAAGGGACTTAGATGTATGAAACACTAGTTGAGTTTGGTTTCCGAGTCCCCTCATGTATAATATTGGTTTACATTAAGAATTATGGGTTGTGGTGCAGGAAGAGGAGAGATAGTGACTTGTTCCAAACACTTGAATTCAGAGCTCTTCTATGCCGTATTGGGAGGTTTAGGGCAGTTTGGGATCATCACAAGAGCTAGAATTGCCTTGGAGAAAGCTCCACGAAGGGTATATATGTTATTACTATTTAATTTTCCTGTGCCCACAACTTTTTCTTTGGTGATGATGATCATGCATTCACATATATATATATATATATATAGATATAGATATTATAAAGGTCAATAATGCATGTTACATGATCACAAGAAGTTGATATATATACATAAACGGGAAATATTCCTCTCCAACTTTTTTTTTATGTTAAACATATATATGTATCTTAATTTCTTTGTGTCATGTCAGTATCGACAACTTTTTCTGATCTGTTAATGTTAAGCATCTAGGGTTCAATAACACGTGTTGATAGTCCTATTTCTCAGAAAAAATCATGGTACTTGTTTGTCTCTCTTCCATCTAGATTTTGTAATGAAAATGTAATTTGTTGTTTATTAATTTGGTATATTATAGGTTAAGTGGGTGCGCGTGCTTTACCATGATTTCTCAATATTCACAAGAGACCAAGAACACTTGATCTCATCACCAGCAATGAAGAGTACTACAGTTTTGGATTATTTAGAAGGTTCAGTTATGATGGATAAGACCCCTGCTAATAATTGGAGATCTTCTTTCTTCTCTCCACATGATCATTCAAGAGTCACTTCCTTAGCTACCAACCATGGCATCATTTACTGCCTTGAAGTAGCCAAATATTACAATACTGATGACCATCACCTCAAACAGGTATAATACATATAAATATATATATATATATTTTTTTTTATTTTTTATATATGTATAAAAAGTACCGGTACCCTTGCCATTGCGGAGTCCGGGAAAGAAATATTAATGTATAGAGTTTTAACTCTAGGTTACAATGGAACAACTTAATTGAGTAGTGGCACCAAGGTTCCCTTCATATTTATATATGTAAATGACTATATATTTTCTCTAATTTTTTATTTTAGAATTAATTTGAGAATATTAATGTTAATTTTTCAGGAACTGGAAGAGTTGCTTGGTGGGTTGGGTTATGTTCCTGGATTCAAGTTCATGAAAGATGTTTCTTATGTGGATTTTCTGAATAGAGTTAGAAGTGGAGAGCTGAAGCTGCAGGAAGAAGGGCTGTGGGATGTTCCTCATCCATGGCTGAACTTATTTGTGCCAAAATCACAAATTTCTGACTTCAATTCAGGTGTCTTTGAAGGCATCCTAAGACAAACCAACACCATTGGACCAATCCTCCTCTACCCAATGAACTTAAACAAGTAAGTTATAGTACATGAGTAATGTTAAAGATGTGTTGTGTCATCGTAATTTTTGAAACCTCCGTTGGATATTAGAGATGTTACACAAAACACGCACATCCACAAAACATTCAAAAGAACTGGGTATCAATGTTGAAAAATGACGTTGAGACTCAGCTTACATAAAATATTTTTCATAGTACATATATATCTTCAATTATTATTCCATGCAGATAAATATCACTTTCAATCTAATTAATTTTCTCATGTTCATCATAAGAAATAATTCCAAAAAAAACTAACGTTTATAAATATAATGTTGCAGGTGGGATAATAGGATGTCAGCTATTATACCAGATGATGAGGAAATATTCTACACAATAGGGCTTTTGCAGTCAAATGGCCTTGAAGGTTGGGAATGCTTAGAGGAGCAAAACAGAGAAATAATGCAGTTTTGTGTTGAGGCTGGAATCAAAGTGAAGCAGTATCTTCCACACCACAAGACCAAAGAAGAATGGATGAGTCATTTTGGTCTGAAATGGGAATTATTTCAAGCAAGAAAAATTAAGTTTGATCCTAAAGCAATATTATCCCCTGGACAAGGAATTTACACTTCATCTACTTAATTAATTAATGTGACAGGTCTATTGAATTAATGCTAGTAGTAGTGCTGAAGGGAAGAAAAAAAAAAACTATATTGAATATATATGTGTGTATATTAATTTGTAGAACTCTTGTCATAGTCTCATAGCTAGACCTGAAATCTTGTAGTTTTGATAACTTAATTATATATATGTCTTGGGTTATTAATGAATGTGTATATCATGCATAGCCATTTACAAGAATTTATAATAGTCGAAGAATATTATATAATCAAGGAATTAAGTTATTCCTTGAACTAAATTAAAGAAAGTCTAGACCTAAGTGACTTAGCTAATAGCTATATATAGCTTGTTCACTCAGTAATTTCAATACATTACCTGTACAGGGATATGGTTTATATATGCATTTGATTATTTGCTCATGGAATATATCTTGAGCAATGTTAAAGGAATTGAAAACCTCACACTATCTGCTATAAATCAATGTTACATCAGTTTTATAATTTAAATTTATTCAAATAATACAATTTTTAATAAAAAAAATTTGATGTGGAGGCTATTAACATCATATTTATAGCAATTAGTAGCATTTTCCTAATAATAGTTCATGTATATGGTACATAATCAATGAAATAAACAAATGAATTAATTGTGTTTCTATAGAGGACAAACATCAATCAATACTACGTACATTTACTATGTTAAAGAATAAATATTAAATAAATATATAAAAAGAGAAAGTTCGATAGAAACTTACTATTTTAATAATGAATATTATGAAACTTTTTTTCCGTCGAATTGACTTAATTTCTTTCAATATCAAATTCCAAATCTTCTAGAAACCTGCATTTTAAAATATTTTTTAAGACAAACTTTTTGGTTGTGATCTTCTATGACTTGAAAAAGCATGACACAACTATAGCTAGTTGGGCAAGAAAAGTGGGAGTGTGTAAATGTGTAATGAATGAGTACGCACACAACGCCTAAGCTGTAACCTTTGCTTTGTTATATCTTCTATGCGTGTATGTCATGTATACAGAGGCTTTACATGTAAAAGTGATATCTTCTGATCTATTTTCCATCTAAGAAAGAAACCTACATGCCATCTTCTATATATCCTCAACCCTTGCTCCCATTCTCCACTTGCTTACTTTACCCATTTTTTTTAAAGGAAAGAACTAATTTTAAGAGTAATATTGTTTCATTGACACCCAAAATGTACATTTAATGTATACATTACCCTTATACACAGGGGCGTAGCTACGTTTCGACTATCCTGGGCTATAGGTGGGGTAGCCATTTTGCAAAAAAAAATCTATACTAGTATTAGCCCATATAAATATTTTGAATAAAAAACTTTTTTTACTCTTCCTGTTTTAATACCCAACCCCCAAATGGACTGCAAATTGTAAAACCCCAATCGCAACCCCCAAATCTCTCTGCAAATTGCAAAAACCAATCGCAACCCCCAAACTGACAAGCAAAATCGCAAAACCGCTAAAAAAAATCCCTGAAAGTCCCAAAAAAAAATTATTTGTGTCGTCGAGGTTTGTCTAAAAAAAATTTTTAGCCCACCTGAAGAAAAAATTCTTGCTACGCCCCTGCTTATACACCACTGAATTGCCTTGAATCATGGGTTGGTATGTTTGAGGCAATTCAATGGTGTTTAATGGTGATGTATAGTTTGAATGTCACTTTAACATTATCCTTATTTTAATAAATATAAGGAGAAGAACAATTAATTAGCAGCCTCTAACAAAAGATACATCGCTTCTATCTTCTTTTATTATTGGGTGAAAAGGGATTTAGAGAAAGCCAAAGCCGAGTAGCCTCGTTGGATGAGGGATGAAGTATAAGTCGTTGTTGAGGGGCGAGATCTCAATTTTGAGTCTGAGTTCATGCCCACACTTATTCATCCACGTTGGGAAGGATGCCCAACAATCTCTGCAGATCCTGACTCCGGAATAGTCTCTCCCCGCAAAGGAGTTAACGGGGGACACCGAGGGGTCATAGACCAAAAAAGAAAAGGGATTTAGAGAGGGACTCAAAATTCTATCTCCATTTCAAAAAAACTAAGGTTGCTAGCCAATCAACAAGTTGGATCGCTTCATGGAGACAATGAATACACTACCATCTTCTAAATTCTCTCTGTTGGTGCAAGATTTGACCAACACCAATAGACGATGAAGTGGATGGAATAGGATGATCTGGGACTCGTCGAAGTGCTGGAAAGGTTGTCGGAGATTAATGATCTAAGAGAGGAAAATAAGAGAAAATAGGCTATCGTGAGAAACACCGGTGTGATGCCGGCCAAAGACCCTCCAATGCCTAAGTTAGTTCAGAGCTCCGTAGAGTTAATAGTATTGAACTGGGTCGAGAGTTGTTTACCTCCCCCTTAAGGGTTATGGTGTATTTATAGAGAGGGTTTGAGGTTTTTGGCCTTGTAGAGTTGTTGTAGAATCAGGAGTCAGTCTTGTGTTGGGAGAGTACATCTGATTCCTCGTAGAATTAGGAAGATTTGGAGTGATCTTAGCCGGATTAGGACAACTTATCAGTCTCCTAGTCGAATTGGTAAAGTTTCAGGTCTTATCACAGTCGGATTAGGGGTATATCTCGAACTTGTCGTCGTAGATCTAGCCTTATACTTATCTTGAATTGCGGTTAGTCATGGTTCGTTTCGAATTTGGATAACCCATCACGTCGGCATACCTACTTGTTGATCGTCAAGTTGATAATGTTCACTTCACGCATGGATGAGATTCCATGGAGATCGATACCCTTAGGTCGGTGGGTAATAGCTTGCTTGACCTGATGTCGTCATCCCGATTCCAGCAGATCAGTATCATTTACAGTTCGGTCGATCAAGTCGTTGCTCTGGATGACATGAAGTCCAAGTCGGTAGAAAAGGTTCATGGTCCAACAGTTACCCCCCAGGCTCCAGCTCGGCTTGTTGAGCTGGAGTTTCTAAGGAGGTTGCCCTTATACCGAGGTGGATATGACAACCATTTCAAAGCTATCGCATATAATGCGACGTGACGTGTCCTAGGAGCTAACGCACGTCGCAAGTTCTCGTCCTCTCCGCCATTGGATTTCCTCGAGATGTGTGTGCAATGATTACTTCCGTGCCGGGGAACATTATAAATAGCCTTAGCTGTCATTTGTTACAACGACTGCTTCCGAAAAAATCCAGCGAGCTCGGTAACTATCCTTCCCAGCTCGGTATTTAGTTTTCTTTTTACTAACTTAGTCATGGTGGACCTTAAGTTAAGTGTTGAGACCTCGGCTGACCTCTCGGATACCGACCCAATCCTTAGTCATAGGAGGAACCCGAGAGATACTACTACTGCTCAGCAGGTCGATGGTTCTTAGGGTCGAAACCCTTATAATTAGTTACTCCACAGAGGATTCTAATGAGGAAAGAGGAAGCGAAGGAGATGGAGAAGGTGAGGAAGAGGGAGAAGACTCCGATGAGGACTCAAAAGAGAAGGATGAGGTCGGTAGGAGATTCGAAGTACTTGACGTTCCACCTATTTTTGTAGTCCACTCGGGGTCGGTGCCTGGTAATCTCGAGCCGAGCACCTCAGGTCGTCTTCTTACAACATGGAGCTCTGCGACTGGCAAGCTCGTAGGCAGGGTCTATTCTACCGACCTTGTCCCATCTTGAATTAAGGATTGGCATGTAGTTGGTCTGAGGAAGAAACTCAACATCCCAGATACCATAGGTTTTAGGGCACCTAGTTCGGGAGATCGGCCCAGTAATCCTTGAGATGGGGAGGTGACGTTGTACACACTCTCTCTCTCCGAGATGATTTATGGTTTTTGTTACACGCTCCTTTGTGTCGAATATTGGCAGAGCTGAAAGTCGTTCCTTGTCAGCTCAACCCTAATGTTTGGCAAGCGCTTATGAGTTGTTTAGTGTTGTGGAACGGGCATAATTGGCCAGAGTTCACCCCCAAGAATTCGAGTGGTCGTATTTCTGAAGGTACATCCACACTACACGGGATGGTACTATGCCTCCACGCACCAAGGGCGAAAGGGGTCCAGTTATCACGAAGAACCCCTTTTCGAATAAGACCTGGAAGGATACCTGGTTCTTTGCATCCGGGTTATGGTCGAAAGTTCCGGGAGTACCAACCAGGTTTGCGGAACCTCTTCCCCCTTAGTTTGTTTCTATGTTATGTACATATACATTTAGGTCAGTATTTATGTCGTCAGTATTAACCCTGATATCTCTCTTTGGTGTGTAGGGAATTGGAAGGCTCTCAAGAAGGATAAGCATGACATTTCTCGCATTCGTACAATTCATGTTCTTCCTGAAGTCGATAGAGATCGACACTTCATATTGGTTCCTGACCGTCTTCGCCGAGCTGGTCATATTAACAAGGAGTTCGTCTTTTCCGGGAAGAAGACCCTTTATTCTATTTTTTGCCATTTCGGTCGTATCTTGCAGCTCGGTATACATGTATGTGTCTAGCTGATATTGTTGATTCTTGAACTTTCAAGCTTCAAAAAACCAAACACCGAGCAATCTCTCAGCAAGAAGAGAAAGAACATGGCCCCCAAGAAGATGAGTAAATTCAATATCGACCCATCTCTTTTGAAGGAGATGGCCTCAGAGCGATCTGCAACCACGCAAACACCGAGCACCAGCTCTAAAAGAAAAAGAGTTTGGTGTCAAAGTTGCGGACGCTGAGCTCAATTGCTCTTGGTGCTTCCACGCTCCCACCAACTCCTACCACTGAGTGTTTCGCCCCACCCCCTGATGCGGAGGAGCTTCTCAGAAGGGGAGACAAAGGGAAGGTTTTTGCCTCATCATCTCCCAGGAAACATCCTCGTCAATCTGACAAAGACAATATAGTCGTTTAGGTCGAAAGGGTCGAGCTCAACTATGTCGACCACGGGGTCGCGCTCCCCAAATCGTCTATCGAGCAGTTTGTCCAAAAGTCGCTGCGTGAGCATTTTGGCGATGTGGTGACCAAGACCTCGGTAAGTCGGTCGTAATCGTTTTGTTTTTTACCATTGTTATATTGTAGTTGGTCGTCATCTGACGAGCTTCTTGTCTTGCAGGGGGCGCGCAGGCCATTTTGGCCATACACTTAGCGGAGGATGCTTAGGTAGAGTGGCAGTCCGAGGTGAGCTCCTTAAAAACTCAGTTGCTTGAGTCGAGAAGCGATGCAAGGCAGGTTCAGTTTAAGCTAGAATAGAAAGTCAGCTAAATAAGCTCCTATGAGGCGAGGCTCAAGCAAGCCGAGGAGTTGATTGGGATGTAAAGCGAGATAAACACTTTCCTGAAGGCTACTACTGACGAGGCCGAGGCAAAAATAACTCGGGCTGTAGAGGAATACAAAGCTTCGTCTGAGTATAATGAGGAGATAGAACGACTCTGCACCTGGGCGTTGACTTCCTACCGAGTTGATCTTGAGGAATTTTTTGGTGGCTCGATAGATTTCAAGGCCTTCGATGACTGGATGGAGAAGGAAGGGGAGGGGGAGGAATGAGATGATGGGGAGGCCATGGAAGAAGGTGAGCTTCCTGTTACCGGCCATGGTATCGAGGAGCAGCCAATTGACGTTTCCTAGGAAAAGTGCTCTGAAACTGGTGGGGCTGACTATCCTTCTACTCAACCCCTTACTCCCGCGCACTAGGCTTTTTATGCTTGCGTGTCTATCTTTTTGTACTCAGCTCTGTGTTATCTTTCTTTTGGATGAACATTAATACAATCTCCCTTTGCATTCAATTCTTTTCTTGTTTTTCATTGTTGTTTGCTTTTGGAATTTTTCTTGAAATTTGTCTAAGTATAAACTGCCCTATACTAGGTAGTACGTACCGAGCTCATATCCTTGTCTTAGCACACTAGATATGCAATTTTAGGTGATATATTCCGAGCTCATAGGTACTTTAAGGTGATATATACGGATCTCGTCGGTACTTTAGGTGATACATACCGAGCTCATACTTTTGTCTTATCACACCGATGATAAGTAAGATGAGGAGGTTAATAGGTTAAGTCACACGTACCAAGCTTAAGAAACAGATACCGATCTCATGCTTTTTGTTCGTGGAGGAGGTCAGTAGGTAGATAACTTTCGCGTTGTTTTATCTTTCTGACTAGTCGATGGGAAAATGAGTGTTATTCATTTTGTTCATCTCGGTGGGGACTACCCGACCCCCCAAGGCACTTTGGACTTAAATCCTCTTCTTGGTGGCTGGCACCACTGTTGTCCCAAGGTACTGTAGGTTATTAACCTTCTTCTTGGTGATATTGACCTCTGGGGTTAGGTATCCCAAGGCATTTTTGGCTAAGCCATCTTCTCGGTTAGTACATAACAAAAACTCAGTACTTCTAAGGCATTCTAGGGCTCAGGGTCATTCTTCTCGGTGGCTTCCGATCTAGCCGATAGTCCCAAGGCACTTTAATAACCATATTGTAGACTCAAAAATATGTAGGAAAGAAATTTCTTTTATTGATGTAGATGAACTATAAGTTGACAATAAGTGTAGATAAGTCGATCAATGACTAAGTCTGCTACTACTATTACTACTGTCACTGCAACTGCTTCTACTACTGTTATTGCCTCTACTACTGGTACTAGTAGTACCTCTTGAGATGTTTTGCATTCCAAGGCTTAAGTATCCTTCTTCCTGACATGTCTTCAAGCTCATACACACCTGAATGGAGTATTGCGGTAACCTGAATGGGTGCCTACTCCGAGTTCGCGCGAGTTCAGCATGACTTTTCTTAGTACTAAGTTACCAACCTTAAAGCTTTTGTGCTTCACCTTGGCGTTGTAGTATCTAGAGACCTGCGGCTGGTATGCTACCAGTCTGAGTTGTGCTTGCTCTCTTTTTTCCTCGAGTAAATCCAGGTCTATATACTTAGCCTTCATATTCCTGGATTCGTCAAAATATGAGGTTCTCAAGGTCGGTATCCCGAGCTCCACTGGTATAATAGCCTCCATCCCGAAGGCTAAGGAGAAAGGTGTTTCTCTCGTCGCTATTTGAGGGGTGGTGCGGTATGACCAGAGGATTTGTGGTATATCCTTAACCCACATTCCTTTCTTTTCTTCAAGTTTGGCCTTCAATGTATGTTTGATAATTTTGTTCACGGCTTCTACCTGACCATTGGCTTGAGGATGTGCTGGAGTAGAAATGAAGTGTCAAATACCGAGGTCTTCACAAAATGACCAGAACCTAGCTGTTGTCGAATTGTTAGTCGTTATCAGAGATAATGGCATACGGGACACCAAAACGATACACAATTGACTACCAGATGAAACGCGTGGTCTTCCACTCAGTAATATGTGCTAAAGGTTCAGCCTCTGCCCACTTGGTAAAGCAGTCAACAACGACAATTGCAAACTTGACCTATTTCTTACAAGTAGGTAGGGGTCCTATCAAATCTACCACCCACTGAGCAAAAGGCCATGGGCTTTGGATTGGCGAGAGATTCTCTGCTGGAGCTCAAATGTGGGTTCCATGTTTTTGGCAACTGTCACATTTTCGAGCAATCCGTACAAAGTCTTTGTGGATCGTCGCCCAATAATAGCTCTAGCAAAGAACTTTGTACGTAAGAGTTCTTCCGCCAGAATGGTCCCACATACGCCTGCATGAATTTCCTCCAGAACTATACGTGTATGCTCTTCCCGTAAGCATCTTAAGTAAGGCATCGTGAAGCTGCGCCTATAGAGCTAATCATCTATTATAGAGTGCCTAACAGCTTTTCTTCGCACCTTTCTTTCTTTGACCTTGTCCACGATGAGGTTGCCACTTCGTACGAAATCTCAATCAGGTTCATCCACGATGGATTTTGGCTGAGGTTGCCGACCTGTTGGTCGGTACCAATTTTACCAATACTTCTTTCTGGTAAAAACTCCACCTGGACCTGAATCATGAGCTCGGCCTTGGATGAGGATGCCAACTTAGAAAGGGCATCAGCCAAGGTATTTCCTGTTCTTGGCACCAGCGTCAGTTCATACTCTTTGAATCTTCCTAGTGGGGCCAAAGCTTCTTTCAGATATGTTTGCATTTTGTCATCCTTAGCCTGATATTCTGATGTAACTTGTCCTGCGACAAGTTGAGAATCGCAGTGGATGACCAGTTTACCTACCCTCAATTGAGAGCGAGTCGTAAGCCAGCTAAGAATGCTTCGTACTCTTCTTCGTTATTGGATGCTAGGAAATCGAAGCGAAGAGCACATAGATGTTTCTCATATCTAGGGGAGATGAATATTATTCCCGCACCACATCCCTGCTTGTAGGACGAGCCATCGACAAACGGCTTCCAGGCTTCCTGAGGGGCCAGGTTGGTAGGTCGATCTATCTGAGGCAGCTCGGACAGAAATCTAACCAACACTAGTAGACGATGAGGTGGAGGGAACAGATGATCTGGGACTTATCGAAGTGCTGGAAAGGTCGCTGGAGATTGATGATTTGAGAGAGAAAAACAAGAGAGAATAGGCTATCGTGAAGAACATCGGTGTGGTGCCAGCCAAAGACCCTCTGATGCCTAAGTTAGTTCAGAGCTCCATAGAGTTAATAGTATTGAACTGGGTCAAGAGTTGCTTACCTCCCCTTAGGGGTTATGGTGTATTTATAGAGAGGGCTGAAGTTTTTTGGCCTTGTAATAGAGTTGTTATAAAATCAGGAGTCAGTTTGTGTTAGGAGAGTACATCTGATTCCTCGTAGAATTAAGAAGATCTAGAGTGACCTTAGCCAGATTAGGACGACGTATCAGTCTCCTAGTCGAATTGGTAGAATTTTTGGTCTTATCACAGTCAGATAAGGGGTATATCCCGAACTTGTCGTCGTAGATCTAGCCTTATACTTATCCTGAATTGCGGTTAGTCATGGTTCGTTTCGGATTTGGAGAACCCATCACGTCGGCATACCGACCTGTTGATCGTCAAGTTGATAATGTTCACTTCACGCGTGGATGAGACTCCCAGAAGATCGGTACCCTCAGGTCGGGGGTAATAACTTATTTGACCTGATGTCGCCATCCCGGTTCTAGCAGATCGGTATCATTTACAGTTTGGTCGATTAAGTCGTTGCTCTAGATGACATGAAGCCCAGATCGGTAGAAAAGGTTCACGGTCTAACACTCTCAAAATGTGGAAGAATAGTTTAGCTTTATAGATCTTAGAGACGTCATTTACTCCACTCCATTCTAGTAAAGAAAGCTCCTCGTGAGATTAAGCATGTTATAAGAATATTTTTTTCCTTTTTAAATAAAATTTCTGGAGTAAACAAACTATTTAAAAAATTCTCATGTATACCCTTTTAGATTTCTAGTTATTTGTGACCATCTTTAAAAAACGATCTTGTGATATAATTCAATATAATAAATTATTTTATTTTTTTTGCGTTCCATTGGTTTGAGTCATGAAAGCCTAACGAATCAAGGTAAAGCTATGTATAAAATATACTCAAATGTGGTCTAACCCTTTTTCAGGCCCCACATAGGCGAAAGCTTTATGTACTCGCTGTCCCTTTTTTGTTATAGTTAATTATCAATAGTTTGTTTATTCCACCTGCATGCACATGATATGAAATTGAAAAATGGTAAAGTGACATCTAAAATCTACATCAACATTAAACATCATTAAATTACCTTGAATCACATACTAACACGTGATTTGAGGCAATCTAATAATGTATGCGGGTGATGTATGTTGGAAAATATATATGTGAAAATTATATTTTAAAATGAATGAAAAATTAGAAAGATGAAAAGGTGTATTAAATAGGTATCCATTCACACATAACACCTATTCATTTAAAGGAATGTGACCTTTTAAATGGTTTCTATTATCATGTATAGACATGTCCTTAAGAAATGTCTTTTTCCGATGGTGTCTTTTTTATTTGTACCCTTTTGACAAGTTTAAATAGTCTCCAGTGGAGTCATTTTATTAGAGTCAATTAGAATATGCATTCTTCATTTTAGTCATAGTGTGCTACACATATGTTGGTTCGTTGTTCATATAATTTGGAGTGTTACTATTCAAGATATGATCGTTGTATCGTAGAAGACAATCATTAATAGATTGTAGGGGTGTAATGGATTGGGTTGGATTAGGTTCGAGCTAAAACTCAACCCAATCCAACAAGAACTAGTTCGGGTTGGGTTGGTCATTCGAGTTGAGAAGACTTAAATTTTTTATTTTTTACTTTTCAAGAGGATTAGCTTGAACTTTAGAAGAAAAAATAAAATAAATAAAAGAAAATTCTAAAAAGAAGAACAAATATAAACAAAGAAGAAAAAATTAATCAAAGAAGAAGAAGAAACAAAGTAGATGAATGGTTGAGAAGTTTTCCGTAGAAAGCTAAAAAGGTTGCAATTTAGATTTGGGACTTTAGAGATTTTGTTAGTTTTGCAATTTGATGGCTTTAGAGGATAATGAAATTAAGGATTAATGTTAAATTCGGTTTGGGTTGGGTTGAATTTCAAGAGTGTCAACCATAACCCAACCCAAACTGTTCGGAGTAGGAATTTTGAACCCAACCTAACCCAAAAGCCTAGATCAACCTAACGCAATCCATCCGGTTGTACTCGATTTGGTTGGATTAGTCGGGTCGGTCTACACCCCTAAATTAAACTGTGAGCACCGGTACAAAATGAGATTGTCTTAAAGATATAGAGTCAAACTCTAGCTTTGATCAATTTACTTTGTATTTTACTTTGTGAATGACCACACTTTCTCACAATATATACTTTATACACGTGTATATTAAATGTCAATGTAGCATTTCTCTATTAAGTTTTGAGTTTGACATGCTTAAAACACATGCAATACACGAAATGCAATTTTGTATAGTTCATGAAAGAAAGGAATTGATACATCATTATGTTGGATACAACATACTTGAATAATCCTCTTCAATCATGTCCTTTAGAGGGATAGGTCGCAAATATCTCTAAAGGAAAAAAATATTTTTTATTCAACAAGGTCAAAGCAACTTCTTGTGATGGGCAAGATAAGGTTAAAAGAAATTAAAATAAAAAAAGTTAAAATAGAATGGGTTAAATATTGGAAGAGTAATTTTGAAATCATACAATGGACACATCCTATTCAAGTTGACAAATAAAAATTAAAAGAAAATAAATTCCTATTCCATGCTTTATGGAACAATATATTAGGCAATAAAGAAATAATACATAAATAATTAAATTTATCAACTCAATTCAACTAAGTTTTTTTCTTATTGTATAGGGTTAGTGATACGTGAATCTACTTTCTCTATTTTTTAATCTAAAGTCCTGATAAAAGAGGAGGGATGTAATAAGTAGCTCGTAACCAAAATAAAACTTTGTAATTAGATCAACTATATTAAAATAGGTAAATAATTTAAATATAACGAAAATATAAATGTTAAGATGAATTTATAGTAAAATATTAAAAATAAATTAGAAATAAATATATTCAAAAAGCATTAAGAGCAACCTCAATTGTAAATAAATTTTTTATCTTATTTTAATTAATTTATAATAAAAATTACGTGAAAGATATATACAGAAAATAGGGGAATTAGCTTTAAAATTTTGTACTTATAGTTAATTCATCTATTCTTGTAGTGACACGTGTACAAACAACATTAAAAAACATTTGAGAAAATAAATGTTTTGAGAAAACAAATAATAATTATTCGCGTATATGGTACATAATCAATGAAATAAACAAATGAATTAATTGTGTTTCTATAAAGCACAAATATCAATCAATAGTACATTTACTATGTTAAAGAATAAATATTAAATAAATAAAAAGAGGAAGCTCGATAGAAACTTACTATTTTAATAATGAATATATGAAACTTTTTTTCCGTCGAATTGACTTAATTTCTTTCAATATCAAATTCCAAATCTTCGCCCATAGTTTGAAACCTGCATTTTAAAATATTTTTTAAGACAAACTTTGTAGTTGTGATCTTCAATTACTTGCCTTTAATTAACTGCCTCTTCGGTCCAATTGACACCTAAAATATATATTTAAAGTGACATTATTTTTATATATTACTTAATTACCTTAAATTATGTATTAATATATTTAAGGTAATTTAATGATATTTAATAATGATATACACTTTAGATGTATATTTTAAACGTCACTTTAGCATAAATTTTCCTTATTTTAATAAATATAAGGAAGATAACAATTAGGTAGTGTTTGATAATTCTATTTGCAGCCTTAAAAAAAAATATAAAGTTATAAAAAAAAATATTTTTTGGATGCTTTTTTAATTTTTTAACATATCTAATTGAAGTAGAGATATAACCTTAATAAGAATAAGCCAAAAAACTTTATTTATTTTAGTAGAGTTTAAACCTCTACTACAATTACATGTTAGTTTTGAAGTAGAAGTAGATGTTAAGTAGAGTTACCAAACGCTATCTAATCAACTACCTCTAGCAAAAGATACAAGTCTTTTATCATCTTCTATTATTGGGTGTAGAGGGATTTAGAGAGGGACTGAAACTGCTCTCTCCATTTCAAGAAACTACTGTACTTGCTAGCTAATCAACAAGTTGGATGGCTCCATGGAGACGGTGGATACACTACCATCTTCTAGATGCTCTCAAAATGTGGAAGAATAGTTGAAGAACTATGCATATGGGGAGGATACTCCAGGGGAGATCAAGCTTTATAGATCTTGAAGAACTATTCATATGGGGATGATAATCCAAGGGAGATCAAGCTCTATAGATCTTAACCACGTCATTTACTCCACTACATTCTAGTAAAGAAAGCTCGTGAGATTGAGCATGTTATAAGAATAAATTTTCCTTTTAAAAAATTCTCATGTATACCCTTTTAGATTTCTAGTTATTTGTGACCATCTTAAAAATTGATCTTGTGATATAATTCAATATAATAAATTATTTTATTTTTGCCATCTATTGGTTTGAGTCATTGATCTATTGGTTTGAGTCATTAATGAAACCTAGCGAATCAATATAAAGTTATATATAATAGACTGAAATGTGATCCGATTCTTATTCCTCAAGATCTCACATAGACAAGAGTTTTATGTACTGAGCTGTCATTTTTTTGTAATAATAAATTAATATTAGTTTGCTTATTTTACCAGTGTGCATGATATAAAATTGAAAAATATTAAAGTGACATCTAAAGTATACATCACCGTCCAATCACATATTAATACGTGATTTGAGGCAATATAATAATGTATATGAGTGATGTATGTTTTAAATAGACATATTAAATGTCAATGAAGCATTACTTTATGAAATTTTGAGGTTGACATGCTTAAAAACACATGCAAATCTCCATTGGCTTGTAGGGTATGCATCAATCAAAATTTAATTAAATAGTGAAATGATAAACATTTTTCTAACTGGGTGCTCTGCTTATGGGGCCGTTATAGCATCGCCAAATGGACTCAAAATTAGTTTAATTTGATTTAGATTTCTATTTGTCTAAATTGTTTTATTTTCTTTACCTCCCAAGAACCTGTTTGTTCTGCTTTCTTGTGTTTGAACATGTCTCGTTCTCTTTCGCTGATTGTTCAAGGACCACCTGATTTTACTTTTAATAAAATTGTTTATTGTGTTCCTATAAAAAAATAGAAAAATATTAATGTAACTGCAAATATTACAATTACAATTGCAACTATACCATTAATTGGATATGCATGCATTATATATCTTAATGTATATAATAAATAATCTAATAGTATTAAAAGTGCAATTACATTTTTTTACAGTTAGTTTCAATTTCAAGATTTTGCTAATTGTGAGTTCAATTTATAGTTTATGACTCTTTTAAGTAAGCTCAAACCAAAACATACACAAAAGGGCAGGTGGTCAAACTTATGGAATAAGTATATATGTGGGAGTTCTTCCAAAAAAAACAAAGTATGTGGGAGTTTGGCCATGGTCATATATATATTATTATGACACAATAGGCTAAGGTTTAATCCAAAACCAAAGCAATCTAAACTAAAAATTCAAATAATTTAAATTCAAAAATTCAAAAAAAAAAAATCATTATTGAAAGTGAATCTTATAAAGTTAGTTCTCAAATCATGATTTACAGCTGCTTGCATATAGTAAAAATTAGATTGACTTATGGATGTATGGGATCATATTGTTAGGCCTCAGCACCTCACTAGGAATAATTGGAGCCTTATTAAGCTAGTTGATTCACCAGTTTACCGTACACTCACAATTCATACTTGTCAACGTTCATTAGGCTGGGTTTGACATGTAATTTTAAAATAATTTTCAAAAAACTGGATTATGAAGTCATTTTTAGTTGATTTATAGTTTTTAGAAATATGTTTGACATCATATTTATAAATTGTTTTCAAATTTTAAAAATATAAAAAACTTGTTTGGTTTGTTAAAGATTTCATAGAAATTAAGTCAAAAAGTTTATGTGGGTCTCATTATTGTAAAATAAAAACTCAAAAAACAACTTTTATATGTTTTTTTAAAAACAAACATTTTTCTTAACTTTTTTTTTTCTAAAAATAGTTTTTAAATCCTATTTAAACAAACAAGTTTTTTGTAACTTTTTTTACATTTTGTTTTTAAATACAAAAAAGTAAATTTAAAAAACAAGGGAAGAAGTAATCATAGCCTTATTGGCTGGGTTATTGCTTGAGCCTTATGCCCCGTTTGGGTGAGCTTTTTCAAAAATATTTTTTCAAGAAGCGTTTTTAGAAAAAACTGGTTCCTCCCAGCTTCTTTTAAAAATTGAAAACTTTTTTTTTTTTACCGTAGAAACATGTATTATCAAATACCTTCAAAAATATTTTTGCTGCAAATACACTTTGAGAAAAACTCTCCTAAACAGGACTTTAGTCCTCTTGACGCCTTTAACACTCGATTCATGGGCTTAAAAAAAATTATAAATATGAATAATTTTTTTTTAAAAAATGTAATGAAAACTGAATTATAGTCTCATGGATACAATTTTATTTGATTTTTTTTTTACTAATTTAAGTTTAGTTTTACGACATTTTTAAGTTTAGTCTTAATTTGCAATTAATGATTCTTATCAACAAATTCAAACTCAATGAAATCACAAAGCTAAGTATTCAAAAAAAAAAAAAAAAATCACTACATAGCCTTAGTGCTCACCACGTGTTTTCTACAAAGGAATTTTCTTTTCTTCTTTTTCTCTCTCTTCTAACTTATCCGAGATCTCAATTTATATTTTTAATTTAATGTTTTTGACACTTTACCTAATGAGTAAAAATTCTAAAAAAGCAAGTGTAATATTTTTCAAAGTTCATTCTTTTAATTAAAAAATTATACTATTAATATAATTAAATTTTTATAAAAATGTTTTCACATTTTTATATTTTAAAATTTTAAATCTTATTTACATAAAATATCTACGCGTCACCTAGGTTACAAACTTGATCACATACATACAACACACACATCAATTATTAACAGTTTACCCCAATACTTATATATATCATTCCATTTTTCCGAAGGTGTTTCCCAAAGGATTACTTAAGTAAATATCCTCTAAATTTAAGAGTCGACCCACAATGTAAAAATTAGTTCATCAAATCTGCAACAATTGATAGCCTTCAATGGTGCTATCCCCTTCATTTCCACTATATTTCCCTTCTTCTCCACTCACCTTCTCTCCTTCTTATCCAAACCTCTCATTGCTAATTCTTCAAACCAGAAATCAACATTCAAACACCATCAAAGCTCTCAAACTCAAAACCTCTTCTTCTTCTTCTTCTTCTTCTTCACAGAAAATTGAAGTTGGAAATCAAGAGACCCAAAACTCGAAACTTCCTTCAAAGATCGAAAAGAAGAAGAAGAGAAAGCCCAGACCCAGTTTCTACGAACAAATTCGCGATCGATGGTGCGTAAAAACCGGGTCTCACAGAGAGAGATTTCCATGGCAAGAACAAAAACATCAAGAAGAAGAAGAAGAAGAAGAAGAAGAAGAAGAAGAGGAAATGGAGCAACAAGAACAATCTTCTTCTGTTAGGCTTGATTCTTCAAAAAACTGTGTTGGGACCGGATTTCTCGGTGACCCAGTAAGTTTTTCTTTGGGAAATCGCTTGGTTTCTGCTCCTTGGATTCATAGAAGCAAAAACAGTGAAACCCTTTTCAGTTCTCAATCTGAAATTGCCCTAAATGATTGTTATGTAGAGGAGGAAGAACATGGTGGGTTGGTTGAGAAATCAGATGACATTAAAAGGGTAGCTAATGGTTTTGGCAAATTTGAGGATGAACATGGTGGATTGGTTGAGAAACCGGGTGAAATCATAAGGGTAGATAATGGTTTTGGTGAATTTAAGGAAGAACATGGTGGATTGGTTGAGAAACTGAATGAAATCAAAAGGGTAGCTAATGGTTTTGGTGAGTTTGAGGAAGAACCTGGTGGATTGGTGGAGAAAGCGGATGAAATCAAAAGGGTAGCTAATAATTTTGGTGAATTGGAGGAAGAACATGGTGGATTGGTGGAGAAACCAGATGAAAGCAAAAGGGTAGCTAATGGTTTTGGTAGGTTTAAGGAAGAGCATAGTGGATTGGTTGAGAAACCGGTTGAAATCAAAAGCGCAACTAATAGTGGATTGGTTGAGAAACCGGATGAAATCAAAAGGGTCGCCAATGGTTTTGGTGAATTTGAGGAAGAACAGAAAATTGAGGGATTTCCATGGTCCGATGTTGATATCGAGAAAAAAGGAATTGTGGGTTCAAGTGGTAATGGTGATTTGATTGAACTTCCATGGGAGAAGAGAGCAAAGGATGTGGAGTCGGTGGAGGGAGAAGAGAAGTGGAGAAGGAGGAATACTGAATTGGCAGAGAAGATGATTCCTGAACATGAATTGCGTAGGCTTAGGAATGTATCTTTGAGGATGAAGGAGAGAATTAAAGTTGGAGCTGCTGGAATTACTCGGGCATTGGTGGATACAATTCATGAGAAGTGGAAGGTAGATGAAGTGGTGAAGATAAAATTTGAAGGGCCACCTGCATGTAACATGAAGAGGACTCATGAGATCCTTGAGGTTAGGATGTTTCCGTGACTTCCTCTCCTTATGTTGAAATATTTTTTCCCTCTGTTATGTGTGCTTCAAATAGTTAATCAAATTGTAGAAGAGATTGTTAGTGGTAGCTTGATATGCATTATCAGGTCTCCACCTATCAGCTATAGCTTTTAGGTTGAGTGGTTTCTAGCATGGTATCAAAGCCTTGATTTTGTAAGAGATCTTGGGTTCAAGTTTCATTATTGACATATTTGCATGTTCCCCATTTGCATAATTGATATTTTTCTTGTCTTCTTTCTCTTCCGGTTTTGGCTCTCCAAGCGCAGAATGGGGTTGCACGTGAGGGGGAGTGTTAGTGGTAGCTTGATATACATTGTCAGGCCACCACCTATCAACTATAGCTTTTAGGTTGAGTGCTTTCTAACAAAGATCAATTTTATTTTATTCAAGGGTAATTGGGGCCTGCTAAAGTATCTGACTTGTCCCTTATGGTGTGTCAGAACTTCCATGTCCTCATACTACAAAAATTCTATGAGGAAGTGGCTCACGTAGGGTGGGATTTGAACTTGGTGTTAGAAACCACTTCACCTATAAGCTATAGGTTATAAGTAGAGGCCCAACTATGTATGTTAAGTGAGAATAGACATTAGCACTCCCTTCCATGTGTCTAATGACATGTGGACTAGATTAATAATAAGTAGGAAAGACATGATGAGAGAAATAGGCAAATGCTTGCAAGGAGGTTTGGACACAGGATCTTCAAAATAACAATTCTCTGATACCATGTAAGAAACCATTTCACCTTAAAGCTTTAGCTTGTAAGTAGAGGCTAAACTATTATATCAAGCTAGAATAGACAGTAATACTCAGGACTCTTGCTTTCTGAGGTGGGTTTTGGCTATTTCACCAACCCCAAGTTGGTTTTAGAAGAAAACAAATTTGGGTAAGGTTGGACTCACGATTTCTTATTTTTGGTAGTTCTATCTCTATGCCAATGTTATCAAGGCGTGCGCCTTGAGGCGAGGCACAAGTATTGCACCTTAATACTTGATAAGCAGGGCGCTTTAACTCAAATGTGCGCCTTAATGCGCCTCACTTTCGTGCTTTTCATTTAAAAAAAAAAAAAAATCAGGAAATAAGTATTGTATTATATATTTTTTTCTCTCTTCTTTGAATAAATATACATGATAAACAATATGGAACATAAAACATTAAAGAAAACTTGTGTTTCGGTTTTATAACAACAATAAGATGTTGTGCAAAGGCGTTATAATTGCTACTTGTTCTTCCTTGATTTTGTGTTTTTTTCTTGAATTAAATTTTAAATATCAAAAGAAATAAATACAATACTAAGACCAACTATGAAATAGAAACATTAGTGCTATTATGAACATTATGATGTATGATAAAACTTTTTATTGATTTTTGTTTATTTTGAATTCTTTGTAAAAAAAAATATATAATTAAGTTTCTTAAGAATTTTGCGCCTCACTTTACTGAGGCGTGCGCCTTGCGCCTCAAGCTAAAGGGCTCTTCATCGCCTTGAGTGCGCCTTGTGCTTTTAATTACCTTGCTCTACGCACCTTATAAGAGTAATTGATTGGATTCTAGTTGTACTGCTCTCATCCTTAGAACAAGGGTACCTTGTTAATGGTCATTTGTTCATAATTCTTCATATGAAATAACTTTTGTACTTCACAATCAGAATAGGAGTGGCGGGCTGGTGATATGGAGGTCTGGCAGTTCACTTGTGTTGTATAGAGGAATGGCTTACAAACTTCCTTGTGTACAAACATACAATAAACTAAACCATGCTCATCATCCAAATAGTGTGAATCTCTTGAAAGATTCAAACGAGTATTTTACAGGGGATGTAGGAGTAAAGAACAATTCATTTAGAATTGTCGAGTCATCTATTACTGGTTCTTCATTTCCTAAAGATTTATCTGAGAAGGAATTCAATGATATGAGTGTTCTCAACGATTTGTTGGATGGGCTGGGTCCACGATTCGAAGATTGGTCAGGTCACGATCCTCAACCGGTTGATGCTGATTTTCTTCCTTGTGTGGTTCCTGGCTATACACCTCCATTCAGACTTCTTCCTTATGGAGTAAAGCCTTCTCTTAGAAACAAGGAAATGACATTTTACCGTAGGCAAGCAAGACTAATGCCGCCTCATTTTGCATTAGGTATGTAATATATCATCTCATGATTATAGAATTCTAGATATATGTTTCTGATTGGATTTAAACTATTGTAGGAAGAAACAGAGAACTCCAAGGCTTGGCTCAAGCTATGGTGAAGCTATGGGAAAGAAATGCCATTGCAAAGATTGCAATCAAACGCGGTGTGCTAAATACATGTAATGAGAGAATGGCAGAAGAACTCAAGGTGAGAACTAGTTGAGCATTTAAGTTTCTAAGTTCTTTCAGACGAAAATTAATGACTACCTTTGAATGTGATGGAAGTTGAAACTGGTTGTCACGTTAATGTGCTCCACTTATGTTTAAATTTTTAACTTTAAACATGTTCTATTTCTTTCTTCTTTTTTTTTTACTTGTAATGGGTACCATTGCAAAGATAGCAATCAAATGTGGTGTGCTGAATACATGTAAGCTTGAGAATTCCATTCTTCCTTCAAACAATTTCAGTTAACTCTTTATTTTGCATAGTTTATGTCAAGAACAACACTACATTAACTTGAAGAAATGTGCATTCATGAAAGCTTGTGTTGCATTCCTTAGTTTTGTTACAACACCAAGGGTGTGGAAGTTGATTGTGAATAGGTGAAAGCAAATTGATTGGTTTCTCCTACTAGCTTCTCTTGTTCCATATTTTCCATGGTTTACTTGCTACCTACATAAAGTTTAATGGAAATTAGTTTTATTATTTAGTCATTAGTTTCAATGTCAGCTGCAATTTTGTTATTCTTTGAAGTTCCTTAGTATTTTAGAATGCCTTAGAAGAGTTTTGTGTTGTTTCCACACTGTTTCTATGCCTAATGAAAATGGCAACCTGTTTATGAGTATTTCTCATTTTAGGGTGGATGTAAATATTGTAAAATGTATCCGTTGTTGTTTTTTGGTTGATGTACTTATCCCCTTACCTAGACCCGGCAATATTAGGAACCTCGTGCACTGGGCGTACCCTTTTTTTTTTTTCTTTTTATAATTCTCAAAGCCTAGGATAGGAGTGATTTCTTGGATCCCGAGTGAGTCTATTGCTTTTTTTCCGTTCTTCCCTCTTCTTTCCCAAGTTATGAGATCTTTTACTTGTTCAGGTTTGCAGGTCCACTACACTGATCCATAGTAGAAATTAACCAATGTGTTCAATCGGCAATCTTTGTTTATGTTTCTAATTTACCAAATCATTATTCATCACTTAATCTTATTCTTGTATTTCTATTTTCTCCCTTCAAAGTAGCCTTATAACTTTAATTCTAAATTTTTGAACTTGTAAAATTGAACCTACCAAATCACTTAACATGACAATAAAAAATAAAAAAAATCCCCAAACACAAAACCTTAACTTTCATCTCTTAAAAATCTTAGTTTTCATCCCTCTAATCTTTTTCTTCCGGTATACATTAGGGAAATATATTAAAATAAGTACCGAACTGTTAATGTGATGGACTTGGTTACTACATTGTCACGTGTACCAAGTAGATGAAGTTTGCATTTATTCTTTGCTGATTTTGAAGCATTGCTACAATTATTCCACATTTGTAAATATCAATTCTCTTCATTAAACGTTATTTATTTTAAAGGTTAGTTTTGCATATAAA
This sequence comes from Paratinospora sagittata, assembly GCA_035771175.1. Classification (NCBI taxonomy): domain Eukaryota; kingdom Viridiplantae; phylum Streptophyta; class Magnoliopsida; order Ranunculales; family Menispermaceae; genus Paratinospora; species Paratinospora sagittata. The sequence continues at coordinate 5,284,403 of CM069611.1, read as the reverse complement.
TTACCCTTTTACATTCTTTGTGCTGAAAACTTCATGTATACCTTTCTTGGGCTGTTTTGTTGTGCCTTGGGAGAACTATTTAACTTTGTTTACAAAATTTATTTATGCAGATATTAACTGGGGGAACACTTGTTTCTCGAAACAAGGAATATATTGTCTTTTACCGAGGTAACGACTTCTTGTCACCCAATGTAACAGAGGCATTATTAGAGAGGCAGAAACTAGTGGAGCTCCGGCAAGATGAGGAAGAGCAAGCACGACAAAAGGCTTCAATTTTAACTGTTTCAAATGCCAAAGCTGCCAAAGTTCCACTAGTGGCAGGTACACTTGCCGAAACCATGGCAGCAAATACTCGTTGGGGAAATGAACCAAGCAATGAAGATATAGAAAAAATGAGGAGAGATTTCACACTAGCTAAACATGCTTCGGTTGTGAGATGCTTGGAGAATAAGCTCACCATTGTAAGTTTTAATTTTATTTTAAGCTGATGGTGAATCCATATTTTAGTGAATAAGTTCCAATTAAAAACTAAGGCTGCATTTGGTTTCCAATCCGAAAACTATTTTCAGTTTTCAAATAGTAAGAAAAGGAAAACAGTATGAGAAAACGTGTTTGGTATAGTAGTATTTGAAAATTACTTTTCCAATTTTCCCTTACAAAAAGGAAAACTGTGATATTACTTTTCCAAGTTTTCTGATATTACTTTTTGGTACTGTGAAAACAGGAAAACTGTTTTTAGATGCCCAACGGCTCCAACCAAAGATGACTTATTAAACTGAAAATGATGACAACAATTATGGTTCTGACTTATTAAGTACCACATTTTTCCTTTATTCCCCCCATGACCAAATTGAGAAAAATTCTGAATTTCTTGTCATTTCCTAACAAATTAGGTGTGTTTGAACTGCTAGACTTCTACTTGTTGCTTCCAGTATGTTGTAGAATATGCACTGATGATCTTCACTTTATGGGTGATTAATCAAAATAAGATATGCACTGATGATCTTCGTTTTATTTTTTTTAATGTTAAATTTCAATACACAGGCTCAACAGAAATTCAAAAAAGCTGAGAGAGCTTTAGCGAAGGTCCAGGAGTTTCTGAAGCCGGCAGAGTTACCCTTTGACTTAGAAACCATAAGTGACGAGGAAAGATTTTTATTTTGTAAAATTGGTTTGAGCATGAAACCATTCTTACTTCTAGGTAATTTTGGTCTCTTTTTATCAATATTGACAGGTCATTGCTTACTGATTTTTGGAACCAAGCTTGCTCGTAAATATATAGTAAAATTTTTTCGATTTTTTATCTTAGGGAGGAGAGGAGTCTTCGATGGAACTGTGGAAAATATGCATTTGCATTGGAAATTTCGAGAACTAGTGAAGATAATTGTGAAGAGGAAGAGTTTCCAACAAGTCAAGCACATTGCAATTTCTCTTGAAGCTGAGAGCGGTGGATTGCTTATATCTGTAGATAAAACTAACAAAGGATATGCAATTATTATATATCGTGGAAAGAATTACCAACGCCCACGTGCAGTGAGGCCGAAGAACTTGTTAACAAGAAGGCAAGCATTGGCACGCTCAATTGAGCTCCAAAGACGCGAGGTAATAACACCATAAGCTATGTTAAGCTTTGTAGTATTGGAAGTTGACATCACATTTAAATTTCTCTTGACGATCTACCATTTATATTGAAATGTCTGAAGGCACTACTTCACCACATTTCAAGTCTCCGAGAGAGAACAGAGTTGTTGAAGGGTGAACTGGTATGAGTGTTCCTTTTTTTCTTCATTTTGTTTTGTTTTGTTGACAACTATGTGCAAAATCACCTGCCTAATTTGTATAACTGTTGTTATATTTCATCATGAATTTACAGGTTCAGATGGAAGCTGCAAAAGAAACAGGAGGTGAAGAACTCTACAGAAGGCTTAAGGATGCTTCAGACGACGACAACAACAATGATTTTGATGATGTGAGCATTTTTTTTCTTGGCATAGTATTCTGGTTCTTAGAGGGTGGCAAGTTCTTTTTTTTTTTTTTTAGAGTATCATTTTCTTTAAAAAGAAATAAAAGAAAAGAAAATAAATTGAACATGTTTTTGTTCAATGTGTCATTAACTGTAAATTTGTGTTTCAGGACGATGAAGGTGAAGAAGGTGAAGAGGCATATCTTGAAACATATGATAGCGCTGACGAAGGAAGTGAATACCCTGATTAGGATGAAAAATTCAAAGAGAATTTAGTACAAATTGCAGAGCAATGCCAATGGCAGATAGGATGACTATGCGGCATGGATTGGTGAACACGATGATCTTCCATGTTGAGAAATCCGGAACACACAAGGGTGATCTTAAATGCATATTTCCTGTAAGATCTTAACTCAATAAAGCTTCTTCTTTTTTTTCCCAACTATATGCAAAATATCAACAATTTGCTGAATGAATTGGCACATTTGCATTCACAGCTTTAGAGATCACATGCCCAAATCTTCAGATTTCAGTATGCAACTGCCCAAGGAAGGAGAAACAGAAGTACATGGCCATGTACATATAACTGAATTTTGGATTGTCTGTCATTCAATTGGGCATGTAATGTAATGTAGTATGTACAGAAAGAATTGAACTCAAGGAAACTTGGGTTTTTTTATTTTTTATTTTTTAAATATATTTATATAATTACTCTCATTCTTATATTTAGATCATGCAATTCAGCTGAAATTTTCACCCTTCTATAGGTGTATGTTTAGGCCTCATTTCACTGAATTATGATTTGGATATAGTTTTATGAATAAGAAAAATTAAAAGTGCTGTAAACATATTTGTAATGGATTGGAAGTTGAGTGTGAGATAACTTGAAAGACCTTGAAGGCAATGACATTATGAGATTCCTCAACTTAGGGTGTCTTTAATGAATCATTTGTAAGTTTAAGAGTGACTATTAATAACATTGAATCTTTTCTCAGTAGAATAATAATATTTTTGGACCTCCATATGTGAAAAAATGGAGAAAAAATAAAAATAAAAAATCTTCAAGAAAATGTTGACAAGGAAACACAAATTTTTATCATATTCTTGAAAAAAAATATATGTATATTTAAAAACAGATAGCAATTTTCTTAGCCATTAAACATAACCTAAAAGCTTAAAACTCCACCACCTATTTGAATTTCTTTGAGTAAGGAGGTTCCTCAATTATCAAAATAAATAAATAAATGAGCAATACTAACATGATTGAAAATTCTATGTAACAATTAGTGTTACATCATATTACAATTTTAATTCACCAAAATACAATGACCTTTAATAAAGTTTTACAGCGTTCAGCGTGATAATTTCAATCCCTTAAGCATTTCTTTTGTAACAAAATTTGAGCATCATTTTCTTATCAAATCCATTATAGCATTAATGTCAAATAAAAATAAAAATAAAAATTGTAGCATTAATTAATCTAATCTAGAAGATGATCATGAGCGATATATGTTTATTGTCAAACCAAAAAGATCAAACGGTGTATAATCAGCCACGTCATAGAGCTGGACTACCTATTGTACATCACAGGTCTGTCCCCAAAGGTTACACCAACCGTCCGTCCGAAGCTCTCCATGTCAAGGGTCGGAAGCATTTGGTTCTTAATATAACACTTTACTGTTCCCTCTCTTCCTCTCGATTGGGCTCGTTCTCCAATAACAACAGGTTCTTCTCCAACTTCGACGCGCATTCATTCTAATTTTTTTTTCTTTTTCTTTTATTTGCTTCTAAACTGATAAAAGCTTCAACGGTCATTTGATAATTTGGGTGAATTTCATAGAATCTAACATACCCACCAAGATTTCTCATAATTTATATGATATTTGGATATTTTTTTCAATGTTAGGTTTCATGCCTTGCACATGTTTGATGAATATCCTGAACCATTTGTTAATTAGTTATTTTGAAAGATGTTCAGTTTATTACTGGGTTGTTTGCGGCGTACCCATTTGCAACAAACACCAGTGTCATCTTTGTTTTTTTTTTTTTTTTTTTCTTTTTTCTGTGAATTTGTTGTTGAAGCAATCCAGTGTAGGCATATCATTGATTATCCACTTGCCCAAATTACTCTTTTTGTACATAATCAGAGTAAGGGCTTAGCTGATTTCTCAGAAAAAAAAATCTATTTCATATTGTTAACTTGCATACCATAAACACAGTTGTATTTGATAGTGCGGCTCATATTTATATAGATTATTTTGTCGCACAATTTTTTTATTTTATTTTGTTCTATTTTTTGTGTGTATTATAGAAATGATTCAGTAACACCATGATATCCCCAGGTGGATTTTTATTTATTTTTTATTTTTTTAAATTTGATTGTGATGAATGAGGAATGTTGGATATTATTTTAGGGCTTCAGGGGTATGTTTATAGAGTTGTTTTTTGAAACTAATGAGGAAGCCTGCTTACCCTTTATCAATCAGGCTTTTCCACTACCAATTACAAACTTCAATGTGGCCATTTGACTTGTAGTTCAGTAATAAATACTTGAGTAAGGGTGATCTAATAGGCTATATTTATAACTAGTGGAAAATCTCTTTCGATAGATATCTCAGTGTTGTTCTCTGTTTGATAGTAATTTAGTTACTTAGGTTTTCAAGTGCTAGAATTTTTTTTTATTGGTGAAATTTAAGTGTTCTTAATTTCACACCTTGAAATCAAGGGCTTTATTGTTACTTCTTTTTTTGAAAAAACAAATCTGAACAAGTTTTACATAGATTGCCAAAGATGGGGTAATTGATCAAATATTTTGAGTGATGTTTCTTCTTATTCTAGCGCATCAAATATTTTATCATTTTGTGCCAATTCACCATTTTTGTTCGATGCTTTGCTTGGATATGGATTTTCTTTCTAATTTTTTCCCTTAACTAGTTGAGTTGGCTATAATGTCAATGATGGTTGGAGCCTTGGAGGTCTTATGACCAAGCTGTAACTTTCAGTTACAGTCATCAACTGAATGGAGGATGGCAGGTTTTGAGACTGGAGTTGCTTGTGACTACTAGGAGAAAGATTGGCTTTGGATTGAGGTCTTAGTGCCTCAATGTTTTCTATAGGTCCCCGTTGGCTCCTTCATCTAGGTTCATAGCATTTTAGCTACATAATCTTGGATAAGACGAAAAGAAAACTAGAGAAACTTTCTTCAAGTTCTTCAATTTTTATGGTATGAAAATTGTCACACTTGATCTCTACTTCATATAAGGTGATGAAGTGGAACAAAAGTTGTTGATAGAAGCAACTAGACAACCGTAGGCCCCCCTGTGTTTAAAATAGTTATAAAAGAAATCCTAGATATACTTTAGCAAATTAAGGAGAAGAACTTGCAGCATCCCTCTACAAACATATGAGGATGATTTAGGAAGAGGGAAGCCTCAAAGGAGCTAGATTTTTTGAAGGTATAGATCTGATAACCTTGGACCTTGGAGTGGGAACATCATCTAGATATTTGGTGATGTCAATTATGTCGAGCAGCTAGAGCCTTAGAATGCTTTATGTTGTATCATGTCTATATTATCCATTATAGAGTGGAGACTGAGGTATTCGCTTTTGTAGGTGTCTTAGGATGCTTCATTTCTATTTGGGTTTGTATTTTTTTTATGACCTAATGTGTAGAAGAGTTTCCCTAGGGATCAAAATCTTGCAAGTTCCCCCAATAGATTGTAATACTTTTAAAGGCAATTGTCTAGCAACATTTATGATTCTTTATTCTACAAGATTTCAAACCTATCCGAAGTACAAAGACCATCTTTGCTTTTAGAAGGCTAAGGCATTTACTTTTGGCGACCTTTATTTGGCTTGGTGAAATTTGAAATGGGGGAAATACATCAATACCTCTAAAGTTGAACACATGGCTAAATGGAAGAATAAAGGTGAAGGTTTATGGCTACAAGTTAACTTGCAAGAAGAAAGGTTTCCATGTCTCAAGATCAAAACAAAGCTTTAATCCAACTACTTGGAATTGGCTATGGATAGCAAAATCGCCTTACCTAACTTTCTTGTCTTAAAACTTAAAAGGGCCAAGGCTATAGAAAAAAGTATGATCTAAATTACTTATATGGATGGTTTAGATCCTTATAGTTGAGATATCCCTTTGCATCTTAAATTGGGATTTATCTAAGCAATGTGAGAGGTAGGCCTATGTTCAAATTTGTGAGGTAACATTTAACCTAGGGCATGATCCCTAGATCTCGAGAAAAAATCTATAAAAATTAGTGTTGTCCAAAAAGAAGTTAAAGAACATGAATGAACAAAAACTTAGATATGGTTACTAGTTACTACATTTTATACTTGGAACTCAAGAATCTAGAAAGGTTTCCATTGAAAGCTAGAAGTGATTCCTTTGGACTGGCTTATTAACCAAGCTGACGTGGAAGATGGTTAGCTACATGGAATTTAAAAGGGTTATGATGATATTAGAAGTTAGAAGAGAAGCCTTTGTTAAGCATTGAGAATAAAATTTATTTAAGATTGGTAATTGAACCTGATCTTCATTTTCAATGGATGCATAGATTTCATGAGGGCTTGAATTATTTGAGGGAGAATATCTTGTTTACTCTTATTTAATTACCACCCAGTGCAAGACAATACAACTTTTGGGTTTTCCATGCTACTTGTGATTTCCTAAATATTGGAATCACCAACCTAGAAGAGGTTATGTCACTTGGGTGTATGAAGGTATTGTGGTAAATGTGCAATAATAAGAACTAAGTAATCAATGAATGCATTGAAGTGTTAAACCATAGTAACATAGTAAGTAGATAGGTAGGGGTGGCAATTTGGCCTGGGGACCATGGGTCCGACGCAGCCCGAGGGCGATTATTATAAGGGCTGGCCCGGCTCGGTCCAAAGGCCCAGCCCAAAGGCCCAATACGTAATTTAATTATATACATATATACATATACATACATACATATATATATAAACACTAATAGATATGTGTGTGTGTTGCACGTGAGTATATAATATTCATTAAGTTTTTTTTTTGTTTAATTTGAAAATTGTTATCTTATAAAATATAATTAATTTGTTATAATCTTTCATAAAAGTTTACGTAATTAATTGTATTATGATAGTGTATAATGTAATATGTGATAAGTAATGAAAGTATAAATTAATTATATACAATTAAATATAGATGTCATGGAATGAACAAAAATTATAAAAGTTGTAAAAAGATTATAATGAAATAGGAAATCAAAATAAAAATTATATTATGTAGCTCAATATATAAAATAATAACATTAGGATTCATTACCGAAGAAATAAGATGTAAAGTCTATATAGGACCAAAAAAAATGATATACGAAATGATAAATCTTTTTATTTTTATTTTTAATTATTGTAACTTTTATTTAATTTGTAATGATAAGTTGGATCATTGTGTTCTAAAAAATAGTTGTAACTTTGTAGTAATTAGGATATCTTTTTAAATAAGAAAATTTATATGTGTGTTCAAGTTGTTATTATTAACAAATCAATAAATAACATTATTTAATTTATGGCACATCTGACTTGAGCGGAATAACATAATTTTTAGTGGTAATTCGAAGGAGTTGCCTAAACTTTGGGAGGATATTAAGGTTGTGGCCAGCTCATGGGTTCACGTGGCAGGTGTAATTCAAGGTCCATCTATTACTGATTGGGTTTTAGATTGGGGTGGTTGTTTGCATGGTTTATAGGGGGGCGCTGGTATTGGGGCCATTTTGGGTGCAGTCTCATTTCGGTTTTTGCAGCCGTAGGTGCATTTCTTGTGCCCTTCGGTAGCTCATGGCTTTGTATTAACTATTTCTTCTCTATTAATATATGACACTTGTTTCGTCTCAAAAAAAAAAAAACAAACATTATTTAATTTATGATTTGTATGTTTTATTTTATTATCAAAATAAAATTTATATTGTAATATTTTAAATTTTAATTTAATCATATCTAATAAATTCGACTCATATAATTGACCCAAAAGCCTGTTTGAGGCTCGGTCCGTTTATGTATTGGGTCGGGCTTGGGCCAAGGTTTTTTAATGTCGGCCCGATCCGGCCCGATTATTCCTAGGCTCGACAAGACCTGGCCGGGTCGGTCTGAATGGCCCAAATTTCCACCCCTATATAGGGACTATATGTTGCACGAAGGATTAATTAGCCTAGTTACTCTTTCAAAACGTGCTTGGAATTTTGTGACATTATGAACATATTCTCCACTCAAAATCTTAGTTGCAACCCCTTTCTCAATGACGTCACGACTGACATAGAGTCCCAAGTATGTCATACACTAACATACCTGACACCCTGTCAGCCTTTCTATACAACCCAAATTTTTCGAAAATTTTGACAGAATATCCCCAGAAAATCAATAAAAATCATATTCTTCTATAGTATCTAATTCACATTTCCCAATATCCACAAAATCATCATTCCATAATCAAAATATAAAACACATTCACATCCACATCAAGATCAAAATTCCATATCTAAGTTCCACATCCAACTACAAACCCATCTAGATGATAATATATGCAATATGATGTTATCAATATATACATCCATCAAATAATTTTCTCCAACTTCTTCAAAAACATACACCAAGGAAGGAAGGTATAGGAGCCGCCAACTACTCCTCACAAGCCTTGCCCTTTCCTGTAGAACCTGAAATATTGGAGAAGAAAGAGTGAGCAACCACAAGTTCAGTGAATAATTCTAACTATGACATCATATATGCATTCATGAACAACATGCTTGTTTAAAACAATTAAATCAATCATATGCAGAGATTAAACAATATAATACATGATCAACATATAGCCATTCAATGCATTTCTATTCAAAGTGTGCAATGTCATTTGAAAAACAATATCCATCTCTCTCCTTCTAAGTAAATGAGCGAGTCTGCTTCCTCATTATGCATATACGAGAAGTGCACTGGCCTTAATTTACTCATATCAATCTAACCATTCATGGGTTCTTATCCTTAACTAGGACAACACCAATGTCCATAAGTACCAATATCCAGTCACTTATGCAAGTCTATATCCTACAAATGTCCTCTATTGGAATGATTTCATGTTTTAACCTGCTCCAGCAAGTCTGAAACATATTCCATTTTTCAAAACTATTTCATGAATTGAAATCAAATGCGAATACTGTAGCATGCTTATCATTTCATATAATACAAGGCCATATAAGAAAACCAAAATAAAGAAATACTCACCACGCAGAAATTCCAAACGTAATCCTATCACCACAGTTACGATCCAAATCCAATTCAATCAATCCAAATACTATTGTTTCAACCTATCAATTTCATTCCATACATACCAATTCATCAATTCCAGTGTTGTCAAGGCGGAAAGGCGGTGGTAGGCAGTAAACCTTAATTAGGCGAGGCGGGGCGGGGCCTAGGCGGGATTAAGGTGGGATATAAAATATTTATTTAGAGGTCCTTGAAAAATTTATTTATTTATTCATTGGTCCCTCACCCCATATATATATATGTAATTATTAATTTAATTTATATATTAAATTATATGTAATTATTAATTTAATTCAGAAGTCGAAGTGGAAGAAGGGAGAGGATTTCGCAGGTTTTAACAAAAAAAAAATAAAAAAAACTCTTTAAAAAATATTTGCTTAGACCTCCTCAAATCGCCTAGACGGTGCCACTACCCAAGGCAACACTGATCAATTCCATGCATAAAGATTCAATTTACAACATATTATTAATTTCCCAACCCATCTATCCATTTTTCTAGTCCAATCTAGGTCTCAAACACAGGTGAGAATCCTTTCATTCTAATTCTACATTCTTTCAAGCTGTTTCCGAGGTGAAGGACAATGAAAATAGGCTTTCCAGCCACATTCCCACATCCATTTCATCTATCGGAAACCTATGTCCGATTACGAAAAATATCAATCCAAATTCTAAAATTATTCCATCAGCACCAAAATGCTCAGAATTAGTCATACTCTCATTCTACAATCTCAAACAAGTGTTTCACTGAGATTTTACATGTTTCCGTAGGCTTCCAAAGTTAAATCAAACTTCCAATAGCTATATAAATTCCAAACCAACAAATCAACACAAACTAACCATAGATTCTGGGTTTCTGCAACATAGGAAGTGTTATTCAACATTCCCAGCTAGTTTCCAGTCAAATTGGTTCAAAACCTCATTTTCGGAAATGTTGGAAACGACTCTAATAACAAAATCTAATCCGAGGGAAAGCTCACACATAGCCCAAACATCAGTTTCATGAAGAAATACCATGAAAAACACTTACTGGAGTGTCAATTTGGCTTGAAAATCGCGTTTCCTTCTTCCCCTTTCTTCCTTGGCCGTTCTTTGTTTATTTGAGAGAGAATGAGAAAGAAAATGGGTTAAAACCCTTCTCCACGGCCTCATCCTCAAGTGAGCCCCACTGAAATTTCGTTTTTTCCTTTTTTTACTCTATCAGTTATACGACCAAATGAACATGAAATATACGTGTATTATATATCAAAATGTATGTAAAGGTACACTCTACATTCATTTATGACATAACTAACCATTTTTAACACGCCAATTTTGAGTTAATCCACTTGTCAACGTCTTATACACCTAAAAGTACACTATAACTACATATACAGATACATACATACACACACACTTAACATACATGCATACCAAAACAAACTCATGACTTTTACGTACTTATAAACGTATTATACCCCTCGGTATACGTATAAGTCAATGTAGAACTTTGACTAAAAGTACGGGGTGTTACAATCTCCCCAACGTAAGGAATTATTATTAGCTTTTCGGAAAATTTCCAAACGAACAATTTCAATGAAATCTTTCAATTTTATTGCAAATTGACAAAATACATTTTCAATGCAATGAAAAAAAAAATTGGGTTTTTTTGTATCACAAATTAATCACTAAGGAATTTCTGTAAATATTTGGATAGTTTGGTACCAAAACTTTCTTAATTGTGGGGATTCTCGTTGGGTCCACAATTCGTCTTAGGATATAATCAACCATTTCTAGAATTCCCGTCTTCAAGCATATTTGCAAGCATTTGCTCATTCTCCATTTACCAATAGCTTGCAAGGTTAGGCTATGCGTGACGAGGAGTGATAATTATAAGTTGAGTGTACATTCTCATCCCCTCACACTAGCAAGAGGATTCTCTTGAGGAGAGAAACAAAACCACTTGTAACCTGCCACTGAGGTGCTCGTTATGTGCGCGCCCACGGACTTGAAGGCCCAACTTGGGGATTTGTAGGAGGGACAATATCTTGCAACATGGGAAGCAGACAAAAATGAGCTCTAGGACTTTATTAAGAAGCATGTTCAAACATTATACTTAGGCATATATCTGTTACTGTTGAAAGATTTCTTCTCCATATTTGTAATTATGTTCCATATTTGATTATGTGCTATATTTAGTTAGTTGTGAGATTTCTGGGCTGGTATAGAGATCTTAGGAATTAGTTTTTATTCTCTTCTTAATCAGGAAGATTAGTTGCCTTTTTTTGTTTCCTAGAAGAGATCTATAAATACATGTACATCAGTATAGAAAATTTATTCAACCTTTTTCATATTTTATTCTCTGTTTTTATGGTATCAGAGACAAAAAATAAAATCCTAGGGTTTGAATCTAATTTTTCGTTCCCAAGATGTCCGAAGTCACGTCCGAGGCAAGCCAGCCTCCTCAGCCATCTCAGCCTGAGCTTCAAACCGTCCAAAACCATCCCATTCAGATCACTACAATCCGACTAAATGGTGACAATTACCTTCGATGGTCACAATCTGTTCGCATGTACATCAAGGGGAGAGGCAAGATCGACTATCTCACAGGTGATATAAAGAAGCCCGACATAAAGGTTCCAACCTATGCTATTTGGGACGCCAAAAACTCAATGGTGATGACATGGTTGGTCAATTCCATGGTTGAAGAGATAAGTGCAAACTACCTCTGTTATTCTACAACCAAGGAATTATGGGACAACGTTTCACAGATGTATTCCGATCTAGGGAATCAATCCCAAGTATACGAGTTAATGCTACGACGTGGGGAAATTCGCCAAGGTGAGGACTCTGTGACAAAGTATTTTAATTCTCTTAAAAGGATTTGGCAAGACCTGGACTTGTTCAACGATTACGAGTGGAAATCACCCGAGGACTGCAATCAATACAAGAAGATGGTAGATATTGGTCGAATCTTCAAATTTCTTGCAGGTTTGAATGTTGAATATGATGAGGTCCGTGGCCGAATAGTTGGAAGAAATCCCCTGCCTCCAATTGGGGAAGTGTTCGCAGAGGTACGGAGAGAAGAAAGCCGGAGACATGTGATGCTGGGAAAGAAGGCTGCAGGTACAACCGAGACTATGGAAGGGTCAGCCGTAGAACATTCCAAAACCAGCGTGCTGGAGACAAAAATAACCTGCGCTGTGACTATTGTGGAAAACCGCGCCATACTTGAGAGAATTGCTACAAGTTGCACGGTAGACCATCTAATGGCAGGGCAAACAAATCCGGTGAACAGAGCACACCTGCAGCAAATGAGGCCGAGTCATCTTTGTTTAGTAAAGAGCAATTAGATCATCTTCTTAAAGTACTATAATCCCATTTGTCACCTAATGCTCCTATCGGTTCTATGGCACAAACAGGTAGCAATCCTTTGGCACTTTCTATTCTTGGAAGAACCGGTCCTTGGATCATAGACTCGGGGGCCTTTGATCCTATGACAAGTTGTTCCCAATTGTTTAGTCCATATTATCCGTGTTCTGGTATCGAAAAAGTTAGAATAGCTGATGGTAGTTTTTCACCCATTGCAGGCAAAGGACACATTAAAATTTCTGAAAAAATCACTCTAAAATCAGTTTTACATGTTCCAAAACTTGCATGTAATCTTCTTTCCGTTAACAAACTATCTAAAGACTCTAACTACTCCATTCTTTTCTTTGCTTCCACTTGTGTTTTTTAGGACCGGAACTCGGGGAAGACGATTGGAACTGCTAGTGAAATATATGGGCTGTACTACTTTGATGAAACTGCTTTCGTGAATAAAAAAGCTCATGGATTAGGTAGTACTAGTTCAAACTTTGTCTATGATCAAGTCATGTTATGGCATAGGAGATTAGGGCATCTTAGTTTTCCATATCTCAAACATTTATTTCCTGAATTGTTTAAAGGAATTGATTGTTCAAAATTTCATTGTGAAGCTTGTCATTTGGCTAAAGACCAACGTGTTTCTTTTCCAATAAAACCCTATTCTGCTTCAAAACCATTTTATTTGTTTCATAGTGATGTTTGGGGCCCATCTAAAGTTAACACACTTTTTGGCAAAAAATGGTTTGTAACTTTTATTGATGACCACACAAGAGTATGCTGGGTTTAGTTGTTGGAAAAGAAGTCCGAAGTTGAACAACGGTTTAAAGACTTTTTTCTCATGATTGAAAACCAATTTCAAACGAAAATTGGCATTCTACGATCGGATAATGGGACTGAATATTTTAACAAATATTTGGGAACATTCATTTTGGAAAAAGGTATTGTCCATCATTCAACTTGTCGTGACACACCACAACAAAACGGTATTGTCGAAAGAAAAAATAGACATTTACTTGAAGTTGCTCGGGCCATTATGTTTTCAATGAATGTTCCTAAATATCTCTGGGGTAATGCACTCTTGACTGCTTGTCACTTAATCAATAGAATGCCATCTTGAGTTTTGAAATTTGAAACACCTTTACAGGTTTTAAAAGGTTTTTTTCCCACATCTCGGATAACTGTAGATCTTCCTTTAGAAGTGTTTGGTTGCATTTGTTATGTGTATATACCAAATTTTTTTCGATCAAAACTGGACCCAAAAGCTGAAAAATGTGTTTTCATTGGTTATGCATCTAATAAACGGGGATACAAATGTTTTAATCCAGTCACAAAGAAATTTTTTGAGAGTATGGATGTAAGCTTTGTTGAGGACCAACCTTTCTTTTAAAAAAAAAATTCTTCAGGGGGAGAACATAGTAGAAGAAAATAATTTTTGGGAAACCTTACCTATTCCGGAGGTATCTATCCCTTCGATTAATTGTAATAAGCATTTTTTGGAAACACCTGTTGGGAGTATGGAAACTAGTGGTAGTACTCTTAATCCTACTTTACCAGATGTTACTTTATCAGAGACAGGGGGAGAAGTACTTCCAACGGATCACAATTCTCAGTCTGAGCTTCAGGTTTATACCAAGAAACTGTTTCACCAACGTACTACTGCTCCAGTTATTCCTTTAGCGGATGTTCAATCCAATTTGCCGCGTGACGACCCTACAACTCAGACTAACTTGCCTTCTACTCCCATTCCTTCTTTATCTCTTGATTTACCAAATTTGTCTTCTTCTGATCTTGATCTTCCTATTGCATTAAGAAAAGGAACTCGAACATGCACTAAACACCCTATTGCAAACTACTTGTCATATGAAAAATTGTCAAACACTCAAAGAGCATTTGTGTCTAGGATTTCTAATTTGTCTGTTCCAAGAACTGTTCAGGAAGCATTGGATGATCCGAATTGGAGATTAGCTGTGATGGAAGAGATGAATGCTCTTAGGAAGAATAACACTTGGAGTGTCATTGATCTACTCGAAGAGAAGAAGACAGTTGGGTGCAAATGGGTGTTCACAGTGAAGTGTAAAGCTGACGGAAGTGTGGAAAGATACAAAGCGACTCGTGGCAAAAGGATTTACTCAAACTCATGGTATTGACTACCAGGAGACTTTTGCTCCCGTTGCTAAGATTAACTCTATCAGAATACTTCTTTCTCTTGCAGTTAACTCCAACTGGCCACTTCATCAGTTTGATGTTAAAAATGCTTTTTTGAAGGGACACTTACAAGAAGAAGTATATATGGACCTGCCACCCGGATTTGAAGAAAGACTTGGAAGAGGCAAAGTGTGAAAGTTGAAGAAAGCTCTATATGGACTAAAGCAGTCTCCTAGAGCCTGGTTTGAGCGTTTTGGAGATGTTATTAGGAGACATGGTTTCTCACAAAGCCAAGCTGATCACACCATGTTTTTCAAACATTCCACCGAAGGTAAAGTGGCTATTCTGATAGTATATGTAGATGACATAATCATGACTGGGAATGATTCTCTTGAGATCAGCAACTTGAAGAGGAAGCTTGAGGCTGAATTTGATATCAAGGACCTGTGAAAGTTGAAGTATTTCCTCGGAATGGAGTTCGCAAGATCCAAGGAGGGAATTTTTATCAACCAACGCACGTTCTTGATTTGCTCAAAGAAACAGGATTGATTGGTTGTAAGGCAACAAATACACCAACCGAGCCTAATGTGAAATTGAAAGCAGCAGCAACTAATGAAGTAGTGGATCGAGAACGTTATCAAAGATTGGTTGGGAGACTAATCTATTTGGCGCACACTAGACCTGACATAGCTTTTGCAATAAGTGTTGTAAACCAGTTCATGCATTCACCTGGACCTACTCACTTTGAAGCCGTGTTCAGAATTTTGAGATACCTCAAAGGGCCTTCGAGGAAAGGACTTTTGTTCAAAAGTAGAGGTCATCTTCAGGTAGAGGCCTACACAGATGCAGATTGGCCAGGCAATGTAAGTGATAGAAGATCCACCTCGGGTTATTGCACCTTTGTAGTGGGAAATCTGGTTACTTGGAGAAGCAAAAAATAAAGTGTTGTGGCAGGGAGTAGCGCTGAAGCAGAATTCCGCTCCGTGGCACATGGATTTTGTGAAGTGCTATGAATCAAGAGACTCCTAGAAGAGTTAAGGTTCCTATACCAACTCCTATTAAAGTTTATTGTGACAACAAGGCTGCAATTTCTATAGCTCACAATCCAGTTCTGCACGACAGAACAAAGCATGTAGAAGTGGACAAACATTTCATCAAGGAGAAGATAGACAGTGGTGTGATATGCATGTCTTACATACCTACCGTGAGCCAAGCTGCAGACATACTCACCAAAGGACTTCCTAAGGCGCAGTACGACAATTTAGTTAGCAAGCTTGCCATGAGTGATATCTTCATGCCAGCTTGAGGGGGAGTGTTGAAAGATTTCCTCTCCATATTTGTAATTGTAGAATTATAGAGAGATTTATGTTTGAGGATCTGTTAGTAATATTAGGGGCTAATATCGAGGAGATCTACAGCTAACAGATCAGTTTTTTCTTATCCCATGATTTTAGGAGATTTGGTAGTCTGTTACTAAATATGTAGATATAAGTTTCCTGTTTTATAGCTTTCAGTTTTAGGTAGTTCTGATTTCCTTTCTAGATTAGTTGTAAATATCCCTAAAATAGATGAGCATTATCATCTATATAAAGAGGGGCCTGTAACCTTCTTTTGTGATAGTGGAAAATTACTCTTTCCTTCCACAAACAAGATGGTATCAGAGCAATCTCTGAACCCTAATTCCCTCATATGACCAAATACGGGAAACGTGATTCAAGAGCTACCCTTTCCCAAATCACCTCCAATCAGGAAGCCATGGCTTCCAACAATGATAGTAACCTCATGCCCATTACAGGACACAAACTGAATGGGAACTATCTCCAGTGGTCCCATTTCGTAATGATGTTCATATGCGGAAAGGGCAAAGATGATTATCTCACCGGAGATGGTGCCAAACCAAACAAGACGGATGAAAAGTTCAAAGTCTGGAATGCTGAGAATAATATGGTCATGTCATGGCTCATTAATTCCATGACAAATGACATTGGAGAAAATTTTCTTCTCTATGGAACAACAAAGGAGATTTGGGATGCTGCTAAGGAAATATATTCTAACAATGAGAATACATCGGAATTATTCGAGGTGGAAAGTGTTCTTCATGACTTCCGCCAAGGAGAATTAACGGTGACTCAATACTTCAACACTCTCAATCGGTATTGGCAGCAGCTAGAGTTATTCGAGGAGCACAATTGGAGCTGTCTGAATGATGGAATCAGGTATAGACAAATAATTGAACGAAAAAGAATATACAAATTTCTGATTGGATTAAATAAGAACCTTGTTGAAGTTTTTAGGATCCAAACCACTACCAAATATCCGAGAAGTTTTTTCAGAAGTTCGGAGAGAGGAAAGTCGAAAGAAGATCATGATGGAATCTCAAGATTCTGTGACAAATCCTGAGAGTTCAGCACTTGTGGTGAGAGGGAATCCATCCAACAACAACGATCGCAGACCAAAGAAAGGGCGACCATGGTGTGATCATTGTCGACGTCCTGGTCACACCAAGGACAACTGCTGGAAGATTCACGACAAACCAGCAGACTGGAGACCTTCCCGGTTTGCCAATGACAAAGAAGGACGAGGCAACCTTGCTTCCATGGATGAACAACCTCCACCCGAACCAACTCCCTTCAGCAAGGAACAGATAGAGATCTTGCAGAAAATGTTCAGCCAATCCTTGCCTGCACTAGCTCCCGTTGTAGTTGGTACCAGATCCCTGGCACAAAAAGGTAATTTTTTAAGTGCTCTAAATGCTAACAAGGAGAGGCTCAGTCCATGGATTATAGACTCAGGAGCTTCTGATCACATGACTGGAGATGAGAAGCTGTTTTCAACTTACACCCCATGCTATAAAAATTTAACTGTGCGAATAGCTGATGGGTCACTCTCAAAGGTGGCTGGTACAGGCTCGGTTCAAATTTCAGAGAACATCACTCTTGATTTTGTTCTACTTGTACCAAAATTAAATTGCAATTTACTGTCCATTAGTAAACTCACTCGGGATCTCAACTGTGTTACTAAATTTGGCTCAAATCTGTGTAAATTTCAGGTCTTGGACTCGGGGAAGACGATTGGCAGTGCTAAGATGTGTTCGGGGCTCTATCTTCTAGAGGTTAATGATCCTCCTCAAGGAGCAATTCATCAATCAGATTGTTCAGTGTCTAGAAGTCCTGTTTCTTTGTCTGTGAGTCAGTCTAATAATGATAGTGCAATTATGTTATGGCACTATAGGTTAGGTCATCCAAATTTCTTGTATCTTGAGAAGTTGTTTCCTTCATTATTCCATAATAAAAATCCAAATAAATTTCAATGTGAGATCTGTCAATTCTCTAAACATATTCGCAATTCTTATCCTAACAGATCCTACAAAGCATCTCAACATTTTTCCATGATTCATAGTGATATATGGGGTCCTTCTAGGATAAAAAATGTTACTGGTTCTCGCTGGTTCATTTCATTTATTGATGATCACACAAGACTCACATGGGTATTCCTCATGAAAGAAAAATCCGAGGCAAACCAGATCTTCAAAACCTTAAATACCATGATCCAAACACAATTCCAAGCAAAAATTCAAATTCTGAAAACTGACAATGCCAAAGAGTATTTCAATTCCAGCCTTAATGATTATCTCATGAGTCATGGTATTGTTCACCAAAGTTCCTGTGTTAACACTCCTCAGCAAAATGGTATTGCCGAAAGAAAAAACCGGCATCTTCTTGATGTGGCTCGGTCTCTTATGTTCTCTACCCATGTACCAAAATATTTCTAGGGTGAAGCCATCCTTACTGCTGCATACCTCATAAATAGGATGCCATCTCGGATTCTTAACTTCCAGACTCCCTGTCAAATTCTCCTTCAGTCCTTTCCCACTACTCGTCTCATCTCCACCTTCCCATTCAAAGTTTTCGGGTGTTCAGCTTTTGTCCATGTCCATCAACAACACCAGGACAAACTTGATCCTAGTGCTCATAAATATATTTTCCTTGGGTACTCTCCAACTCAAAAAGGATATAAATGCTACTCACCGGTCACTAAACAATTCTATCACTCCATGGATGTCACCTTCTTTGAGCAACAACCTTATTTCCCCAAATCTGATATTCAGGGGGAGACTAATTTTATCCTAGAATATCAGCTTTGGGATATTGAAGAATCACCTCATGTCTCTCCTAATTATGACCAAACCTGCCCATCACTAAATCATGAATCACTTCTTCCTCAAAATCTCTCCCTTGAGTCTTCTTACTTCCTAGAACCTCCTACTCAAGATCAAGCCAACAATCCACCTCAAAATCTGGACACTATTCAATCACCAAAGAGTGATGAATTGATTACCTACTCAAGGAGGAGAAAGAACCAAAAGGAGATGGAACAACAAGCATCTCTTGAGCAAACCCAAGAGTCTGACTCAAGTCCTAGACCAAGTGAAGATCCACCAGGTAACACTAATCTTAAAACTAATGATGACAGTGGCCTTCCTATTGCTGTGAGAAAAGGGGTAAGATCATGCACAAAACATCCGATATACACATTTGTGTCATATGAAGGATTGTCACCAAAGTTCAAAGCTTTTGTTGCCAACCTCGACAACATCCAAGTTCCTAATAATATACAAGAAGCTCTCGGCTCACCAGAATGGAAATCAGCAGTGTATGAAGAAATTCATGCACTAGAGAAAAATGGAACTTGGGAAATCTCTGACTTACCAACCAAGAAACGCCCAGTAGGCTGCAAATGGATCTTCACAGTAAAATATAATGAAGATGGGAGCGTTGATCGGTTCAAGGCACGGCTGGTTGCAAAGGGATTCACCCAATCATATGGAATCAATTATGAGGAGACATTTACTCCTGTAGCCAAGTTAAACACAGTTCGGGTTTTATTATCTTTGGCTGCAAACCTTGACTGGCCTCTCCACCAACTAGATGTCAAGAATGCCTTTCTAAATGGGGACCTAACTGAAGAAGTGTACATGGAAATTCCCCCCGGATTTGAGACACAAACTACATGCAACAAGGTTTGTAAACTTAGGAGATCTCTATATGGGCTCAAGCAATCTCCAAGAGCTTGGTTTGAAAGATTCACAAAGGTAGTGAAGAAGCATGGCTACTCTCAATGTCAGACGGACCATACACTATTTGTTAAACACTCTTCTGCAGGAAAACTTGCTGTCCTCATAGTGTATGTGGATGACATAATCCTAACAGGAGACTATGAAGAGGAAATCTGCACCATCAAAAGTTTACTAGCTGCAGAATTTGAAATCAAGGACCTTGGGAATCTTAAATATTTCCCAGGTATGGAGATTGCAAGGTCAAGAAAGGGAATCTCTGTCTCATAGAGAAAATATGTCCTAGATCTCTTAAAAGAGACTGGAATGCTCGGGTGTAAGCCGGCAGATACTCCTATGGATCCAACTATCAAACTAGGAGCTAAGGAAAATTGTGCACCCGTGGACAAAGGAAGATACCAAAGATTAGTAGGTAAACTAATATACCTATCTCACACACGACCAGACATTGGATTTGCTGTTAGCATGGTAAGTCAGTTTATGAACAATCCAAATGAAGAACACATGGAAGCTGTGTATAGAATCCTGAGATATCTGAAACTAACACCAGGTAGAGGATTATTTTTTGAGAAGAACCAAAGAAGAGATATTGAAGTGTTCAGCGATGCAGATTGGGTAGGATCAGTACAAGACCGAAGATCAACTTTAGGATATTGCACGTTTGTGTGGGGAAATCTGGTCACTTGGAGAAGTAAGAAGCAGTTACTGGTGTCAAGAAGCAGTGCAGAAGCTGAATTTCGGGCAATGGCACATGGTATTTGTGAGGGAATTTGGTTAAAAAGGGTGCTAAAGGAATTAAAAATTTCAGATGAAGAACCTATGAAAATGTTCTGTGATAATCAATCAGCAATCAGCATTGCCAAAAATCCAGTTCATCATGATAGAACAAAACATGTGGAAATTGATCGACATTTTATAAAGGAGAAGATAGAGGAAGGAATAATCAAGATGTTGTACGTGCCTACATGTCTTCAGACAGCAGACATCCTTACCAAGGCTCTACCGAGAAAGGTGTTTGATGATTTGAGTTCCAAGCTGGGGTTAATTAATATTTACCACCCAGCTTGAGGGGGAGTGTAGAATTATAGAGAGATTTATGTTTGAGGATCTGTTAGCAATATTATGGGCTAATATCGAGGAGATCTACAGCTAACAGATCAGTTTTTTCTTATCCCATGATTTTAGGAGATTTGGTAGTCTGTTACCAAATCTGTAGATATAAGTTTCCTGTTTTATAGCTTTCAGTTTTAGGTAGTTCTGATTTCCTTTCTAGATTAGCTGTAAATATCCCTAAAATAGATGAGCATTATCATCTATATAAAGAGGGGCCTGTAACCTTCTTTTGTGATAGTGGAAAATTACTCTTTTCTTCCACAAACAAGAGTAATCATGTACCATATTTGATTATGTGCTATATTTAGTTAGTTGAGAGATTTCTGGGCTGGTATAGAGATCTTAGGAATTAGTTTTTATTCTCTTCTTAATCAGGAAGATTAGTTGCCCTAGAAGAGATCTATAAATATATGTACATCAGTATAGAAAATTTATTCAACCTTTTTCATATTTTATTCTCTGTTTTTAGTTACTAACATAGAGATCTTGGTAGTAAGCATCTTTGCAAAATGTGTGTTCGTAAGTTTTTTAGGCATGTCCTTTACACATTGCTAAAGAACCAATGAAATACTTGTTTTGGATGTGGGACTAATCGGGCGCTCTAGGCACAACATTGGATCTCTCAACCACCACATAGACCTTGCCCTAGTAGCCTTTAAACACACCTTTACCCACTAACAAAAGGGTGTTATCCTCTAATATAATTTGTTATGTACTATCTCATGCTTTGTGAACATGTTAATTGTCTACTTTGGGTTCCTAAACCATCTCTTTCATGGCTTTGTCTCCATTTAAAGGGCACTCCTCACATATCTAGGAAAAGAGCCTTTGTATGCAAGACATAGAACCAACCCAAAGCAAACAATACATCCACAAAGGTCTAAGTTGATTTGTTATAGTGGCATTAGAGTTACAACAACTTCCTTTCTATGGCTGTTAATGATGAGGGAAAGGTGCCAAAGTTTGGCCTATATGATGGTTAAGCAGCTAGTAGTTGTGTTTAAGAGGTTGATTAGCCCCACAATAGAAAAGTACATCCTAAATTCTTGGGATATAATATATGTGAAGCCCATGATCAAACTTGTCAACACAAGTTTTGGGAAAGTCATCTAGATTTCTGTGTGGATGATAGTTGTGGTATTCGGACGATCTCAAGTGAGAGCAAAGAAGTAGCTTAGGAATTAAAAGCCAAAGCTAAAAATGAGTGGCATGAGATGATGCGTTATATTAATATAAAAGTTGGACAAAGAGGTGAGAGACTTATTTTGGTGGAAATTGGAAAATGAGAATTTTAAACTCCTTTCTTCTCATTTTACATATAACTTGTTTTCCCTAGAAGATGCTTGTCTGAGTTTTAGACATTTCAAAGGTAGGATTTGTCTAAGGTGGTGCAAAACATGCTACTTGGGTGGTTGTCTTACTACCACCAAACAGGCTTGTTAGGCTTTAATGTAGCAAGTGTGCTATCTAAGAAAGTTGACCTTCAAAGCTTCTTTGATAGAGTTAAGAACAAGGAAAATAGATGATTATTTTTTTTATATTGTCGGAGTATTGCTAATTAGACACTTGGCATCAACGCAAAATCCAATGCTGGTGCCCATCGTCTGTTGGACATTAGGAAAGCCATGCAATCGACACATGATTCTCTGCATCTTAAGGTTGTTGGGCACCCGTGTTGGGTTTTGCGTTGGTGCTGATGTATGTTTAGCATTTTGAACTGAGTGCAAAGATCATATGCTGGTGAACATCATTGCCTTTCTCGTGTAATTGTTGTTTTCCTATAAGATATATATATATTTTTTTTTTGGTTTCTCACAAGTGTTTGCTTGTATAAATATTAAATTTAGCCATCCCCATGGGGTGGGATGTAGTTCTATTGCAATAGATAATATACTTATAGGATAATAAACTGAAAAGGAGGGTGTTGTGCCCCTTCTTGCTATCTTAGAGCAAATTAGCATGTCTACTAAAACCTTGGATTGTTTTGTTTGGTCTTTGGATGATTGGATCCTAGAGGAAACTTCTCTTGTAAATCCTTCTTTCAGGACTTCCCTGCAGCCGCCTTTATTTGGACAGCTCTAATTCTGTTTAAAGTTAAGGCTTTTGGCTGGTTGTTGCTCCGCAAAAAGATTTGCACTCTTGATGTTTTGTAGAGGCGGTTATCAAACCACATGCTTTCCCCATTGTTGCCCTCTTTGTTACTAGATGGAGAATATGTTGATCATTTTTTCTTCAAATGCGAGTTCTCTAAAAAGATTTGGAAGAAATGGGAAGATATCGTGCAACAAATTTTAGAGGTCTAGTGTGTTGTAAAGACAGAGTGGAGAAAGCGGATTCATATAGCCGATACCATGTAGTTTGGGATTCATGTAACCGATATCATGTAGTTGGGAAAAGGCTTGGTTGAGTTGAGTTGAATGTGTTATGAAGAGTGCTTCTCCCTTCACCACTTAGATATGTTGCACAATAGATTAAATGATATTGGAAGACACTAGAGTTGTTTCGTTTGCTGTTGTATGGGTTGTTTGGTTAGAGAGAAATCTTAGGGTGTTTGAGAACTTGTCAAAGGAGGTCCATATTGTTTGGCAGTTTTCCATGTTCTTAGAATCTTAGCTACAAGTTGGATTGACTCTTCTAGGCTTTGCTGGTGGTAATAGTGCTTCTAATTAGGTTAGAAATTGGTCCAGTTTGTTGTAGGTATTAGTTGTAGGATTCGAGCGCCCCTGGTGCTCTTCTCCCTTGCTTGTATTTTCTATCTTTTAATCTTAATATATATCTTTTCTTGTTTTCTCTTAAAAAAAAAAACAAAAAACAAAAATATTTGAGGAACCTTTAATGGGAACAAAATATAGTAAATCTTTTTGCAGTAGTTTTGAAATTTAAAATAAATTCCTGAAGTACCCATTAAAGCAAATTGAAGGCTTTGAAAGGAAAATAGAAAAGGAATTCAGCCCTCTAATCAAGGATACTGTGAAAACGATAAGCACAACAATGAAAATTTACATGCATGTACTGGGCCAAGTTTTTTTTTTCCTTTCATTTATCAAGAATTCATGATCTATGTTGTGTTCAATTCATGCTTTCAACCCATTTATTTTCACTTGTTTTATTTGATTGTGGCTTCATAAATGCTGAAATGTAATCAAAGTAGTAATTATTCAAATATATTGATTTGATTTCCTAAGTCTTTCTTCTCCCATGATCACATTATTTTCAAAACACAGGCTTTTCAACACAGTTACAAAAAGAAATGGACTTAAAGCCAACTGTTGCATTGAGGGCTATTCTTGTGGGAGGAATAGCTGCCTTTGCAAAATTTGCCGGGGCAATGAAGGCCGCAGGCGGTGTCAAAGTCGGGGCGGCAGCGGCCACAATGACTGCGGCAGCAACTGCTGCCATGTTGGGATCAAAACATGAACAAGATAATCCTCCCAAGTAGCCTTTCAAGGTGAGCCCAGGTTCTATTGATACAAGACATTTTTTATTATGTCCCCAAATGTAAACTTTGCTGTAGCAGTATATATACTTAAAAAGCAATACAAAAAATAAAAAAATTTAAAAACAAGGATTTGTTGTGAATTAGGGCACAGTGGTAACTTTATTCATTTCAGAATTCAGATGCATATGTATGTTATCTCCAATTGCAGACTATCAAATGAGAGTCGGGCATTTATTGGCTGCAGGTTTTCTCATCTTTCTCTATTTTATTGGGTCACAAGAGCTGCAGTTGAAAGAAGGGAATGTTAATAATTTCTTTATACAAGATGTAGCTACTATGTTTTATTTGGGTCTATGAACCCCCCTCCGCCAGCGTGTCCCCGCTAACCCATTTGCGAGGCGAGACTATTTCGGAGTCAGGAACTTTAGAGGTTGTTGGGCGTCATTTCCCAAAGTAGGAGGATAAGTGTAGGTACGAACTTAAATTCGAAGTCGAGACCTCGTCCTTCATCTAACGAGGCTACCCGACTTTGGGTGTAGCTACTATGTTTTAACTCTTTGACCATTCATTTTTGTTAAGAACAAGAAAATTGGATTTTAAAATATCCAATACAAATGTAATTATTAGGGATAGAATCCAATTTAAACCAAATGGCCGGGATTGTTATAGATTTGGATTCAATACTAATCCAATTCAATTATTCTATCTTAATCACTATTTACTTATGACACATGGCCTTCTTTATGGTGTCATGTATCTTTGAAGTGTGTATTCAAATATTCCAAATAATCTAAAAGTCAAAAAAAATTCTCAAGAAATTAAAAAAATTATAATCATAAAAGAAATTCTCTTGAAAAATCTCGAGTTCCAGAACTAATTAATTTCATGTATTTTTTATATTCATTGAATAATTTTCCAATACTGTAAATATCTTCTTTAATTATCTATATTTTGGGTGCATGATTTAATTTCTACTACTTTTAAATGAAATTTTAAATTTATGCTATTTTTAGAATTTTTTTTAAAATTATTATATTTTTATTAAAATTAGATGGATGAAATTGACTTATGGGTATTTTTCAAATAGTAACAAAAAATTATAAAAGTTCTCTAACTTTTGATGTTATAATAATATATTCTTGTTATTTTAGATATGTAAATCTTAAAATAGGGTAAATATGGTCGGGAAATTGTTATATATTTATACTAACTAGTTTATTGGAGGGTCCAATCTATCTCAAACTTGCTTTAATAATGTGGATATAGAATTTTAAATATATATAACTCATAATATTTTGATAGTGTTTCTTTTGAAAAAAGAAATAATTCAAAAGGAGTGTAGGAAGGGATTCATACCATACCCGGTAGAGAACATTGCACTCATGTACCTACATAAGTTTGAAAAATACCTCCCCCCCCCCCCCCCCCTAACACTTATATCAGGGCGTATGCTTGAAGAACCTCCTTTGGTAGGTCTCAAAACATAGATATGCCACATCACCTCACCAAAAGCCGCAAGAGCGACTCAAACTCTAGTCGTTGCCAGAGCGTTACAGTTGCACAACTAGTTAGAGCCACCTTTAGAGGTTCATTTTGATATTTCTCTACTGCATTATAACATTCCATTTTCAAGCAAAATGAATCTTTAAAGGTTTGTAAAGCCTGAAAAAGATACTAGTTACCATATATATTTAACAAATACTTTAAAGTAATCAATTTATGCAAAGTAAATAGATAATATATAGCAAAGCTGAAAAAAAAAAAAAATGAAGAAATTTTTGAAAATCAAATGGTAAATTGAATCCAGCTTCTGTTGATACAACCAAGGTGACTAGAAGTTTTGATTATGTTCCAACTGTAAACGCTACAGTAGCAGGATATACTTACAAGCAAATCAATGTAAAAACATGATTTTTTTGCTGTTAAATCCATTCAGTAGAGTACAATGCTGATGACATACCTCGTTTCAGATACATGTAAATCACCAATATATGACATAAAAGAGGTTACTTAACTGGCAGACTATTAAATTAGACAGCATTTCAAGATAAAGATTCAATTTCCTTCGTTTTGTTGATATGGGCATCTACTGCCTGCAAGTTTTGCATCAGTTGTGCTTCTAAGGGCCTGCCTTTATGAATTCCACCACAACCTCAGCTAAATCTGCTTGATGTTTAGAGTATACATGATCAGCTCCTTCTACAATGTGCAGCTTGTGGTTGAGTATGATCTTGTTGAATTCGAAAGCGTCTTCGACTGGTATGATTTCATCCATGGAACCATGAACTGTCAAGACCCTGCATGGAGATGGTCCTAGATTCTTGGTAAGCTCCAGTAACAAGTTAAAGAAAATCCAACAATTATTTATAAAGTACTATGACTAAATTGATTTTAAAACATTAGCCTAACAAGAAATCAGTTGGAACCTAGCATTGATTTAATTATGGGTAACATCAAGTGTTGTCAAGGCCAAGGTGTTGCTTAGGCATCAATTAGGCCATTACTAAAGTGATCCCAAAGGCAAGCAGTATGGCTTTTTCAATTTTTAATATTTTAAGAACTTTTTAATAATTTTCATAAAGATGTTAAAGGAGTACAGAATGGAGAATCTTGACCTTCTCTTCCATCTTTTTCTCTTCTTTTTTAATGCATAAATGAATCAACCTCCAAAGTTCTTATTTATCTTAGAATCCCACATAATCGTGAAGGTACCCTTTTATGTTCTAATATGTACCTTAAGACATTACAAAGGTTGTCCTACAATATTTAAATGATTTATCATAATATGCCGTTAGAAACCACTTTACCTAAAAGCTATAGCTAATAGATGGAGGCTCAACTTATGTATATCAAGTAGAACATAGACATTAATATATGTAGATATAAAAAGTATTATACTATTTAGATTATGTTGCTGTTTTATCTAGGCCGTGATCGATGCATCCCATTAAAGTTGAAAGGAAAATTTCATAAAACTGCTATTAGGCCAGCTATGCTATATGGAATATAATGTTGGGCAATAAAGAAACAACATGTGAAGAAACGAAAATACGTATGTTAAGATGGATATGTGTTAAAACATTAATAGATAGAATTAGAAATTAGCATATTCGAGAAATGGTCGGAGTAGCCCTAATTGAAGATCAAATAAGAGAAAACCAATTAAGGCGGTTTGGACACATTCAATGAAGATCGTTAGATGCTCTAGTTAGGAATAGTGACCTTTTAACAATCCAAAGTAATGATAAGAGGTAGAGGAAGATCTAAAATAACATAAACAGAAATAATTTTGAAAGATAAAACTACTTGTAACTTAAGAGTCGACTTATCTCTTGCTAGAGCGGAGTAGAGCAAGAAAATTCATGTAGTCAATCCATGTAGTTGGAAAAAAGGCTTAATGGAGTTGAGTTGAGAATTGTTTTATCTAGGACACGGCTAAAAGCCCTACACCCTTTTGCATAGGCAAGCTAAATCATTGAAAATAAGAAAATGTTGTATCCACTATATTAAACTCCTATCGTGTAAGGACTAGAGAAGGGTTGATGTACACTGCTTTACCTTCACTTTGCGGTTAAGTTGTTTGGATTAAAATCTACAACCTCTAGGCCACAATGAAGCAACCTTATAAGCACACCAAGGCTAAACCACCAAGGCATTGCTTTAATTATTTGAAGACACTAGTAATTTAACATCACAAGGAAGAGTTCTAATGTCAATTAGCTGATGTTATCTATATCTCACATTTCCGCAGTTAGACACCATAATCCACCTATCAAAGATTGGACCTATGACATCATGGACAACTTGAGGAAAAGTTGTCGCAACGTGAGAGGACTTCATGGATGATTGACTTTTGGAATAAGGAGCACCCAACCTTCAATTTTAAAGCCTAGTCTTGATTTGCAAATATACAACATTCCGATGAGAAAAGTAGTTTCATTAAGGGGAGCTATTTATACTAACTTCCTCTAGTGGTTGTCTAATTTAAATACCTATAAATCAAATTCTTAGGGACCTCAAAAGGAGCTATCTAGAATTGATAGCAGTAAGAGTGTAACCACACAATAACTGAAAACCGCCTGCAAGCTTTGAAGAAGCAACATAATATGCAGCTAGCAACAAGACCTCCCCCCACAAACTTGAGACATCCTTCACCAAATTTTGAAAAACCCTCCTATTCCTTTCCAACCAAACACGCCATAATGTACCAGCGAGATAACTCATCCTATCTCAATTACCTTCCTAGAATGCAAAGTAAGATGAGATAAAGAGAGACTTTCCAGTTTCCACATATGAAGAGGCATAACGAATATACCATCATACATACCTTCCGACCTTTGCCATAACACCCTAACCAAACCACAATGAACGAACAAGTGATCTGCAGAATTACCATCAAGTTGACACAATGGACAAAACAATGTGGAGATAGGTACGAATTAGGGAACCGTTTCTGTAACACACCCACCATATTTAACTTCCTATTCAATAGGGTCCACCCAAAGAATTTAAGAAGGAACATGAGCATCCCAAAGAAAAGAGACAGGGTGATGCAAAAGAAGGAAGCCCATCAATAAGAAAATCAAGGAAGGATTTGCAAGAAAAATTACCTGAAGGAAGAAGGGACCACCTCAATCCATCATTCTCCTAAGACAACCTTAAGTTAGGTTATATGGAAAGAAGTAGTAATGCCCCGAAATTTCGTCCATCTAGCCCGTATCCCAAATTGCTTAAGCAAGGAATGAAAATTCGGCGAAATTCGACGAAATTCGCCGAAAAAATTCGAAAGCCAGAGGAGCGAACTCGGTTGACACATGTAAAATCAAAATTACAAAAAATCGACAAAAAATCGACAAAAATCGCAAAAACTGGCGAAATTAGGGAAAAGCTGGAAATATCGGCGAAATTCAACGAAACCTGATTTTCACATCGCTGCTGCAACTCCATCTCGTGGTCGGTGTTGCTACTTTTCTCCGCAAATCACGTTATATTTCTTCTTCGTCGCCACTGCCGCCGCCGTTGCTCGTTGCTGCCATCACTGCAACCGTCGTGCTCACTAAACCCCATCGCTGTTGCCGCTATTGCTTGCCGCCACCTTGTCTTCTCCGCTGCTGCTGCTGCTTCTTTCGTTGCTTCTTGTTCTTCTTCTTCTTCTTCTCTCTTCTTCCGTCTTCTTTCTTCTTTTTCTTCTTTTTCTTCTTTCTTCTTTCTTCTTTCTTATCTTTTTTTTCAAAGATTCTTCCCCAAAAAAGATGTCGGTCATTTGATAAATGGTGCCATCCGAAGAAATAGCTTCTAACACGGAAAACGAGAAATTGCCAAACATTGAAGCAAAATACTGATTAAATGAGAAAAATTAACTAAAGCGATTTCAATTGGTTAATACCTTTTTAAAAGGTCAAAAAAAATTGAATCACCTTTTGAATATTGGACCAAAATCTGGAGATCTTTAGTTTACATCATGAGATAATAAAAAAGATGAATTAATAATGACATGGGTATGAAATTCGATAATGCCAAATATCAGTGATAGGTGTATATTTTTAACCATCGCTAAAGATATTTAGAACGCAGTTCACTAGACGTACTCCAAGGTACCTGATGCAGTCTAAGTGCACGAAATTAAAATTAAAACTGGGGCAACAAAACAAAGAAACAAGACGATCTTGGAATATGCTAATATATTGAAAAATTTCTGGCATAAACTTGATTTTTATAATGTTGAACCATATTAACTTGTTCTAAATTAATATTGTACATCTTATAAAAATAAATATATAGTAAAGTAAATAAAATATTTTAATAAGATTAATATTGTAATAATGTCATATTAACATCTTTAATATTAATGTTACCTTAATAAAATACTTATACTAAAAAATTATTTTTATAATGATGTTTCTAATAGTCTTGATATATATCAACATGTTTTAAATTAAATTTATACATCTAACAAAAAAAAATACATAGACTATTAATGTAAAGGAAATATTTTATTAATATTAATTAAACATATTTAAAATTAATGTTACCATTGTAAATCCTTACAATAATAAAAATATTTTGATGATGTTGATCAATAATAACATGTTTTAAATTAATGTTATACATCTTATTGAAATAAGTAGACTGGTAATGTAAAGAAAATATTTCAGTAATGTTAATACAAATAATATTAATTTATATTAACATATTTAAAATTAATGTTACCTTACTAAAATAATTATATTAATAAAAATATTTTGATAATATTGATCTACATTAACATATTTAAATATATTTTTAATAATGTTAATATAAATAATGAATTTATATTAACATATTTAATATTAATATTACTTTAGTAAAATATTTACATTAATAAAATATTTTAATAATGTTGATTATAATAATTTTAATCTATATCAACATTTCTAAATTAATGTTATACAACGAAAATAAATAGACTACTAAAGAAAATATTTTAGTAATTTAGATACGAATAATGTTAATTAAACATTTTTAAACTTAATTAGTAAATACTTACACAAATTTAATATTACCTTAATATATATATGTATCAAAGTGATTATTCTTGCGATCACTCCTATGGTGGCATAAAGCCTACTGGATGGACTGAGTATCAAAATGATGGTTCATCAGACTTTTCATCTATTCAGTCACTTAACCCACAACAATATACATATTCCCACGGAAGAAATTTTTAATTTGAACTTTCTTATTCGCGTTTGGGAGTATTAACCAAAAATGTATAATAACAATACAAAAAAACTACATTTAAATTTTAAATGTATAGAATTAATGGACAATTAATCAAAAATGCTACTTCATCCTTTTAAGAATGGTCAATCAAGTCTACACTTTGAAATTGAAGCATATTGAATTCAATTTAAATCCTTCATAAATCTTTTGACCTGAAAAAAGAAAGAAATTGTTAGATACAAGTAAACAATATAAAATTCATAGTATGCGCGATGCGCATAAACATTGTTAAAGTAAAAACACATGTTTCAAATGATTATATTTATACTTTTATGTCTTGTTTCCATCATTTCTAATAGTAATTATGCATATTTTAGCATTTATACACAAATTCGTTAAACTTCTCTAAATTAGCGAATTTTTACAAAAATTCTCCACGTCGAATTAAACTTCTCCGAATTAATTCTGATTTTGGAAGGTCGAAGTTTATGGCGAAGTCGAATTTTCGTTCCTTGTGCTTAAGTGCCCAACTCTATGTGTTTGTATTGATATTATGCTTGTGTATATGTGATTATGTTGCTTGTTTATGATGTTAAGTGTACTTGTTTTTACTTTCACATATTTCGAGATGGCTTTATGTTGTGTGAAGGGTGTGTGAAATGTCGGAAGAGTTGGTGGCCCAACAAGTGTAAAATGGGTTGTTTTTACCCAAGGGATAGGCAAAAACGCGTTTCCTAAACCTTGTTGCAGAATGCACAGAAACAGGGAAGAAACGTGTTTCCTTGAAACGCATTTCCGCTACCCAATACAGTTTTTATTTTACTTTTGCAAGTGGGCCCCACTTGCTGTATAAGACCAAAATACACCCAAATTTCGTCCATTTGACTGTAAGGACGTGAAAGAGAGGAGAGAAAGGGGGGAAAAGAGGAGTTTTGGTGCTCCAAGTACCAAATCTCCACATAAGGTATGTGAAATCTCGATTTTTCTTTATGAAATCTCTCCCTAGCATGATTTCTAGATTTTGAACGATATAAATATTGCTATGTGTTGCTGTTTTGGGTGAGACCTAACCTAGATTTGGGTTGCATGTCTTTAAAATGGATGTGTGATTTGAAGCACAATGGTGATAATTTCCCCAATTTCCACCAAGAAATTGATGGGGTTCCTCACATTTGACCTAACCTTAGAAATTGGACCTAGGGTTTGCCAATGTGGGTGCATGTGATTTATGTTGATTAAGTTAGCATGTTTGAATGTCCCATGATGTTAATTTGAGATTCCCTATGGTGTGATATGTTGACTAGTTCAATTTGGCCATA
This sequence comes from Paratinospora sagittata, assembly GCA_035771175.1. Classification (NCBI taxonomy): domain Eukaryota; kingdom Viridiplantae; phylum Streptophyta; class Magnoliopsida; order Ranunculales; family Menispermaceae; genus Paratinospora; species Paratinospora sagittata. The sequence goes on along the minus strand of CM069611.1, from coordinate 5,252,004 downwards.
TGGTCCCATTGTAGAGATTTTCCCCAAATTGGGGTATGTAGTGTAATTGAGTCTTATTTGGGGATTTTGATGAGTTGTGCTATTTTCATGAAAATTGGAATGGGGAATGATGAATTTGGCCTTGATCATGGTGTAGGGACCTTGACTTAAGTGTTGACTTAAGTCATATGTTTGGGGCATGATTGATGCCTATGTATTGGAAATTTGTAATTGTGATTGATTTCACTTGAATTAGAATGATTAATGTTGGAATTGACCCATGCTAAGTATGTAGGGACCTAGGCTCAAGTGCTACGCTTGAGTCATGTAATTAGGCATATGTGATGCTTATGGTTTGAGAGTTGGAAATTATTACTGACTCTAGGAATTATGGAGCTATGTAGTGTTTCTACATGAATTATGATGATGGGTAATGCATTGACCTAAGTTGACCTTGTTGGGACTTAGACTAGGGACTTGGATTTGGATAGTATGTCTTGTGTATATGAATGGTGGATTTATTGTGCATGTGAATTGGTGCATCACAGGATCTTGATTGGATATTGGTATTGGGATTTGGACTGAGCTCCTTGTGTGTGTGGATTAGCATTGCTCTAGTCGGCTTGCTTGGGAGTAGACTTCGTTATGTTTAATCTCTTATGATATTTATTGTATGTTGTATGTGTTGAAGCATGAAATGCAGTTTAATTATTGTTGCTTCGTGTGTTTGGTTGGAGCGAGGTCTTGGGTATTGGTCCAGTGGTTGGGGAAGGCTCTACGGAGAGCCCCTCCACCAAGGACTTAACTGGGCTTGACATGCCATTAGGAGACATGAACATGCCATGGGAGGTTTAGAGATGTGGAAATGAAATATTCTCTGCCCCGGCTCTAGTACTGCGGTGCTAGGTCTCACAACTAACGTCTAGACCCAAGTGTCCCGGGTCATGGTATCTCACGAGGAGTCTGGACCAGAATATGGAAATGGATTTCAATTGCATGTGTTATATGATGGAATGATTGCTATGCATATGTAGTATATGATTTTATCATCTCATGACACATGTATACATGACTTTATTGATGAATACTTGATGGCATAATAGGATTCTATTCACTGAGCACCTTTGGCTCACCCTCATTCCTTTTCAGGTCCTTCTATGCAAGACAAAGGAAAATGAATTGTGCTTCGCTAAGGACCTAGCCACGTGGAGTTAGGCACGATGTGAGTGTTGGAGGGGTTTTTGTTGATTTTTTATATGGATGTACTTTTGTATTTATGTATATAACATGTAATCACTTAGATGGTGAGTTTGAGTAGTATGTTCTAGTGGATGGGTCATATGTTGATGTAGGTGGATGTAGGTGGATGCAGGTGGCCTTGTGCTTGGACCTATGGGAGAACTGTATTTATTTTGATACACTTGGTGATTGGGTCATGGGACCCTAGACTTTGGACTTAATTAATTATTATGGAATGAGATGGTACCTTGTTTTACATTTGAGGATGTTAATTATTTATGTTGAATAGTTGTGGATATTAGAACTATTACTGGTAACTGCAGGTTGTTCCTATGACATGAATGTTAGATGTTGTGATGAGGCTAGTAGGCATCTTGATCATCCCATAGGGATGATGTGGGATGGTTGGGGATGCCTACACCAGGCGTTCCACCCCAGCATTCCGCACGTCGCCCCACGGGGGATGGTGGTTCGGGGTGTGGGGTCGCCACAAAAGTTCTTCTACCTGGTTGATTGCTTTAGAGTATGGGAGACAAGAGAAGTAAAAATTCCAATAGGAATTAGGAATTGGGAGAGGAAAACTCATCCCTTGCATAAAATGCTAGGCAAGCAGTGGAGTTTGTGCTAATGTTTAAATAGTTTAGGGAGATCTCTCCAATTAAAAAAAAGCTTTAAAAATATAAACGTCCCCCTTTCTACGGTAAACCCTCAAACATTTCTCTCCCTAATCCGATCCTTTCCATTTGCTCCAACCAAGAAATGTCGTTGAAATCTCCGTCGACTGTCAGCGACCCTCCAGCGATAGATATTTGAGTTTTGTACTTTTTAACCTTTTGGATAATGTGTATTGTGACATGAATTAATGTTTGTGGACATGGTTTTAATTAATATGAAGTGTTTTTTATCATGTTATGAAAATTTAACATTTATTATAAAATACAGTTAGATATATATATATATATATAATTTTGTTTATGAACTGTCCAAGGACCTGTAATTAATTAATTAATTAATTATCTGGGGACCTATAAATAAATATTTCTTATCGCTCAGGCCATGTCTAGGCTTCACCTAAACCCTTGGCCCCTTGAAAACACTGCTTAACAGCTTACTCAATTTTATTCCCAGACCATCTTTTGTACATATACAAAAGGGTGGGCCTTGGTGCTATGGTTGAGGTTGCTCCATTGTAACTTGAAGATCACAAGTTTGAATTTGGAAACAACCTCTCTTAATATGGAGGAGATAAGGCTGCATGCATCGTCCCTTCCTTAGACCCTGCAGTGGCAAGTGCCTTGCGTGCTGGATCTTATGTCATCAGAAAACTAAATTATTGAAGAGTCCTTTAAACAAGGACTAAAAAATTGATTCCTTTCCCAAGCACAAAACATCGGTCCACATCATAGTAAAATAAGGAATTCAAATCGTGGGAGGGAGGGTGCATTCTGACCTGCAGTTCTTGTCAATTGATAAACATGCTGCATGCATATCAGTGCTCAGGCGGTCCATCAAACTCTCTTCAGTCACTCGATACATAACCTCTCCTATACAATTAATTCAAACTCAGTCAGTTTGCAAACTACAAACACCAAAAATATTGAAATCAAGAGAATGCCAAGGACTGTTAGGACATAAAAAGAATCTTTACATGGCCATCAGATCAAGAATTACTTGTAACATTAGCAACCAGAGAAAACAAAACAATGCAATTTTTAAAAAATAAAATAGTAAAAAAAATAACACTCGAAAAAAGTTGTGCAGCACAACACAAAATTTTCCAGTTTAAACTTTGAAATATCTAGCAACACTATCTAAATATGGGGATTCATGCATGTGAGAATGCTGGCTTATTGCATGCCATGCCAAAACAAGCATACAAAGACGAAAAGTGTAACCTATAGACACTGAAAATAATTTGAAATATTTAAATTATGAAAGTACAATTAGCAATACTCAGCCATGTTGGAGAGGGAGAAGGTTGTGAGCCTCTTGCTAAGATTAATATGAACATTTGAGGAACAGTATCAGATTAATTCTTGTTTCACAGATGCTTGGCCAAATTAAATTTGAAAATGGTTTACAGAAACTTTTGGTCTTTTTAAATAATTATGTGGCAAACATGACGGAAGATGCTGTATCAAGTAATATGGTTTGATCTACATAGTGTTATTACATGGACAAACTACAATGTATAGTGTATCAAATACTCAGCCATGATGGAGAGGGAGAAGGTTGTGAGCCTCTTGCTAAGATTAATATGAACATTTGAGGAACAGTATCAGATTAATTCTTGTTTCACAGGAGCTTGGCCAAATTAAATTTGAAAATGGTTTACATAAACTTTTGGTCTTTTTAAATAATTATGTGGCAAACATGACGGAAGATGCTGTATCAAGTAATATGGTTTGATCTACATAGTGTTATTACATGGACAAACTACAATGTATAGTGTATCAAGTACTGGCCACTGTACCATGGACCATGGAGTCTTTTGGTGTCGTACACTCAGATTTCATATTGTTGAAATGGACTAGTACCTCCCATAGGGATGGTTGATATACTATAAACTTTATTGACTATCCTTTTTATAGTGATTTATATGTAAGGGGCTATGTTACCCGGACTCTTTATTTTAGCCCGACGTAACCATATCCGACACTTCATGATATAACATGGGTATGGGATATGTGTCCGACACTTTAAATTTTAGAATACTACTATGTAGATTATCTAATGGAAAGAGGAGAAAGCATGAAAGATGATAATGACTAATAGGTGAAATTTACTTAAGTGAGAGAACAAAACAGACAATAAGTGAAAAGAAGAAAAAGAAAAGAAAAAAACAACATATAATATAGCCGAGTCCCCGTAAGCCAGAATTTGAAAATGAACAAGTCGGACCTCAAGATATGTATCGGTATCCGACACTCATACCCGAGTCCAGGTAACATGGGTAAGGGGACTATAATAAGATTACATTCGCCTTTGTACTCTGTGCTATTTTGATATATTTTAACTTGTTTCTTATCCAAAAAAAAAACAAAAGAAAAAGAAAAAAAAGATAACATTCACATATATACCAACTGGGAAAAAGATTGGATTACCTTTTTTACTTGTAACATCAATAAATCCATCTTTCTTAATTCTTTCCATAAAATCTTCACCCAGACGTTCTTGGATTCCTTTCTTTAGATCGTAACGCCCAGAAGCATTGACAACTATAGGTACATCATGATACCTAGATGCATATAAGAGCACCACATCGCCTCCTAAAAGAAATGTTATCAGAAATAAGTGAATAGCAATTTGTAACGGCCAATAATGTTGTGACACAAACAACAGGATGTAAGGGCATATCCTGTATTATTTGACATATTGGATAGCAACATCACATTTCATCTAATGAAGTACATTTAACAACAATCACATAAAAAATGAACAAATAGTGACTGTGGACAAAGTTCTCTCTGGAGTCTCCCTCTAGTAGATTGCATAAATAAAAAATCACCAAGAGGCCCTGTCCATTAGGTATAAGTATGAAATCTTATTTTAAGATCTTAATGCTGGAGCTGCATTTTCACAGATGAGCAACCAGCTGGACAAGCAACAGCACTACAAGACTAATGATGGGATTGGGCCAACCAATGGGTTGACTGGTCCTACATACTTAGGCTATCAAATAAAAGGTAATTAGACCACCCTGAATAATCACAGATTCTACGTGTATTGATTATATGTTCCATCATCGAAGTAGCATCAGAGCAAGAGGTCACAGTGTTTGAGGCTTAATACCAACGAGGGGAATAGTGCACATCATTCCCACCACTGCATGCGCAACCAAATCCACAATGGGATGTTCAAACGAATAGTTGGTAAGGTCTAAAAATTCCTGATGCATAATTGATGTGGTCTTCACATGAGTTCAGAAGAAATTCACAAAAATTTTGATTTCTGAAAAAAATGAAAAGACCATTAATACATGAAGAAACGTATAAAAATGAGCACATTATAAACTTTTTTTTTTCGAAGGTAGCACATTATAAATTTGTCTGAGATATTCAGTGTTGCTTCAAAATATTAGTTTTCACTTCTTTTTTTTTTTTGAGCAATGGTATCTAATCCTAGGAACTAACTAATCCACTGGGACCTACACTCATCAGTCCGGATATCTAGGGCGTAAAACTCGCCAAGCCAAGATTCGAACTTGAGACCTCCCTGACCTCGCCTTCGCCTCCCGACCATCAAGCCAATACCCTGATGGGTAGTTTTCACATTTTATAGTTGAAAGACTAGCATAAAAGCTTGAGACTAATAACTTCCGCATATTAACTGGAGAAAAATTATTAAAAAGGAAAAAGAGCGAAGTTCTCACTTTTTTTTTTGGGTAGTTAACAAAGGCAGAGACCTACTAAATTTCATCAAGTATTATGATACAAAATTTAGAAGACGTCTTGATTGATTAAAAAAAGAGAGACTTAGCGAACCAGAATTTATGATGTTGCTTACAAGATGCATGAAATAGGGAGCACATTGCTGAGCCAAACTTCCAAAATCTATAAGCATACTACACCCAGCTCCCTTCCCCCCACCCCACCCCACCCCACCCAAAAATAAAATAAAATAAAATAAAGTTAAAAGATGATCAAAAGAAAACGATAAAGGCCAGAGCAAAATCACATATGACATTGAAAAGCATGTTTCCTCAAGACTTTTATTTGTTCAAAACTCACACAACCATTTCTCAAAATATGAAACAAGAATTTCCCATCTCTCGTTTATCAGTAAGATTTTGTAATTCAACATGAGAAACGAATAGGTGCACCTTTACTATGTCCAACAACTGCTTTTACTGTGCGGTTCAACCCCAAAAAATATAACACAACAGCTTGTAAATCATCAGCCTCTCTCTGGTAGTTCCCATACTGAAATTGGCCTTCACTTTCCCTAGAAGGAAGAATTGTATTTTATTACATCATATTTCAGATTATCAATATGAATATAAGTGACAAGTGCATGGTTTCGTAATTCCCAGTCAACAAATAAATAATTTTAGTGAAGACCTTGTTAAATAAAACATTCTACAATGCATTATTCGAGCTTCATTTACCATGTTATAGTATCAGCATAGCTGCAGAATCAAAGAAGAGATTGGAAGTAATGAAAGAAACTCTAATTGAATGGAATATAGAGAGCTATGTTGCGTGGACTTGGGTATACATATCTAGAGGTTGGACATGTTTATTCTCAAAATGTGGAAGCCGGGTACCTGTCTAAAAAGTGTTCAAAAAGTTGGATCTGTGTACTTGGACAGGGCTATATTTATTACTAAGCCCATATTTTTCTTCTCTTCAATTTTTTCTTTTCTTTTCTTTTCTCCTCACTTAAGTGAATATAACCTGTAGTCGTTTTCTTCTTTCTTGTTTCTCTTCTTTATTTGGAGAATTATATTTTTTTTTTTTTGACAAGTTAAAAAATCTGAAGTGTTTGATACACATCCCTTACCCATGCAAGCGTCAAATCATGTCCACGCGGGTATGATAAAAAGTCCGGGTGACATAGATAGAGAGTAAGACTGTTCTTTTTTTCTCCATAGCTTTTTCTGATTGTTGTTTCAAGTTTCTAGAAGTTTACGCTGTCACTGTTGTTTTATGAGTTTGGAACATTTTGTAATACCCTAGGTATTTTCTTTATGATATTTGTTGGGCCAATAATACTAAAAATCCTTACCAACTGGTCCACTAGTTAAAAATGATTAAGCCAATTACAATAGGCCTACTTAATTCAATCAAAATGGATGACCAGTGTGGCCTGCATAAAGAGAATTCTTCTACGCTAACGGAGGTCAAAAGGCTCAAAAAGCGAGTCTGTACAGAAGATCCCAAATAGGAATAGGGTGTTGGAGGTCGTGATCTATCATTTTGTGATGATCATACAGCCCAATAAATTTTGGGGACAAAAACACATTGTCCCTTTGAGTGGTGTTCCAAAGGTAGGTACATCATTCACACAACTGGAGCATTCAAGTCAAGAAAAAAGCGAAGGGCAAATCAATCAAAGTCACAAGCCCACTGAAAAGCCCCAAGCCAAACAGAAGCATGAAACCAAGATCATAGAGGAAAATGAAGTGAAGGCTTCATGAACAAAGAGAAGAATCAAGAATCAACATCAAATATCAAAGCTCCATGTCAAAACCATAAAACTCAAGTGAAAGGAAATTCAAGTGCCAAAGAGAACAAATGAGCCAAGTGTTGAGAAAATAAAATAATGAACGACACAAAATGTAACGTGGTTCGGCTCTATGGCCTACATCCACGGGAGAAGAGAAAGGATATTTATTCTTGTGTAATGTCTTAATGAAGGGACTCCATATATATAGACATACAAGGCCATGTACTTATACTTACATTTACAATTTTAGTAACTGCTATATTCCTTAAAGGAAATAAATCCTAAAGGAAATAAATCCTTAAGGAAAGAATTCTGTACAGGAAACAAATCTATACAGGAAATAAACTTGTATAGGAAACAAATCTCAACACTCCCCCTCAAGCTGGTGAATAAAGGTTTACCATTCCCAGCTTGGACACATTTGTTTGAAATGCAGTATGATTTAACCCTTTAGTGAGCATATCGGCGAGCTGATTATTGGTAGACACATATGGAGTACAGATCAACCCACTGTCAAGCATCTCTTTAATAAAGTGTCTATCAATCTCTATATGCTTGGTTCGATCATGTTGGACTGGGTTATGGGCAATGCTAATTGCAGCTTTATTGTCACAATAGAGTCTCATAGGGCCATCCCAGTGTATCTTCAAATCTGTCAAAATTATCTGCAACCATAATAGCTCACAAACCCCTTGTGTCATTGCTCGGAATTCTGCTTCAGCACTTGATCTGGCCACTACATTCTGTTTTTTACTTCGCCATGTCACCAAATTCCCACCAAGAAACGTACAATATCCAGTAGTTGATCTTCTGTCAACTACTGAACCAGCATAGTCTGAATCAGCATATGCTTCAAGAACCATTCCTGTGGGTCGTTTAAATAAGATGCCTAGTCCTGGAGTCCCTTTAAGATACTGTAGAACGCGATTAGCTGCTTGCAAATGAATATCTTTAGGATTGTGCATGAACTGACTTATTAGACTTAATGCATAGGCAATATCAGGTCTTGTGTGAGAGAGATAGATGAGTCTTCCTACTAGTCTTTGATACATCTCTTTATTAACAGTCAGCCCTTCTTCAGCTTCTCCAAGCTTGTGATTAAGATCAATAGGAGTATTCATTGGTTTGCATGCTAGCTTCCCTGTTTCTTTAAGAAGGTCTGTAATGTACTTCTGTTGAGAGATAAAGATTCCCTGTTTAGAGTGTGCCACTTCAATCCCTAGGAAGTATTTCAATCTCCCTAGTTCCTTGATCTCAAATTCCTCAGTCAAACACCGCTTCAAATTTTGTCTCTCGTTCTCATTGTTTCCTGTCATGATGATGTCATCAACATACACTAATAGAGTTGTAACTCCCCCTGAAGTCGAGTGCTTAATTAACAGAGTGTGATCTCCTTGGCTTTGTTTATATCCCATACTTGTCATTACTTTGGCAAACCGACCAAACCATGCCCTCGGAGATTGTGTAAGTCCATACAGGGCCTTTTTTAATTTGCACACTTTATCAGTGGTGCCAAATCTTGGAGGCACTTCCATATAGATTTCTTCCTCTAAATCCCCATGTAAAAATGCATTTTTTACATCAAATTGTTGCAGATCCCAGTCATAATTAGCTGCCAATGACAGAAGAAGTCTCACAGTATTCATTTTTGCAACTGGAGCAAATGTCTCTTGATAGTCCACACCATATGTCTGAGTATATCCTTTGGCTACCAATCTTGCCTTGTAGCGCTCTAGGGACCCATCTGCTTTGTATTTTACTGTATAAACCCATTTGCATCCAACATGTTTCTTTCCTAGAGGCAAGTCTACCAACTCCCATGTTGTATTTTTCTCCAGGGCTTCCATTTCCACATTCATAGCTTGTTTCCAATTTGTATTAGATAAAGCCTCGGATAATGACGTTGGAGTCTGGATATTATTCAGGCTGGTAAGGAAACTCTTATGGGTTTGTGAGAACTTCTCAAAGGATACAACATGAGATAGTGGATACAAGGGATGTTTAGTGCATTCCCTTGTGCCCTTTCTAATGGCAATGGGAAGGTCATTGTCAGGTTCAGAGGCTAAAAGATCATTGTTAGTTTCAGGAACTAATGGAATTTGTAAGGAGGGTTCAGGATTTGTTACCTCATTCTCAGAGATTGGTTCAGATTCTTGAGCTTGCATCGGTTCAGGAGCTGCGGCTTTATTCCTTGAGTACACTTGTCCAGTCATCCGATCCTTAGGTTCGTCATTGGGTACAGGGGGTGTAGGAGATTCAGGTTTGGTTTGTTGGAGGGTAAAGGGGTCAAAAAGATCAAAAGGGTTATCAAGGGAGTTCCGATCCTTATCTTCCATGATGACATTCTCCCCCGGAAGAGGAGCGGAAAAATAGGGCTCAGGTTCACAGAAAGTGACATCGGCTAAGACAAAGAATTTCTTTGATGGCGGATGATAGCATTTATATCCCTTTTGAGTAGAAGAGTATCCGACAAAAACACACTTAAGAGCACTAGGGTCCAACTTTCCCCTGTTGGGTTGGTGAACATGGACAAATGAAACACACCCAAATATTCTAGGTATAAGATTATTAGAGATTTTAAGCTTAGGATAAAATTGACGTAGCTTTTCCATAGGACTTTTGAAATCAAGGGTCCGGGATGGTAGACGGTTAATAAGATGTGTTGCAGTAAGGATAGCTTCCCCCCAATAGGACTTAGGCATATTATTCTGAAATAAAAAAGCTCGGGTTGTATCAAGTAGGTGACCGTTTTTTCTTTCAGCAACTCCATTTTGTTGTGGAGTGTGAACACAAGATGATTCATGAAGGATCCCCTCGGTTTGGAAGTAATTGGTCAATGTTTGATTAAAATAGTCTCTAGCATTGTCAAATCGAAATCTCTTGATTTTAGCACCAAACTGGGTGTGTATCATGTTATGGAAGGTAGGGAGAATAAAGCTCACATCGGATTTTTGTTTTAATAAGAATATCCACGAGACTCTAGTACAATCATCAATGAAGGACACAAACCATCGCGCTCCAGAAACATTAGGTATTGGAGAGGAACCCCAAATATCACTATGAATGAGATCAAAAGGATCTGAACTTCTATCATTACTAGGTGGAAAAGATATACGCTTGTGTTTCGCAAGTTCACACACTTCACAATGAAAATCTTCAACATTCAGAGATGTAAAGAGATCGAAAAGAAGGATGGCCAAGGCGGCGATGATGGAGCCATAGCTTTTCTTTATTGGAAAGTTTGTGCTCAGAGAGAAATGAAGTGGTACTCTTGATAGGATGTACTGGTGTCTCAAGATAATACAACCCGTCCTGTTCCTTAGCATGTCCAATCATCGTTCCCAAGTCCTGGTCTTGAAATGTACAGTAAGTATTGAAGAAGGTTACATTACAACTCAGATCATGGGTCAGTTTCTTAATAGAGATAAGATTAGTAGATAGTTTAGGGACATGAAGAACGTTTCTGAGTGTAAGGGTGGGGCTGATGTGAACATCACCTATACCAGCAACTGTGGTTAAGGATCCATCAGCTGTGGCTATTTTTCGACTACTAGGACATGGGTTGTAGGTATGAAATATATTGAAAGAATTGGTCATGTGATCAGTAGCACCAGAATCTATAACCCAAGAGTTAGCAAAAGATTTATCCGAGACGTTAAATCCAATAGAAATAGGAAAATTACCTGAATGGGCGAATGAGTTGGTACCTGAGGGTTTTCCAAGAGTGTCAAGTAGAGTTCTCAATCTCTTGATCTCATCCTGATTGAATCCGACTTGCTTAAGAGAGTGCTCTTCAATTGATTGTACACTGGACATCTTTCTTTTGGCTCACGTACCAGTGGAAGCAGCAACAACAATAACAATGTCTGGTCAAATTCTTCAATAACAGCGATGAACGCCAAACAAGCCTCTCTTTGGCAATGAAGGCCGAAGATGGAGGTTGATGGTTTTTTTTTTTTTTTCGTTCTTCAAGATGAAGAACAACAGAAACGAAAGAAGAAGAACAGCCGACAGTGAAAGAAAGAAGAAGAGGAAGAAGATGAAGGATGAAGACGAGTTCAGAGGTTGCAGACAGTGAGAAAGGTGGCGACGAGAAAGACAATTGAGAATCCAGTCAATGAATCGAAAACGAAGTCGATGGCGAAGGAAGATGAACCCGTGGCAGCGGCGATCGGGGTTTTTTTTTTCTTTAAGTTTACAGAAAAAAGAAGAAGAGATGCAGAACGTTGATGGCTCGCACGAACCAAGAACCAGGAACAGTCGCACGAAGAAGAAAGAAGAAGAGAAAGAAGAAGAGACTGACGAAGGTGATGAACCAGGAACAGTCGCACGAACCAGGAACAGTCGTACGAAGAAGATAGAAAGAAGAAGATGAGTAAAGACGAAGGATGAAGGTTGAGTTGCAGGGATTGAAAACAGTTGAGACGAAGGAAGACGATGAACAGTGAGACGAAAACAGTTGCAGATCGAACAGTTGAGAAGAAGGAAGACGATGAACAGTGAGACGAAAACAGTTTGCAGACGATCGCGATTTGCAGAATCAGTTGCAGACGATCGCGATTTGCAGAATGGGCGATGAAAGCAGTTGCAGACGATCGCGATTTGCAATGCCCAGAAGAAAGACGATGACGAAGACTGTGGGGGAAGAAGATGACGATGGAGCAGGAGGAAAAAGAGTTGCAGAGTAGAAGACGACGACGATGAATCGAAAAAGTTGATGGTGATGAACAGTTAACAAATTGCACCAGCAGACCAAGACGGCGATGCGTTTACAGTTTGCAGTCGAACCAGGCGATGAAGTTTCCACGCTAGCGAGGATTCCGGCGATGAATGTTCCGGCAGCAACAGTGATGACCAGCAGTGACAGCAATGAAGGCCACCCAAGAGGATTCCGGCGATGAAGGCCGACAATGGCCGAAACAGATTTCCTAGTAATAATAACCTAGGTCTCTGATACCATGTTGAGAAAATAAAATAATGAACGACACAAAATGTAACGTGGTTCGGCTCTATGGCCTACATCCACAGGAGAAGAGAAAGGATATTTATTCTTGTGTAATGTCTTAATGGAGGGACTCCATATATATAGACATACAGGGCTATGTACTTATACTTACATTTACAATTTTAGTAACTGCTATATTCCTTAAAGGAAATAAATCCTTAAGGAAATAATTCTGTACAGGAAACAAATCTATACAGGAAATAAACTTGTATAGGAAACAAATCTCAACACCAAGCAATTTGAGTTTGGACAACAAAAGGTCTTATTGAGTATTAATTTAAAATCCCAGAAATTTTTTCATTATCCTTTTTATTTTCCTACAATGGGGCACAATGTAGAGAAAATGCTAGAAAGCCTAAACAAGCATGAAACTCGTTAAAAACTTAAAATAAACGACAACATAAAAAATAAAAAATAAAATAGAAAAGCGAGAGAGAGAGAGAGAAAATCTAAGTTAACATTCAAAAAGAATCACAAGTTATGATCCTATATTGAAATGGCTTCCATGTGATGGTGTCAAATCCATAACATCCAAATCATATATTAAACCAAACAATTGGAATAGTCTGCAATACTTTAGACAAAAATTCTACAGTTTTCTAGGTACCAGGATGCGAGGATGCATGATATGTCAGGTGCATAGTATATATCAATTATTTTCAACCCACATTTTAGTTACTTTAGCCCACTTTGCCACTTTCTATCAATGTTGTTAGTTTCCTATTCAGTTTAGGACTCTTACTTTAGTATAAATAAGACCATTGGCCATCAGGAAAGGCAACTAATTTGATTTGGAGAATTCTTTCTTGAAGTTAATTTTCTGCTTGTTTGATTATTTTCATTCTTGCTTCAATGAATGAAATTACATTGTACCTTATCATTCTAATAAAATTAACAACGAAATCTAGGGTTGTCTGTCATTATCTTGAACTTGACCATGGGCATGATTTTAGGGGAACGACTTAGGTCAGTTATAATTTTCACTAGACATAAGCAGCAGAGTTTTTTTTTTTTTTTTTCCAATTCATCAGAAATTAAACACTATCCCTGAGATTCAAATAATTGAATATAGAAGCCTCCCTAAGTAGATGATGAACCAATGTAGCTCACTACAGGAACCTAATTATCTTTTCATTCTTACTTCCTCGGCTGCTAAGTGATGAGATGAGATTTTTTTTTTTTTTGTGAATATATTTGCTTAACTTCGTTCCAAATAGTGAATATAAAGATCTCATGTAAATCAGCATGTCTTTATCCAAGAGCGTATGTATAAAAATGCAAGTTCTATAACCACTAAAATAAACCTCCAATAGTAGTAGATGTTGAGGCTTAAAATCAAAGGTTTTCACTTGTTTTATGGAGGCTTTACACCTAGTTATTAAATGCAAAGGTAATTGACATACTTATTCAATAATAGTCAAACTTTACAAATATTTTTTTTTTTAAGGTGTTGATAATAGAGTTACCAATTGCCACTATGAAGCCGTTATGCATAGTATGTTATTTAGTTTTCTTAAACTAAAAAATCTTGACAATTTTTATAACCCAGCGATTTAAATATTGATTCAGAGCATCATCTAACTATTCCACAAAAAGATGCCAGGAAATATCCAAATAACAAACGAGACAAAAAAATCTTTACAATAGCCAATCAAGGTTTGGCATGCAGCCTAAAATGAAAGATTAAACAAAAAGACACATAAATCATTGCTTCAAAATGTCTTTGTCAAAAGCATACCCATTCCCAGCAAAATCAAAACGGAACGCACTAATTCCTTCCTTTGTTAAAGCAGCTGCAAGGTTTTTCATGATATTCTCATCCTGGAATTGCAGCATCCACAACCATTCCAAGTCACCAAGTAAGCAAACACATCCAAAAGACCATTGTGGAGTATTAAGAGTGGTTCTTTTTTCTCCTTTGTTTAAACAAGATGGAACTACTTATTTGAGAAATTATAAGTAGAAGAAAGCAGGGAACACTACTAATTGGACCCCAAAACTGTGAGTAAACATTTATGGACTTCTAATAAAAGGAAGAATCTACTTTCTGGAAAATGCATTTAAATTTAAAAAACAAAAAAGGAAAGAAAGGAATCTATCTAGCCACCATCGAGAGAAGCATCGATATTTCCCAAAGTAAAAAATTAATTTACTGACTAATACTATGATGCTTAACAATGAGTAAAACTAATTAATGACACCAGAAAAATCCTGTTTAAATTGCACTATCTTTGTCCATGGAAAAGTAGAGCCACTGATTTTTAACCTTTGATGATGTAAATCCATGGCATACTATAACAAGGTCCTTTGAACCTGTTTCATGTAGCACACCTGCAAGCTTCTCACCATGGTTGTTCATTACCGTAATCCTCTCAAGTTGTTCCACTGAGAAAAGAAAAAACCAAAACAAAAAGCAAAATCATTGAAATTTACAGCACACTATTAAAATGTTCTGAAATGATATTGCCAAATTGAATCAAAGTAAACAGAATCACTATTCACTATTCATTATGAACAATAATTAAGTCAAAGTTGTAATTAAAAAAGAAAAGAAAATACAATAGCTAATAACATCAAAATGTTAAGCTCTAGTTTCCTATCAAAACTGCCTATCTTCATATCGCATAAGGCTAACATAAAGAACATTATGAAAAATCTTCCATTTTGCTGTAATTTCGCGCTAAACTATCTTCATATTGCACTTTTTCAAGCAAAATTCCAGTACAACAACATAAATCTTTTTTTTTAATTAATAACCAATTCAATTCAAACTATACCTCATGCGGATCAATTACTTACCATCGTCATTATAAAAACTAAAACAGAAATTCTAGATATTCCAGGCCACTTTTCACACAGAATGTTACAAAAACCTATAACATTTCTCATCAGATAATACAAAATTGACGAATTGATTTTGAGATTTTTGGCGTCCGATCTCATCACATTGCGTTCTGAAGTTTAGATTTGGTGATTGTGAGGAAAAAAAAAGAGCAATAAAACCAGAGATTGTTTTTTTCAATTATTATTTTAAAATTACCTGGAGAAGAGGACGATTGAGCCATTGTTCTTGCGAAGGTTCTGCGCCTGTGAAGTCGCGAAGAAAGGAAAACAGAGGAGCTTCTGGTTCTTCTACTTGGTAACGATGACGATGATGAAGATGAAAGGGAAGAAGAAGGCAAGGGGGAGTGTTTGGTTACCGATCTCAGAAACAATAATGCCGACTTGTTGAAAATAACGCTATCCATAAGCCACTCACTTCTATGTTCCCTACAGTTAATAAAATTAATTTAATGTAGTTAATTATAATGTGACTAATTAATTAGTTTAAGATTTTGCTTTATATAATGAGTTAGTTATAAATCCTTAAAGTATAAAATAACAATGTAGTCTTTTCGTTCTTTGGTATTTTGAGCCATCATGGGCTCCTTCTTGCTTTCTCTGCTATCTCTGCATGTTTAACAATGAAGGTTTCTCATTGGTTCATCTGTTGTTGCATTCCCGCTCTTCTTCATCTTGACACAGTTGAAGTTCTTTCAGATTAGGCTTCATAGCCATGTTTCTCCCTCCTCAACTCATCTCCGATCTCTCAAAATCCCAAATCTCTTTCTATCTAATACTTATCCATTTCTTCTATACAAACCCTTTAAACAACAACAATTGAATGCTAGCTTAAATCAAAGGTCCTGCATGAATGCAATACTCCTTTTTTTTCTTTCTCATCCTCATCATCTTTTTCTCATCAATCTGAGAGATTTGCAAAGTCACACGAATGTCTGCAAAATTCCTAGATCTTTCTCCATCTTCGTTGCAAAATGTTGCACAGGTATATCTTCCTTCTTCTTCACATCTCCTTGATCTTTCTCTTCCACAAATATACCTCTCTCTCTCTCTCTTGTTCTAGGGCACATATGTTTCTTCACTGCTTAACAACTTTCTGTTTTTATTTTTTGCTCAATTTCTTCTTGATTCATGAATAGTATTCAATCTCTATTTCATCTTCTCCAACTTCTTCTTCTTCTAAGGAATGTCTATCTCTCCAACACGAACAACTCTTTCTTCTTCTGAGTTAAATCCCTTTCTACAAACCTCAAAATATTAAGATCCTTCTTCCAATTTTTCATTTAGCACTTCAAATTCAAAACCCATGGATTCTTTCACTATCAATCTGAATTTCTTGAACATCAAAATCTTCCACAAAAAAAAAAAAATCTATTCAATCTTCTTTATTTATGTTCGATTTTAGGGCACAAAAATGGCTCGTACGAAGCAAACGACAAGAAATTCCACCGGCGGGAACGCTCCGAGGAAGCAATTGGCGATGAAGGCTGCTCGAAAATCGATGTTGGTGACCGAAGGCATGAAGAAGCCTCACAGATTCCGACCGGGGACGGTGGCGGTGCATGAGATCAGGAAGCACATAGATTAAAAAAAAAAAAAAAGGTTTGCTTGTTCCTGTCTGTTTAGCTTTCTTGTTTGCATTAGGTTTAATTTACATGCTTATTGCTAACTTTTCGATGGCTGTATTGCAAGGTCATGGATGTGAACCATGAGCTTGAGGGGGCATGTTAACCAGAGTTAATAAATTTAGTTTACTGTAGTTAATTGTAATGTGACTGGTTAGTTAGTTTAGGGTTTTGCTCTATATAATGAGCTAGTTGTAAATCTTTGAAAGATGAAATAACAATGTTGTAGTCTTTTGGTTCTTTGGTATTTTCTTCCTTCTTCATTTCTTTGACAAAAATTGAATTGAAAACAGAGGAATGGAAAGGAAGAAATGAAGAAGGAAGAAAATACCGAAGAACCAAAAGACTACATTGTTATTTCATACTTCAAAAATTTACAACTAGCTCATTATATAGAGCAAAACCCTAAACTAACTAACCAATCACATTACAATTAACTACAGTAAACTAAATTTATTAACTCTGGTTAATATGCCCCCTCAAGCTCATGGTTGTGAAAAACATCTATGAGCTTGCAATACATCCACCAAAAAGTTAACAATAAGCATGTTAATTAAACCTAATGCAAACAAGAAAGCTAAACAGACAGGAACAAGCAAACCATTTTTTTTTCTTTTAATCTAAGCTCTCTTCTGGTGCTTCCTGATCTCATGCAACACCACCGTCCCCAGTAGGAATCTATGAGGCTTTTTCAAGCCTCTGGTCGCCGATGCCGATTTTCGAGCATCCTTCGTCGTCAATTGCTTCCTCGGAGCATTCCCGCCGGTGGAATTTCTTGTCGTTTGCTTCGTACAAGCCATTTTTGTGCCCTAAAATCGAACAGAAATAAAGAAGATTGAATAGATTTTTTTTTTTTTTGTGGAAGATTTTGATGTTCAAGAAATTCAGATTGATAATGAAAGAATCCATGGGTTTTGAATTTGAAGTGTTGAATGAAAAATTGGAAGAAGGATCTTAATATTTAAGGTTTGTAGAGAGGGATTTGACTCAGAAGAAGAAAGAATTGTTCGAGTGTTGGAGAGATAGACATTCCTTAGAAGAAGTTGGAGAAGATGAAACAAAGATTGAATTGGTATTCATGAATCAAGAAGAAATTGAGAAAAAAAAGAAAAAATAGAAAGTTGTTAAGTAGTGAAGAAACATATGTGCCCTAGAACAAGACGAGAGAGAGAAGTATTTGAGGAAGAGAAAGATCAAGGAGATGTGAAGAATAAGGAAGATATACCTGTGCAACATTTTGCAACGAAGATGGAGAAAGATCTAGGAATTTTGCAAACATTTGTGTGACTTTGCAAATCTCTCATATTGATGAGAAAAATATGATTAGGATGAGAGAAAAAAAAAAAAAAAAAGGAGCATTGCATTCATGGAGGACCTTTGATTTAAGCTTGCATTCAGTTGTTGTTGTTTAAAGGGTTTGTAGAGAAGAAATGGATAGGTATTAGATAGAAAGAGATTTGGGATTTTGGGAGATCGGAGATGAGTTGAGGAGTGAGAAACATGGCTATGAAGCCTAAATCCGAAAGAACTTCAACTGTGTCAAGATGAAGAAGAGCAGGAATGCAACAACAGATGAACCGATGAGAAGCCTCCATTGTTAAACATGCGTAGATAGCAAGAAGGAGCCCATAACAAAAATTGAGTTGAAAATAGAGAAATGGAAATGAAGAAAATACCAAAGAACCAAAAGACTACATTGTTATTTTATACTTCAAGGATTTACAACTAGCTCATTATATAAAGTAAAACCCTAAACTAACTAACCAATCACATTACAATTAACTACAGTAAACTAAATTCATTAACTTTGGTTAACAACTTCCTACAACTTTGGAAAATGTTCCAATTGGACACCCAAAACTCAACATAGACACACACACACACCTATTTCTATTCTTTATTTATTTGTTTGCGTTTTCTTTTCTTTCTTTTTATTGTCAAAAAATTTAGACTGGGTTTGGTTCGTGATCCAAAAACAAAAAATATAATCAAAAAAGAAAAAACTTGGAAAACTGATTTTTTATCATTTTATAAAAGCAACATGTTTTCTTAACAAAAAGTGAAAAACTATTTTTGAAATATTTTGAACTAAACAAGTTTTTGGTATTTTCGAATTTTCGGATACAAAAAACTTTATCTGAACCAAACGAGGACTTAGGTAAGAAGAGGCTACCCTTGTTCAGGGTCAGGACATGTCACAGGCCTCAAAAAGGGTTTACAATGGTACTTACGGATCGACCACCAATGAGGGACACTTTTCAATTTCGGAGGATAAGGACGGCTGGCACAGGATTTGAACCATCGCCTATAACAAGGAATTAAATCGCTGAACTAACTAAGTCAACCCTCGTTAGATTAGTTGGTGTATTTATTTGTTTGTTTGTTTTTTTTATTTGGCCTAATTAATTCATATGTTTTTATTCATACTAGGAATTATGTGGGTGTTTGCAAACGAATGAATATGACCAACATTGGCTTGGTTCGGATGACTTGATATCTGTTTCCCTTAAGCGAGGTCGTAGATTTCAAACCCCTCTCGTGTATGGAGCGACCTTTTGTTGTGAGACCTTTACACTTTTGTGGTTCAATCTAGGTCGAATCCAGATGAATTAGTTTTGCCGTAAAGTGGAAGAGGACATCACATGAGTGCCGCTCAGCGGTGGACGAAAAAAAAATAAAAAATGAATGAATATGAGTACCATGATGTGTTTGAAATAGTTATTTTGTTTTGTTAAAAGTGTTTTTTTTAAATAATAATAATAACTAGTGTGCATGCGTATACTATTTATAAGAAAGTTTTAAGTTTTATAATATTTGTAACAATATTTCGTTTAGAAAATATTATATTTCTAAAACGAATTTAAAAAAGTAAAATTGTCTTATTTATCTAAAATAAAATAAATGTAAATATATAACTAATGATATTTGAGAACCCCCTCTTATTCTTTCATCTCTTTTGGCAACTTTTTCAGCCATTTTTTCAAGTAATTTTCGGCCTCATTTTGTTTAAGTGCAACATCTGAAAGTTAAATATAATATCGTCTTTTTTTTATTTTAAATAAAAGTAAAGAGTATACATTAGAAAGCATATCAATTTTAAGTCCAAAAATTTTTATTTAATTTGTATTTTAATATCACATTTTTTCCCAAAAAAAAAAAGGCTTCATTGTTACTGACGCTCAAACCATACCAAATATAACTTAATAGAATAAATCAAATAATATAATTTTTTTTTTTTTTTGGTTTTCCATGAAGTATCCTCACACCCTTCGAGTATGACCGTATCCGTATACGACTAGTCCTCATTCAAAGCAAGTGCAGAATGGTAAGTAAACTTATCGCAACGAGAACGCTTCTAAGAATCAAACCCTATAACTTTTATATAAGGACAACCTGAAGACAACTCAACCTGTTTTCACTGAGTCAACAACTCATTCGTAAATCAAACAATATAATTTCACAGTTCCAATTTATGAAACCGAACATAACCAATACAAACCCAATCTTTTAGGTTAGGTTAAGTTTGATTTGGTAGTATAAATATGTTAGATCTAATTTATTAGATAGAAATCTCCATCATGAAGCCAGCCTTCCATCATGCTCTCTTGCAAAGATTGTTATTCATGTTCATGAATCACTTAAATGTATAAAATTAATGTATGAAAAAAAAAAAAAAGAAGAAGAAGCCATGTCCACTTCATTTTCAAGAGCATTTAGAAGTGACCAAAAAAATAAATAAATAAAGCAAATTGTTTAAAATTTCTTGAGCACACTAAAGTAAAGCCATTAAAGAACATCAATGAAAAAAAAAAAGAAAAAAAGCCATGCCCACTAAATATTTGAGAGCATTTAGAAGTAACAAAAAAAAGCAAATTGTTTAAAATTTGTTGAGCATACTAAGTAAAGCCATTAAAGAACATCAATGAAAAAAAAAAAACCATAGGATTAGTTTTTTTTGTTTTGTTTTGTTTGTGTCAAAGACCATAGGATTAGTTTAGTTGGCTTTAAATTGAAATGGATGAATATAGTAACAAATATGGTGAAGTAGTGAAGTATTCCTTTTATTAATCAAAGGGAAGACCAAATATAGAGTTAAATAATGAAATAAGATTTATTTTGCTGATCTAAGTATCTACAACCTGATGCCAATGATGATAACCTTGCTTTATTTATATAAATAATACATGCTAAAGTAAAAGCTTATACATATATATATATATATATATATATATAGTTGCTTACTCTTCTAACCGTAGAGATTCACGGAGCAAAACACATACAAACACGCACACACACAAATGCAAATCAAAGTAACAAGAAGAAACACACAGATTTATGTAGTTTAGTGAAAATCCGCCTACATCAACGAGAGATAAAAATTTCACTAATTTGAAAGAATCAAGTACAACACTCACAATGTCTCACACCTCTTACCTCTCAATCCCTGATACTAGATATATATGAAGAGAGCTATTAGACTTAGTTTCTAATTCTGACTGAAAAAGTTTCCAACTCAGTCCAAGAAGCCAATACAGTCAAAAAAACTAATAAATAAAAATGCATGAAAATAATAATGTCATTGGTACACATAATGGGTCGAGCCACACTACAAATAACACTAACTAGACTCCAAAAATAGCTTTCTAAGCAGCATCTCTTGAATTACTCTTGCTTCAATCATTAGCAAATCTAATAAAACTTATTTCTACCTTCTTTTGGCTGCAAGGACTCTTTTAGTTCAACAAGCCTCAAACACACAAATCACAATCTTGACTTAACCAATTTGTTTTCTATTGAAGATGATGGAACTTTGCAATTATCATTTACTTGTTGCAGACCTGGTTTAATGAAGTTGAGCACAATTGAAACTAGCTTAGCTTGGTGTGAGGTGTATTCATGATTTGCTCCTTCTATAATGTGTAGATTGTGGTTTGGTATAATCTTTGCAAACTCCAAGGCGTCTTTTGCAGGCACGATTTCATCCGAAGAACCATGAACGGTCAACACCCTGTAAATAATTGTAAGAAAAATGCAAGTTAAGTCGACCATTTTAACGACCCACGAAGCCCCGGTTTTGTTTTCTCACTAATTGAGATTTATAACAATGATGCCTAATCTAACAATCATCCAAAATACTAAGAGATATTGAAAATGAAGCATAAACTAAAGAAAGAATGATTTTGTCCTAGCAAATGAGAATGTGTTGTAAAATAAAATAATAAAGAAATACGGAGATGTAACGTGGTTAGGCTTTATAACCTACGTCCACAGAAGAAGAGAGGAAAATTCTTCTTATTCTTGATGATGTTTTAATGGAGAGACACCATATATATAGACATACAGGGCTATGCACACATATAACAATAATTACAATTTCAGCAACTGCTAAATAAAACAACTACTAAAATTATCATCTTTCCTTAAAAAAAATAAATCTTACAGATTTTGCTCTTCTTCACAACACTCTCCCTCAAGCTGGTGAATAAAGGTTTACCATTCCCAACTTGGACACACTTGCTTGAAATGCAGTATGGTTTAACCCTTTAGTGAGCATATCGGCGAGCTGATTATTGGTAGACACATATGGAGTACAGATCAACCCACTATCAAGCTTGTCTTTAATGAAGTGTCTATCAATCTCTATATGCTTGGTTCAATCATGTTGAACTGGGTTATGGGCAATGCTAACTGCAGATTTATTGTCACAATAGAGTCTCATAGGGCCATTCCAGTGTATCTTCAAATCTATCAAAATTATCTGCAACCATAATAGCTCACAAACCCCTTGTGTCATTGCTCGAAATTCTTCTTCAGCATTAAATCTGGCCACTACATTTTTCTTTTTACTTTGCTATGTTACCAAATTCCCACCAAGAAACGTACAATAACCAGTAGTTGATCTTCTGTCAACTACTGAACCAACATAGTCTGAATCAGTATATGCTTCAAGAACCACTCCTGTGTCTCGTTTGAATAAGATGCCCTGTTCTGGAGTCCCTTTAAGATACTGTAAAACGCGATTAGCTACATGCAAATGAATATTTTTAGGGTTGTGCATGAACTGACTTATTACACTTACTGCATATGCAACATCAGGTCTTGTGTGAGAGAGATAGATGAGTCTCCCTACTAGTCTTTGATACATCTCCTTATTAACAGTGAGCGCTTCTTCAGCTTCTTCAAGCTTGTGATTAAGATCAATAGGAGTATTCATTGGTTTGCATGCTAGCTTCCTTGTTTCTTTAAGAAGATCTGTAATGTACTTCTATTGAGAAATAAAGATTCCTTGTTTAGAGTGTGCCACTTCAATCCCTAGAAAGTCAATCTCCCTAGTTCCTTGATCTCAAATTCCTCGGTCAAACACTGCTTCAAATTCCGTCTCTCGTTCTCATTGTTTCCAGTCATGATGATGTCATCAACATACACTAATAGAGCTGTAACTCCCCGTAGAGCTGAGTGCTTAATAAACAGAGTGTGATCTCCTTGGCTTTGTCTATATCCCATATTTGTCATTACTTTGGCAAACTGACCAAACCATGCCCTCAGGGACTGTTTAAGTCCATACAGAGCCTTTTTCAATTTACACACTTTATCAGTGGTGCCAAATCTTGGAGGCACTTCCATATAGATTTCTTCTTCTAAATCGCCATGTAAAAATGCATTTTTTACATCAAATTGTTGCAGATCCCAATCATAATTAGCTGCTAATGACAAAAGAAGTCTCACAGTATTAATTTTTGCAATCGGAGCAAATGTCTCTTGATAGTCCACACCATATGTCTGAGTATATCCTTTGGCTCCTAATCTTTCATTGTAGCGCTCCAGGGACCCATCTGCTTTGTATTTTACTGTATAAACCCATTTGCATCCCACAAATTTCTTTCCTGCAGGCAAGTCTACCAAATCCCAAGTATCATTTTTTCTCAAGGCTTCCATTTCAATATTCATGGCTTGTTTCCAATTTTCATCAGATAAAGCTTCGGACAAAGAGGTAGGGATTTGGATACAGTTCAAGCTAGTAAGAAAGCACTTATGAGATGAAGAAAACCTTTCAAATGATACAACATGGGAAAGTGGATACAAGGGACATTTAGTGCCTTCCCTAGTTCCCTTTCTAATGGCAATAGGAAGGTTTAGATCAATGTCTATTTCGGGCTGAGGTTCTGAAAGGTTTTGCAAGAAAGGGTCAGAGATTGTACCTTCATTTCCAAGAGCTGGTCAAATTCTTGGACTTGCATACGTTCAAAGGTTGTAGCTTCCTTCCTTGAGTACACCTGTCTAGTCATTCGATCCTCAAGAGCAGACGACTTAGAGCTTTAGGCTCGCCGATGTGCTCACTAAAGGGTTTAACCATACTGCATTTCAAGTAAATGTGTCCAGGCTGAGAATGGTAAACCTTTATTCACCAGCTTGAGAGGGAGTGTTGTAGAGAAGAGCAAAATCTGTGAGATTTATTTTCTTCAAGAAAAGATGATAATTTTAGTAGTTGTTTTATGTAGTAGTTGTAATTAGTGTTATATGTGTGCATAGCCCTGTTGTCTATATATATGGTGTATCTCCATTGAAACATCATCAAGAATAAGAAGAATTCTCCACTCTTCTCCCGTGAACGTAGGTCATAGAGCCGAATCACATTACATCTTTGTGTTTCTTTATTATTTTATTTTTCAACATGGTATCAGAGCTTTAGGCTCGAACAGTTGGGAATTTGTTTCGACCTTTATTGCCATAACCTTTTTTTTTTTTAGTTGGCCTTCATCGTCGAAGCCTAGTCTATTCAGTCTTCATTACTAGAATTATTTGGCCTTCATTGTCATAATCTTTACTCGTTCATCGCCGATGTGAAACCCATATTTGGGAAATCATCTTTCTTATTTTTTGTCTTCGTCGTCTGCTACTATTCACACGACACTGTTCATGCTGCCCCTTTCACGCTGCTACTGTTCATGCAACACTATTAATGCAACACTGTTCACGCAGCTACTGTCGCCATCGTTATTTTTTTTCATTCCTTCTCTCTCTTTTCATATACTTAAAAAAAAAAAAAATCAACCTCCATCTTCGTCCTTCTTGCCAAAGAGAGACTTGTTTGGCCTTCATCGCTGTTATTGAAAGAATCTGACTAGGCATCATTATTGTTGTTGCTGCTTCCACCGGTACGTGAGCCAAAAGAAATATGTCAAGTGTACAATCAATTGAAGAGTACTCTCTTAAGCAAGTCGGATTCAATCGGGATGAGATCAAGAGATTGAGAACTCTACTTGACACACTTGGAAAACCCTCAGGTACCAACTCATTGGCACATTCAGGTAAGTTTCCTATTTCTATTGGATTCAAAGTCTCGGATAAATCCTTTGCAAACTCTTGGATTATAGATTCTGATGCTACTGATCACATGACCAATTCCTGTCATATATTTCATACTTATAATCCATGTCCAAGCAATCGAAAAATAGCCACAGCTGATGGGTCCTTAACCACAGTTGCAGGCATAGGAAATGTTCACATCAGCCCGATACTTACACTTAGAAATGTACTTCATGTTTCGTAGCTATCCACAAATCTTCTCTTTATACAAAAGTTAACACATGATCTAAGTTGTAAAGTGATTTTCTATCCTACTCATTGTGAATTTTAGGACCAGAGGTTGGGAAAGACAATTGGACTTACTAAGGAACAGGATAGGTTGTATTACCTTGAGACACTAGTAAATTTTATCAAGAATAACTCATCATTTCTCTCTGAGCACTATCTCTCCATTAAAGATAAAATATGACTTCATCATCGTCGACTTGGACATCCCTCATTTAGAACCCTTAAGGTCATGTCTCCGTCTCTGTTTAAGACACTAGATGTTGGCGATTTCCATTGTGAGGTGTGTGAAGTGGCAAAACACAAGCGTGTCACTTTCCCAATTCGCAATGAAAGAAGTTCATCTCCTTTTGATCTTATTCATAGTGATATTTGGTGTCCTTCTCCTATCCTAATGTTTCTCGAGCACGTTGGTTTGTGTCTTTCACTGATGATTGTACTAGAGTCTCTTGGATATTTTTACTCAAACAAAAATCTGATGTGAGCTTCGTTCTCCCAAACTTTCACAACATGGTACAAAATCAATTCGGAGCTAAAATCAAGAAACTTCGATCTGACAAGGCAAGAGACTATTTTAATCAAACCTTGACCCCTTACTTTCAAAAGGAAGGGATCATTCATGAATCATCTTGCGTCCACACCCCACAATAGAATGGTGTTGCTGAGAGGAAAAATGGCCACCTACTTGATACAACCCGAGCCTTCTTGTTCCATAACAATGTGCTTAAGTTCTATTGGGGGGAAGCCGTCATAACTACCACACATCTTATCAACCGAATACCTTCTCGAGTCGTTGGTTTTAAGAGTCTCATTGAATTGTTATCACAATTTTATCCTAACATCAAAACTTTCAACAATCTTATTCCTAAAATCTTCGGGTGTGTTTCTTTTGTCCATGTTCACCATCCAAACAGGGGGAAATTAGATCCAAGAGCTCTCAAGTGTGTTTTTGTGAAGTATTCCTCAACTCAGAAAGGGTACAAATGCTACCATCCACTGTCTAAAATTTTTTTTGTCTCAGTGGATGTTACTTTCAATGAACGCGAGTCTTATTTTCCCGCTCCTTCTCTTCAGGGGGAGCTAAAGACCCATCAGTTGTGGCTATTTTTTGATTGCTTGGACATGGATTATAGGTATGAAATATATGACAGAAATTGGTCATGTGATCAGTAGCACCAGAATCTATAATCCAAGAGTTTGCAAAGGATTTATCCGAGACTTTGAATCCAATAGAAATAGGAAACTTACCTGAATGTGCCAATGAGTTGGTACCTGAGGGTTTTCCAAGAGTGTCAAGTAGAGTTCTCAATCTCTTGATCTCATCTTGATTGAATCCAACTTGCTTAAGAGAGTACTCTTCAATTGATTGTACACTGGACATCTTTCTTTTGGCTCACGTATCAGTGGAAGCAACAACAACAATAATAATGCCTGGTCAGATTCTTCAATAACAGCGATGAAGGCCAAACAAGTCTCTCTTTGGCAATAAAGGCCGAAGATGGAGGTTGATTTTTTATTTTATTTTTTAAGACCCTTTTTCTTTCAGATCTTTTTTTTTTTTAAGGTATCTGAAAGGAGAGAGAAGGAACAAAAAGAATGAAAAAAAAATGGCGACAATAGCAGCGTGAACAGTTGTGTGTGAACAGTAACAACGTGAATAGTAGCAGATGACGAAGACAAAAAATAGGAAAGAGGATTTCGCAAAGGTGGTTTTCGCACCGGCGATGAAGGAGTAAAAATTCTAGCAATGAAGGTCATATAATTCTGGCAATAAAGGCTGAATAGACTAGGCTTCGGCGATGAAGGCCAACACAAAAAAAAAGTTCTTGCAATAAAGGCCGAAACAAATTCTCAACTGTTCGAGCCTAAAGCTCTGATACCATGTTGTAAAATAAAATAAATAAAAAAATACAGAGATGTAACGTGGTTCGACTCTATGACCTACGTCCACGGGAGAAGATAGGAGAATTCTTCTTATTCTTGATGATATCTCAATGAAGGGACACCATATATATAGACATACAAGGCTATGCACACATATAGCAATAATTACAATTTTAGTAACTCCTAAATAAAATAACTACTAAAATTATCATCTTTCCTTAAAAAAAATAAATCCTACAGATTTTGCTCCTCCACAATAGAATGCAATATAAAGAATATTGGTACTGATTGCAGTATTGTAGCTAAAATATATTTCCATGGTGTTGTTCACCAGGAACCTTTACATACCATTCAAACACATACACAAAACTGAAATAAAGAAATACATAAAGGCATTTTGTTCCTTAAGAACGGATACTTACACCGATACTGAAGTACTTGGAAGAAGATTTAAACATATTTCAAAATAATTGTGATATATTTACCCTCAATTCACAAAGCAGTACTCCGTGTAAACATCAGAACATGGATTTACTCAAAGCCTCGGGTTTTTTTTAATCAAGTCAATTGAAAATTTGAGGGGCCTAAAATTACACAAGACAATTGACTGATTCAGTTGAATTTTCACTAAACAATTAAAACATTCAGGTCCTAAAACCTAATTCAGAAAATATGTACATTTTTATATACAATGTACATAGTGATTTAGTCTCACGTGTTCTGTCTATAAATATTGCACTGCTTTATTTCAATTTTAAAAAGAAGAGAAATAGTCAATTTTTTAGTTGAGTCAAGTTTTATCTTTGAAAATGTGCCAGAAGATAGATTTCTGATCTCCACAAACTCCTCAGAGACCATGAACAAATCTAACACAAAAAGGTATCACAAAAGTTCAAATTTTTTGAGTCTCTTTCAATTTTTCAGAAATACTTTATTGTGAGCCAAAATAACATGGAATAGAAATTCAAAAGCTTGTGTAAGATGAAATGCAATCAAACCTGCAGTCTTTTTCAACCATAAGGCATGCTGGAGCCATATAAGTTGTTAGCCGATCCTTCAAACTTTCTTCAAGTACACGATACTCCACGTTTCCTACAATGTAATAAATGTCAATCACCATAGAAGAAATTAAATTGATTCAATTCTTTACTTATCAAATAAAAAAAAACCTACCATATAAAATCAACGCACTCCCATATAGCATAAAGTTTAAGAATAATATTCATGAAAGTAAATGCATCAAATAAAGCAAACCTTTTCTATTCATAACATCAATGTATCCGTGTTTCTTGATTCTTTGCATAAAACCTTTGCCCAACCGACCTTCAATTCCTTTCTCCAGATCAAAGCGACCAGAAATATTGACAACTGTTGGAACATCATGGTATCTAGAAGCATATAGAAGCACCGCATTTCCTCCTAGAAAAACAATATAGCACTATAAAGATACAGTTACACTTACATGAGGTAAAATGTTTAGCTACTCTCCAAAGCAATAAATATCAAATAGTTAAGCACCACCCATGTGTGTAAGCCTTGAATTGAAGGCCTTGAAGGCCTCCCATGGCTGAATAGAAAGCCTTGAAAAGTGAACAGAACTCTCATCCATTTGCTCTAGTAGCATATTAACAACCACTTATTTTAAAAGGTTAGCATTGTAGAAGATGATGCAATAATGATTGTTTAAAATAAGGCCCTTATATGTTTACTTTATTTTTCTCAATATACTAGTGTGCGTGCATGTGATTCTAATGAACAAAGTTATAATTTTTATAAATTTCTAATACCATTATTTTTATTAAAACTATAGTTTTCAGTAAAATCAAAAGAAAGAATTGCCCTATTTATATAAACTAAAATAGAGATAAAGTAGGTAAAATGCTATAGTTAAAAAAGGTAAACTTGGGAAATAGTAATTTAAGCCTTAGAAAGGTTAAAAGGGAAGAAATGTGAAAATGATCACACTGTGAGCTTTCCAACTTTATGCATTATAATAGTATAAATATATAGACAAATTTCTCATGGTGTATGTTGTTTGAAGATGATATTGTGTCAATCAATAAAAATGGAAAGGGCTAAACACAGTAATACTTTGGAGAAATGCTCTAGAGTGTAAATGTGTGTATTTGTGTCTATCTAGAAACAAGTTGAAAAAGAGATGGGAAAATAGACTGAATAGACATGCTTGAATGCAACAGATACCCAAATCAATTATTTATATTCTATCCACTTTCTAGTTCATAAGAAGGGAGATATTTCCCATAAAATTAGAGTTAGATGATTGAAGTGAAGAAATGCATTCAGAGTTATGTGTGGTAATCAATACCATAAGCAAATTCTATCAAACACCATAAGACCAACAGTGCCACGTAAAGTAAAATTGTGGGCAAGTGATATACAGCATAAAATAAGTGTGGCAAAAAATGAGGAAAGGTGGATAAATGGCAACACAAGAAAGCATATAATCAAGAATGAGATCATTTACAAGGAGTTAAGGAACAAACCCAAATAGGGAATAAAATGACAGAAAGTTTATGCTATAGTGGTTTAACCATTTGAGACGAAGACCAAAAATAGTAAGAACAAAAGATAAAACGCAAGTTGAAGGTGCCAAAGAGCAATAGTAAGCAAAATATGATATAGTTTGTAGTGAGCATAGGTAAGTTCAACTTAGCAGAAGTATGAACGTGAGATAGAGTGAAATGGTACAACAAGATTCATGCATTTGGCTTCAAATAGATGGAATAGAGCTCTCTATGTTGATGCTGATGTCTTTCTATCTCTAACAATAACAATTTCCCAAACTTATCCAAAAAAAAAAGTGGCCGTAGATGCTTGATGGTTGTTATGGATGGAGGGCCTTTGGTATCATGGCTTCAAAAGGATTGTCAACATTTTAAATATCAACCTCATGGAATATTTCTTGAAGAGTATCCAAAACTGTCAGTTCTTTCCTCAAGATGAGGACAGATTTATAAGTTACTTAACCACAGAGAATATAGTTAAATCTTTAAATAATTACTTTTTCAGCAAGCCTTAGATAAAGTAATTCATTCACCAATTTTTTTCCTTTTTTATGTGAAAAAAAGAAGAAGAGTGATTTGAGATTTCATTGCATAATTCTTAAATTATTCAAGTTTCCTTGTCTCTAACATTAGATTCAAAAGTCCTTCTCATTATGGCTTCCCTTGCTTGATGTGCTTCTTTGCATGTGTATGTTCCAATGCACATGCAGAATCAGCAAAAAATTGTTAACCAGCCGTAATTCATTTTGCTCTTGCTTCAGCCATGTTAGGATTTTTCTTCTTTGTGTGTACTAAAATTATGGAAAGATTCTTTCCTTCGTTTTTCCAGACTGACAATGTCACATAAATTGAATTTAGGAATTTTAACTACCCACCTTTACTATGCCCAATAATTGCACTTATCACCCGATTTGCCCCAGAAAAATGTAAGACTACAGCACGCAAATCATCAGCTTCTCTACGGTAGTTACCATACTGAAATGAACCTTCACTTTCACTAGAAAGCACAACATCATTAGTTCGAATACTAATTGAAGCCATATAAAATGAAGAGCACACTTCCAAAATTCCTATTACAAGGTTTTATAGCTAGATAAAAGATAAAGCATCTAAAATAATAAACAAAGTCACATATTTGATTGCTTATATTTGATAAACTATCAAATATAAAAGGCCTTCCCTTGAAATCAATTTATAGCCTCCTGGCAGCAAATTGTTGGAAAACTTGAGGTCACACTGCCTTTTTTTTTTTTTTTTTTAATTTATGTAGTAATATTAAATATGTTGAGTGGCTTAGAATTTTGGTCTTATGACCAATTGAGTCTTGCTTGTTTTCTTTTTTCTCGGTTATTTTAATAAATTCTCGTTTCTTCTCAAAATAAATAAAATAAAATAAAATCTGTTGATTGGTGTTTAAATCAGACAGCCACAAACCAAACACTTTGACATAAGTCTAGCACATCTGGATGAACTCTGGATCCTTAATTCAAACCCTTAGCCAACTTAGTTTGGAGCAGCCCTGTTTCAAATGCAGTTGTCACTTGTCACTATTTTTCAACATATAGCACAAAGAGGGAGATGGTTTCTAATCGCAATATTCTTGTAGAAAGACAAAGTGACGTAACATGACCAACCAACACCTTCGTATCTAGGCTAAGAGATAGACAAGTTTTTCCTTTTTCATATTTGGTCAAAAAGTAAAAGGTTTGCAGGAAAAGGAATCAAAATGCACATCCTAATGATCTTGCACTGAACTAATGATCCTTCTCTTTAGCTAATATTTATAGAAATCATTTTTTTTCCTCTCTTTTTTTTTCTTTTCTTTGCTTTCTTTCCTTTTTTTTTTTTAAGGGGGCAATGAAATTCGACTTTGCGGTAATCAAAGCTTCTAGTCAAGATAAACTAGTTTGTCTAAGTGATTTAATTTATATAAGATTCTATTGTACTGGATATCAATTAACATTAATCTGCATTTAAAGAGGTGCTTCTTCATTTGGGGCGTAACTCATTCTTTCTTTCTTTCTTTTCTTTTCTTTTTTTTTTTTTTTGTCAATTTGTCAAAAAGAATAAATAAAAGGCTGCAATTAATTTTGTGAGATTACTTTCATAAGAATTATTGTTCATAGATTGGATTTTTCATAAGGATATATATAGTAGAGAGTATGAATACATAGTGGGCCATTTTGTTAAAATTCACTTGGGCCTCTCTGCCAAGAGGCAGTGCTTCTTCTCCTTTTCGTTACTAGAGGCATCTCTCTCTTGTTGAAGAAACAAAACAAAATAAAAAATAATAAAGCCAGCCTCCATGCAGAAGATAAACAATTTAACTGAGTTGCATAGCTTACCCATTTCCAGCAAAATCAAATCGAAAGGCACTGATTCCTTCTTTTTCCAGTGCAGTAGCAATGGTTACCAATGATTTGCATTCCTACAGACAAAAAGAACCACATGAGGATAATTGTTCTCACCACCAGTTTGAATTATCAGCCAACGGAGCACACTTACAACCCATAGGGCGAACAGGAGTATATAGATATAGCTGAGTGCAATATAGGAAAGTGAATAAGCTTATCTTAGTTAAATTCTTAACCAATCAGTGAATGTATGATCCCCGGCTCAATTCACTCCAAGATGATTTGAATCAGATTCCTGAATCACTATACTTGTGAATCGGAAGTGATTCAGATCGAACTGCTTGCTGAATTGTAGTGAACCGTTCTGAATCTTTAATTAACCAAAAAACACTAATTTCTTTATAATTCTATTAGTAGTTAATATATCAGTTATAGAATTCACATATGTATTGTGAATCTTTCGATTTACCTGTCTGATCCCAATTCAATTCACCAAGCCTCAAAGCGATTCTATTCCAATTCACGATTCTAACAGCATTGTTCCAACCATCTAATAAACCAAGCACACCTCTCTCTTCTCATCTATTAAATGAAAACCATGACCTGATCCTGTATCAAGCTAAGAGAATGGCACTTTCAGCCAAAAATAAGATGGGTTTGTTAATAAAACTATTCCTTGACCTAGCACACTAGAATCAAATGTTTTACTTTGGGATCAACATAATGGTGTGGTCTTACTCTTATCCTAGTTATAGAATTCAATATCACATAATATAAGCCAAAATGTGATCTATGCAGATCCCATAAAGGATGTTCGGAATGCGTCAAAGAGCAATTTTCCCAAAGACATTCTAGAATTTATTAGATTAAATGGTCAATTAATGCTCTATTGCAAGAGCTATCTATAGTGACTGTATACTTCACCAAATTAGAGGATATTGAGATGAATTAGCTTTGTATCTTCCTACTTTTGATTGCACTAGTGGATCATTAGAAACTTTATTAGAATATAAGTAACATGAGCAAGTTTTCAATTCCCCTTATGGGATTAAATGACTCATATTCAACAATCAGAAGTCAAATCATTACTATGGTTCCACTTCCAAGTTCCAACAATCAACAAGGCATACTCTCTCATACTTAACAAGAAAAGTAACAAGAGATTCATGTGAATTGTCCTTTGATACTTGATGTGACAGCTCTTTCTATCACTAAACAACTAAAAGATAGTGTTGAATCTCAAGAAAATAATCATTAGAGTAAAAATAACAATTCTTTTGTCATATAATATAGAAGACAAAATAGTACCCTTTCGATGCCAAAGATTTATGTACACTACACTCAGGTATCATTGGAAAAATATGGAGAAGGTATGCCATGGACATGTTATCATTGTTGTAAAAAGTAGATGTCCATTTATAAGTACTAACAAAGCATATAAGAGAGAGAAGATAATTCTTTTTAAATATTTACTTATTAAGTTTCAATGAATATCTAGAGGACTACTCGATATATTTTGGAATCTATTTGAACACATTATCTGATAAGATAAATAACAAATAAATAAAACAAAGGAAAGAGTTCCATTGTGCTTCACCATATATGAAAAACTCATATAAAAATTGAAATAATGCTCATAGTGCCACACAATGAAAAATGTTTTAAAGAAGTTTTTGTTTTGTTTTGTTTGTTTGCTGTGTGTGTGTGTGTGTGTGTGTGTGGGGGGGGGGGGGGGGGGTGTCAACCAAACACACATAAAGGAAACCCAAAGATATTTGTACCAACACATTCAAGCTCTCCAATAGAAAAAAAAAAAAAAAAACAACATAATCTTGGTTTTATGAAAATATGTAACAAGAAATATACAGGATGCCAGCCTAGTCTACTTTCTTTTGAACAAAGAACCACAATCTATCCTCTTGGGCATGGACATTTTCTTTACTTGCAATTTTTTGGAAGATTTAGTTGGTTAAGATTTTTATAAGATAATTAATTATAGGTAATTACTGGATACGTATTCAAATTCAGGAGCAGGTACCTCTTAAACTTTATCATACTAAACTACAAATGAAGTAATTCAAGAGTCACCATGACCAACCTTTGTGGATCTAAACCCATGGCATAAGATGACTAGCTCTATAGAACTTGTTTCATGTAACACGCCAACAAGGTTTTCACCACAGTTGTTCTGTACTGAAATTCTCTTTTGCTGAGTCACTGAAAAAAGAATCATTGTCATTGAAGATCACGATAAATAAATAAAGCTAATAAGAATGTTGAAATTTGACTAACTGAGATTGATCCACAGAAATTCCAAATCAAACCAACTTATCATATCAAATGATTTTCACTTTTCCACCAAATTTCGTTAAGCTATCTTGGCACATTTGTCAAAAACCATATAAATGGCCTAACTGTCAGTAGCATTGATACAGAATCCAAAATGCTTATATATTCCCTTATATTCCATAGGTGAAGAGATAATATACCTTCTGAATGCATGTAATAGCTGATCCTTCAAAATATGGTAAGTATTAGCAGAAGGAAAAAAGAAAGTTAACATTGAACCATCAGTCTTTTTTTCTTTCTTTTTTTTTTTTCACAAATTCACCTAAACATGTTAAATTCTATAAAATTAAGTGCTTCCTTTTCTTAAAATGTAAAAATGATGCAGAACAGTCAGATTCTTATTAAATAAATTGTTTAAGTTGAATTCCAGCAATAAAAACTGTTTAACAGGATGAAAAACTCACTGATCTTGGGAGTATCTAAGCATAAACAAGCAATTTTATGTTTCAGTTCCTATGCCTACAAATCCTATTTTTAGACTTAATTAGAATTGCAGGAACCACAATGGCTTTGACCAAGAGCTTTCTCAGAGGAACAATGCAGTTTATAAGATCATTCAAACAAGAAAAAAAAAAAAACCCTAAACTCTTTAGAAGAGGGATCTAGGTTTTGAGTAGTAAGGACACTTGCACTTTCAATGATAAAAGAAACAGTTTAAAACGAGCAGAATTTAACACCCATGTGAATTCTCATCAGAACTACGCGAGCTATCAAAACAGGGGAAGAAAATTAAAATCAAAATTATAGAAAATTAGGCCACAAAGATCAAATTTTTTTGGCAGAACATTAAGAAGAATTTTGTGACGCATTGGACAAAGGGGAAAAACACATTGGCAAATAATTTAACAACAACAAGATAAGAAGAAGAAGAAGAAGAAGAAGATATAACAAATGCCCCCCAATAGAATCCAATTCAACAACAACAACAACAAATAAATTACACCAGCACGACCAAATTCACCAAGCAACATTAAAAAAAATTCTTAAAAGACAAACTTAAATAAACCCCATAGATTGGGAGGAATATTTGAATTTGATTGGGAAACATATGTAGGATTCCCTCTATGTTTAATGGATATTGGGAAATTTCAATATCTTGAACACCCTTTAACTGAATTGTTGGTTTTTTTTTTGCTTACCGGAAGAACACGACTGAGACATCTTGAAGGGTCGTGCCTTCTTCTGAACAACGGGCGGCATGCATGTTTTTTCCCTTAAAAAAAAAAAAAAAAAAAAAAAAAACATGCGTGCGGCATGCATGTTTTTTCTTTTTAATATTATAATATTAATATTATATATACAATTGTTAATAAAAAAAGAAAATAGAAATTATTATTAAATACAAAAATAAAATGTGTAATAGTAAAAAAATATGGAACAAACAAAATGACATCATCTACTAAAAAAAAATCAAACTAACAAAATTATTTAAAAATTAACCTTGTTCTATTTTTTCGAAGTATAAAAATTTTATAGCACCAAAACAAAAAACAAATAAAAAGAAGGAAAAAATCTGGTCTCTCGGGTCTCATCTCTCACGTCTTCTTTCTCTTTGGTGTCTCATTCATTTATTTAAAAAAAATGCACAAAAATTTTTATACTTGTGCGTTTTTTTTTCATTTTTCTAAAAAATGCATCATCCACTTTGTTTTATATCTTATTTTTATTGTTTAATAGGCATAATTTTTTTTTAAATCCACAAAAAGGCATGCAAAAATTTGTTTAAAGTGGATGATGTCTTTTTTCAAGAAAAATGAAAAAACGCACAAGGATAAGAATCTTTATGCGATTTCTAAAATAAATGAATAAGATATCAAAGAGAAAGAAGACGTGGGAGAGATGACACCCGACAGACGAGATTTTTTCCTTCTTTTTTTTTTTTTTTTTCTCTCGTGCTATAAAATTTTTATACTTCGAAAAAATCGAAGAAAGTTAATTTTTATGTAATTTTATTAGTTTGATTTTTTTTAGTAGACGGCGTCATCTTCTTTGTTCCATATTCTTTTAATAATCGTTCACTTTATTTTTTTTATTTTATTCCACATTTTATTTTGTATTAAATAATGGTTTTTATTTTCTTTTTTTATTAACATTTTTTTTAAAAAAAAAGCCATGCATGTTTTTTTTTAGGGGTGGCGCCCCACCCAATCAATTTTTTTTTTTAAATTCTGTAGGCAAGTCTTAAATAAGTTGACACTTACGTGGCACAAGTTGTACAAGACTTGCCTAATTATGGATGTAAAATATTTTGGTGCCTATTTTTAGATATAATAAAAAACTCATGGCTATAAATATCAAAAATCCAGATATCACCCCAATTGCCAAGGCAATTGAAATTCACGAGAAAAAGCACATAGGAAACTAAAGGGCTCCACGTACCTATAAAATAAGAAAACACGGTTGTTAATGTTAATTACGTGATCTAATAACTCTTACCGATAATAAAAGTGTATCAAAAAAGTGTACTTTTAAAGGTGTAATGCTTCAGTAACATATTTTTTTTAATACATTTTGTTAACATTGTTCTTGAAAGTTATTAGATCACTTCGTATCACGTGTTAATGCGTAATTCGAAGTAATCCAATAACTTTTAAAGACAATGTCAACAAAAGGTATTTGAAAGCATTTTCCTTTTAAAGCATTTCTCATAAAATAAAGGGTTTAGATCGGTGCTATTAGGTGTCTTTTTTTTCATATATAGTATTTAGTTGTTACGTTGGATTATATATATAAGTTTTTTAAGATCAATAGATTTAAAACAAGGCAGTCTTAACTATTAATATATAGAACAACTGTTCCTATTAAGACCTAATAGAACTGTAATAATCACCCAACACATTCGTGGTGGGCGAGGAGAATTGAACACCTCCCTTCGCATGAGGCAGGTAGATGTTTAACTAGGTGAGTTACCATTCATTAGTGATAGGTGATATTGTAGAAATGTATCTTTCTCCCCTCTCCCCTTGTAAGTTCTATTGCAAGCGTGCCCCTTCTCTCGCAACGAATACGTAACTTAATCAATTTAGCATTATTTTTCTAATAATTATTTTTGATTAATAATAATTTATTAAAAATAGTTTTTTACACCCATCTCGACCATTGTACTTCACTAGTTATAAATAATGAAAGGGTCCGGCTATTTTCACCCATCTTTTTCTATTTCTTCACCCACTTATTCTCTTCACTCATATAAAATTTTAAAATCAATCATTTCCTCTCTTTAATCACCTACCCTTCTCACCCCAAGGCCCTAAATCCTTTTCCTATCTCTCATTTCTTCTCTTCTCTTCACCATTGATTTATCATTTCTTCAAGTTTTTCAATCATTCAAAGGGTTAAAACACCGTTAGAAAGATTTGTGAGCAACAACGTCGCAAAATTTTGTCAAAGAATCTAATTATTTCTGCTTTTCAAGGCCTCAAACTCAAAGTGATTCAAGTATAATCTTTGACCACAAATCAATAAGTAAATCATGATACTTACATGTTCTAAATTGATTTCAATGCTACATTGTTGGATTAGCATGTTTTTTTGCAAAAAAAAAAAAATGGATGAAAATGGTGGAATGAGGAGACGAAAATGGGTTCCAGAAATCCATTCCGCATGCCAGAATGGCAAACGTTCGACCCACCAAGGTCGGACATAAAGAGGTGTGTCCGACCTTATTGGGTCGAATAATGCATTTTTTTATTTTTTATTTTTATTTTTCTTTTATGTCCGACCCTAATGGGCCGAATAGAAGAGATATGTTCGGCCTGTTAGGGTTGGACAAACCACATTCTGTCCGCCCACGTAAGGTCGAACACGCCCAATCCGAGGGTGATTTTTTTGGGTTTCGGAACTCATTTTCGCCCCCTTTTATCTTCGATTTTGAGCATGATTTTGTAGAAAATACTTAAAAAGGGTGAAAATGGTAGAAACATATGCTTTTGATTTGAAAAATACAAGAAAATGATAAGATTGAAGATTGAAGATTGAGATGTGTAACACCCTGTAAAGTTAATTAAATACATATACGTGAAGGCTGACAGTGTATTATATATTGTATATGAGTATGTACAGTGTATAGTACGCTGTGCCGGTCATGACGTCAGCCTATGTCAGGGACGTCGTGACAAGATGAGTTGGAGAGTTGAAGAGTTGGAGGATTTAAGGTGAAGAGTTGATGGGTAAAAAGAGAGGTGAGAGAGTTTAAAGAATTTAATATTTGTCTTTTTTGGTAACTTCACATTAATTTTTTTTTGTCTTTGTAATTTTTAAATGAGGTGGGCGAAGACATAAAAAAGGATGGATAAAAATAGCCGGAGCATAATGGATATACTTGAAAACTGATGGTAAAGTTGGTGTTAGAGTCGAAAGAGGAAAGGGGCAAAATAATAATTTAATCATTTAACCAATCTCCGAGTTTTATAAGACTTAATTGACTCTTATATTATACTTTCTTATGTGTTTTAACATTTATAGATGCAGTTTTTATTTTATTTTATGTAAAAGTATGTTTTATTTAAGTTTTTTTTTTATTTAAAAAGGAAAATTAGCAAAAATACATGGTTAAAAAAAATCAAGATAAAAGCATGCATCCAAATTCCTAAATGAAAAAAAACTGAAAATAAAGAAAGTATAGAAACACAAATTCATTTGAATGAGATTCTATACAAAAACACTTTTATTAGCACCTTTTTGTTTTTGGTCATCTAAGTTGTTATTCCATATGCATTGTAGGGTGTTTTTGCTGATTATGGTGTACACATAGTTAATCTTTTGATCCTATGTACCTCCTGATATAATTGAGATTTTGCCTAGTGAAAAATCTCTTCCAATCTTCCTTTTTAAGTACCTTCAAAATTATACATTGTACCTAAAGTTGGATAGCCTTGTTGGTTGTGAAACAAGATATAGGCTGTGGTTAAAAGATGAAGTCTCGATTTCGAGTCCGAGTTTTGTACCCACGCCTATAGGCCCACTTTGCTAAAATAGTCTTACCTCCGCAAATGGGTTACCGAGGATATCGAGGGGTCAAAGACCAAAAAAAAAAAAAATTATAAAATGTAAGGTTAAAAAAAAAATTGTAAGTTTTTTTTCCTACCATGTATTTACGAATAGAGTATTGAGTCCTTTGGTCCAATTTGTTTTTTTTTTTAATCATCATTTTAAATGCATCTATAATGTATCAATGGTTTTTGCCAATAATATCACTTATCATGTGCTCCGCTTTGTGATTAAATTTATACAGTAAATATATTAGTTATTGGAATGGATTTTCTTTCATTTTTTTTATAATCTATCCATTACATATTTGGGTAACCATAATGTTATAAATGGCTTCTTCATCCCAAGCAATACTCTTTAAAAATAGTTCATTTACCTTGAACATGTTTGAGAATGGTTTTTATTTACCACTCTAGCTGATGGTATATTAATATTAAATTTTAAATAAAAAGGGTAATAATTGATATTAAAAGAAATCAAGTTAAGAACTTAGGCTCAATTCTTATATATATTATAATATCACCTCTTTTATCACAGTATGTCTATTTTAGATTTTTCATGATCATCTAGGACAAAGTAAGACAATGGTTGCCATATATATATTTGTTTTGCAGATACTTTATTTTTTTTTGCATGATTATTAATTCAAGATCACCTATTTTAAAACTGAAATTGAATACAACAGCAACCAATAGCCATAATTAGATATCACTGATACCCTTTTTAGCACATTTGGTACACAAATTTGAATCAACCTCTTTTGAGACCCTTAAATCACAGAGGTTGCTACAATCCTCAAACTCTCATATGTAGATAATTGAATTCATCTCATTCAACTTTCAAAAACAATGCACAAATCATTCACCAAAGAAAATCACATGAATGCTCTGTGGCAACCACTGTGAGCAAAAGTTAACAACCTGTCTGTTTCGGCATTGAGATGAGAGAGCGATTGTTGAAGCTTCTCCTTTTACTTAGTCACCTTTAGTTAACTACCTTGGTAGTGACAATTTCTAGTTTCAAATCCGGTGCAGTTTTGAACCACAAGTGAATTCTGGTTGATCAGCTGAGTTGACGACAAGCTCAGGATTTGGAGCTTCTAACTCCAGTAAGACCTGGGTGAAAAAGAAACGAGAAATATCATCAGCAAAATAGTACTGTTACATGGTCAAAGATGGCATGCCTTCCAAACAAAACATGTGAATCTTTTCTAGCATCATCTGAGACTGTTAATTACTTTCATGTAAAATCGGATATGTAGGAACGAAAAAAAAGTACATAGACAGTTTCTTGAGTTTTCGGTTTTCAGACATGATTTTGATTGACATCGGATATTTTTTGTTTCCAATGTCATTGGGAACTAATCCCTTTTTAACATAAAAATATCTCCTCCGTCCTCATTTAATATGATTTTTGCTTGCAGAAATGATGACTTTTAATCAGATATCATATTAACAAGTTTCTGAGGTCACTGTATCAATTTTGGAGTCAGATTGCTAGAAATGGAGAAAAATATAAGGTAGAAACTCTAAATGCATAAAAACTGATTACTAGCTTCTCATACCACAACATTTTCTCCTTGTTGAAGGACTGGAGCAGGAACATAGAGGTTGCACTGTGGTCCAACCAACTGTGAAAAAATTAAGTAAACAATTAGAAAATGCGAAAAAAAGAGATGAAAGTCTGAATGAACGTTTCATACAACGAAAGCACAATTGCCAAAGGGCAGTATTGATTCTTACAGGCCAGAATCGTCCTAAATTAAAATTGTTGACAAATGCAATACCCTTGCCCCAGCCTTTGAATGATAAGAAGGTGTCCTTTACTTGGTCTTTAGAGTCAATCGTAAAATGGCCTTGATAGAATGCTGGTGCCTTTTGGGTTCTCTCTGAGAAAAAAACAACCACAAGATGATTTCAATATCAGTACTCATGACCTCAACTAAGATTTACTTAGAAAAAAGAGATTCAGAGAGGAAGTGCAAAAGGCAAACGGGGTTGACTACTGATTAAACTAGGAAATAGCTACTGAGTTGCACAGCTCACAAGTATTATATTCTATAGACTTTTGTCACTGCACTAATTTAACTTGCATTCAAAAACTTACTATTCAAGTGCCAGTTTCATGTTCCATTTTACATGAGTTGTGTTAGATAACTACTGCACCTAAAATAGCAATAGGTGATAGGTAGAGGCTCAAATATGTATATCAAGGGAACATTGACATTAACAATCCCCCCTCATTTGCATGTTTTCATGTGGACTAGGTTTATTGTAGGGACAAAGGCCAGATTAATGGCAGAGAAAAAACTCTTGCAGGGAGGTTGACCACAAGACCTCCCAAGCAAGAGTTCTGACACAATGTTAGATAACCACTGGACCTAAAAGCTATAGTCGACATGTAGAGGCCCAGGCACGATCTAGCGAACTTAAGACATTAACAAGTAGAGAGTAAAATCATCCACAGTGACTGCATATAACCTAAAATCCTAAATTGTAACATGAAAATCACAGAAGGGAACTTCCACAAGCATAAAAACTCTCATTTACATATGCATTTATACCTTTTAGGGAATCCATAGTGACATCGGCTAAAAGGTATTTATAAAGATGTACCAAGGACTAACTATTTTTTTTTTTTTACAAGGATAAGTCTCCCAAAATGATGGGGTGCTTACTATAATTCACTCATTTTGACATTACTGACCATATGAAAATACAAAGGCAAATTGAAAATTTTTATAGCTTTGTTCAATTTTTTTTTTTTTTTTGAAAAGATAGCTCTGTTCAATTTTGATGTTATTAGATATGTCAAATAGAACTGTATTTTACGTAAAAATTGCCCGTTTGCTCCTTCATACCAAAAAAGAGATGGTGCTCCAACACTAGTACAACAATCTAAACAAATCACAAGAGGGGTCAAAGGTCAAATTCAATCTAACATTGTCCTATTCCTATATATCACCCTATATGTCCTGAGACAATTAGTGCTCTCATCGGGCTTGTTGTAATTTATGAAGAGTTGCAGTCATCAAATTGACACCAAGAGCTTTCATATAAGAACTTCCTAAACTCAAAAGGTTTTGGTCCGATCTAGCTCCTAACCTTCCGAATGATCACAATTAGAGTCCAACTAGAACCCTTTCATCAATTACTAAACATTGTCATATTGGTTTTGCTAAATATTTTGGTTGAAAACTAATTTTCATGAAATTCACTTTAACTTCTCCCCAAACTAGAGTTTTCCCAAACTACCAATTGAACTAGAACTCTTCTTTTTTGGGCTATAGCAAGGAATTTCAACTTATTCTTCAAAAAATGTTTTAAGGATCTTATTTCCATTCAT
Source organism: Paratinospora sagittata (assembly GCA_035771175.1). NCBI lineage: Eukaryota > Viridiplantae > Streptophyta > Magnoliopsida > Ranunculales > Menispermaceae > Paratinospora > Paratinospora sagittata. The sequence continues at coordinate 5,209,109 of CM069611.1, read as the reverse complement.
ATTATTTTGACTCCCTGTTCTATCTTGGTTGAGTTTTTAACTTTAAATAGGGTTTCTGAAGTCCTAGTCCAATTAGAACTTTAGTCCATTCACTAATATACTCAATGTTCAACTAAGTTTCTAGGTCAAATTCTTGAACTCAGTGAGTTTGAGAATTTTGTTTAATGTTTTGGATTTATTGATACCCAAATTATAACTAGTCCACAACTTCTCTAAGCCCTAGAACATGATCCAAATGCTTGTCTACCAATCCATCCATTCAATGATCCATCTAATCTCCATGCAGTAGGTATCCCGTCCAACATACATCAATGACCACTTATAGTCATAAATACATGCTTCAGAATAATAGAACCGCACTTACTTAAGAAAGATTTTAGTTTCTTGTGAACAGCTATAGAATCTGCATTTTCTACAATAGAATTGACTTTCAACAGCTTGTTCAAGTTGTGAAAAGAAATCGGAAACATCTTCCAGCCATGAAGAATGTGTCCATCCAGAAGAACAGCAGATAATATCCCCTGTAGAAGAAACCAGATATCACTAGATTGCAGAAAGTAACAAAGTGGGTACCACGAGATTGATGTAACTAATTATAGTTTAGTATAATTTAGGAAGCCTTAGCATCCACAATTAAAGCATATCTACAAATCTTTATCCAAGAATACATAGTAAAGACGTACTTTAAAGATGATGATATGCTAGATTCAGTACATACTATGTACAGAGGTTGGATTCGACAGACAATCAGGAGCGTGGCGTCCAAATAGGGTACAATGCATCAACCTATATTTCCTATTTATTTTCACTACACACTCTCCAACTGATATAGAATAAGCACATTAGTTCTTTTCTTTCTTAAAGTTCTAATCTCAATTATAAGGAGAGATTCAAGTTTTGAAACTCCAAGCCTAAACTTCTCATATATTACAAATTGCATATACATTACTTGGTAACTTCAATGTGTTGTGTCTATGAGTTTAATGCAAGAAGTGCTCACCAAATAATAAACAAGGGTGAAAACTTAAAACAATCACAAGAGATGATGAAAAATAAGAAGTGGTAATACCTAAATGTTGTTGCATTTTCATTTGCTAAGTTTCAACAAGTGTCCTTTTTTATTGATAAACACATACAATCTTGACTAATAATATGTGCTACTGCTTATTAAGTTTTTAGTAATGTTTATTACAGTTTAAGCAATTGATATATCAAGAGTGTCATGAGTGCTTGAGATTATCTATGTTATACAGTAAACAAACACAAAAATAGTTCAAGTTTGCTACCATTTCATGTTTCTCTATTTATAAAAGTTTTTATGTAGTAGTTCATAGGCTTGCCACATGTACTGTCTTAAGGCTTATGCCTCACCTTGCCACAAAAAAGAAAATCACCTTGATTGTGCCTCATGAATTTCAAATCTTGGTTGGGAAAAGGCTTTGTTGAGTGGGGTGGAGTTGATCGACTGTTGAAATTGAGTTTAGAGGAATGGCCAATGGATTTGTGAACTTCTGTGGCTAAAGGTCTTTCCTAACTGGATTATACAGTGTCATCAATAACCTATATTGTTACATTGCAACAATAAAACCATCATTTCCACTGTTCATAATTTAGTCCAATATGATAAGACTAAACATATTGAGTTTGACTAACATTTCAAAAGATAAAGTTCAGTTGGGATAGGAGTATTCTACATCTCTTGTGAAAAGTGATGACCAATACTTTTACCATATGTTATACGGACCAAGAGTGTCTTTTACTGAACTTAGTATGAGTGGTACCTTGACTACCTTCATATCAGCTTGAGGAAGAGTGTTGGGATGTAAGTTACGTACTTGTGAGTTGTAAGGTATATTATTAACACTCTATTGACTTGATATAAATAAAGAGAGCCTATTTATGAATAAGCTCTCTAAAATTATTCCAGACATTCTTTTCTAATTTCTTTCTGTATTCGTAATATTCTTCCAAAATGCTATCCCCAACACATAAATACCAAATTCAACATTTCAACTCCTTGACAGTAGGTAGCATAGTCATGTGCATAAAATCTTGTCTGATCTACTAAGAATGCTATTGCTAGCCAATAGCTAAGCAATGACACAAGAAAAATGATGCCAGAAAAGCCAACAATGGTCCTTAATCCTATGGGATCCCTTAAGCTCAACTCAACTTAATTAAGTCTGTCTTTTTTTTTTTTTTTTTCTGAGAAGAAACATAATAATATATTAATCATAAATATGAGGGTAATTACATGAATGCACCAGAGGTGCAGAGTGCAAAACAACACTGAACATAACCAAGACAAAACACAGCTAGGCCAACACTACAACTCAAACTCCAAAGACCAACAACCCTAAACTTAACTAAGTCTTTTCCCAACTACATGAGGTTGAGTACATAAATCTGTTTCCTCCACTCTGCTCTATTGAGGCCAGTCGAAAGAGGAGCTTGATTAGAAGGATGGTTCGCAAGACAAATCTAGACATCGTCATATTACAAGAGACTAAGAAGGAATGTGTGGGGAGAAGGTTCATAGGGCAATTATCGAACTCTAGATTCAAAGGCTGGACCTGTTTGCCTTCAATTGGTTCAATAGGGGGAATCCTGGTAGTTTGCGATTCTAGATTTGTGGAGGTCATTTCCAACTTGATTGGTTCCTTTTCTGTCTCAGTACTGATTAAGATGCCAGATTTGATCTAGTGGTGGCTGACAGGGGTTTATGGACCATCCTCTCTTTCAGAACGACAAACATTTTGGGATGAACTCGCAAAGCTATTGGCACTCTGTGGTGATAGGTGGTGTTTGACTGGTGACTTCAACACAACTAGAAATGTGGGAGAAAAGTTAAATAGCCCGAAGTATGCAGGAGTTTGATTAGCTGATTGAGGAGTTGAACCTTAAAGCTATTGGCACTCTGTACATGTCGACGTCAGATAGTTCATGGGAGATTGAGGGCCTGGATTGGAAGATAATCCCTCTCGAGGACAAAGCCTACCTTGAGAGAACCTTTGATGAGGAGGAGGTGAGGCATGCAGTCTTTAGTTGTGATGGTAACAAAGCTCCTGGACTAGATGGGTTCTCTATGTCTTTTTACCAGAAATCATGGGAGGTTTTAAGAGATGATATCATGAAGGTGCTAGATGAGTTCTATCATAATGGTGTAGTCAACATGTTGACTAATGAGACCTATATCTGTCTCATTCTAAAGAAGATACACTCTTGGAAACTCAACGATTTCAGACCGATCAGCCTCGTAAAAGTCTTTACAAGATTAACTCCAAGATTCTATCATTGAGGCTCAAGAGAATCCTTCCCAGTATCATAAAAGTGACTCAATCAACCTTCATTGAAGGAAGGCATATCTTAGATGCAATGCTTGGGGCAAATGAGGCTGTGGATGATTACAGGGTTCATCGGAAGGTAGGGGTGGTGTTTAAAGTTGATTTTGCTAAAGCTTACGACACAGTTGACTGAAGCTTCTTGGTGTTTGTAATGTACAAATTTGGATTCGGTGACAGATGGATAAGATGGATTAATGGGTGCATCAGTTCGGTATCTTACTCAGTTGTGATCAGTGGCAGGCCAAGGGGAAAGTTCGTTGGAGAAAGAGGTCTACATCTAGGCGATCCTTTATCTCCCTTCCTCTTTACACTTGTGGCAGATGGGCTAGGTAAGCTAATGGCTAAGACAAGTCAAACTTCTATGGTGAGGGGTTTCTCTGTGGGCACTAATAAGGTAGAAGTGTCTTTGTTGCAATATGCGGACGATACACTCTTCTTCCTTTATGAGAAGGAAGATAATGTTCTGAATGCTATCCCCTTCCTATATTGCTTTAGCGAGATCTCAGGGTTGAAAGTCAATATGGCCAAAAGTCAAATGGCTAGTATCAATATGGACCTTCAAGTGTTGCTAAGGTTGGGTAACCAGGTGAGCTACTCTGTCAAGACATGGCCATTGAGATACTTAGGCCTTCATTTGGGGCGAAGCCCTGTTTCCACATGATTTGGGGAATCATGTGGAACCAGTGGTTACAAAAATAACCAACAGACTTGAGGGGTGGAAAAGGGCCTTCCTTTCTAAAGGGGGTAGGTCGACACTTATTCGGTCTGTGCTATCTGCGCTTCCATCATATTACTTATTCATATTTAGAATACCCCACAAAGTAGCATGTAAAACTAAGAAAAAGTTAATCCTTTCTTTGGGAAAAAGTTGAGGGAAGGGGCTATTCTAGTTTGATAAGCTAGAGTACAATTCCAAAACTGGAGGGAAAGGGAGGCCTCAGTATTGGAAACATTACTAAGAGGAATATTGCCTTGAGCGCCAAGTGGATTTGGATATCCTTTGGTGAGCGTCAGTCTTTGTAGGCAAGAGTGGTGGTCAGCAGACATGGCATGGTGCAATTTGGCAGGGGCATGAGAAGATCAAACAAGTCCACCTTTAGAAGCCCGTGGAAGTTCGTTTCATCTCTAGTTCCAGAGTTATGTCATCACATACAACCCAAGGTTGGAAATGGTCACACTTTTCGTTGTTGGAAGGATATATGGCTAGGGAACACAAACCTTGCTTTGTCCTATCCAAACCTATGTTGCCTCTCGACCATGCATAATAGCCCTATCACCTCCTTTTTGACCTTAGACCTTTCCTCTCAACCACCCACCTCATCGTGGAATTTTCATTTCCCTAGGGCCCTTACATTATGAGAACAAAGCAAAATTGATTCCCTTTTACTTGGGCTCGAAACTGTAAGGCTTTCCAACAACCCTGACAAGTTCGTTTGGTTACCCAATTCTTCAGGCATCTTTTCTTGCAAATCATATTTTGACACATTGACAAATTGCCCATCCTACCCAATTTTCCCCATCTCAAACTCTATCTGGAATGTACATAATCCTTCCAAAGTGAAGGTGTTGTTTGGATGGCTAGTGATTCATTGTAAGATTAATACTTATGACGTTCTGCAGAAGCGACCCCCTACAATATGTTACTCTCTACATAGTTAACCATTTTGTGTGCAGGATGACGAATCATTGGAGCACATATTCTTTTTTGTGCCCCTATGCTAGAAGAATCTGGGATAACTGGGTGATTTTTTCAGGCAACAAACTCCACCCTCCTCTCAATAGTGTCAATGGTTTTTCCCTCTCCCACATCTCAAATTTATCCAGGCTGGAGAAGGAGGTCGGATTAATTGCATCAAATGCCATAGTATGGTTCTTATAGTAGCATAAACATAGAATTTTTAACAATACTGCAAAGGAGGTTAATGTTCTATGGGAGGAAATAAAGCTCACAACAAGCACTTGGGTTTTTGCCTCTCCTTATGCGAACGGTTTCTCAATTTCTAACTGGTACTTGAATTGGTCCAGTTGTTGGCATTCGGGGCACTAATCACGTATACCTTGATATTGTGTCATATGTTGGGGGAAGGGATTCTTATGGTCTTATTTGGGTATGGTTGAGGGAGGTTAGTTACAAATGTTCCTGCAACCAGGTGTATTTTTTAGGGACTGGTTTGGGGAATGTGGCAGTTTGGGGAATGTGGCATTATAAAGTACTTCCGGTGCTTATAATCAGCCACTATTATTATTTTACTGTCATATGAATATAATGCATATATTGTTTCTTTCTCAAAAAAAAAGGTCTGCCTCTACCTCTATTGTTACCATCTAGCGTTAATGGGTCACTCTTTCCAGCATATGAATTAAAGGCCTAAGTTGTATGTGTCCAAACCACCATAGTCGGTTCTCTCTCATTTTATCTCCAATGGAGCTACTCCTACCATTTTCCATGATAGCATATCACTTTACGTCAAAAAGGCTTGAGGACCAATTTCATCTGTAAGAGGTGGATATTAATTTTTTTAATTTTTGAGAGGTGGATATTATTAACAAGGTTCAGGTGGCTATATGACTCCTAAACCATATCAAGGAAAAAAAAATGGTTTACCTTCTGATCATGTATGTATGGTCCATAATTCACACGACCCATGTTTTCAACCTGTGATATCAGAAAAATAAATATTAGACAAGCCCCCATTAGCTGTGAATAATCTTTTTAACTTATCATGCATAAACAGAATAAGTGAAGCTAATATTTTAGCTGCATGACCTCTTTCCTTATTTCCTTAAAAAAGTTGTCAGATTATGCTTACTGAAATGAAACCATCCCCACAATACAAACATTTATCAGCCTGCCATTCTCTTTTTTTTTTTTTGGTGAAATATCAGCATGCCATTCATCATAACATTTTTATAAAGGAAAGATCAACTTTGTTCCAACATGATTTAATCAGTTTCTATTTCTGGATGAGTAAAAGATTACAAATTATTAAAACCCTACATACAATATGAAAGCTACATTTCTCACCACTCTGACAAATTTGCAGTATTTTTAAGCTCAAATTTTAGCAATATTCAAATTTATCAATAGCATTAAAGAAATGAAAATATTCAGATACCAAATCCATCAACAATATAAAAATAAAATGCAATGTATTCCTCAAAATTTATCAAATATTTTTCCAACACAAAAAGGAGAGTTTTCCCATGACCATCATTACACCAGTTGCCTACTGCTGTCAAAAATATATCCAATTCTCCTTTAGACCTTAATGTATCTCCAAACATCTTCCTCTTACACTACAGTGCAGGACACTTTAGATTTATAGTCAAACTTTTTCTCAATAGAAGACATTGTAAAGCAATGAAGTTAAAAGGGAAAATAAAAGAAAAGCAAACTGACAGCGATCACATGTAAGCTGCAACTTACCAGAATAAATAATTTGATATTGGAAACACATTCAAGATTGGGAATTTTAAGCGCCATATTGGACCACCTCTCAATAGTACCAACATATGTTGGATTACTTCCATTATCTCTGAATGCACATGAGACAAATATTTGCGCTCTATCATGCACCTGCAAGTTTTTGATATTAAAATTCATATAGCTCTCTCTGAATGGAGTTGATAATGAGTGCATAGAATAAAAAAAAATGTATTGACCAAGTGAGCTAAGAATATTGCATGCATAAAATCGTTATGTTAAAAACAAATGGTAGCAGGAAAAGATTGTAAGGGAAGGACAGACAATAAAACAATTCGGATGTTAATTGACTTAGATTAGCCACTTCTAGAGACACAAGCACTATGTGAGACAGGAAGCATATCAAGGCTAGCTATTCTCTACGATCATTTTGTTACGTGCCAAATAAGAAAAATATATTTGCATCTTTTGAGCTTATAGAATTATATTGGACTTCATATATAAAAGGGGCACGCTTAACCATTTTCTACAGGAAGAAGAATGAAGCAAGAAGTGGCGCATACAAATATAGACTCTTCTTCAACAAAATATCAGAATTTAAAGAGACGGAAAACATACAATCAGTCAAGCAAAACCAATAGGAAAAGGAGAGTAAAGCTCAAGCATGCCTTTGGTATTGACAGAGTGCTTCCTTTTTCTTTTAGTGAATATTCTGAAACATACAATAGCAGCCCGAACATCTGAACAAACATAACACATGCAGAAAAGAAATTCATTGGCCCCCTTTATAGCTAGAACTTTTCATTCTATAAAATATATGCAATGAGAATTTAGTTCCGTCATACCTGGCCTACAAATTCCATAGACATTGGATTGTCAGCTTTAACCACATTCATAGGATCACACAAGGTCTCAATTACATCAAATAGTGATGCAATCTTCTGCACAGTGAATTTTCCATACAGGCTCCTTTCATTATTGCGTGGAATTGAAGGAATTGAAACTGTACTATATTGCTTTATTACACTTCGAAGTGCTGAGAGTAGTACCACATTCATTATTAGATCATCTTATTTGACAATAATAAATGATCATATGCAGTATAGAGATTTCTTCAACAATGTAACTTCTTCCCTATTAGTTATACCATACTGGACAGTTGGATGACAGTTCACATAAGCATGTATATTTGGGCATGATGGAGTGTCAAAAGTTATGAACCTGCATTCTAATCTCAATTTGCTGATCTTTAATTTATATTCCACATTTTTCTGAGAGTAAAATAATGAATTTAACATTTCTTTTTTCAATTGTTAGTGATATATATAAATTGCGAGGCCTCCACCTGATAACTATAGCTTTTAGGTCAAGTGGTTTCAAACATAGAATTAGAGCTCCAGTTTCTAAAAGGTTTTGGGTTCAATTCTCTTTGTTAATATTTGCATATTCCCCATTTCCATGTTTGGTATTTATCTATTCTTCTATCTCCTTGTTGTCTCTCCACTTACAAGATAGGACTAAACGTGAGTGGGAGTGTTAGTGATAACTTGATACATCGTAGACGGGCCTCCAACTACTAACTATAGCTTTTGGTCGAGTGGTTTCTAATAATGAAACTTTCTATGTGAGAGGTGTGAAGGTCTAAACCAAGTAAAACAGAGTTGTGGATGCAAAAGGAGTGAGGAATTTGGGGTGCGTTTGGTTTGTGATTCGAAAACAAGGATTGAATCCGGAAACAAAATATTTAGAAAACGACTTATTATCGTTTTCTGAAAAAAACTTGTTTCCTTAACAACAAGTTAAAAAGTGTTTTCTGAATTTACTCAACCAAACACATTTTTTGTGTTTCCAAAATTTTGGATACAAAAAACTTTATCTGGATTGCAAACCAAACAGGTTTCTATTTTTGCATTGTGAGGAAATCCTTAATCATGACTACATGAACAGTCTTCCAAAAGCTCCTTGCTATTTGTATCATCGAACATTAGGTCCAGATCTGGTGATATTTGATGAAAATTAGAAGTTGAGGCACTTTCCTTAAAGATTAAACATCCAAGCGAGTGCACAGAGAAAATGAAGTACTCATCCAAAAGAACAGAACTGCTTAATAGCTAATGCAATATATGTTTATAAGGAACATGATAAGTTCTGTTAGATTAAGAACAGTGGAATAGCTCACAACCCTGTGGAAGTTTAAATGACCCAGATCAGTTCTATTTGACTTGGCGAAGATGGGAAGCTATGCTTCAGTGGGCGGGTTTTTCCATCAGCTCATCTTTATGGGTGTTTCCTGATGAGGAAGTCCTCCCAAGGCGGCTTAGGGATTACTGGCGAGTGGTTGTTTTCGAGGTGGTTTGGTCCTTATGGAAATAGCGAAACAATCGTACTTTTGATGATCAGGTTAGGGATGTCAATGCCGTTTGGGATAGTTCATTTTATTTGGCTTCCCTATGGGTTAGCGCTTGTAATATGTCAAGAGGTTACTCATTGGGGGATTGGTTGAACAGGTGGAATCCTATTTTGTTTTGTATTGATCATTAACGCCGGTTTCACTCCGGTTGTATATTTTTGTATAGTTTTTACACATAATACAATCTATATCGTTTCTTGTAAAAAAAATGGTTCTATTTGACTCGGCCTCATCTTTTCTCAACTGTTCCAATAGCCACATATTTCAGAAAAAGAGCTAACACCTCATTCGTCGATACCAACTGTCTAAGTTTTAACTGTCATTTCAACTAAACAATTGTTTTGAATTTCCAGAGGTTTCTAAAGTATAAAATCAATTAAAGTAAAATGTGAAAATGCAAAAAGCATCCATATTGTAGGTAAGGAGTTGAAAACAAAAGAATGCAAATATCTATCACTTTAATATGTCCTTTCTACTTTCTTATTGTAAGACACACTTAAGTTAAAACGTGATATTCACTACTTCACTCTCAAAGAGAATAATCTCTTATTGACACAACTTATCTTATCTATCATTAGATTAGCAGCAAACTAACCTTTGAACTTTGTGTTGTCAACATCACCTGATTCCTTAATTGGAGCGTCCTAGAATAAAAGGAAATGAGTTCAGTTTTGGAGAATTAATTCACAGTTGATGTTACAAGTAACATTAAGAATCCTCTACGGCAAGGCTCACATAATCATAGGAAGTAAGGTCAGGCTTGTAGTCAGAATCATCTGCACCAGTATTAGCACCACTGTAAAAACCAAAATTGGTTCCACCATGCACCATCTGCTAATTGAATAGTCAACATCATAGCAGTTCCATGCAGAAAATTAGTTACAAGTAGAATTGAAAATGGCAGCATTACATAAAGCACAGCAGAACCATTGCGAGATAAAATTGCTTCCAATGCAGTTGCTGTAAAAGTGGCATCAGTCTCTGCAATTTTCTCTCCCCAGTGTGTTAGCCAACCTGTGTAAAATTCACTGGAAGAAAGAAACCATGAGCATCTAAATGCAAAATTTAGCATGAAATGCAGTTGAGAAAAGATATACTAACGCTGAAAGAGGAGGTGATCTTCCTGGTGCATTGTACTTCTTCTGCAGTTTGAATATAGGCCATGGATCATCACCAGTTGTGAAGTCAACAGCTACAATTAACAATTAAGCATATGCTACTAAGTTAAGAGTGTCAACGACAATTGAAGTATTTCATCTAGGATACATGTTTGTTATACATCCTACCCCTTTTTCTTTTGAGTTGGCAGCTAAACAAGTTGGAAAGACAAGGGAAAAAAGTGCAAAAAAAAAACATCGGCATGGCTCTTCAGAAGTTGGATATCAATCTGTTAGGTTCCTCGGGTATTCCTCTAAACTTGCCGAATCTGAAAAATAATAGATGGGAATTTCTTATATTCCAATGGTCTTAAAGGAAAATTGAAACATTATCTCTACACCTTTCTTTTCTCCAATTCGTAATTTATTATATTTCTCTCAACTCCACTCAACTCAACAAAACATTTACCCAACTACACGGGGTTAACTACATGAATCCACTTCTTCCTCTCCTCTTTATCAAGAGCTAAGTTTATAGTTACATTGCAAGTAGCTATATCTTTCTTGGTTATCTCTATCCATGTTTTTTTAAATCTTCTCTTCCACTATTGCTAACTATCTTTATTGATTTTCTCTCGCTTTGTCTCCATTAAAGTTATTTCTACCATTTCTCAAATATTTTCATATTTAATTTTATCTTTTTGTATTTTACCAATTACCACATATCCATCTTACATTCTCATTTATGTTACACTTAGTTTATTGACATACTCTTCATTTATTATCAATCACTTTGTTCCATAAAGCATGGCCAGCCTAATCACAATCTTACAAAACTTTCCTTTCAACTTCAAAAGGATGTGCCAATCATATAAAACTCAGAAGCATTCTTCCACTTAGCCCAATCTGCTTTGATACTAAGGCTTATATCATCTCTTATTTTTCCTCTCTTGATGAATAATTGTAGATTATAATTTTTCTCCTTGGTATCTTGTATAACTTTTTTTGCTCTATTTCAAATAATTATTTTATGAGACAATAGTGAGTGGCTAGATCTTGCAATTAATTACATGGAAGCAAAACCTTCAAGCCCATAAGAGGCTCCCCTTGACCAAAAAGTATGCACAATATAAAATTATCTCATACAATAAAATGATGTAAATCTTAGGATTTAAAGCTTTTGTGCATTTTAGAAAGGATGGATTATATTGTCATCTTGCACTTGCTTTATAACCTTCTTGGTCTTTGCTATAGCATGTATGGTATCTTTCTGTAGTGCATTTACTTGCGCTTTGACATATAAGAATGTTCCCAACGATGAAAACAAGATAACAATGTAATCCACTTGAATGATTTCTAATTACATGAGTAATTATTTTTTCCCAAGGTGATGTATTGTGTTCCATTTTCAGGTGATGTTTAGAACCATTCAAGTAATCATCACATACAAATTTGCCTCATCCTCCATCTCCATCAGCTCTCTGTCTTTTCTTCTAATTTTACTACTGTGTTTTGGCCCTCTTTGACATATTTGTTCTCTATGCTTTGGAACAATAAGTTCTTTTCTCTTTTTTCTTTCTTTCTGCAAGTATCTATTATTTCTTCCTAATACAATCGTGCAACTACATAACTATAATAACTTAGTTACTAACACAAATCAGAACATATTCAATATCTTTGCAGGTAATTATTTGTTAACACAAATCAGAAAATATTCAATATCTTTGCAAGTAATTATTTGTCACCCTCATTGAACATTTCAAATAACTACATAATAAATTGTTAGAAACCACTTCACCTACAAAGTTATAACTGATAGGTAGAGACCCAATAATGTATATCAAGCTACTATTAACACTCTCACTCACGTGCAGCCCCATTCTTCACATGGAGAGACAAAAGAGAGAAGAAGAGACAAACCAATATTGCAAATGGGGAAACATGATTTTTTTAATTTTTCTTTTGGTTTTTGTTGATGACCAAAGTTACAACTTGGTACATTGAATTGATAAAAGACATGTATGATGGGGCAAGAACCATTGCAAAATTAACAGTAGGTGAAACTAATGAATTTTCAATTACAATAGGTATACACCAAGGATCTGCCTTAAGCCCCTACCTTTTTGCACTAGTTATGGATGAATTGATAATAACATGATTTTTTTTTTTGGTTTTTGTTGATGACCAAAGTTGCAACTAGGTATATTGAAAGAGAAAAGGCATGTATGATAGGGCAAGAACCATTGTTTTTTTTTTTTTAAAAGAACTATAAGATGTTATATATGTATAAATCTGTATGTAAATAAGCTATACAAAAGGTGGTCCCTAACTTGAACCACAACACGAATCAGACTACACAAAATTGCCCCAATCCCTGAGCCATTCACTCAGAGCAAACCCATTACACAATTTGCAATTTGCAACCCAAAAAGAAGCAAGGAGATGAGATTGCTCCCATACCTTATCCGATGGAAACAACACACCATCGAACACCCTCCTATTCCTTTCTTTCCATAAGGACCATACTACAATGGCAAGAACCATTGTAAAATCAACAGGGGTGAAACTAATGAATTTCCAATTACAGTAGGTTTATACCAAGGATCTACCTTAAGCCCTACCTTTTGGACTAGTTACGGATGAAATGACTAAACATATTCAAGAAGATATTCCACAGTATATGTTGTTTGCTGATGATACAGTACTAATTGATGAAACTGCCTCTGAAGTAATGTTAAGTTAGAGGTTTGGAGAAAGGCCCTAGAATCTAAAGGTTTCAAGATTAGTAGGACTAAGACTGAATACATGAAATGTAATTTTAGTGGAAGTAGAAAGAAATACAAATGAAGAGATAGTGAAGATTTTTTTTTTGAGAAGAAACAAAGAACGATATCATTAATATTTAAAAGAGCAGAAAATATGAGCATAAGGGATGCTCATGGAAATACAACACAGCAGCAAGGCCCAACAAACCTAAAACAAAACAACAAACAACGTCCTCTACAAGGTCCCCTACAAACTTGTCAACAATCACAATGTTACACCAAAGCATTCCAACATCGCAGCCAATTCAAGACCGAATAACCTGCACCTAGCTTTGATGAACTAATCCAAGTTGCAACAGCCACCTTGGAAGATTCAACAACCTGCTATTGGAAGTTAAGAGATACCAACGAGTGAAAATTTAAGGTATTTGGGATCCATTATACATAAAGAAGGAGAAATAGGTGAGGATGCGAACCATAGAGTTAAAGTAGAATGGGTCAAGTGGAAGAATGCTTCTGGAGTATTATATGATAGGCGCATCTCATTGAAATTAAAGAGAAAATTTTATAGATTTGCTATTAAGCTAGCTATTAGCTATGGTACGAAATGTTGAGCAATTAAAAAACAACATATTAACAAACTAAGTGTAATAAAAATGTGAATGCTAAGATGGATATGTGGTAAAACTTTAAAAGATAAAATTAGAAATGAACATATTTAGGAAATGGTAGGAGTAGAACCAATTAGAGATAAAATAAGAGAGAACCGACAAAGGTTGTTTGAACACATACAATGTAGGCCTTTAGATGCACCAATTTGGAATAGAGATCTATTAACACTAGATGGTAATAACAGAGGTAGAGGTAAATAAAAAATAACATGTAGAGAGATAATTAAGGAAGACTTGACTTCTAGTAATTTGAATGCCGTCTTAACCCTTCATAGAGCGAAGTGGCAATGGTTTCATGTAGCCGACCCCATGCAGTTGAGAAAATGCTTAGTTGAGTTGAGTTGAGTTAATTTATTTTTGTTGATGACCCTAGGGTTGTTAAGGCCAACTTGTGTGCACCTCGACTAGTCCCCTGCAGGGGGTTATAAACTTATAATCACACCCACGCAACAAGAGCAGCACCTGTTCAAGTCTAGGGACTCGGACTCGTGTCTATACTAGGACCAAACAGCATGAAGATGTGACAGTACGATGTGACAAAGTTGTAAGTTGTGAGTTGTGACATCAAACGGAAGCATTATAACTCAATGGAAAAAAAAAAAAGGGTACTCTTTTTCTTCTTATGATCAGTGTTTTCAAGGTGTTGCCTAGGCATTTTCACCTCAAACCACATAGGCGATTCTTTAGGCAAGCAATAGGGGTTTCTTTGTAATTTTTAAAAGTTTAAACCCTTCATGGGAATCTGTGAAAATATTTTTAAAAAGTACAAAAAGGACAGCTTAAATTTCTCTTTCATTTATCAAGGCAAAAATAGATTTGGTTATCTACAATATCCAACATTTTCTCTTAAAAGATTCACTGTTCAGCCTAGCAAACAGTGGGACATAGTTTAAGACTTTATGTTAAGTGGCGACTATTGGAAATCAAGGGTTCTCTTTAGATTCATAAAGTCTTTCATTTTATTTTTGGTTACTTATTTGTTGTGTTTTGAATTTGTTGCCATCTATATCCAACGCATTCACATCACAAGAGGTACACAATCTTGAAGTGAAATTTCTACATTTAGTTTTTGAAATGCAGGGATTGAACAGTAGAATTGTAACCTGAAAAAACATTGGCTCCAGGAATGGTGCCCTTTTCTAGAGTTGCCCGCGAACCTCCATCTGTGGTGTACCTACAAAAGCAGCAAGATTTATTTTAAGACCTGATAATTGTTGGCAAAGCAAAGTATAAAAGGAGTGGTTAGGGGACTTTCTAGTGAATAACAAACATCATATATGGAGCATCCATAAATAAGAAATGGCATAAATCATCAAAAAATTCCGATGGATGAAGCAAGAAGATAAATAAATATTTACCTTTTACAAAATTAATAAAATGCATTAAAGCATTTGGTCTAAGAAAAGACAAAATAGAAATCTTGTGCTAAATTGGCTGGTCCTTCCCAATATCTTATGTTGGTGAACCAAATGGGTTGACAACCCGTTAGATTCCTCAATGTTTAAAAGATAGGTGCCTTAATAAATTTATTTTAATGTGAGATGGTGCTTCTGTAGGTGAACTAGACAATATTGAGTGGTGAGGGGTTGTTACAAGTTGTATCAAAGTCAATCCCCAACTACAACTATGACCACAAAGATGTGGAGCCTCTAAAGGGAGTGGATTGTGACAATCTTGCATCACCGAAGAGAGAAACATTTGTTCTTTTTATAAAAGAAACTAAAGATAGTATATATATATATGTATATATGGGTAAGAAAGGATATACATCATTGGACACTAGGGACAATACAACGACACAACCAAGCCTTAACCCGACACAAAATTACCCCACCCTCTAATCCAATCCCCTAGTTCGTGGCCATTAGACAAACTACTATTGGCTACCGAAAAAAAAGCTAAAAGCTGGGAATTCTCCCACATTTTTGCTGCCAATGACATCTCATCCTGAAACACTCGATTATTACGTTCCTTCCATAAAGACCATAAAACTGCTAAACAAACCACCTTCCAGTGCACTGGGTCGGAACACTATTCATGAAAGCGAATAAATTTATATTTTCATCCTCCAAATCCACTTCATTCATGACCGGAAAATGGTAGCACCATCTACTCCACAGCTCCTTTGCGAAGGATAGCGCCAACACACATGTCTCACAAACTCCAGTTCCTTTCTGCAGAGGAAACACCAATATGGGGATAAGTACATATAAGGCATTCTTTTTTGCAACGTATTGCCCGTGTTCATCTTCCCGAGAGAAGCAACCCACCCCAAGAATTTGACCTTTGATGGCAACTGTGCTTTCCAAATAAAAGTATGATAATTGAAAGGAAGAATATTTGGCACATTTAGAAGAGAAGCATGGGAGGACTTGGTGGAGAAAATACCCGAATATTCCCATGGCCAAGAAACCCTGTCATCTTCCTCAGACAGATGACAACCCTCTAGTAAACTAGCTAAAGACAACACATCCCCATCATCTCTTGGGGAGATATGCCTACCAAGATGTAAATCCCACAAGAGTGAGGCATCTTCCAAAATCCTCACGAAGTCAATAATAGGTTTATTATGCAATGCAGATCGATGATAAAGGTTAGGGAAGAGTGTTTGGAAGGTATCATTCCCACTAGGGCTGAAATCGGGTCGGGCGGGTCGGTTTTGTAAACAAATTCAGGCCCGACCCGACACTGTCAGGTGTTGTAAAATTACACCCGAATCCGACCCGACTTATAATGTAAACCCGTCCCCACCCGACCCGCAATGGTCGGGTCGGGTCGGTTGGGTTGCTTTCACCCCTAATTCCCACACCAACTATCCTCCCAGAAACGAATTGAGTCACCCTTTCCAAGTTTTAGTCTAACTAGGGTTAAAAAAAGAGGGTAGACTGATGAAATAAAATTCCAAGGGCTCCTAAAAGTGGCTCTATTGGCTAACCCAACATCCCTTAGATTATCCCTTAGACCATGCCTACTACAAATGACCTTCCTCCACAAAGAATTCTTCTCCCTCGGAAACCACAATAACCATTTCCCAACCAAAACTTTATTTCTGTTAGTCACATCTCCAATGCCCAATCCTCCTTGATTAGTCTTCCGCTGTACAATGCTCCAAGACACTAAGTGAGATCCCATCAACCTATCATCATTGCCCCAGAGAAACATTTGTGATCCATATTGTTAGTTTCAGGAACTAATGGAATTTGTAAGGAGGGTTCAGGATTTGTTACCTCATTCTCAGAGATTGGTTCAGACTCTTGAGCTTGCATCAGTTCAGGAGCTGCAGCTCTATTCCTTGAGTACACTTGTCCAGTCATCCGATCCTTAGGTTCGTCATTGGGTACAGGGGTTGTAGGAGATTCAGGTTCATAGAAAGTGACATCGGCTGAGACGAAGAATTTCTTTGATGGTGGATGATAGCATTTATATCCCTTTTGAGTGGAAGAGTATCCGACAAAAACACACTTAAGAGCTCTAGGGTCCAACTTTCCCCTGTTGAGTTGGTGAACATGGACAAATGAAACACACCCAAATATTTTAGGTATAAGATTATTGGAAATTTTAAGCTTAGGATAAAATTGACGTAGCTTTTCCATAGGACTTTTGAAATCAAGGGTCCGGGATGGTAGACGGTTAATAAGATGTGTTGCAGTAAGGACGGCTTCCCCCCAATAGGACTTAGGCATATTATGCTGAAATAAAAAGGCTCGGGTTGTATCAAGTAGGTGACCGTTTTTTCTTTCAGCAACTCCATTTTGTTGTGGAGTGTGAACACAAGATGATTCATGAATGATCCCCTCGGTTTGGAAGTAATTGGTCAATGTTTGATTAAAATAGTCTCGAGCATTGTCAGATCGAAATCTCTTGATTTTAGCACCAAACTGGGTGTGTATCATGTTATGGAAGGTAGGGAGAATAAAGCTCACATCGGATTTTTGTTTCAATAAGAATATCCACGAGACTCTAGTACAATCATCGATGAAGGACACAAACCATCGCGCTCCAGAAACATTAGGTATTGGAGAGGGACCCCAAATATCACTATGAATGAGATCAAAAGGATTTGAACTTCTGTCATTACTAAGTGGAAATGATACACGCTAGTGTTTCGCAAGTTCACACACTTGACAATGAAAATCTTCAACATTCAGAGATTTAAACAACAAAGGAAACATGATTTTAAGAGATCTAAAAGAAGGATGGCCAAGGCGGCGATGATGGAGCCATAACTTTTCTTTATTGGAAAGTTTGTGCTCAGAGAGAAATGAAGTGGTACTCTGGATAGGATGTGCTGGCGTCTCAAGGTAATACAACCCGTCCTGTTCCTTAGCATGTCCAATCATCGTCCCCAAGTCCTGGTCTTGAAATGCACAGTAAGTAGGGAAGAAGGTCACATTACAACTCAGATCATGGGTCAGTTTTTTAATAGAGATAAGATTGGTAGATAGTTTAGGAACATGAAGAACATTTCTGAGTGTAAGGGTGGGGCTGATGTGAACGTTACCTATACCAGCAATTGTGGTTAATGATCCATCAACTGTGGCTATTTTCCGACTACTAGGACATGGGTTGTAGGTATGAAATATATTGGGGGAATTGGTCATGTGATCAGTAGCACCAGAATCTATAACCCAAGAGTTAGCAAAAGACTTATCCGAGACGTTAAAGCCAATAGAAATAGGAAAGTTACCTGAATGGGCCAAGGAACAGGTACCTGAGGGTTTGTCAAGGGTGCCAAGTAAAGATTTCAATCTTTCAATGTCGTCTTGGCTAAATCCGTCTGGCACCGGGGAGGCTGCAACTGTTTGTTCAGTAGAAAGATGTGCTTGCCCACTGGTCTTCTACTGTCCTCCATTGTAACCCCATTCTTTATTGGAAGTTGAAGGCTTGCCATGAAGTTTCCAACACTTCTCCCTGGTATGTCTAGTCTTCTGACAATAAGTACACCTTAGATTGTCCCTATTGTCTCGATTTGGGACCTTTGATGATTCAGCGCGCGGAGTGTGTGTCCTCTGATCATTTCCCCGATTGGCGACCATAGCCGAGCCTTTCAACTTCTGAGGTGTGAGCATAACATTTCTTCTGCTTTCTTCAGTCCGGATAACGGAGATAGTCTCATTCAAAGTTAGCAACTCTTTGTTGAGAGTTTGAACTCTCACTTGATCAAACTCTGCATTGAGTCCAGCCAAGAAGTCATAGACTCGATCCTTCTCAATATAGTTCTTTAAAATTACAGCATCTGCAGGGCATTTAGTCTCAATACACCTATAATGGTCAAGTTCCTGCCAAAGATTTTTCAATACATTGGCATATTCAGTGACCGTCATGTTGCCTTGTTTTGTTGTTCCAACTTTCACTTTGATTTCATACACTTGGGCTGCATCATGGGCCTTAGACTATGTCTGATGCACGACATCCCAAATGTCTTTGGCTGTAGTTAGAAACATGCATGTATCGCTAATATTTGGCGCCATTGAATTCCATAGCCATGCCATTATAGAAGCATCTTCGTTATCCCACGCTCTAAACTTAGGATCTCCAGGTGTAGGTCCAGTGCCCAGAAGATGACTTAGTTTTCCTCTGCCCTTCAGGAAAGTATGTACCAGCTGAGACCACTTCAAATAATTTTTTCCATCAAGTCTGTAGGCTGCTTGAATGTTTGGTAGTTCTCCTTTCTCTATCTTATCAACTGTGTCTTCTGTCTGCACTATTTCGAAAGTAACCGACATTTTTTTTTTTTTTCCGTTCTTCAACAGAAACAGGAAGAAGAATGAAGAAGAAGAAGACAGATCGAAGAAGGAGATGTAAAGAAGAAGAAGACGAAGAGAAAGAAAGAAGAAAGAGAGAGAAGACGTGGTTGCAGACAAACAGTGAGTTCAGAAAGGTCGAACAGAGGTTGCAGATAATCGCGATTTGCAGAATGGCGAATTGCAGACGATCGCGATTCGCAGCAGCAGTTGCAGACGAACACAGATCGAGTTGCAGGGATTGAAAACGGTTGAGACGAAGGAAGACGATGAACAGTGAGACGAAAACAGTTGCAGACGCAATTAGCACCAACAGTTGCAGACGAAAATAGTTGCAGATCGAAAAAGGAAGACGATGAACAGTGAGACGATGAACAGTGAAACGATGAACAGCGTAGACGCGATTTGCAGCAACAGTTGCAGATCGAAAAAGGAAGACGATGAATAGTGCAGACGCGATTTGCAGCAACGGTGATGAAGATGGCGGATTCCGGCAGCGACGGCGATGAAGGCCATCCAAGAGGATTCCGGCGATGAAGGCTAACAATGATGATTCCGGCGATGAAGGCCGAAATAGATTTCCCAGTAATAAAAACTAGGGCTCTGATACCATATTAAGAAAATAAAATAACGAACGACATAAGATGTAACGTGGTTCGGCTCTATGGCCTACATCCACAGGAGAAGATAAAGGATATTTATTCTTGTGTAATGTCTTAATGGAGGGACTCCATATATATAGACATACAGGGCTATGTACTTATAACTACATTTACAATTTTAGTAACTGCTATATTCCTTAAAGGAAATAAATCCTTAAGAAAATAATTTTGTACAGGAAACAAATCTACACAGGAAATAAATTTGTATAGGAAACAAATCTCAACAGGAACTAATCCAACTCGTCATTGAAAATATGGAAGACTCCCAAATGGCACTAGCCTCCAAAGACAGGTTCTCAAAGACCCTGAGATTTCTCTCTAACCATACACAACCCACACAACAAGAAATAAAACAACTCTACCAATGTAGAGAGAGCATGTGATTTGGCAGCAATGTGGAGACAACATGTGATTTGGCATCCGATTCTACGAAACATCAAGAGTGCAAACCTTTTTATGTATTAAAAGTCAACCAAAAACCTTAACTTTAGACGAAATTGAGCTTTCCATATAAAAGGAGCAGTAGGGAAATCATAAAAGGAAGGGTTGTCAATAAAATACTCAAAAAAGGATTTACAAGAAAAAAAATCATGTAGGCTCAAGGGACCAAACAAGGCGATCCAAGGAATTGGTGGATATCCTAATTTGCTCAAGGTTGGCTAGAAGGGGCCCAACCTCTCCTTCTTCCCTAGGCATTATTGCCCTAGAGAAGTGAAGATTCCAAGTGAGGGCTTTGAGAGCATTCAAGGGATGGACTGAGAGAAAGGCGGAAATCGGATGGTTTTGAAGGTTTGAAAGACGAAAGAGGCTAGCAAAAGAAGGTAGCGAGGTTAGAGTCTCCACACCAATTATCTTCCCTAAATCGGATAGAATGCCATTTGCCAATTATGAGGATAATGTGTGAATTAAACTCTAGAAGCATAGAAGCAATGAATTTCCAAGGGCTCCAAAATGTGACCCTTGAGGCATCCTTAGTGTCCCTACCTGACTTAGAAAGACCATATCAACTCTTGATAACTTGTGCCCAAAGTGCATCCTGTTCTCTTGGGAACCTCCACAACCACTTTACTACTAAAGCCTTATTCCTTTTTATAATATTTCCGATCCCCAAACCCCATTTGTCTTTCGGATGATACATTAGCTTCCAATTCACTAAATGTATATTATTCCCATTTCACAACCCTTCCAGAAAAAGGAACAAATCAACTTTTCTAACTGTTGAGCCACTTTTACTAGTATTTTGAATAATGACATGAAGTGGGAATAGCAAGAAGGACAAACTTGATCAAAGCCAGTCTTCCCCCCTTTGAAAGAAAGCTCTTCTTCCAACCTCCAAGTGTCCTTGACATCTTCGAAACTATTGGGTCCCAAAACTTGGCTTTAAGAGGATTATAACCTAGAGGTAGACCTAGATATTTCATAGGCCAAGCTCCTATATCGCATCCAATTCTTCTAGCAAGACAAGTGAGAACCTCTTGGTCCATGTTTATCCCTACCAATTAACTTTTAGCCATATTCACCTTCAACCCTAAAATGAAGTAGAAGCTTTGGAGCACCTTGATGTGTTCAAAACATTTGTTCCAAGCCTTATAAGAGGAAAAAGAGTATCATCAAACTTTAACCCTATCTCTTTCAACCAAGAAACCCTTGATAATAGAGCATTGACACGCCTTTTGCATTATTTGCCCAAAAGTATATCTACAACCATAGGGATGAGAAAAGGCAAAAGTGGATCACCTTGTCTCAAACCCCTACTTCCCACAAACTTTACCCTTGGCCTTCCATTGACCACCACCGAGTAAGTGACCAAATTCAAGCACCCGCTAATCCATCTTCTCCACTTGTCTCCAACCCCTTCTTGCACATTACAAAATCCAAACAATCATAGTCCACTGTGTCGTATGCTTTTGCAAGTTCCGCTTTGAAAATAACTCATGCCTTATGTCGACTCTTATATTCTTCAACAACCTCATTGGCAACTAAAACTGCATTAAGGATCTGTCTATCATGATTCATGAATGAAGACTGATTGTGTGACATCTATAGTTTTGTGAAGGATTGTCTTCAATCTTAAAGAAAAAACATTCACAGTGATCTTATACAAGCTCGTCACTAGACTAATGGGCCGAAAAACGATAATCTCCCATCAGCGAAGCTTCTTCGAAATGAGGTAGATGTAGATCTCATTAGTTTTTATGTTAATGATCCGTTAATGGAAACATTCATCAACACCTTCATAATGTTTGATTTGAGCACATCCCAAGATTGTTGGTAGAAGGCCATGGAGAAGCCATCCACACCTTGTACCCTATTGCCATCGCAACCAAAAACAGCCGCCTTAACCTCCTGCTTGAAAGGCCTTTCCAAGAAGTCCCTATCTTCAAGATCAATAGGTTTCCAGTCCAAGCCTTCAATCCCCCATGAATCCCTCCTTGGACATGTATAAATATTCTGAAAGTACCTCACAATCTCCTTCACCATCATCTCTTCATCCACAAGTAAACTACCATCTTCTTTCTCAACTTTTGAAATAGTATTTTTAGACTTTCTATCATTCAGAAGTCTATGGAAAAACTTGGAATTTGCATCCCCTTCTTTAAGCCATTTTACCTTACATCCTCTTCTTCGAGCCGTTCTTTTCCTCATTTCATAGATTCTACAAATTCAATTCTTTTTTTAATAATAACAAATAGAGTTTACTAAGACAAATCAGGAGCCGAAAAAGGCCCACAAAATAGAGGATTGAGGGGGCCTCTAAGGGACCTACACGTAAACTAGATACAAGATATTTCCCCATCCCTAACCCAATTCGAAAGGTTGTACGCCTAAGATAACTTGCTTTCCACTATCCAAGAAGAAGCCATGCACCAAGATTGATCCCATACAAAGTTAGCCTCATTGTACTCTTAAAAAATCCTTCTATTTCTTTCATGCCAAATGCTCCATGTCGTTGCTAAAATAGCAGCTCCCAAACATTGCTTAGCTAGGTAGAGGCATTATGCGACATGAAGAAATTAGAGGAGGCCAACACAATTGTGTAGCATATGAGAGAGCTAGCCCATATGCATGTGCCACTTGTCCCACCCTTGGATGGCTGAAGGGCATGAAATAAAGATATAGTCAATAAACTATCCCATGAAAAAAAAAAAAAACAAAAAACAAACAAACTATCCTTCACTACAACATAAGCAAAAATAGTGGGGAGAGATGTTCTTGAAGGGAAATCTTCTCTAAAGCAAATCCATAGTGTTGAGCCTTCCATAACTTCATATCTAAAGTTTCTACTTGATTAAATTCATCCAACTTAACTCAATTCAACTAAACAAAGTCTTTTTCTCTACATGGAAAAAAATCTCTTCACAAAACCCTAACCTTAAACCATATTTCATCTTATAAAACCTCAATTTCCCTTACTCCAAACTAAGTTGTGCCTCAAAATAGTTTTTTAATCCTAGCCTCCTAGGGAAACAAATGACAAATGATAATAGGATTGAAGAAAATGAGATGAAAGACCAAATGACCAATTTTGATTAATTCCCCTTGTTTTACCACACACACCCCTACTGTAAGCGTTCAAGAATGTAAACCTCAATATATATGTTTGAGATTGTCCAAATGAAAACGTTTCTTTTTTCTAGATGGGCTTTTGCATGTAGTCTCATGTATATGACTATATCTTGCCAATTTTGCTTGAATGAAATTTCTTTAAATCCATGAGAAAGATGGGATGAGAGAATTCATGCAAAAAACATAGAACTATTAGCCATAGGCATTATACCTTCTTTGACACATACTCTTAGTCTCTTATTACAAAGAAAACAGATTTTGTTAAATAAATAAAATAAGAAATAAAAAAATAAAAAATAGAAAGATGAGAAGAAGCTAACCTTCACCTTCAAGAAGAAAGCCACTTGGCTAAGCCAGCCCTACCAATGTGGTATGAATTTTTTTTTTTTTTAAGAGAAGAAACAAGATACTATATATTTGAATGAAATAGAAAGATACTATATATTTGAATGAAGAAGCAAACACCACTACATACAGGAACTCCAATTCTTTACCAATGTGGTAAGACTTAAGATTATTGATAATGTGAACAAAGTATCATAAAACAAATAAAAAATAAAATGCTCTTCTTCCATCTAATGTAAAACATGTAACTTCGATTAGAAATTTACAATTTTCACATTTAAAATTCTTTTACTTGACAGTAATGACTAAACTCGTTCAAGAAATAGCAAAATGTGAATATGGATCCTATGCCTCATATAACAGAAGATTAAAAAGTTAGCAAAATCATTACAACGTTACATCACTTCCAAGGTGTCTTCTAGCCAAAGAAACAAGGTGATGTAGATAGCTTTTGTCATCTGCATATGAACCATACTCATTTTCAATCTGTCAATACAATTTCTAGTGAGTAAAAGCATGGAACATAAAAGAAAATCTAAAGAAGCAGTTTATATTACATTAACAAACTCCAAGATCTATAAAAAGGAAGGAGAAGCCACAACCCACAAATTGGATCGATGAAGCAAATGGAACAAACCAAAGCAAGAAGAAATTCGAGCGATTCAAGATGCCAGAGGCTGGTGGATTAGTTTTGGGAAATTGATGTAAAAGAGAAATTTTTTTTTATTGCAATCAAGTTTCTGATGGGGAAAGAAAGAAAGAAAATTTCTTGCAGGAGTCTCTAAATCTAATAAACTAATTTTTAAATTAGAAAATCAATTCCACAAATCTTAGTTCCATCATTTAAAATTTCGAAAAAGAAAGGACAGAAAGAAGCACCAATCTACTTACCTGAACCATAATTATAGGACCTCCATTGTTGTAAAGAAGCGGAACCATCTTAGGAAGCAAAATACCCCACCATCTTTCAACCTGTCAAAAGCAAAAAAATAAATAAATAAATAATGACAAAAATTAAAAAAATTAAAAATTAAAAATTAAAAAATATCCACATCACCACAAGCTATCAAAACAAAAAGGAAAAATCTGTGACATATGTTATAATCAAGGTGTTAGATATTATACTTCTAAAATCATTTATAATAGCACATGCGAAGAAACCATATATTTAATTTATAATCAAGCACATGTACGTAATAGATGTAGTCCAATAAAAATATAAAAAAAAGAGAAAAAAGCTCCAAAATAGACAAACTGCTACCATCACCATCTTCAAAACTATAGGCTAAATTTATGAAGTCACTCAACTACTTAGAACATGCTCAAAATGTCCATTTTTCGCTCTAATTGCAGGGACTGCATTATTTATTTATTAAATATCAATCGAAGAGAGTAACTGTGTCTATCGTGTTGTAATAAAAAGAGCAGCAATGATTAAAAAAAAAAATGCTTGCAACAACAAAGAACAGATCCGGCAGTGACTTGAAGCGCAACTTTGTGGTAAGGGCAAAAATGAACACAATAAAAGAGACCAAAGTCTTGATTTTTGTTTCTTGGTAATCGCTTCCAACTTGCATTTGCAGCATTGTCAATGATTAGCAACAAGATGTGAAAGGTGAAGACCTAGAAGAGAAAGAGATATATGAGGGAGAGAAGATAGAAGAAAAGAAAAGTCGAAGAATGAGTAGAAAGAAGAAAAAAAAATTCTATCCTTGCCCCCTTCCACCATCACCACCTGATATGGAAAGCACTTGTACCTTCAATGGTAAAAATTTTGGTATACGTAACTTCTCATGGTAAGTTGAGCACTGGTGATGTTCTAACAAAGGAGGTTCTCGGATATGTGTATTTCTCCACATTGGTGTTTTCTTTGCAAGCAGGATTTTCAATCAATGGATCACATATGTTGTCACAGCCAAATTGCTCAAGACTTATGGGGAAGATGGTGTTCTCACTTTCCGATAATGGCATCAGATGAAGATAGATCGCATGGAATTAGTATATTTCCTTACAAGGATAATATACAATCAACATGGAACAAGCATTGGATGGTAAGTGTGTTTAGCGGTGCTATGGTCTATTTGGAAGGAAAGGAATGACAGAATCTTCGAAGGGGAGGAGAACTTGGTGGGAAAAAATTGGGAGAATTTTCATCTATTAGCTTCATTTTGGAATGCAAATAGAAAATTGTCCAAGGGTTATTCACTAAATGATTAAATTCGAGGTTGGGAAAACTTTGCAACAATCTAAGAAGTGAGGGCATCTTGTCTTCCGTTTGCTTTGTTATGTATAATTATTATCTTATCTATAATATATTCTCTAATTCTATTTAATATATATATATATATATATATATATATATATATATATATATAGAGAGAGAGAGAGAGAGAGAGAGAGAGAGAGAGAGGCAGAGAAAAGGTTAGAGGGAGAGTAGAAGGAAGTAGGAAAGAAAAAAGAGAATGAGAGTGAAAAGGATGGGAGATTTGCAAGTGTTAGGAAGAAGTAGAAAAAACCAACTCAACTCAACTCAACTAAGCCTTTTCCCAACTACATGGGGGCGGCTACAAGAATTTGGTTCCTCACTCCGTTCTATCAAGGGCTAAATCGATGATTTAACAGATTCATGTTCTTTGATCTAACAAAGTTTTAAGCTGACTATCAACCACCTAATGCAACTCTCCTCCTTTATTTGGTCTTGCGACTAGTTGTGTTCAAGGATATGCAACTATACTCAGCAGAAAGGGAGTTAAGAAGAAGAAACCACTTGACCAAAAAGCTATAGCTGATAGGTAGAATTCCTACAATATATATGAAGCTATCATTAACACTCTCTCTCATGTGCGTGCCTATCCTACACATAGAGAGATAGAAGAAATAAATTTTAATAACGCAAATGGGGAACATGCAATTGCCAACAATAAGACTTGAAACCAAGACCTTTAACAAAACCAATGCTCTGATACAATGTTAGGAATCACTTCACCCAAAAGCTAAAGTTGCTAGGTGGAGTCTTAAAAAATGCATGTCAAGCTATCATTAACGCTCTCTTTCACATGCAACCCCATCTTGCACATGGAGAGATAAAAGGGAGGTAGAAGAAAAAATAAATATCAATCATGAAATGAGGAATACGCAAATACCAACAACGCGACTTGAACACTAGACCTCTTACAAAAACATATTTTTTGATACCATGTTAAAAACCACTTGATCTAAAAGCTATAGCTGATTCATATCCAAAACAACCATCATTCCCTATTTTAAAGAAATTAATATTTATGAACACCTATACTAGACTCCTACTAAAACTACGAAATTGAAGTTTTATTCAAACTAAACCAATACAAATTGTAATCTCACTAAAATAAACAACTAGAGCCCTATTGTATTTAAATAATTGAAATTTTAATAAAACCAACAATTTAAAATCCTATCTATTAATAAATCCTTATCACTAAAATTATGAATTGAACGTAAATTAGAAAAACAAAAAAGAAAAAACTCCGCAAAGTTAGCTTTTTTATATTTTATTCAATCACCAAATTTGGACGCAAATAAAAGTACAAAAAACTAAGATAAGAAAGTTCAGAGTCTTAAGACAATTCAGGATTTTCAAAAAAAGATCTGTTGGAAATAATACTCAACCAACTCAACAAAGGCTTTTTCCACATAAGGTCAACTACATGAATTTGCTTCCTCCACTCTCACTCCAATAATCTATTGGAAATAAATAATTTTAAAAAGTTGATTCCAACTTTATTTTTTATTAGACAATGTGACGTGGAGACACATGACACACGTGCATAACATGTTAGCATGTTTTTCATGTTTTCTATTTAAGTTTCTTTTTTTAGAGAAGTTTCTATTTTGATAAATTTCTATTTTAGTGGTAATTCTAGATAGTTTCTAAAATTTGTTTTTATTATTTAAGATGTATTAGAAGGTGTTTAGAAGTGTCTAAATAGAGTTATAATAGAATTAGA
The DNA here is from genome assembly GCA_035771175.1 of Paratinospora sagittata. Taxonomy (NCBI): domain Eukaryota; kingdom Viridiplantae; phylum Streptophyta; class Magnoliopsida; order Ranunculales; family Menispermaceae; genus Paratinospora; species Paratinospora sagittata. Next base: position 5,181,094 of record CM069611.1, on the reverse strand, counting down.
AATTGTTATTAACTTATTATATTATAGATAACTTAGGAAACTTATTTTTAAGTGTTTTAAAAAGTTTTTAAGTTGTTTCAAGGGAGTTATCTGTATAAGGAGTTCCAATTACAAAAATTTAATTCAATCAATCAATATTTCAATTATCTTTCTCTTCGAGTATTCTATTGTATATTTTTGTTATTCTTTTAGGTGTTTACGTTCTTGCTTTCGCTCCTAATCTACATCAAAAATAGTATCAGAGTCAGGTTTGATCTTGATCGTTTTCATCAATGGCGCCAAAGAGGAGTGGAAGACCCACAATCCATTCTTAAGTTGATCAACTTGAAGAACTGGTAACCAACAATGCCAAAACCATGAATCAACTGTTGAAAGTTGTTTCATGCTTGACGTTGTCACAACAACAACCTCAAGAGCCAGTCGTTGTCCATAACAAGGAGAAAATCGTAGGTTCTCACAACAATCCGACAATTTCACTTGAAGATTTGGAGCAGAGCTCCGAATCCAATCAATCCCATGGGGTTAACCAAGATTACAAGGACCAATGTTATCGCAGGCACTTGCCAGCACCACAACCTCGTTGTGAGGTTTGTTCCACGCTAACTGACATAGATGATTGTGTCAAAACTAGGATACGGTACAACCATTGTGAGATCTAGGCGCATCAGTTCGACATCAGGATATTGCCCACAGTGAAGCCTACGAACGTGATCCTTAACCAAATTTTCGACATCATCTGGGACTATAAACTACAGGCAAGTACGAGATGATTGTCCAGAGCGCCGAGAACCTTGTTTTCACCAGTTCGATCTGCATTATTTGGGGAACGACCTTCAGTCTAGCCCAGGTTCCAATCCCTCCCCCCCTAGACATTACAATGGCAACACAAGGTGAACGCATGTGCAGAATGAAGCAGGTAACATTGGTCTCAATCGTCTTTTGTTTATCTTAGAGAAGAATCAATTTGGATATATCAAGATTGATGTTCTCGAGTTTGATGGCAAACTACATCCTAATCACTTCGTGGATTAGCTTAACAAGATTGAGAAGGTTTTTAATTACCAGAACCTGAAGGACCCTAAGTGTGTTAAGCTTGTTGCTACCAAGTTATTAGGCTATGCTTTAGTGTGGTGGAATGAACTATAACAAAGTTGTCTTCATAGAGGCTGAGTTTGCATAGCAAAGGATCGGGACATATTTGAATGGTTTGTGCTAATTCATCCAGCAGGATCTAGCTTTCAAGAAGATTTATGACATGTCTAATGCTTTCAAGTATGCCTTGAAAGTTGAAGAATTGCAGATACAGAAGACTAGGGCCTTGGTTGCCAAACCTTCAATATTTGGAGGTTTTAGATCAACTTGCTTTGAGTGGAACCAACCTGGCCATCTTGCCAGTGAGTGTTCCATGAAGAAGCGTGTTTCTTTGGCTCAAGATGGTGTAATAAAGGAACCTGAACCTCAAATTGATACTGATGAGGATTTGGATGTTGCTTTGTATGCTTAGTCAGCTGCTCCAACATTTATCGTAAGGCATTCTCTGATCTTACCCATTTTACTACATGATCCTAATGCATGGCTTCGCCATAATATTTTTTGTACTCGGTGTAAACCAGAGCGTAAGCTATGTAATTTGAATGCAGAGTGGAGGAAGCAGATTCATGTAACCGACCCCATGTAGTTGGAAAAGGCTTAGTTGAGTTGAGTTGAGATGGTTTGGTGTAAATAAGAGGGTAAGCTCTGTAACATGATCATTGATAGTGATTCTAGTGAGAACAATGTCTCTATAGATATGGTGGAAAAGTTGAAGTTGAAGGTAGAAGTCCATCTCAACCCATTCAACATCCAATGGCTACAAAGGGCAAAGAAGTTAAAGTTGACAAAAGAGGTTTAGTCCCTTTCACCACTAGCAAATATATGGAAAGGTGTGGTACTTTGTGGCTCCTATAGATGCTTGTCACTTACTATTGGGTTGCCCTTGGTAATATGACAAAAAGTGCAAGCATAATGGCAAACACAATAGTTATATCTTCATGTTAAAGGAGAATGAGTCACATTGTTTCCTTTGCAGCCCTTCAGCATCCTACCTAAACCACCACCACCACATCCTCAGAAATTGAGCTTCCTTGCAGTCAGTTGTGATTTTAGTATGGTTTTAGCAGTTATTGATTCGTTTGTTGCTTCATTTGTTGTTGTCCCACCTGTTTTGCAGTAATTATTAGATTCATTCTCTGATGTTTGTAATGAGCCAACTAATGCAAGTCTTCCTCTACTACGGGATATTCAAAATGCTATAAACTTTGTCCCAGGAGCTTCCCTTCCAAACTTGCCATATTATCACATGTCCCTCGTTGAACATGCTAACAAGTAATAGAGTTGTTGGACAAAGGGCTAATTCGGAAGAGCATGTCTCCATGTGCAGTTCTAGCATTACTCACTCCCAAGAAAGATAGGAGTTGGTGCATGTGCATAGATAGTCAGGCAATCAACAAGATAACAGTAAAATACTATTTTTTCCTATTCCAAGGTTGGAGGACATGATAGATACACTACATGGTGCAAAGATCTTTTCCAAGCTAGATTAGCACAATGACTACCATCAGATACACATGTGATCAGGAGATGAATCTTCAAGAGAAAGGATTGCCTTTATGAGTAGTTGGTTATGCCTTTTGGCCTTTCAAATGCCCCTTCAACTTATTGAGGCTTATGACTCAGGTTTTACGTCTTTATATCGAAAAGTTTGTTGTCATTTATTTCGATGACATACTTCTTGATAGTGCTTTGGAGCCGGACCCTATTCAGCATCTTCAGACTATTTTGCAAGTTTTGAGGGAGGCCAAGTTGTATTTACAACTTAAAAAGTGTTCCTTCATAGTTGATTCAATTATTTTCTTGGGCTTTGTGATTTATGTACAAGGTTAGGTTAATAATTCTAAAGTGTAGGCTAGACTTGATTGGCCTACTTCCACTACCCTTACGCAAGTTCAAAGTTTCCATGGTTTAGCTACTTTCTACAGGCAATTCATTCAAAATTTCAATAGCATTATAGCTCCCATCACCTCTTGCAAGAAAGAAGGCCCTTTTGAGTGGACTTCTGAAGCTGATGCTACTCTTCGCCTGATCAAAGAGAAGATGACTTTTGTTCCTATCTTAGCAATACTTGATTTTTTCACGGTTGTTTGAGGTTACATGTGAATATGGGATGCGTCCGAACAGAGCATTGGGGCAGTTTTGAGCCAAAATAGACGTCCTATTGCATTCTTAGTCAAAAGTTGGATGGGGCTAAACTAAATTATTTCACTTATGATGTAGAATTATATTAAGTTGTACAGGCTTTGCAACATTAGTGTCATTATCTCATTCATAGGGAGTCTTTCATTAAATCAAATCATGAGACACTTCGATATATTAACTCTTAGCAGAAGGTTTCCGATCAACATGCCAAATGGTTTGCATTCTTATAGGGTTATACAGTTATACCTTCCATTTGCAATTTCAAGCTGGGAAGGATAATCAAGTTGTGGATGCTTTGGGTCAGCGTGCTCACTTGTTTGCAACTTTGCGTATTTCACTCTTTGGCTTCAATGAGCTACGAGATCTATATGCCAGTGATGAATACTTTGCCCCTATTCACACAGAATGCTTATCACATCATGGTGCTTATGGTGATTATCTTTTACAGGATGGTTTTTTATTTTGTGAGCAGCAATTATGTGTTCCTTCTTCCTCCCTTCGTGAGCAAATTATGACTGAGATCCATATTGGGGCGATGGTGGTCACTAAGACCATTGCATCTATTCGTAAGCGCTATTTTTGGCCTATGATGTGTAGGGACATCAATTTTGCCAAATGCGATATTTGTCAAACTGCAAAGGGCAAGCAAACTAATGTAGGCTTACACATTCTACTCCTTATTCCTAACAGACCTTGGTTAGATGTTTCTATGAATTTTTTCTTGGGACTTCCTTGATCTTTGCATGGTATGAATTATATTTTTGTAGTGGTAGATTGTTTCTTCAAGATGGTTCACTTCATTCCATGCACTCACACTACTAATACTGCTCATGTTGCTCATTTATACTCTCTCGAGGTTGTCCGCTTACATGGCATGCCTTGTAGTTTTACTTCTGATCAAGATGTGTGCTTCATTAGCTACTTTTGGAAGACTTTGTAGAAGCTTTTAAAGTGCAAGTTGCAGTTCTTTACTGCTTTTCATTCACAGACAAATGGACAAACCGAAGTCATTAATCATAGCTTTGAAGATTTATTACAATACTTGATTGATGGGAAGCCTTAAGTCTTCGGAGTTTGTTTTGGTGCAGGCAGAGTTTGCTTATAACAACTCTGTCAACCAGACTACTGGTTTGTCATCATTCATGATTGTAATTAGCACTTCACCTCTTACGGTTTTGGACTTGGCTCCTATTTCACCTACTCTACTAGTGTGTGCATCTACAGAGGAGTTTGCTTTCAAGATGAAGGTTGTCCATGAGAATGTTTGTGGTCGCCTTAAGAAGTCATGTGCTTCTTACAAGGTGCATGCAGTGCTCATCGACGATCTATTCATTTTAAGGTTGGTGATTTGGTGATGGTTTACTTGCAGAAGGAACAACTGTCATCCCCTCACAAGTTGATGATGTCGCGTTATGGCCCTTTTCCTACTGTCGCCTGTCATGGTGATAATGCATATGAAGTTGACATTCCTTCTGAGAGGCGCATTTCTCAGACTTTTAAGGTAGCTCGTCTTTCTCCTTTTATGGGTAATTTAATTCCTCCTGTACCTCTGCCTAGTGATGCTAACTCAGTACCTGCTTCTGCTTCTGATCATGTCAAGGGTGTCCGAGATGTTTTTTCATCCTTTACTCGCCATGGTACCTATACTCGCTACTTAGTCATGTGGCATGGGCGTCCTTTGTCTGTGGGTACTTGGATTTTAAAAGCGATATTTTAGAAGCTCAACTCAGATTTTTATGAAGCATACAAAAATTTCACGTTAAGGATGAGCTCTTCTCAAGCTGAGGGGATTGACGTGGAGACGCATGACACAAGTGCATAACATATTAGCATGTATTTTTGCTTTCTATTTAAGTTTTTTTTTTTTTTTTTCAAAGAAGTTTATATTTTGGTAGATTTTTATTTGAGTGGTAGTTCTAGATAGTTTCTAAAATTCTTTATTATTGTTATTTAAGGTGTGTTAGAAAGTGTTTAGAAGTGTCTCAATAGAGTTATAATAGAATTAGAAAGTCACTAACTTGCTATTATGTTATAAAGATTAGCAAACTTATTTTTAAGTGTTTTAGGAAGTTTCGTCTTGAAGATGAAAGGTTTTGGGATAAGATGGAGAAAGTGGATTAGAGGGTGCTTGGCTTTTGTCTCTTACTCCATATTCATTAATGGAAGACCTAGGGGGAAGGTGATTGGTTCGAGGGGTCTCAGACAAGGCGACCCGCTATCACCCTTTCTGTTCATCATTGTGGCTGATGTGTTGGGAAGCATGATGGAGAAGGCTAGGGAGACAGGGGTGGTGAGAGGTTTCTCTGTAGGCAAGAACAAAGTTTCGGTGTCCCATCTTCAATTTGCTGATGATTGTCTCTTTCTGGTGGAAAATGATGGATCTAGTCTTATATTTGCATTGAGAATTATCCAAGACTTTTGCTTGATTATGGGGATGAAGTTAAATCTGGAAAAATGTCAGGTTGCAGGAATTTGGTTGACAGAGGAGAAACTGGCAGAGATTGCGTCCTTGTGTGGGTGTTCTTTAGGGCAATGGCCGATGACTTTACTTGGATTACCATTGGGAGGGAATCCCTTATCCCAATCATTTTGGGAACCTGTTGTTCATACTATTTCGAGAAGACTCGATGGTTGGAGGAGAAGCTTTTTATCTAAGGGGGGGCATTTAGCTCTCATTAGAAGTGTGCTCGAAGCCATTCCCACTTATTACCTTTCCATGTTCAAAATCCCCAGGTTGGTGGCTGGGCGGATTGAAAGGCTAATGAGGAAATTTTTGTGGAAAGGAGAGAATAAACTTAGAGGTGGCAGCCTTGTTAAATGGAGGTTGGTCAGCAAAAGAGTCGATCAAGGGGGCTTGGGCATTGGCAATTTGGTGCTAAGGAATAAAGCCTTAGCTAGGAAGTGGTTGTGGCATTTTCTCAAGGAAAGAGATTCACTATGGGCTAAAATAATGGTGAGCCGACATGGACTTCATAGGAACTCCAGAGACGCAGGTGTGTCTTCCACCGTCACATACCGAAGCTTCTCTACTTTAGTGAAGCTTAAAGTGGGGGATGGTTCATCTTTCAAATTTTGGGAGGATACAAGGTATGGGACAACAAAATTCTATGAGCTTTTCCCAAAGGCTTTCAGACTATCTTCAAAACAGAACAGGCCAAAATGTGAGTTCTAGACTCCGTTGGAAGGGAGCAGTGGTGGTCAACCTGTGTGGTGCCTCCACCTTAGAAGAGGATCATCGAGTCGTGCGGGTTCAAAGGCATCATCCCTCCTTGAAATTCTTGAAGGAGTAAGTCTATCGGGGGGGTGTGATAAGGTCGTTTGGCCCTTAGATGCAACGGGGGAGTTCTCCTCTAAAACTTTCCTTCACCACCTTTGCTCCTCACTTGATACTAGCACATCTCCAGTTCAGTTTCCACCAGAGTTTATTTGGAAGGCCCATGTTACCTCAAAGGCCAAGTTTTTGGGGTGGACTATTGCTCACAACAAGATCAATTGTGCAGACATTCTCCAAAGACGATCTAAGGAGTGGACTCTCCCTCCCAGTTGGTGCTATTTGTGTAAAATGAATGGGGAAAATTGCCAACATCTATTTGTTGATTACAACTTCACTAAAGAGGTCTAGAAGAGATGGGAAGAATTTCTTCAGTGGGGTCCGCTAACCATAGACTCGGCCATTTGGGTTTCCCCAAGGAGTCTACAGTGCCACGACATTTTAGGGCCTACTAGCGCGTTGTAGTGTTTGTTGTGGTTTGGTCCATCTGGAAGGAGAGGAATTGCGAATATTCGAAGACCAAGAAAAGGAAGTTGGGGCTGTTTGGGAGAATTCTTTCTTCTTGGCCTCTCTATGGTTAGTGCATCTAAGATAGCAAGGGGATTTTCCTTGGGGGATTGGTTGAAGGGTTGGCAACCAATTTTGCAAAGTTTAGAGATCTAAAATTGGGTTTTTGATGTACATAACCACATATAGATATATTTTACATTAATACAACACATTTTTGTTTCTTCTCAAAAAAAAAAAATTATGAAAATTTAATTCAATCAATCAATATTTCAATTATTTTTCTCTGAGTATTCTATTGAATAAAATATATTTTAATTATTCTTTTGGGTATTTTCATTCTTGCTTCCACGACGAATCTACATCACAATGTCCTTAAAACACAATCTCGAGCAAAGCCACTAAAGTAAAAAGAACGAAGACCCCATTATTGACCTAAGAAACTAACACCTTAGGAATAAAATATATGTTAGTCAACTCATAGATGTCCATGTTCAAAATATTGTATTGTTTTATAATTCACTAATTACCAATAAAATTAAAGTTACAAAATAGATCACTACACGCAGTATGCTTCAATCATTATTACATTAAGAGTTTAAATTTATTCTCAATTACTATATTTCAAGATTTATTATGTTCTAAGTGTATAATCATACTTGTTCTAGTATATCTTGAAAGATTATGAATATCAATAACATTTAGAAAGACATACTTTAAACTTCTCGAACATGACAATTTTTTACAAGAAACTCTCTTATTTCATATTGGACTTTTTCAACTTCATTTCAGATTTTATCCTTGAACCAAGGAATGTATGCTAAACTCTAAATAACTTCAAAGGAGTTAAAATAATAAATCCTTGAACATACCAACTGGAGGAAAGCAGGATCAGATGATCTTAGTTTGAGAGTTGGTTCTACAGCAAGCAACCAAGCAGGAAAGCCTCCCAAATCCCATTCTGAAACCAAATGACATCAAAGATATATTAAATGAAAAAAAAAATAAAAAATAAAATTGAAGGGAAACTATAGATTACTATATAAAATGTAATAATGTACAGTATACAAAAATAGTGTGACTAGAGAACAATAAGTTCGCTAAAACACTTAGCCAAATACAATGCTCTCCCAATACAATACTATCCCAATTTCTCACCCAATCATTTACAGAAAACCCCTTTGACAATTTACAATTAGCTATCCAAAACGCAACCAAGAGTTTTGAGCTCTCTCACACAGATCCAACCGAACTTTCCTTATTGTCAAAAATCCTTCTATTCCTCTCTTTCCAAATGGATCACAAGACTGCCAGGCAAACCACCTTCCAATGTTCTCTCCACATTGGTTGTATGCAATCCAAATAAGGAAAGATGTTAATACCTTGGAACCTGTTCACCTCTCCATCTACCTCCAAAAAATGAGACCACCATTTCTCCCTAATGCTATGAAAAAAGGAACATCTACTAGTAAAATGCTCAATAGATTCCAAATCATGTTTGCATAGAGAACACCAATGAGGTGAGATGAACATATGCAACAATCTCCATTGTAATACCTCCCCCGTATTCAACTTGCCAAGAATAGTGACCCATCCCAGAAATTTGACTTTTGAGGGAACTTGTGCTTTCCAAATTAATTGATGTTGTGGAAGGGGAGGCAGGGAAGGGTTATCAATGAGTATGTCAAAAAAGGATTTAGTGAAGAACATCCCTAAAGGATCTCAAGGCCAAAGTAACTTGTCCTCTTCTTCTGATAGGCGGCATTCCTCCAGAAGGTTAAGAAGGTGAACCATTTCACCTTCTTCCCTAGACGAAACATTCCTACTCAGATGGAGGTTCCACGAGAAGGATATTCCGTCAGAATCATAAGCGAAAAAGTTTGAGATAGGACTATTATGTAGGGACGAAAGACGGTAGAGGTTTGGGAACAAGGTCTGAAAGGTATCTAAGCCACACCAATTGTCCTCCCATAATAGGATTCTCTCACCATTTCCAAATTTAAGTCTAAGGCATAGTGAAAAAGAGGGTTAACCAGAAGTAATAAACTTCCAGGGGCTCCTATAAGTTGTATTATAGGCTAGGGCGGCATCTCTCCGATTGCTCTATAAACCATGCCTACTCCTAATCACCTTCCCCCACAACTGGTCTTGCTCCTTGGGAAACCGCCACAACCATTTTTCAACCAACGCCTTATTTATTTCTGGACCGTAAGTTTTCAATAGCAAGCCCCCTCCCCCCCTCAACCTTCCTCTGAACAATATCCCAGGATACTCAATGAGAACTCTTATCCTTTTCCTTCCTATTCCAAAGGAAATCCCTGATTAGCTTCTCTAGTAAATCTGCAACCTTTCTAGGTAGCCGGAACCCCTGAAAGGTAATATGTAGGTAAAGCCTCCAATACTGATCGAATGAGTGTTAATCTACCTCCCTTGGATAAAAAGTTTCTCTTCCAACCATCCAATCTTCTAGAAACCTTAGCTACCACAGAGTCCCAAAAATCCAATTTTGTTAGATTGCCCTTACTGACATACCTAAGTATTTCAACGGCCATGAGGCGATAGCACATCCAATATGATTGGCCCAAGCCTGAACCGTATCAATGTGTATGTTAGTGCCTGCCATTTGACTTTTTGAGAGGTTGATTTTCATTCCTAACACCCAACAGAAGCATTTTATAAGCTATCCTCTGCCCCCTCCACGAAGATACTTGTGTCATCTACAAATTGAAGGTGGGAAATCTCAACTTTATCCTTGCCAATAATAAAACCCTTCATTACTACAATTTGTCTCGCCTTGTCCAACATCCTCCCAAGAACATTTGCTACTAATGTGAATAGGAATGGAGATAGTGGATTTCCCTGCCTTAGACCCCTTTCACCTTTAATTTTTCCCCTGGGTCTCCAATTAATGAATGTTGAGAATGAAACTGACCTCAAACATCCATTAATCCACTTCATCCCAAATCCTTTTTCTTTAAGAACAAAGTCAAGAAAGTTCCAACTCACCATGTCATCATATGCCTCGGCAAAATCCAGTTTAAGCACAATACATTCCCTCCTTGTGCTTCTATAATCTTCCACCATCTCATTAGCCACCAACACTGCATCGTTGATTTGTCTTCCTTGAACGAAGGCCAATTGTGAATTAGAAACTGTTGTGTGCAAAACTTCCTTCAACTGGTTGGCAAGCACCTTGGCAATGACCTTGTAAAGGCTGGTAGTCGACAAACCTTTTGGAACATGTCTTTTTGGGAATAAGACATGTGTATGTTTCATTGGTGCACCCGTTGATAACTCCATTAGAGTAGAAATCCCCCATAATCTTCATAATATCTTCTGTCATAATGTCCCAGCATTTCTGAAAGAGAGCTAGAGACCTTTGATCCTTCACATTCAAACACTGCTTGCCGAACTTCTTTGACAGAAAATGGCATCTCCAGCCCGCGCCGATCCTCTTCCCTATTCTGACACCACTCAATACCCCCAATCCCCCAACCCTTCTCACATGGCTGGAAAATATATGTGTAGTAATCAAGAATTTCCTTCTCAATTTCATCCTCATTCTCCAAAAGAGACCCATCCTTTTTTTCCAACTTGAAAATTGTGTTGGCCATCCTCCTTCCACTCATAAGTGTTTGAAATACTTAGAGTTTGCATCACCTTCCCCCAACCATTTTACTTTGCCTTTTTGGATAGCATCTCTCTCCTCACCTCACCGATGCATAGTTTCCAATATTCTGCCTTAGCCAACGATCTATCCAATGCTTTAGAGTCATCCCACCTCTCTGTGCCCTCGTCCCCGTCAAGCTCTTGGATGAGGTTCTCCAACTCCTTTCTTTTTACAGCCACTTGATCACAAATTTCAATACCCCAACCCCTAAGATGTTGTCTGATGAGCTTCAATCTTTGCATGAATTTGTATCCTTCCCAACCCATTAAGTCGTGCTCCTTCCACCACTATTCCATTCGACTATAAAACTGTGGATGTTGTGTCAGCCAATTGTCCAGCCTAAAGGGGGATGGCCCTCAGTTGGCTTTTGTAGTATCAATAGAGACTGGCCAATGATTGGATACAACCCTGCTTCTTAATTCTTGCTTAGAGAAAGAGAAAAGTTCCATCCACCCATTTTCCATAAAAAAATTGTTGATCTGACAACACACCAGGGAAGTTCGAAAATTCAACCAAGTAAATAGCTCGTTAAGAAGCAGTGGATCGTGAAGATCCAACTCTCTAATGAGCGCATCGAAGTTCCTCATACTTCGTGTAACTCGATCGTTGTTCGCCTTCTCTTCAAGAAACCTTACCACATTAAAGTCACCACCCACACACCAACGATTCCCAAATAAACTGCTTAGGCTAGCAAGTTCATCCCAGGAGATGCTTCTTAATCTTGGGTCATTTGGACCATACACACCTGTCAACCACCAACTAGAGCCATCTTGACCTTCAATCTTTGTTGAAACAGAAAACTTCCCTATAATGTTGTCTGAGACCACCACCGATAAGAAACCCCAGGCCAATAGAAGACCACCCGCTGACCCAACCGCCGACAAATAGATATACTCCTTGAATCTGCTTTGCCACAAAGTCCTGATCAACATCCTATCCACCCTCTGTTTTTTAACCTCCCGAAGAATCAACAAATCTGGATTAAACATGCCTATCGATCTTTTAATGATTTTTTCCTTCTCCTTGGAACCACACCCCCTAATATTCCATGTGAGCATCTTCATAGCTTACTAGACTTAGCACATGTCCCAAAGCCTTTCTGCAAAAATACTGCCCATAGAGAAAACTACTCGACTCTCGAAGCCCTCGCCCCCTACTCCCCTTCCACCGGACCCCCACCAATGTTGACTAGAAACAAGTGCATCTTGTTGAAAAAGGCTATCCCCTCCCCCCTCGTTAGATCACCACTGCTCAAATCACCTACAGGTGCAAATTTGACGGACTGTGCATCCCTCATCTTCGGATTCTCCCCCTGGTCGATACTCTTGATGTTTCTGCTGACACACTCACCACCAACTCCATCCGCAAGCAAGGAGCAAACAACTGGCACAGAGCAACCTCTCAATACTAGGGGTTCATGGGCAGTGGTTTGGGGTTCATTTCTAGGGCACGATGCAGGTTCCTGCAAGTTAAGGTTGACTAGAGGGGAAATGGGGAAGGGGATAAAAGGGGAGGAAGAGAGGAAGCACAACACCCATCAATTGTCAAATTTGGGATACATACCTTACTCTCGGCACCTCCATCCATTACATGTGGATTGAACAGTCACGGAAGATCGCCCCCCCCCCCTCCCCTCGATGTTGCCTTGTTTCATTTGTGCCTGTTATGCTTCATCCCCTGCATCTGAGGCATTGCTTTCGAAGTGAGACGATTTAGTAGCGAAGGAGTCCTTCACTCTCTCGTCCTCGGATACACTGTCGGAACTACTTGCCCTCAGTGAAATCTTTTGACTTCGTTGCGACTCCCCCTCCTTCGACTGTGACTGCCACGTTCATTATCTCCTTCGATATACCTTCAGCGAAACAATTTTCTAGCTTGACAGCTCATTCCCCCCCTTGATGACTACTTCCTTCTTCCCCTTCTTCTGGCAACCCTTTTGGGCTACAATCTTTGAGAGATGGTAACGATTGGGCCTAGGCTCCAAATAAAACAAAGACTCATCGCAAATCTTTTCATTAGCCCAATCAAATTGGGCTTGGACTACAACATCCTTTCGTTCACTTTGCATAAATGAACTGCCTGAAAATAACAACCTAGCATCTTTCGAGATATTGGGCTCTTTCCAAGCCCAGGCTTGCCAGTCAAACCAGCGCATTCTTGCGTGGGAGCTTTTGCTCCATCTGGTAAAATACCTTCCTTCCACCTGTTCGATTTTGTACCCTAATTGTCAGCAACACAATTTGTTTCTTTTTGCCTGGTCCAATCCTTGCACAAGGTTGACAATGTGACACCTTTGTCCTACTCGAGATCTCGTCAAATCCTCCTACCGCCATACTTTGAGTAGCCACCAATGCAGAACTGTTCGTCGCCGCCTCTGACTGGCCGTCCTGGGCATTTTTCACCGGGTGTTTTCAGTAATTTTCTCCAACAACCATAACGTCTCCTTCTGATGTTGCCGACCAGCAACCTAGTTCGACCAAGCGAACTCGTAGTTGTTGCTCTCCATCTTGGAACTCATGTTTTTCGGCAGAAACCCACTCGGCCAGCCGACGACCTTTTCTCCCATTGGAGTTCTTTAACCCAATCCGCGAGCCTAAAGCTGATCTTTCGACAAACCATCTTGCGTTTCAAAAGTGCTTCCTTCTCAGCTACTGAGACGCATTTTAAAAAGGCTCTATCCGCACATATGGGAGTGACCCTTATCGACCGAGCAAGATGTGCGGATATCTCTTGTTCAATGTTAGTCCATTGGTCCGTCGCTTTGGTTCAATACACTACTACTCCCAGATTTGGAACCTTCGACAGCGATAATCTTACACCATCACTCCTATTTGCGATTGCATTTTCACCACCATTAACAGTAACATCCCTAAAGGGCCTATCACTGTTGTTGGCGTTGGAGCTCTTTTGCGATTGAACCGTTGGTTTTTGGGTTATTCTGCTTAGACGATTGTCCTCTCACCTGCTTGCGTTCTAAATGCTTTGTTTATGCTTTCATCGCGTTCAGCCAAATGCTTGCAATCGTCATCATCAGGGATGAAAACTAACCTTTGGTAGACCCTCTCCACCTTTGTTATAAGTAGATAACTTCCTCTTACGCTCTTCAATAATTCTACCAGAGAAAAGAACTTGTTAGTTCGATGGATCCTTTTAAAAGTGCCACCCTTCCTTCCACGAGCTACCTCTACCACTACTTTCGCTAACCAGCTAGCAATTCCCAAGTCGATTGATACAGAGAAAACCTTCGATTTCAAGGTTTCGTCAATAACAATTGTCTTCCCTATCGCCACCTTCCAAACCCTGTACACCTTTCTAAAGGTCTTGAACGAGAAAACTCCTCGCGGATGCACTTCACCCGCCACCCATTTAGCTCCAGTCTTCGCAAGATCCTCTTTACTCCAATTGTCGAAGTTGCGTCAGCCAGACCATGCTGTGATTTTCACCATCTTACTCTGGTTGAAGCACACAATAACTTAGAAAAAGTGACCTATTAACAATTAATGATAATGCCATGTTATTTATATTACTGAGATTAACTTTGACTACTAGCCAAAGAAAAGTTGTGTGCCAAATGGAATCCCAACATACAATAGTTATAGTACGATGAGAATAAGATAATGGAAATGTGAATGCAACAAAAAGTTAAAGTAACAAACTTGGAAATATTCAAATTTTAAAAATACAAAATACACGCCACAAGATTGTGCCCTTATGCTGCGACATAGAAAATTCTTCACTATCTCACAAAAGTGATTCATCAAATGGGTAATCTAATCCCAAAAAAATAAGTGATTATGGATTTCCATAAGGATCTATGAAAAGGGAAGATATGAGCAAAAGTTGCCATCCAAATTTTTTTGAGATGTCAACATTAAACTTATAATAAATAGGCATACACAAGCATATAACCTATCCTTGCTTACTTTGATGAGAGATGTGAATGTTGATTGAAAGTTGTGCAAGAACTACAAAAGAATAATTCAATGTTTACCTAACAGAAAATAAGCGTTGCGTAGGGTTGAAAAAGACTGTGTGGAACAAAAGATATAAAGATCTTGAAAAGGAAACAATGGCAAGTCATCAATATAGACAACTTTCTTTATGAGTGGAGGAAGATCTTCATACTAATAACTTCTTTGTTGATGGCTTTAGAGCAACACCTTTATTTATTTGATTCCATAAAAGTATGGATTAGGCCCATTAACCAAATCATAGACTCATAGTGTGCAACAATTTATCCAAAATGTGTTCCTTGAGGTGACAAAAAATCCCTCCTAGTATTAACAGAACAAGGGGATTATGAAGGAATAGACAAATGGCAGATGGGGAGCTAATCACCAATAAGTGCATAAAGCATGGTAGTCAAAATCGTGAATTGGAATTGAATTGTTTCGAGGCTTGATAAATTGAATTGGGATTTAGATGGTGAATCGTAAGATTCACAATACATATTGGAATGGTATATTTTTGTATATATTAAGTACCCACGTAGACTTATAAAGAAATTATTATTTTTTAGCCAAATTAATGATTTTGACCGCTTCAGTACTTCAGCTAGCGATTTGGTCCAATTCAATGTCGCTTCAATACGATTCAGACCGATTCACCTATGATTCGAACCAATTCACTTATGATTCACAGGTATAGCGATTCAAGAATCCAATTTTAATTATTTTATGGTGAATCGAATCGTAAATTGTACGATTCAACAATTTGAATTGCGATTTTGACTACTATGGCATTTATGTTACCCAAACTCTTTACTTTAATCCGACATACTCGTGCCCGACACTTCATGATGTGACATGAGTATGGGATATGTGTCCAACACTTTAGATTTCAGAATATTACTATGTAGATTCTTCAAAGGATAGGAGAGAAAACATGAAAGAAGATAATGACTAATAGGTAAAATTCACTTAAGTGGGAGAATAAAATAGACAATAAACGAGTAAAAAGAAGAAAAAAAATGAAAGAACAACATATAATATAATCAAGTCCCCGCATCCCAGAATTTGAAAATGAACAAGTCTCACATCTAGATGTGTAGCCATATTCGACACTCATACCTAAGTCCAGGTAATATAGTATGGCATAGAGGACAAGTTGAGGCATGGAAAAATGGACCTATATGTAAGATTCATTTTGGAGAAAGTGTTGTAAAATAAAAGAGACAAAGATGCACAGAGATATAACGTAGTTCGGCTCTATGGCCAACGTCTATGGGAGAAGAAAGGAGAATTCTTCTTATTCGTGATGATGCCTCAATGGAGGAACACCAAATAAATAGACTTATAGAGTTGTTTCACCATATAGTAACTTTTACAATTTCAGAATCTTTTAGATTTGGCAACTTCTAAAAATAATTTTTCCTCTAAATGGCAACACCATAAATGGCATGGCAATCCCCCAAATTTCTCTCTTCTTCGCAACACTCCCCCTCAAGCAGGTGAATAAAGGTTTACCATTCTCAGCTTGGACACATTTGCTTCGAATGCAGTATGGCTAAACCCTTTAGTAAGCACATCGGCAAGCTGATTATTGGTAGACACATATGGAGTACAGATCAACCCACTATCAAGTTTTTCTTTAATGAAGTGTCTATCAATCTTGATATGCTTGGTTCGATCATGTTGAACTGTTATGAGCAATGTTTATTGCAGACTTATTGTCACAATAGAGTCTCATAGGGCCGTCTCAGTGTATCTTCAAATCTGTCAAAATTATATGCAACCATAATAGCTCACAAACCCCTTGTGTCATTGCTCGGAATTCTGCTTTAGCACTGGATCTGGCCACAACATTCTGTTTTTTACTTCGTCATGTCAGCAAATTCCCACCAAGAAACATACAGTATCCAGTAGTTGATCTTCTGTCAACTATTGAACCAGAATAGTCTGCATCCGTATATGCTTCAAGAACCACTCCTGTGTGTCGTTTAAATAAGATGCCCTTTTCCTGGAGTCCCTTTAAGATATTGTAAGACACGGTTAACTGCTTGCAAATGAATATCTTTAGGGTTGCGCATGAATTGACTGATTACACTCACTGCATATGCAATATCAGGTCTCATGTGAGAGAGATAAATGAGTCTCCCTACTAGTCTTTGATACATCTCCTTATTGACAATAGGTGCTTCTTCAGCTTCTCCAAGATTATGGCAATGAAGGCCAAATAATTCTGGCAATGAAGGCCGAATAGACTATGCTTCGGTGATGAAGGTTGACACAAAAAAAATGGTTCTGGCAATAAAGGCCGAAACAAATTCTAAATTGTTCGAGCCCAAAGCTCTGATACCATGTTGTAAAATAAAAGAGACAAAGATGCACAGAGATATAACGTGGTTCGGCTCTATAGCCTACGTCCACGAGAGAAGAGAGAAGAATTCTTCTTATTCGTGATGATGCCTCAATGGAGGAACACCAAATAAATAGACTTACAGAGTTGTTCACTGTATAGTATAGTAACTTTTACAATTTCAGTATCTTTTAAATATGGCAACTTCTAAAAATAATTTTTCCTCTAAATGACAACACCATAAATGGCAACGCAATCCCCCAAATTTCTCTCTTCTCCACAACAGAAAGCATCATATCATGTTAATTAAGATTTTCTATGTTATAATCTCAAACACACAGAATTGATCAAGAAGTAGATCAAGTAGATAAGCAAGTGAGGTCTTACAACTTCCATTTACATTTTATTCAATGGTTTCCCCACAAGTTTCTCCAGGGTCTCAACTGGTCGTATTCAGTTTTACTGCTTTTACCTTGGACAAAGGAAGTGGAAGATAAAATATTGTACATGTCTTTGAAAAGACTATTTTTTCTTGAAAGACTAGTTTCCAAATAGTCTTTGTTAACCTTAGGCATCTTTTATTTTAAGAAAAAATAAAATATTGCACCCAAAGGGTTAGATAGCAAGGTTTGCTTCACTCTTTTTGAGGACTAATTACCTAAGTTTTGTTTGGATCAAACATTAGATGTATTTTTATGTGGGGCAATGACAGAGGTTGGAAGATCTCTAGTTGAAAAGGGAAGTCGTTGTCCAAAGGGGGTTAATTGGTTACAATCACAGCATCTAATGGATCTCCCAATTCGTGTCTTAACCTTGTTACCTATTATTCCCAAAGTTGCTTACCAATGAGTAAACACCATGAGAAGGTGGTTTGTGGATTAATTCGGTAAAGAATAGGAAGATTCATATAGTTGGTTAGATATAGTGCTCTTTCTATTAACAAAATTGGGGTTGAGTATTAGGATGCAATCAAATAACAAGGCGCTCATGTATAAGTGGCTATGGAGATTCTATAATAAAAAGGAAGCCATGTAGATGAAATTCATTGAGGTTAGAAATTAATTAGCTACAAGCCTACACGAGCTTGTGAGAGTAGGAGGGTGAGGGGATCACAAGGGTGTTTAGAAAATAATTTACAAGGTCAACACTACATTTTGGAAAGGGGTCATTTTTTTTGGATAAGAAAGACACTTGTATTCAGTCAAATAATGCAAGGAAGGATTAACGATTATCTCTCAATCTGGAAGGCCAAAATCCCATCAAGTTGTCTCCAATATCTAGTCCTTGATATAAATAAAAATTTTGATCACTAATGGTCTTCACTCTTCTGGTGTTCTTTGCTGGACATTGACCATGTGTGAATCTTATCCATTTTCCATTGTGTCCATTATGTGAAAATCCTTTCAGAAAACTTCTAGGGTGACATGAATGATTCCAACTTTCCAAGTACTCATGTGGATCAAATGTTGGTGGAAATTTGATGTTTTCTCAAGAATTGGTAAGTTCTCATGGAAGCTCCTTCTATTTGCATACAGCCATTGTGTGCTTTTTGGGCAAAAGGAGGAATTGGAGAGTGTTTGAAAGGTCGGAAGAGTCAGGAAGACACAAAAAGTTATCATGAGAATGAAAATCACAGTTATCATTGGTCCCCTAGGGTGCTCTTTTGCTAGTATCATTGTTGGTTGAGGGAATCTTTATTTTTTCCCCAATGCAATATCAATGTAGTCTTCCTATTATCTTCTAAAGCCTTCAACGGCAGGAATACAGTTCTAGTTAGTGCCATCTGTCACACTATCTCTACATGACAAACCATCTCAAAAGGCATTCATTTATTTTGTCTCTTAATCTATCTAATAAATTTTCTCAATCCATTCATTTTGAATTTCACTTTTGCAGGATCGCCACATCCATCTAAACATGCCTATTTCTTATATTCTCAGTCCCATAAGCAATTGCCATCCAACTATTGATGAGTAAAATTGCATTAAGTACTACATATATAAAACTTTGTTTACCCTCTACATGAATCTGAAGCTATTTAACCATTATGAACATTTTTCCCAGGTCTTGCAAGATCTAAGCCTCATCAAGTAGCTTTCTCAAAAATGATTTGAATTTTGAAAAGAACTCATTTTTGTGGAAGTGATAAATTTTCATTTCGCGTCAATTGCCTAGAAATGTTTCATGTCAGTGGAAATTCAACAAGAAGCCATCATACATCAGAAAATTTAATCAGCATATAATCAGTATATCATGTGCAAATATCTTCTCATCCATTATCAATGTTATCTTTTGTTGGCCAAATTCAGCTAACACATGTTGACATTTGATACCATGGCTTCAAATACCATAAAAACTTGTCTAAAAGTACGACTAGAAATATTATTGATGATAAATTCTTAAATAGTAGAATTCATTTTTAAATTTCATAATACAAGTGCAACCAAAAAGTGAACACATATTCACATAGTAAATTGGCTACATACCCAAGATTTCCCATGCAGAATGTTTTAGGAGATGTAAGTTTTTAAGGCTATGTAGGATGCCACATATAAACCTATGAGAGATGTAGCTAGAGGTGTTGAAAGGGCCAAGGGGTTTGAAGAGAACATGAAAATGGAAATGTAATCACCTTTTACAAAATTCCTTCTCTTTCACATTTTTTAAGGAAATCCAGCAATTTCTTGCCATAAATAGTTCCCATTCTATCTAATTATCAAAAAATCTATTTGATAGAGTAGTAGAAGATATTATATCATCATATAAAACATATACCAGATATTTAGGTCAAGAATATGAAATTCTTTCTATTTTCTCCATTCATGTGTGTTTATTTCTATATTTTTACTCCACACATATCTATCTTCACATATTCTTCAATGTATTTCAATGTCGTTTTCATCTTTGCTATTTCCTCCCCAAACATCTAAGGCCTACCTATAGTTATTGATCTTTTGCAAAGCACAGAGCACAAGAAGTAATTTAGTCCTTGATGTGCAACTTCTATTTTAGTCAATACTTGACATGTCACCACAAAACCAAGTTTAATTTAGACTTCCACGTGTAACTTCTAGGTTAAACTTTGACTGGGAGTGACATGCCATGTGTTGACCAAACAAGTCCTTATGCACTGGCATCCCATGTACTTAAATAGCTATGCTTCCAATCAAGAGAACAGAAAAGACATGAAGCATCATGATGATCAACTCTAACATGCACAATAATTCCACCAAAACATCAAAATCTACCTACAATATTTGTATATAGTTAATAGTCATTATCAAGTTTCCTTGGATCGCAAAAAAGTCATAAGCCAATAAATATATTCTAAGCTTCCAAAATGCAAAGGTCAATACACACCTGCGCATATATAAGGCCCAGGACGAAGCATCACAAGGAAGCCTAGCTTTTGACAAAGCTTGAGAAAGGATTCTATATCTGCAATACCTTCAAATGCCCACTCACCACTCCTTGGTTCGTGTAAATTCCAAGGAACATAAGTTTGGATGGTATTCAATCCCAATGCCTTTGCTCTCAAAAGTCTATCCTCCCAATACTACCAAACAAATCAAAATGAGAAACTTCTGAAACACCAAAAAAAATTACACACAGTAACAAAATAAAATCAACAAAACTTACACCATTTAAGTGACAATCAATTGGAAATTTTTGTACATGGCCCCTATTAAATTGTCAAAACTAGGAATTAATTCTTGATTTCCAAAGTTTGTTCAAATGGGTCCCTTTAATCATAATTGACTACCATTGACTCATTGAGTAATATCAAAATTCAAGGAATATGGGAAGTAGTCAACACAGGCATAAGCCACTTGATCACAGTAGGCCTGTTTAGCAACTCTATTTTTACTTTAAAATGAACCTTTTATTTGTAGTAAAGGTTTTAGTGCTAATATAATAAGCCAGAATTTTTTGCTTATTCTGTTAAAACTAGAAAAAGTAAAAAAATCTTGACCAAATTTTTTTTTTTTTTTTTTTTTGTGAGGTTGCTAGTAGAGTTAACAAACACCACCAAGTGATGGGAAAGCCTTTTAATTTGAACTGTCAACCTAGTCATTATAATTTTAGCTCAAGAAAGTTTCAAAAAAAAAAAAAAAAAAAAATCCAGAAACTAAATCACAATTTTAAAAATTGAAAGGAACCCAGCAAGTACGAAAAATTCCCAAATTAATCACTTTAGTTGAATAGCCTACAATAAAAATAAGCAGAGAATCAAACAAATAATACCTGAGGAACAATCCGGAAATAATGCAAGTCACCGCCGATGATCTGAAACGGCTCTCCATCTTTCCAGAACTTGTCATCGGCAATGCTGAAACTTCTCTGACCCATAACCTATCAAATCAAATCATCGAATTGAAACATTTTTTGTCGATCAATCAATTCTTGCAATTCAAAACTTGGCAATGATGAAAGATAGATAGAGAGAGAGAGAGAGAGATTACGCGAGGGGTTTGGAGGTGAGATGAAAGAGGAGGCAAGGAAGGGAAGAAAGCCCCAAAGGAGACAACAATGGCGAGGAGAAGGAAGAAGAACATCGCTGTTGCTGTTCTTATTCTCTTCATTGCCGACGCCATTACAAACCCTATTGGAAAAACTACCACAACAATTCGAACAATTGTTGTTGTTGCTGCTTCTTCTTCCCTTACTCATGGGGGTTTTAACACAGTTTCGTCATTTTTGTCTTCTCAGAAGTTTACTTGTTGCTGATTCTGTTTCTGAGACAAGGAGAGATGAGCCAACTGTCAACCTATCTCCAAACGCGGTGAGTCCACTCGGTCGGTCCATGAATCTGTTTTTTTCAGCTCAGTTTGAACACGCAGCTCGAGCAAATTATTTTTAAATATTATGTTTTGAATTGGATACCAATCACCAGAGGGGCGTAGCTTATGTAAACCACTTTATCAGCTCCTTTGTCATTAAGGTTTGTTTTTTTTAAGGTGCTTTTAAATTAACCCATTTTCAGTCTTCCTACCCACTGAATTTTTGAATTGAAAAGACAAATCCAATAAACTAATGTAATTTTACCAAAAATGATAAGACAAAAACAAAATAACCAACCATTCGACCCTTTAATTTTCTTTTCACCCCCTTCTTTTTCAATTTAATCTCAATCCCTATAAGTGTCAACTTTTTACTTTTTCTTATTTTTATATGAAATCAAATCTTCTATTTATGTCATTTTCTTATTTTGAAGCTATTTGTAAGTGTTAAAAGCATCGTTTGGTTTGTTAATTTGTACCCTTAGAGATTTTGTTCAACCAAAACCATTCCAAACACTTAGATCTATATTAATCGACAATAAGAAGAAAATCAATTACAATAAAATGTTCTTCACACTCTATGACACCTGAATTGACAATTTTCTTTATTATAAAAATAATTATTTAAAAAAAATGTTTGAAGTTCGTTCAACTAAATACGGCTGAAGAAAACATTTTGTTCGACTACTCATGGCTAAATGTTTTAAAAAAAAATCAAAAAGCTTTTGTTCGATAGGAGATGACGAACAAATACATTTTGTTTGATCACCCCCCCAACCAATGCATTTGTTCGGTCACCTCTGACCAAACATAATGCATTTATATATTCGGCTCTTTTCGACCAAATAGAACCTTTTGATCTAATCTAAGGCGACCGAACCAATTGATTTGCACAAGGTTTCAAAAAGATCTCAAAAAAATTTTACACATTTCTCCTCAATTTCTTCCATAAAATAATGCATGAAAAGCTCTTATAAAACAAATAATCTACTTTTAACATGTAAAAATCTTGTTTTACTGGTTGATTTAATATTCAAATACAAAGAGTTTTGCTTTAACACAAAATTTGAGAACATTTAAACCACACATCTCCCATTTCCAATACAAATACTGTAGAGTTATGGGGGTTCGAAAATGACTAAAAATTGCATGGAATCTCCAAGTGAAAAGGCATAAAGTGGAAAAAGACTCAGGTGGAGTGATCAATCTCCTGGAAGGTACTTCATTTGAGGAGCATCCTTTGAGTGCTATCATTCAAGATTGTCATTAACTATTGTTTAGAAATTGGCATTGCATCATAAGCCACACATTGCATGAAGGTAATCAATGTGTTGACTTTATGGCATATTTTGATTTGTAGTCTTCTGTTCCTCTTGTGTTTTATAATTCTCCACCCCTTAGATTTGTTCCTTGCTTTTAGCTGATATAGTTGGTGTCGTTTTTGTTCGAACCTAGTGGTATTGGTTTTTCTTTGCACTAAAGAAAATTACTATGAATTTTATTATCAATAAATATCCCTATTTAAGGTTTGTATATCCAGTGTCATTTGTTGTTGTGCAACATTTTTTTAAGATGACGTCACGACAACACAGAATGCTAAATATGTCATACAATGACGTACTTAACATCTTGCCAACCTAACCAATCATTATACACACACTTGTATAATCATTCATGTACACACTTTCATTCATAATTTGTCAAAATCCAAATATGTCATTACACATATCTAGAATATTTGTTAATTTTCTTCACTATATACTCAATCTCCCATTACATTACAAGTAAAACATCTAAGTGATAATACTATACAATATTATATGTTATATATATATATATATATATATATAATACAAAATATAAGTTTAGCTCCAAATTCTCAAAACACATATATCAAACAAGAGACTTATATCACTCTTTCTAAGTCTTTCCTTTACTCTTTTTAAATGTACTTAATAATTGAGAAGTTTGAAGTGAACTACAATAAGCTTAGTGAATATTCTTACTTATAACATCACATGTGTATCAAATATAAAACATGACATTTAATGCAAGTTAAGCAATACTTATGCAATAATCTGTAACAAATAACATATATGCCAAACATAATTCCAGATCATGCCATCATTTACAAATAATGCAATTCCAGTGAAAACTCATATAATCCATCTCTTTCCTCTTAAGTAATAGAGTGAGTCTTACTCCTCATTATGCATTTATGAAGATAGCACCGACCTCTAATTACTTATTTTCCATTTTAGCCATTCCTATATTTCGATTTCCTAACTAGGACAACACCGGCCATAAGTACTCAACGGTAACTCATGCCAGTTTTATTCCCAAAAGGCTCAACCAAAAGGAAGGCTTCTCATGTACTCGAAGACCTATGTAGGTAAGTCTAATGACATGCTCCATTTTCTAAAATCATTTCATGATTTCCCATCATCAATGCATATCATACTAGCATGCATGCTTATCATTTCACAATTCAATTCATTATTATACAATGCCATATATAAGTACCAAAATGAGAGATATCACAAATAACGTGGTCTCTACATCTCTCCATCACCAACTAATCAACCAAGCCAAATTCTATTATTCTCAACCTGTTAACACATTTCCACGCACTCAATACTCTTTCCAGCAAATCAAGATTATTAAACATACACCATAAATCCAACTAATTAAAGTTCCTAACCACAGCCACATCAATTTACAAGCAAACTGAAATTCAGCTTTATCAACTAAAAATACTCACATGAACTAGCCATTTAGGCACTCATCATGTATACAAGTCAATCCAACCTGGAGTATTCACTCCAAATTCACTTATACAAACCTGTAAACATCACAAAGATCAAATTAACTCAAAATCCCAGCTAAATTGAGCAAATAACATGACCAAAATGTCCCCCTAAAACCCTCAACTACTTCAGCCATATCTGGGTTTGATACTCATACCATTCTTTCTTGCTAATTTGCATGTTCTAAACTCAATTCTACGATTAAAACAAATAGAAACATGAATTATCATCAAAACTCATGAATTTGGACATTTTCATATCTTCTAACCATTCTCACATATCATCCAAAACAGCTAAAATCTACATATGTTGAACAACTTGATGAAAAATACAAGAATTCATAAATTTTAGGCTAGAAATCACTTACCTTTACTCCTAAATTTGAAACCTTAGCTCAATTTCCCCTTTCTCCTTCGTTTTTCCATTTCTTTGGAAGCCAAAACCAGCTCAAATGAGTGAGAAAGATCAAGAATAATTTTCTTTTAGATGTGCTCAAACCGCCACACCGACCATTAAAAAAAATTGTCAGAACTGTGAGGAGCGTGCTCCTTCTCGCCCAAAAACTAAACCTATTTTTGTCATTCACA
Organism: Paratinospora sagittata; assembly: GCA_035771175.1. Classification (NCBI taxonomy): domain Eukaryota; kingdom Viridiplantae; phylum Streptophyta; class Magnoliopsida; order Ranunculales; family Menispermaceae; genus Paratinospora; species Paratinospora sagittata. The sequence continues at coordinate 5,155,940 of CM069611.1, read as the reverse complement.
AGGAGCACGCTCCTCTCATGCTGGGAGTGCGCTCCTCCCCTATTCAGAACCCAAAATTGGATTTTGTCTCAGAGGTACTCCACACTAGGAGTGAGCTCCTAATGTCCAGACATGAATTTTTTCATATTTTTCGCTCTAAAGTCCACACCTAGGGTTTTGATACTTTTATGACACTCGGATACATCCTGACATATAACATTTTACGAATACATATGTACCTGTATGCATATAAATACGTCTGACAATTCATACAAGTCAACAAAATTGTTTAGTTAAAGATACGAGGTATTACAGTTGTACTGTGGCATTTACAAAACAGTGGAGAGACATTTATGCATGTTATTTTTAAGTTATATATAATTATAAAATTATTAGGTACAAGCTTTAAACTCTTAACATAGTGGTGGTAAGTTCTAAAGCTACACTTTAGAGAGACAATGAAACGATCATATCCATTTTTTGAAATTAGATCAGTATACTTTAAATAGCTAAGTTTTTTTTTTTTTTTTGGAAATATTGAAATGGAGGTAGGGAGTGAGGTTTTGCATGTATTTCATAGCTCTCCTGTGACCCAATCACCACTGAGCACTCACATTTGCTTTCCGTGCCCCTATTCCACCTCATATCACTTTTTTTTTAATTATCAATTTTTCGATACTCGGGAGAGGTGTCATCTTTCTCTTTGAGAGAGATTAATTCTCCCGGACTCGGGCATGGTAGAGGCATTTGGGCTGGCCCTGTAATACCCTCGGTTTACACGCAAAAAAAAAATCGATTCTGGCAACACTCAGGCAGAGCCAGAATGTTCTGACACTACCATAACAATTTTTTTTATTTTTTTATTTTTTATTTTTTTATTTTTTATTTTTATTTTGCGTGTAAACTAAGGGTGTTATAGGCCCTCCAAATAGAGGAGATAAATGGAGGCACACCCAGGCTCGAATATAAAAAAAGTTTTATACTTGGTTCATATATTTTTGAGAAAAATTTGCTCAACTTCTTATTTTCTCATTCATATTGTGAAAAGTGTGAACCTTTTTTAAATATACTATATATGTTCATGCTCAAATTAAATAAAACCTTTTCTTTTCCTTCTTTTTTCTTTTCTTTTTTGTTTTTGGGTTTCCCATGAGGTATCCTCACATCATGAGGAAATGAGACTATACATGGTACATTCTATGTATACAGTGTACAATACACTGTCAGCCTCAACAGAAATACACAATTTTCAAAAAAATTCGTCAGCATATCCCCATAAATTTGACATTTCACAAATTTTTCTGATAGATCACAAAGTCAAATCACATATAAACATCCAAATCTACATTCATTCATTCTCATACTCCTTCATAAACAAATATTCATTATCATAACAGTATTTCATACCTCAACATATCAATTATGATTCATATTATCACCCCACTCGTCAAAATAAAACAAGTATAAACCATCTCCCCCATACATACATAAACAAAGCAGAATTTCAGTAGAAGGTCTATCTTTCCTTTGCCTTTCCTTTTTCTTTTAGGTCTTTACTTGAAATATTGGAGGAAATGGGATGAGCTACAACAAGCTAGTGAGTAATTTCCATTCTATGGCATTGATATGCATTTAATAAACATGTTGAATGAATCATAATCAAATGCATTTAGAGATTCAAGTGCAAAGATAACAATACATGTATGCACAACATAGCTTGAAGCTTCCATGTAATATTTTTCAAACCATTTTCACTTTCTCATTGAAAGTCATATTCATCTCCCTCCTTTTAAGTATAAAGCGGGACTCACCCCTCGTTTGGCTCAAACAAGGGTAACCTAACTGTCCTCTCATACTCAATTTTATCACAATCACATCCAAGACAGCCACTAAGCCCATGAGATACTCAAGGTACTACTCATGCGGGACTTATTCTTGGAATGACTCATGTTTTAACATGTTCTTACAAGTTAGACATGCTTCATTTTTAAAATATTTTTCATGAATTCAATCAATGCAATTATATACTATGTCATTCATACATGTTTATCATTAAAACAATTCATAGCTATAATGCCATACAAAGTAACCAAGAAATGGAGTAATACTCACAGTGATTTGCTATTAACTAATTCAATTGTTAATCAGCCAATGTCATTACTCTAATTCACTTGCACAATTCTACAATGTCCAACATCAATGTTTCCTTTTCACCATTCACCAACACACTTGCACATTTTCAGCACAAGTTGTTCACAATGGCTTTAACCCAATTCACCCATTTTACACTCAACAATTTCCAATTTCTGCTACATTTTTCATTCAAAACATTCTCAATTATACAAATTCAGATATTCAGAATCATAATCACTCAACTAAACACAACGAAACTCACTAAAAACACCATTAATAGAGCTCCAAACCCTCAGCTGCTTCAACAGCTGGGGTGGAACCATTTCACCATTAAAATGCATCATTTAACTACAATTTTAAACCCAAATCACTTACTCAACAACAAGCAAACACTTACCATTCAATTGCACTTTGAAATCACCAAAATCCAGCACAAAACCCACTTGTTAAAACACCTAATCTAACCATGGAAAATCAATAAAAATCAACTATGTTGAACAACTCATCAAGGGGGTTCAAAACTGGAATTTTTAGCTCAAAAGGACAAGTTTTTACCTTAAATTGGAGCTTCCAAATCCTTTGCCCTTCTTTTTCTTTCGTTCCTCTGTTCTTCCTCAACTTTAGCAACCTGGAAATTTTGAGAGAATTCACTTAAAACTTGAGCATCCACCGCACCGTCCATTTTTGAAAAAAAAATGTCAGATAGCGAGGAGCACGCTCCTCTGGGTAAGGAGTGCGCTTCTCCCCCTTGGGAGCGCACTCCTTGCTAAAATGCACAAATCCTGCTCTCCGGAATCCACCACCAAGAGCGCACTTCTCTCTTTCAAATTTAAGATTTTCATTATTTAAGGGCTTTTTATGATACCACTAACATCATAGGGTACCAATCACTTATAATCCAGTCAATTATACTATTTTAAGTCAAATAATCACAAATACATTGATCGAAGACTATTTTATATGTATACGCATATAAATATGTTTGACAATATGTATAAGTCAACAATTATATTTAATTCGAATATACGGGGCGTTACATAGTAGATACCTCTCTCAATGAGGACGTCTCCAAGAATTAAACTTTGAAACTTCTATAGACGACCTTGAGACTCAATTGGCTTCTACTAAGCCAATCACTCGTTGATTCCTTCTTTTTTCATGAAGCTCCCACCATTGCTCATTGGCTTTTTATTAAATGAATATGCAAAAATATTTTTTTCTTGTACAATCATATAACTACTGTAAGAAGGTTCTCACAAGAGAGGAATTTTCTTAAGAAATAAAACTATATTTTCTTTTAGTTATCTTGAGAACCTATCAGAAAAACAAATAAACATAAAATAAAATAAAATAGAATAAAAAATCTTGTTTGAGAAAAAAGTAGTGAAGGCTAGCATTTATTGGATATTGGATCCTTCAGGGTCCCACGACCTCTTGGTCCAGGCCCCTAGTCTATCCAAACAAATGCATCGTACCTGATAACATTAATGGCTGATCGACCTGCTGGTACTACTTTTAAGGTTTTTCATTTCATTTCAATTTTTATTTTTATTTTTGCATGAAAAAAAAACTAATTTGTTATGATGAACCAAAAAATTAAAGTCTTTCATCATTGAAAAAATGCATCATGTGCACATGTGCATTTTACTTCTACACATGTCAGGATGTTGATTTCATACTCTTTTATTAATAAATCTGAACATAAGAAAATAATAGTCATTATATATATATATATATATAGAGAGAGAGAGAGAGAGAGAGAATAAAAAAAAATAATTTGATAACATTTAAATAACTAAGTGGACTGGATATATGGGCTCACATTTTTTTTTCTCTTACCTATGAAGACATGACCACTTGCAATGGCATCTTTACAATATGTTAAAATAACTATGATTGTCAATTAATGAAGTTCTCTATTCTTTTTCTTTTGTTTTTAAAGTTCCTTCTTGAAAGGTGTTTTCTTTATGGAAAATTATTTTAAAAAAATGAAAAATATATGTTCAGTCTATTGAGAAAAAAAAAAACTCTCAGTATATATGTTGTATTAATTATTTAATTAGTGTTTTTAAAGTCAGTACCCTTTTGAAGAGAGCCCCTTGGACAACTTAGAATTGAGGTACGGCTTGAGTGATGAGTACAAAATACTATTTCAAAATATATATATATATATATATATTAGCCCCTTGGACGACTTAGAGTTGAGGTGTGGCTTGAGTGATGAGTACAAAACACTGTTTTAGAATATATATATATATATATATAATTATAAAGCACTTAAAATTTGAAAAAAGATGCTAGCATACTATGTTTTTGCATATTGCCTTATGTGTTCTTAACTTTTCTTGAATCATGCATGGCATGATTTTAGGAGTCATCACAAGAAACCATTATGTAAAAACATACATATAGTGGCACATTTTGTGCCTATTGTTAGATAATCATTTTCATCCTTTGGAAAATAAGGGGATGTTTCTGTTCACATTTTGTGGTATAATAGAGTACTCCCAAAATCTCTGTAGATATTAATTCTATAGCTACATGCATAACCAAAAAAATAATTTACATTCATAAATACAAATGTTATATAATAATCTAGAATAGAATGCCAAAAAAACTCACCTAATCTACATTTAATCATTCAAAAACGTACTCTTTTCTTCAATATCTTTTTCTTCTTCCTCTTTTTGTCTAGTACTCGTGGAGTAGGGAAAATTAATGGGTGCTTTTTCAGCAAAGAAATTAATGAGTGTTGAAAAACAGAACCCATTTTAGCTGCTTGAAGTGTCAACCCATATTTCAACTAGCTAGAGATTATATCATTATATATAGGGCTTTTGACATGATTACCCCTAAAAAATACAATAATTTCACAAATGCCATCCATACAAAAATATTGTCACTTTTGCCTTACTTTACTGTTCCTTACACAGTCAGCACACAGTCAGCCTTCCACTCAGCAGCCACGTCGACGCAGAGGTGGATTTTTTGACCGTTGAAGGGAAGGCGTCTTTTCAAAAGACGCATTCCCTTCAACGGTCAAAAAAAATTTACCGTGAAGGGAAGGCGTCTTTTCAAAAGACGCCTTCCCTTCAAATGCTATTTTTTTTAAGTTGACGGGAAGGCGTCTTTTCAAAAGACGCCTTCCCTTCGCTATATATATTTTTTTTAACTTGAACGGAAGGCGTCTTTTGAAAAGACGCCTTCCGTTCAGCATTTTTTTTTTATTTCAAGGGAAGGCGTCTTTTCTTCCCTTCCCCATTTTTTTTTTTTTTTTTATTTTGTACTTGTGCCACCGAAGCCAAACCACGTGGTTTTTTTCAACCCGACCACTTCCGACACGTCCTACTATCCTCCCCCGATCCCCCGGACTCGATGGAATCTCATTCCCATGCCCGGTTGAATTTTTGGACCCCCATGCAGAATTCTAGTTAAATTGATAATTCAACGCTATTACTAAACTGTTCGGCCTCACCGAAGCCAAACCACGTGGTTTTTTTCAACCCGACCACTTCCGACACGTCCCACTATCCTCCCCCGATCCCCCGGACTCGACGGAATCCCATTCCCATGCCCGGTTGAATTTTTGGACCCCCATGCAGAATTCTAGTTAAATTGATAATTCAACGCTATTACTAAACTGTTCGGCCTCACCGAGGCCAAACCACGTGGTTTTTTTCAACCCGACCACTTCCGACACGTCCCACTATCCTCCCCCGATCCCCCGGACTCGACGGAATCCCATTCCCATGCCCGGTTGAATTTTTGGACCCCCATGCAGAATTCAATGAATTCAAGTTAAATTGAAAATTCAAGGCCATTATTGTTTATACAATGTAATTTTCTTTAAAAAAATTAATTGAATTGAAGTATCAAGTATACATACATGTTTAGTACAACATTATCAAAACATATACAAGTTACAAAAAGATACAAGTTGTCAATCTGTGCCACATATTGGCCACTTACGTCGTTTATTGCGTCGTAAGTGATCTCTCGTATACTGCTGCAAAGGCACCTAAACAACTTGCTCCACAGATGGTGCTGGATCATCTGCAACGGGCATAGCTGATATGTGGTCATCCCCAGGATCATCATGCGCCTCAATAGCCGTATGTGCTATAAATGCACGTCCTCGCCTTGGCATTCTTTGGCGTCTACCTATCCAATGTCCTTCACCCAAGGTTGGATTGTCCTCGAATGAAGTAGCTGTCGGGTCGATATGAACATCGGGTATTTCATCGGCAAACGAGGATGGATCGTGACGCAATGGTGACGTGGGTAACTCTGTGAATGAATCAGCACGACCGGAAGGAGTGATGGGACTCTGATGATATGCTGATGATTGTCCCTCTGCTGTGTCCCTCCTAATCATGTAATCAGCATGCACACTTTGTAGCGTAGTCATTGATATCCTGTTAATGTCCCTCGCTACAGTCATATCATTCACCTCACTGCGCAAATGCATTTGAGCCACGTTGCAAACCTAAATAAATTAAAAGTGTCATACGTTAGCGAAAATAACTACAACTTAGGTTACCAATAAGTGAAAATGTGAATTGCATAATGTACTTTCTTACCAAGAAATCGATTGTTGCACCGCTTTCAGTCATATACCTCCTAGTTATTGATCGATACCAAATCATGTATGGATCATTGTACTCCATAGGCACCGAATAATTATTTTCACCAACTGCTAAGTTATCGACACGGCGTTGCCATTCATCAATGTAATATCTGTGCTTTTCAATCCAATTACTGTCACACTGGCTTCTCATATCACACTTGTGAAGGTCAATACTCGTGTCGCATTGCTCCGGAATCGTCTGTCTCATGCCAAATTGACGTAACACTCGATCTGGTCGATGTAATTCAACTATGGCAAAACAAATGAGTGGAGAAATGGTATGCCATATGTGTCGCCCATGCTTGCAATACTCTGGCAACGCATCAAGCAAATCCTCGGTGTATGGAGTCCATATGACCTGTACATGGACCCCTTACATCAAAATTGTAAAACATTGGAAAAAAATAAGGAATACATTAATGTAAAACGTGTGGAATATTGTACCTCTTCGAAACCTTTCGTGTCCAACGTCTCTCTATATTTATTCAGTACATGCGTTGAGACTTCTTTCTTTATTAACGCATGTCTCCACCTGCAAATAGTAAGGCGAAATTAATAAACGTTAACAGTAAATGTTGAAAAGGAAGATCGTTGTGGACTTAAGTAAGAAATTACTCATTTACCTATATGCCAATGGTGGTGGTGGCAACAGATGTGCATTTGGGCCCGCATGATCCTCGCGTGGAATGTTCAGTCTTCGTGGAGCCAAAAAAGGAAATCTATCCCATGCCCAGAGTTGTAGTAGTACAAGTGCTCCTGACACACCTCGTTTTTCATAATCAACTGCACGACACAATTGACGATATAACCATGCTAGCACTGCACTGCCCCACGCGTATGTCCCGGCAACATCGAAGTCCGCAAGAAGAGGCAAAACACATAGGTGTACCAGGTTGTTTGATTGGTCTGACAACAACCCACCTCCAATTAGCTGCAAAATATATGCCCGTGCATACTGTTGTATTTGAATTTCGGTTGGTTCTTCGGGTAAATTTGGCACTCTTTCTCCAAGGGTGACGAGACTCAATCTTCCCCCGCGTCTTTCTTTTCCAACTGGTATGAACCCGAGCAACTCAGCACATAATTCTTCGTAAAGAAGGTTGGTCGATCCCGTCACAGGTAGACCATCGACACGCAAGCCCAATTGGACCTCCACATCTTGCAGTGTAATAGTCGCTTCTCCGCAAGTCAGGTGGAAGGTATGAGTCTCTTGACGCCAATGCTCTATGAAGGCAGTTATTAAGTGCCAGTCTAACTGAATGTAGCCCACACGTGCAACCCCATAAAAACCTGCGCGCTGCAAGTATGGAATAATCCGCGGGTCAAGCGGAAGTGTGCGGTGGACAACGGCTTCCCTGCGCCGACAATGCAACTCTGGAACTGGCTGCAAAAAGAAATTATTATATTGTCAGTCAAAGATTTAATTGAAAAGGGATTAAATATCAAAATAATACGTAATTACCTCTCCATCCCATATGGGACCAGATCGATGACGGGCCTGCAACGAAAGTACAGATGGATCTAAAGGTCCTGGCTCCATCTACCATAAATGAAGTAACATTATAGTTAATTACCACATGTTAGGATCAAACGTAGATAAAGAAATATTAGAACAAGATAAAAATGTGAGAATAATTATCAGACAATAGATCGTACATGACAAAGTCTATCCCGCACAGTGGCATATTACATTGCAAAAGTTACAGAAGACTTTAAAAGTAGAAAACATGAAATATAAGTGGGCAAACATGAAATATAAGACTTTAAAAGTAGCTTATGCAGTCCCATTTTTTGTTGAATGCCATTTATTTTGTTGCATCAGAATCTGATGAAACTGATTGTATTCCATTGGCAAAATCCAAATGAACAGTTAAAATCAAAGGGACGACTTAAATAGTACTAGAAGGAAATCAATAAGGTTGATGGTTTATTATGATAAGCAAGGGTATCCAGGCTTCACCCAACTAATCCCTTGGGACCCTGGTTGCTTAAGTGGGAGATATCCCCAGTGGCCAACAAGTGGGGGAAGAGAGACCATCCTTGCTCTCACTTCATGCAGTGCTCACCCAAGATCACTCACTCAACCACTTGTTGGTTAGCTTGGTTTATTATGATAATGTAATTTGCTCTCGCAAACTAACAAATTTGTGCAACAAAAAAATAATAAGACAAATAAATATTTTTATCCATGAATTAATCTTTAGGCTTTCAACAAAAAAAAATGATAGTCTCCTTTGTATTTTCAGCAAAAAGGATTTTGAAAACCTATAAAATATATGCCTAATGAACAATCACTTTCTTTCTTCTAGTAAATGAAGCAGTTTCATGTAAATCTGCAGTACTGTTTAGGTCGTTACGCTTAATAGTTCCAACATATACAGGATGAGTTGGTGGTAGATGGTGCTCGGATCTTTGATATGGATGGTTCTAGTAAAATCCTGATTCTTGCACGAAGGCTTTCTGGAATGGGTGGAACACCCGTGCTTACGAAAGTAAAATTTCTAAGTACAACATGAAAGTTTTTTTGATACTACATAAGCCAATGCATTTAGATAACTAAGGAATCAAGGGGCAGTAGATGCTGTATTGGCTTGTTGTTATCTAGTTCAGTTGACAATACCATAGCTAATGAAATGAAATGCGGAGGACAGATAAGTTTTCAAGCCCCCAACTATCAGAGATTTGGCAGGAGATTCAAAAAGACGAACAAGATAAGTTAGAATGAAGAAGATATAGTACCCTAGACAGCAGCCTCTAATGTGATGTACTCCATATCTTCAGCCTAGGAGGTGGGTTAAGGAAAAAAGGAAAAATCAAGTGGTGAAAACAGTGAAGCTGTTAGGTTTCCTAGCAATATTCTCAAATACAGTATTAAAACTTGGGCATGCTAATGAAAAAGCTTCCTATGGCTGTCCAATTCCCAAACCTCAAGATCATTTTACCATGCAATGCAACCTTTGCCATTCAGCTATTTAATCCATTTTTTCCTAAGTCACAATGGAAAGATCTGCTGAGAAACACTGGACTGGCAACAGAACTTAATGGATATCAAACGACGGCAACAACGAAAATGAAAAAATAAAATCAAAACTGGCACCTTTGTTTAGTGATCGAGAATGGCAACAACGACGGTCAGATCTTGCGCGGAATGGCTCTCGGCTGCAAACGACGGTGACGGAGCGAGACGACGGCGAAGGAGCGGCGGCGAAGACTTTCAGAGAGAGGAGGGGGCGAGTGATCCGTTTCCACGAGGGGCGTATATAAAAAAACTTTGAAGGGAAGGCGTCTTTTCAAAAGACGCCTTCCCTTAAAATAAAAAAAAATGCTGAACGGAAGGCGTCTTTTCAAAAGACGCCTTCCGTTCAAGTTTCCGTTCAAGTTAAAAAAAATATATATAGCGAAGGGAAGGCGTCTTTTGAAAAGACGTCTTCCCTTCAACTTAAAAAAAAATAGCGAAGGGAAGGCGTCTTTTGAAAAGACGCCTTCCCTTCAATAAAAAAATAGCATTTGTAGGGAATGCGTCTTTTGAAAAGACGCCTTCCCTTTAATGGTCAAAAAATCTACCTCTGCGTCGACGTGGCTGCTGAGTGGAAGGCTGACTGTGCGCTGACTGTGTAAGGAACAGTAAAGTAAGGCAAAAGTGACAATATTTGTGAATGGATGACATTTGTGAAATTATTATATTTTTTAAGGGTAATCATGTCAAAAGCCCATTATATATATGTAATGAAATATGACAAAAAGATGAGGGTGGCTCTTTGTTATTTGCAATTAAATGCAGGGGGCTTTTTGCAATATGGGAAGAAGGGTGGAAATGAGACGCCCGACCTTTCCTGCCCTCCGCCTTTGACCATTTTCAAATCTTTCTTCGTTTCATATCCATGGGGCCAAAGACTTTGACCTTTACTTTTCCCTCTTGCTTGAACACTTCCTCACACCACACCCCTCTCTCTCTCTCTCTACTTTCTTAATTGCCACCTATCCCTCTCTCTATATAGACTCTCTCTTTCTAGTAATTTTCAACTCTCTCTCCTCTCTCTCTCTCTCTCTTTCTCTACCCATTTCTTCCTACTAATTTTCTAAGTCTCCCATTCTAGTTTCTATCTCTTTTTATTATTCTTGGGCTGCTTCAATGTTTACAAAGGCTATTCAATAGCGTCTCTCTCTCTCTCTCTCTTACGAAACTGTACTTTTCTAGAACATAGACTCCTAAGATTCTTTATTTTCCCCTCTTTCTATCTCTCTTCTTTTCCCTATTACTGCTCCTCTTCCTGTTGCCAACTTTCTATTGTCTTCTCTCTCTCTCTCTCTCTCTCTCTCTCTCTCTCTCAGAAGAGATAGAGAAGAGAGGTATTATGGAGGGTAGAAGACAATCTTAGGTTCTAAATTTCATCAGCAGCTATTTTAGATTATAATTATAAACATAGCTATATATTTTTTGAATGGATTCAATCTTCTTGCTGGATGAAGCAGCACGCTCTCAGTTCATCCAAACCTTAGCTCAAACCCTTGGATGCACCTACATTTGTTTATGGTCTTATTATCCTTTCTCATCTAAGTAAGCTTCTCTCTATCTTTTTCAATCTTAGTCACCCATCTGATCAAGATTGATGATTAATTAATTCCCATGTAATTAGTTTTATCTTAGTATTTACTGATCATCAATTCATTCATCTTAATTAAGCTTCTATATTAATTAGTGATCTTTCTAGCCATCTTCACTCTATTGATGGTTGGTACAATGAAGAGACCCAGCAGCCCAGTTCATCATCTGGAAGCCTTGGCCGGAGGCTTTTCGATGTGTACCGGCGAACTCTCTGCAGCCTAGAAAACGGGTATACTAATATAGCTTAATTTATATATGCATGTATGACCCTTTTAATTAATTAATTCTCTTCTATATAATTTCCAATTATATATATTTCTTGTTCATTTTGTTTTCAGTTATGTTCCGGGACTTGCTTGTAAGGAAGGAATTCCCTATCTAGAGCTGCCGGTATCAGAGCTCGTTTGCCGGGCATCAGCGGCAGCTCAGCGGCAATTCTATCAGGTTGAAGTTATAGTACTGAAGTAAAGGAGATCTTAGTACTATTACTATACTGATGAATTTTGTTGAGTATAGCTCTAGTTAGGGTTTATGATGGAGAGTCATGCTGAATTATGTTGTGATTTTTGTGATACAGGAAGCAAGGATTAAGGTTTGTACATATATACTCTACCATCTTTAATTTAATTATACACATCTTTTGTCCATAATGTGATCATATATATATGAAGATCATGCTTTACATGCCTGTTATGTAACACAGATTGCAGCATTCTTGGGGTGCAAACTTGGAGAGATTGAGATTGGCATGCTTACTCCAAACCCGGTTCGCATAGAAATCAAAACTCTATTAAACATTTTTTAACTTATTATAATAAATCATTATAATTTCTTGTTCACTAGGTCTACATATATTAAATTAATCTCATCAATTGGGCTTTCTGTTAATTAGGTTAATATGGAGATGGAGATAAAGAGCTGGTTTCCTGATGGCTTCTCTCTTCAACATTCTCTTCAATTAAAAGAGCTTCCTCCTCCACCTGATCATCATCAAAGCTGGCCTTCTTCTTCGTCTTCTTCATTAAGATCATTATCGGTTGGTAGCCCAGAGTATTCATCTCTTCTGTTCAACATGCCAAGTTCTTCAAATTACATCATGGAAGCACAATCAGCAATTGGGCAAGCGATTAGACCTACTTCAACAACCCTTCCATTGCACCAGCAAATAACCATGCACCCAGCGGCTTACCCTAGTCTCGGTGGCATTCGTTTTCTAAACCGCGAAAGTGACGATGCAGCAATGACAAGAGCCATGCTTGCTGTTATTTCTTCTCCTTCTTCTTCTTCATCTTCTCATCAACCCCAAGTGGCTCAAGAAAGAAGTAGCGCATTTAATCGATACAATACCGATATGTCTTCTTCATCTGCTTGCAACGTTCAAGTGAATTTAGGGATTAATCGGCGTGGGCAAGATGTGATGAAGCGTGTATTTGCCATTTTGAGAAGCATGAATCATAGGAGGATCCAAGAACAATCACTTGTAAGCGGTCGACCACCTCCAACGAGCTCCCAATTGCACCATAAGATATCGGAGCGTAAGCGGCGGGAGAAGCTTAATGAAAGCTTTCAGGAATTGAGATCACTGCTTCCTCCTGGTTCCAAGGTATAATTTGCATATACTGAACATTGAAATTCCCATTTTCTTCTTGCAAAAATGTTTTGCAATTGACCCCTATAGCTATATAATAAGGTTTATTACTTTTTTCAACATAGATGAGATCACTAAATCTTTGAATACTTAATTATATATCATTATTCTGTCATTAATTTTTAATGTATATAGTTTTCCACATCTTTAATTAGTAACAAACACATATGTACATATATATTCATAATAATCAACTCAAATACATGAACATATTACATGTATACATAGAATCATATATGCACATACATGTATAAAGCTTAAATAGTTAATTTGATATCAATATTAATTGTAGTATTTTCTCCAAATTTTATTTTTTCATTGATAGAGAGACAAGGCATCAGTGCTTTCGAACGCAAGGAATTATCTAAATGCATTGAATACGGAAATCTTCGAGCTGAAGCAAAAGAACCAGCAATTGGAGGCAAGAGTCTTAGGTACTACTGCAAGAGAAACCATTAGTACTACTGAAGAAGCTGGTGGTTCTTCAAATAGAGGAATAGATGTTCAGATTAGACAAACTTCTGAATTGCCGTCGGAGGAAGAACGGGAAGCCGAGTTGAGAATAGCAGTCAGGGGAGACTGTAATATTATTGATTTGGTTATCCGGATACTTGAGTTTCTAAAACAGGTGCAGAATGTAAACTTGGTGTCCATGGAGGTTGATAGTGAATTAATGCAAGAAGGAAGCGTTTCAATATATCGATTGAACTTACGATTGAAAATTGAGGTATGTTAGCAAATTATTAGCTACAATTCCTTGCATATATATACATATAATATATATATATATATATATATGGAAGGAATTATAAATCCATGCATGATCAGTGAAATACTTAAATGCTTGCAATTAATTTTAATTACTCTTCCTGCTAGCTAGCATAATTCTTTTCTTTGTTTCTCTAGTAGCTCGATCCCTTCAATATCAAAATAGATATTTGCAAGTTGCTTAACTTAGAATTTGCATTTTTTAATGGAGTTTCATGCTTAATGCATAATGGGATTAATTAATGACAATTTATTAATTTGAAGAAGAAAAAATATCAATGTGTTTTGCTTTAAAATGATTTTACACCCTGGCATCATGATTCTTATAATAAGGAATTCTTTCGAAGTCATTTGAGGGATGCTTTAAAATCTTTTCATGCTTGGCTCATAAATGGTCAATAACCATGCTTAATTGATCATATTCTTTGAGCTCATTGCATATGCTTCACTTATATGTATATTGCTAGAGGTGGGTTTAGGTCATTGAACCTTGAAAATGTAAATTTCTAGGTAAAATGAAAAAAAAAAATCATTTTAGTTTCCTTTTTGAATAAAATAAATAAACTTATGTATTTTCCCTTTTGGATTTCAAAATCTTATGAAGTTTTTTTTTTTTTTCATGCTTTGCTAATCTTGATCTAAATTTTAATTAGTAATATTTTCTCTTAGTTTTTTAGGTTTTTCCATATTTATTTCAAATTAATTAATGGATATCCAAATTAGTTCTAGCTTAGGACCAAGAAAAGTACTTTTGCATTCAAATGCTTTGATGATCAGCTTTCTTCTTTCTTTCATGATTCCTTTTAATTTTCCAATCTCAGATAGATTTTCCCATAAAGAGGAAAATTAAATAGCATTGTTATGATTAAAATCTTCAAAATATGCAAAGAGAGAGAGAGAGAGAGTACTGGAACCACAGCATAAAGTGCCCAAATTAATGGTGCCTTAAATTAATTAATATATATATATATATATACACACACACAATAATAATACTAATACTAATACTAATAATAATAACAATAAATTGTTGTTTTTTTATGGGAAGCAAGATGGAAGGTGACATTGTTGTTTGCTTTCATGCAGGGGGAGGAATGGGACGAGTCGGCCTTCAAGGAAGCTATTAGAAGAGTTGTTTCTGACTTGGTTCATCAGTGAACCCCACAATTACCAATCATACATCTCCATCACATCCATCCAATGCTGCATGCTCATATTGACTGCCCTTTTAATTTAAACAGGAGAATTCAAACTTTCAAAACGAAGAAGAGTATTAAGAGCTAGCTTTACATGAGCTGTATAGTTTTAATTATATCTATATATATATATATATATATATAGTTTTGCAAGTAGCCACAAAATGGGCCTTACCCATTTTGCCACGTCATCACTTTTTGGAAGGGGGAAGTGGTCCTTCTAAACATTCTTTTTTTTTCATTCTGTAATAAAGAATTAATGAAATTATATATTGGACCATAGGCGCCAAGTTTGACTATTCACATGAAACCAACTGTTGCCACTTAAGAAAGCGATTTTAGAGTTATTTAATTTTATGTATTATTCAGTTTACTCTAAGTCCATAATTGGGCAATCTTGTTCCTCATTAATTTTTATATAGTTGTTAAATCTTTTTGTCAATTGTACTTGTATTTTGAGACATCTATCGGTCCTTGCTCACCAATATGGACCAAACCACTAATCAAGACGATCTTGTTCTATGAAGCATGCAGTCTATCAAAAATTAGTATACATTTATCAATCTTAGTGATACATTAAATAATATTATTTAGGTTATTATAAGATTTTGTCAAAAAAATATTATTATAAGGTTGAACTCTTGAAAAGTGATAATTAAGTAAAAAAGAAAAAAGAAAAAGAGATCATATTTTCCAAATCCTATAAATTAATTAGTTACCCATTTGAAAAAACAAGGCTAAATTTAATTTCTTCATCATTAGAATCATAAAACTAATTAATTTGAAGTAGTTAAGGTTGATATTTTATTAAAATTAGAAAAAAAGAAAGACTAAATTGATCAACCTAAATAACTTCAACTTAACCGAATAGAACATAATTGATATAGTTCAGATTGGGTAGATTGTTTTAAAATTTTAAATACACATTAACTAAATTAAAATAATTGATGTAAATTTAATGCACATTTAATAAATAAAAAAAATCCCTACTATATATAAGATGATAATCTAAATATATATATATATATAACATAAAAGAATCTTAATAATTAAAAAAAATTAAATATCAACACTTTAATTATTAAAATCGGTTTGGTCAGGTTTATATAAAATTTCTAAGTCTCACACTATAAACCGAACCAAACTAATCGGTTCAGAGTTTTTTCAAACCTAATCTAAACTGAACTTAATGAAAATAAAATCAAACAAGACCAAACATATCAGTTCAATTCGATTTAAAGGTTTGAACCAATCTATTTAATTACTCTAGGATTAATATTTATGAGTGTAATTAACAGAGACCAATGTTCATCATGATATATATATATATATATATATATATATATATATATATATATAACAACAATCTTGGTCATTTCTCTTTTGGGGCTCAGTCAAGATTCTAATCTAATTAGTCCAAAAAGGGGCCCTACTTGAGATACCAACAAGGTGATATAGGAGGGTTCTCAGAAATTACCGGTAGAAGAAAAAAAATTGTAAAGTTAAGTAAACCTTAACAAAAGAGCGACAAAAGGAAAATTTATATATTGAATTATAATTTATGTTGTAGTCAATTCTATCATGCATTATTTTCTTTAGATATCGTGATAGTGCTGTCAAATCTTTTGTTCTAACTATCGATTTAATCAAAAACAGTGGACGCCTACAAAATTGTGGCACTGATTAGGAATTAACTTAGGGTTAGCAAATAGGCTCGAATTCGTTTGTCTCCTAACGGTTACAAACAAATCTTTTAAAAACTAGGTCAGGTACCAACAAAAAACTTATGGCTTTTTAAAAGACCAAGCCAGATTCGGACAAGAGTGTTAAAAGCTCGGTATCCAGTTCTTACTTAATATGAGAAGTAAATAGATATTTTACATATATCAATACCCTTCCTTTTGAACATTTTTTACTTATATTTCTTCTTGAATTTTCCTTTCTTTCTTGGTGTTATATTTCTTCTTTTTCCTTTTTTTTTTCATTCGTCATCACTATTGCCATGACATCTTTATTATTATATATATATTCTTTTTGAAAAAAACATACTTCACTATCATATATTTTTAAGAAGTATATGAGTATGAACAAAACCGGGCAACTCAATTCTTAAAACATGAGTACAAACAAATACTTGCCATCTGTTTTTCAAATGAACATGCTATATATCCTTTAATATGAAACATTACCCGTCTATATCCGATTTTTTTACACTCCCAATTGACATAGAGAAATAAGTTATGTAAGAATACTTTTAGTAAAAGAAATTTGATTTGACAAATAAAATATGTTGGAACAAAATGTTTTATTTGTCTTCTTAAAAGAAAAAATTGTATGGGTTCAAAGGTAAAAAACAAAGAAGAGTAGAAAAAAACTGTAAATATATATTTTTAAGAAGCCACACAAGCAGCTATTGTTACACTATTTGCATTATTATTATTATCTGTTGTTATGGTTATTATATAATAATGATGATGCATTATTATGATATAGATTAGCCAACCCAACATAGTGTGAGCCAAATTCTCGAGTAATGTATTTTAGGTATTGCTTCCAAATCAACAAGTTTTTATAATACTAAAGGTGGTAAAATTGTACATGAGATAACCCTATAAAACGCATCGAAATCAAACGGATGCCGCTAAATGCACCAACAGTTTTTTCTCACCTCATCCCAACTCTTTTAACACCAATATTTATTTATTTATTTATTTATTTTTCATAACTTTTTGTTTCTCATTTTTGTACCAATCCTTCTATAATGTTCTATTCACTAATTTTTTGTACTCTTTAGATGGTATTCTTTAAATTAAATATATCTTTTGTTTTCGTAAAGTCTTTCGTCTCTTCCCCTTTCATAACTTTCTTTGATTAATATATTTGTCAAATTAAATTTTTATTCTTTTAATTCTGAAATATTTATTCATTTTCATTTTAAGAAATTTAAATAAAATAGTAAATAATTAGAAATAAATAATGATTTTGTTGATTTAAATTTTTATATAATCTTTTAATTAAAAAATATTTCTTCCTTCTATTTAAAAATAAATAAATTAAAGAGTAAAGAAAACTAAAATAATTTCTTGATTTACTTTTTATTATATTTGTTATACTCAATTTCAATAAAACTCAAATATAGAGTAACAAAATAAAACATTGAATTAAAAACTTGTCAAATTCAAATTTTTTTTATTCTTTTAATCTTAAAACACATATCCTCATTTATATCATAAAACTAATGCAAAGTGAAAATAAAAATAATAGTTTAATTTTTTTTGATAATTTTAGTTTTTATTCTTTTAATTTTAGAATTTTTATTCTACTTGATTTAATAAAATTCAAATAGAAGGTAAAAAAATAAATATAAGAGGTTGAAAACTTATCCAATGTAAATTTTTCATTCTTCTAATTTTTAAAGAATATTTTATTTATTATATTAAAATAAAAATTAAATAAAATATAGGACTAAAAATTGTCAAATTTGAGTTTTTTATTTCTTTAATTTTAATATATTTATTCCTTTTTAGGTTTAAGAAAATTAAAATAAAACTGCATCTATAGGTAAGCCATAATAAGAAGCCTTTGGACATAAAATGTAATTCTTAAAATGATTAGATCTTATAAAGTAATTTTATAGGAGGATATTCTAGTAATAATACTAAGTTGGTATGGTGAGAAAAAATGCGTGGTGTGATTAGCGGCTCTTGCATTGAATGAGCAGTTTAGTCTACTTAGACCAAACTACAAAGACTTTAGGGAGAACCAAACCAAGAACAACCTTTTTTCATTTATCCTACTTTTGAAAATTCTTCAAAGACAATTATTTATTTGTCCTATATCAAACTTTTATGAAAGAATACTGATAAAACTATTTGGACACATACAATAAAAATAATTTGATGCAATTATAAGAAATTATAACTTATTCTGATAACAAAAAATGTATAGAAGTATGAGAATAATAAAAGTAGTATGTAGTAATTATAATGAGATAGCTATAGAAAGTATTTTTTGAGATGTCATAAAATAGTAGTGTAATCTCATTTTTCATTGAGTATAGAAAAGGGGGTGATTAGTTATAATTGCTATATATGATATTAAAATGTAACAAATTAAAATGCTATATTTTACATACACTTCAATGCAAATTACTAAATTTGTCATACTTTGCATTTGTTTTTCTTTTTTCTTCTAAAACTGTCATAATATATAGTTTGCTAGTGTCCCAGAGTAGTCACTTTTGACATGAAGCTGATGTGTTTAACTAACTAATCATCTATATTCTAGAAATATTTGACTAAATTGTTAAATAGAAAACGAATTTTCCTCACACAAAATAGTTCTAAACCTATAAAATAAGCACAAATCTCAAAATGCAATGGAAAACATGGTTTGAAAATGCAAATGCTGGCATATTAATTAATGTTCAACAGTGAATTAAGATAAAATTTATTTTCTATTGTCTTGATGAGAATTAAATAATTCCTTGAACTTTATTCTAAAAAAAAAATTGAATTTTATATATCTATGTTATATAAAGAAAAGAAGCATATAATTATTTCTTAAAAATGTTCATATGTGTGTAACATGTTGGAACATATATCGGTGAATGTAAAAATTTTCATCAAGTCCAGAGTCGCGGCTCTATAAAGTGAGCGTTCGTGACTCTACCAAGAATTTAGTTAAAATTCTAACAATTAGTAGAATGTCACTGCTCTATAAAGTGAGTGTCGCAGCTCTACATCAATTGAAATTTCTACTAAAAATTAGAAAGTCAAGCGCTGCAACGTTGGAAAGTGAGTGTCGTGGCTCTAGTACGATAAATTTGAATTATTTTCTAATTTAATATGATTGTTCTTCATATCTTTTCACAGGAACACGTTTGTGCAAAGAGATTTTGTCTCTTATCGCAGAGGTGAGATTTCGGTTTTTTAAACTCATTAATTTTTTCAAAATACATAGAATTTTGCCAAGAATTTTGTCTCTTTCTATTCTCTCTACCAATCAAGTTTTTCAGAGATTTTTTTTTTTTCGTTTTGCTCTCTTTTTCTATCAAATTCTCCAAGTTTCTAAAGAAAACAATATTGTTACTTTAGTTTGTTGTTGACTATCTACTTGGAGTACCCCTTGGATCGATTGGATTGTTGTAGATTGGAGAGCGAACACCGGTAAAACTGTAGTACTGAAGAGGGGCAATTTTTGCATTAGGCGTTAGTGGTTTGTATGCAAAAAATCCCTCTATCGTCTCATTTAATCTTACATAATATTTACATTCCCACACAACAGTACTAAAATTTTCCACAAGAAAGTTTTTTAATTTCTCGAGTCTGTTAGGGCCTTTTGATGGCGGGGAAAAGTTTTCTTAAGAAAATATAATTTTCTTGATTAAAAAATAAATTACTCCATCATCAAACAAGGCCTTAGAGACCAACCTATGTCATTTATGACATCACTAACCCCAAGTAAGAATTAACAACTCATTAGAAATGTTAGCGTCTTGATGTCTTACCTATACAAACACATAAGATCACCTCCAGTACTGTTAGGGTTTTCTGGTAATTAAATCCATTTTGAGGCATCAATTATAATTATCATATTTAACAAACCTCTCAATCAAATTTCCATACCTGCTTGTATATATTATCAACCCATCACCATCAGCATTGACAAATTCTCTTTTGAAACCTACCCACCTAAGTACCTGACCCAGGTGTTTAAAGCTGGAGCCCCTGATATTTGAGAAGTTAAACACTAATTTTTCTGGGTCACTTATGTATACTTATCTTCTAACCTTTAATTCTCTTTCCACAATGGCTTTGACCCCTTAACTATCAAAGCTGCCAAGAAAAAAAAAATGATTGAGCTGAAGAAAAGTCTCATTTGGAGACTTCCAAGAAGAAGAACTTCAACGACGGAGGTAATATCTGTCTGTCTTGCCAAGGGGAAGCATCAGTGGCCATATCTTGTGAGCAGGGAAACAACACATTAAAAATCTTCACTCTGCAACAAACTCACAATAGAGACTCCAATGGCTGTCATTTACCTGTCAAAACTTTGGAATTTGGAATGTAAATGTGCTGACTGCAATGACTGAAGAAAGTCTTTTAGATCCATGAATAATGTCAAAATCCAGCTCTAACTAGCGTGCCAAAATATTTAGTGATTTTTCTTCTTTTTCATTTTAATATGAACGCAATGTTTGGTAGGGCTACTAGGTTTGGGCAACACCTTATTACTAACATGCATGTGGTTAGCTCAAATCCGACCTAGTTTTGCCTTAGAAAAAATATAAAAAATCCGACCTAGTTTTAAATTTGGACAATATACCTATGAGTAAACTTGGCCATATTAATAATAAACAATAGTTATTGTTAATATATAATATTTATATATCTAACAAAGGATTGTTTCGTTAGTTCAAGGAGCGAACTACGAGCACTACAACAAAATTACCCTACATCCTTGAATTTAATGTCCTAATTGCTCATTTCTTTTGTAAAATGTCTTCAGTGTGAGATATTATAAAATTTTTCTCTTATTAGAACGTTTATAAAATGTCTTAATAATGTATGAGATGACGTTTTATATTAGGACCTTTTCAAAACGGTTCTAGTTACATGTATTTACGTTCTTAAAATGTCCTCGGTACATGTATTCAGAACGTTTTTAAAACGTCCTCGATACATTTATTTAAGACGTTTTTAAAATGTCATTAATACATATATGAAGACATTTTGCAAACGTCCTAATACATCTATAATTTAATTAACTCCAACAATAAAGACGTTTTCATAAACGTCATGTTATACAATTATTAATGACGTTTGTACAAATTATCATTAAAACCACCTTTAAAAGACAATTGTAAAATGTTGTAGAAACGATTTTTTATTGAAACCTATAATTTGAAAAAAAAATATTGCTACAATATTTTCTTCTAATATGATATAATGCAATTAACAACAAAAGCATACACTAAACAAAATTAAACAAATAAATATTAAAAGAAAAATTCATACTATTAATATGGAAAGAAGTTGAATTACAACAAATATGAACAAAAAACATAGTAATGGTTTTTCAATGTATCTATGATTCAAAAATGTAGTTTTTGATACAAAATTCATTGATTTTCCAATGCTCATGAAAGCCAGAAAATGTTCAATGGAGACCTGTAAAGAAAATTAATAGAACACAATTAATGGACTATAAATAATAAGAACAATTATAATTCATAACGATAATCAATTTTAAGAATGAAAATTCATGAATATAATCAAGTTAAAAACTTATAACTAGAATTTTATAAATTTGGACAACATCTCTTTTGTATTTGTTACAACTAAAAATCATAGAAACCTGTTAAAAGATGTCATACAACTAATCCATAAAATATATTACTTCAAACAAAGATATTTATGTAAACAAAAATATTTCTTCAACATGAATATTATCGATTAATGGAAATAAGCATTTTATAGTATAAAGAGTATACCTTGTCTATATTAGTTTTACGATAATTGCTAAATAACTAGGTTTTAGTAATAGACCTTGATAAGCGAACCCAATTTTTATCCATTGCAAGCTAGAAAAAGATGTACATAGAACCAATTAGAGCTAAAAAAAAAGAAATAGATGGAAAATCAAAATCACTACCATACCAAGCTATTGAACCAAAACATAGCACCAATAGAACTAGGTGTGCTTGGCAATGGCTTAATTTTTTTTCCACTTTATTCCATACACACTAGTCAAACAGTTATCTTAACTTCTAATATGGAAACAAACTCAAAGATGAAACAAATCAACCCTAACACTTTCAAAGTCCTTCAAGCTCAACTTTTTCTACTTTTTCAACTTCATGTTCTAGTGCATCCAACTAGTTAAATTCCATCAAGAGTGACCCACTTGGAATGATATCTAAACTCAGGCGTTAGAGAAAGGAATATGAGCCTACATAAGGTGAAGATAAATTTGCATTAGGTTTTACAAACCCCACCTCTTCTTGCACAAGTAAAAATAATCAACACAATAAATAAATTCCTTTATCCTATTCCATTTGTCCAACACTAATCAAAAGCAAAAAAAAATATTGGAACACAAATTAATGCCGAAACAAATCAAACAAAAAAAACAAAAAACAAGCTAAGATTATTTAGCAACTCAAACTATTATTGTTTTTTGCATCATTTCAAGAATTCAATAAAATCAACATATACCCACCATGTGCACTCTTCATCATAATCCAATATCTAGTTGCTTTTAACACACAATTCTGAACTACACATTCTAAAAATATGAAAAGTCTTTTTCCTTGAAACTCTTAACTAAAACTGTAGGAAAATCAAAATTAGGATTTTTGAAGAAAAAAAAACAGAGAAATTAAACAGTAATAGAAACCTCAAGTAAATATTTCCTTTTCATTAGTACATACTATATATGCCCAAACTGAAGTAGTAGCATTAATGATACCCAAAAATTTTCCCATTCAAAAAAAAAAGTTAATGCAATTTACGTAAAATAATTAAGTAATTAACAGTCTTCAAAGTGCATCAAATAATTTTCTAAATTCTCAAATCTTAATCCAAAAGAGTGAATGAAGAAATTACCAAAGAGAGGCCTAGTCTTCAAAATGCTTCAAGTAACTTTCAAAATTTTCGTGATAGAACTCGTTTCAACCACAGATATCAATATTAACCGTATAGAAAAATAGAGAGTCAAGACCATAAATTAACAAAAAAAATACAAATAAGCTTTTTATGAATGGATAAGTAACCTGAAATTAAGTTGCGTTCTTCAAAACACCTCAAATCTGAATTTTTCAAAAGAAAAAACCTTAAGTTCTAATATATAAATCAAAAAATAAAATCACCTAAAGCAATTAATCTAAAACAAGAAACTAGAGTAAAAATATACAAATCATAATAACAAGAAAAATAAATAAAACTACAAAATGAAACCCAATGACTCTAAAAGCGACAATGGAATGCAACTTACAAAAAAAAAAAAAAAAAATCTAAAACTTTTATGAATATGAACACCCAAAATCAACAGAGATATAACTAACTTATAATATATTAATTAGATGACAGAAAAAGAAAGGAAAAGAAAAAGGAAAAAAAAACAGAACAAAAGAAAAGAAAATTTACAAGCTGCTACCTTAGCAAGTAGCAAGTTAATTAATGATTATTTACTAAATATTTCCTTCTCATTAGTATATGCTATATATGCTCAAACTCAAGTAGTAGCATCAATGGTACCTAGCAATTTTCTCATTCAAGAAAATGTTAATGCAATTGACGTAAAATAATTAAATAATTAGCAGTCTTTAAAATGCAAAAGAGCGAATGGAGAAATTGCCAAAGAGAGACCTAGTCTTCAAAATGCTTCAAGTAACTTTCAAATATTCGTGATATATAGAACTCGTTTCAACTACATAGATCAATATCAATCCTACAAAAAAATAAAGAGCCAACACCATAACTTAACAATAAGGTAATAACAATGCTACGAAATGTTAAAACTTCAAACATTTTCATATAGTAAAAAGCATATGCACATGTACTTGAAACAGTGAAAATTTTACGAGGGAAGCTATTTTAACATGAAATCGACCAAGACACGTAGTCAACTATAAATTAATTCATTATAGCTTCAACTTGGCAATAAACCTAAGAAAAGATTAAAATTTTTTAGAGAAACTATTTTTACATCTTATCAACTAAGGCACAAAATCAACTCTAAAGTACAAGAAGCTAGTATAGTTAATTAATTCAATTTGACAAGTGCAAAAACTCAAATAAGAACAAAAGATATGCAACCAAATGAAACTTCAAAAAAAAATACAAGATAATATAGATTTAGAATGGTAATATAAAAGAGAATTCAACAAATAGTGATGCCAAAAACATGAAATATAAAATAATCTTATCTTAAACGTGCAAGGAAACACAAGAAGGGGGTACAAAAATATATCATGGCTAAACTCAAATAAACACATGGTAATTATTCCAATCATTTATTTTTTTAATTTTGTAAACTATTCCTAATTGAGAGAACATTTCATAATAAGGATTGGACAAGAAATGAGCATTGGACATTATACTTCTGTCTAAAATGCCATTTTATCTATTGAGAAAAGAAGAAGAAAGAAAATGAAAGAAAGTAAAAGAAATGTTGGGCAAGAAAGAGCTATTCCAAAATTACATTTTCGAATTTTTGAAACAACTAAGAGTACATAAGTAATGATATTCAAGAAAAAAACTTTCTAAGAGTAGATTACAGAGATCAATTCCATTCAAGAAAATTTTTCCAAGAGTAGATTAAAGAATTAGCAACAACAACACATACATCTACAACAATTAGCAGAACATAAAAAAAGGAAAAAAAAAAAAACAAAAAAACAAAAGAGAAACACCAAAACTATGCCCACTTTGCTCTTTAAAATTATGTGGCATCAATGGCCGACTTCCCCCACCATTAACAGTCGTCTCCTTCGGCAATCGTTCCAAGAACGTCACCTCATAAAATAAAAGTAAGGGTCTCTGAACTTTACCCGTCATGCAAGTCCCGTGAAACATGTTGAACCGCAATAAGAATGGCTCCCTGCGGTCCCTTCTGGGCACACCACCAAAAGTGAATCTGAACACTTTGGCTACAAGTTTTTGAGAACATTTGTGAAGAAAGATCCAAACCAAAAAAAGAAAAAAAAGAAAAGAAAAAGAAAACTAGTAAGAAGGATAAAATCTAATGAATCGGTCACCTCGCAGCGAAATCCCTTATTCACCCCCACACAACGAACGCCCTTTTCCTTCTTCACGCTCTTTTTCTCCACGCAGCAAACGCCCCTCGTCTTCCTCGCTACGAACGCCCTTTTCCTTTTTCACGTCCTTTTCCTCCTAGCAGCGAACACCCTTCTTCATCCCCACAACGAACGCCCTTCGTCTCCCTAGTTATTTTGCACCCTAGCTATTTCCTCCATGCCCTAGCTATTCCTCGCTTGTGGCTTCTCTATGCACTGAACCTTTGTCTTGCAACCCCTAATTTACTATACTTGAAACCCTTCATCTCCCATTATCCCCTTTCTTCACCATCTCTTTTTTCTTCAGAACAGAGAATATGGAAATGGAGAATGGAGAATAGCTTCTCTATGCGATTATGTCTTGTTTTTAACTCTCAAACCCTTTCTTGACCATCTCTTTTTTCTTGAATCGAAGAATGGAGAAAGAAAACCTCTGCGATAGCTGCATTTCTTCTCCAACACCAAAAACAAGCGTACCTAGAAAAGGAGGGAAAGGGAAAAGGGCTTTGGGTGAGGAAGAGGAGGGAAAAAAGTTTGGAGAATATGAAGGGTTTTGAAGTTCTTAGACAAAAAGGAGAATGGAGAACACAAATGAGCACCAATTTTGAAGTTGAAGCGCACAAGACTTGTGCGCGCCAGTTTTTGGACATATGTATAACATTTTAATTTAATTTACTATTCTCACATAAAATTTTATTTAATTCTATTATATACAGATGCTACTATATATTTATTAAAACTCTAAACATCTCAATCAATTTATTAAAATATTTTTCTAGAATACAAAAGCAATAATTTTTTTTTATCAAAGAGTACTAAATTATTTCTTTAAGATTAATAAAATATTTTATTAAAAATAATAAGTTTATTTATATACTTCGCAAGACGCATCTGATGTGTTGTTGCCAGTTAGATAGCATGAAACTAGAGATTAGGTTAATTTTTTATTAGATGTCCTAATTGGAGTTAATTGATCCGACAACTCCTTTGTCGTGATGTTTTCAAACTCCAGTTGTTGATTTGTCCACAAAGCTATGTTGTACATCATCTCTTTGCTACCAATTAATGTATAGAGTTATTCTGTCCCCTGATAGCAGATGAAATGCAGGTCCATGATAGACACCCAAGAGGGGAGGGGTGAATTGGGTGTAATGATCGATTTTAAAATTTTTTAAATTCTTTAGTGGAATCTTTAAAATGATACAAGTAAATGCTCTAAAAATCTATGTCCATGAATGTAAAGTGCGAAAATAAAGAGGACACAATGATTTTTACGTGGTTCGAAAAAATTCTTTTCTTACCTCCACGCCTAGAGAAACCGTCTCTAGGATTCCACTATACCAGATTCACTTCAAAGGTGTGAACCAAACTGTTACAATGTCCTTTCCAAGCTAGGTTCAAGACAAACCTATCATTTTCACAAGCTAAGGACGAATCTACAAATCCTTTTCGCGGGTTAAGTAAAAACCACTTGTTCCTTGTTCGGGGACAAAGGAAAAGTCGATTCCTTTTCAAGGGCTAAGGAAGAACAGGTTGACCTTTTTCAAGACAAAGGGTGAAACTGAACTTGATTCCAATTTTGGAATCACTAGTGATATCACAATCAATTGATTTAGTTTGTTTTAACTTTGAAACAATCCAACAAGACCAAATACAAAGATTACAAAGTTTGTTCTAAGTGATTAGAACAGTTACATATGAAGCTCGCAAATACAAGTAGTTAATATACCATATATGAAATCTTAAGCTCAATGAGAGAGAGAGATCTTACAATCACATTTACCTTCCTTGTAGTTGTATTTGCTCAATGAAATGCTTTTGATGATGCTTGAAATGATGCACAAAATCAAGACACAAAATCCAAGCTTTGATTCAAAACATTTAACTCACTGGTTTTGAAAATATGAGAAATAGTTAGATTTTGAAGAACACTCTTTGATTGTTGTTTGTTCAAATGGAATCACATTTTTTGCTTTCTGGAAATACACTTTGAGAAGCTCACAATAACTTGCAAAAACCGTGGTTACATCTCACTTAAATGCACACACTCTCTCTATTTCAGAATGAACAAGTTTGGTGTTTTTATAAAAAAAAAAAGACTATGGGTTGGTTTGATTTAAAATATTATTTAATGTAAAATGTGTAAGAGCATGCTAGAAAATAGGAATAATCCAGGTGTTAGTGGAGAATATTTCAGTTAGGATAGCTTGACAAAACTGTGCAAGGAATAGAAAAATCGAGCAAGTGAAAGTGCCCACTTTTTTCTCGTCAGAAAAGTCAGATTTCTGTCTTCGGCAATGATAGCACGCTATCATTCCTTATAGCGCGCTATCGGCCTGTTCGTTATGCACGATATTGGCCTATAACAAGCTATTGAAGCTCAATATACTGAAAAATAGAGAGTTCCTGATTTTCTGAACTCATTGATAGCGAGTTATTGCCCTTTGTATAGAAAAATAGAATTTTGGCAATAACTTGATAGTGGGATATCATCAATGATAACGCCCTATTGCCCATTTTCCAGAAAGTCAGAATTTTGGCAATCAACTTGATAACGTGTTATCATCAATGACAGCGCGCTATAGGTTCCTGATTTTGAAAAAAATCAATATTTTAATATTCAAGAACCATTCCATTGAATCAAAACACTATGATATAAAATTAAACTTTTTTAAATCATTCAAAACTTATTTAAAACATGATTGAAACCTTTTGAAAACCATTTTGACAAAATCAAATGAAGGATCAAGTTGGTTTTAAAAATTTTTGGGAAAATGTGATTTTGATGAGAAATCATACAAATATGACTTAAACAAGTTTGAAACATTGACAAAACATGTTTGAATAAATTAAAATCATTTTTTAGAGAAATCTAATGCATGTACGAATGATTGAGCAATATAGAACAAGGAGGTTTACAACCTATATCAAAACTCTATAACCTTTAGCTCTTATTCTGCTTTTCACATCTTGACACGTTCAAGCTTTGATTTAAAATTCTTTTTATCCGCTTTATTTGACTTGAATGAGCTTAAATCTTGTATTAGCTTCTTTGTTGCTTTTGGTGCTGAAATATACTAAATTAAAACATTAGCATCCAGCCATAGCACCACATAATATTGTCTCATTCCAGTACCCCGGGATCATTTGTCCACACTGTTCACACATGAACAGTGCAGGGCCTCCCCTGGATTCGAACATCAAACCTCATATAGGTTGATTTCGCAATTCGAGTAACCACTGAACATAAGGCCTTTTTTGTCACACCCCGCGGATGTGATGGGTACCTCCTTCTCGAGCGTACCCCAGTCATAGCACCACATAATATTGTCTCATTCCAGTACATAACCCACTCAACAGTGTCTAGTACCCCAGGATCATTTGTCCACACTGTTGATCATGAATAGTGTAGGCCCTCCCTCGAATTCGAACCTCAAACCTCATATAGGTTGATTTCGCAATTCGAGTAACCACCGCAATCCGAGTAACCACTGAACGACTCAGTGGTTACTCGGATTGCGAAATCAAACTATATGAGGTTTGAGGTTCGAATCCGGGGGAGGCCCTGCACTATTTATGATGAATAGACTGTTGAGTGCGATGTGTACTGGAATGAGACAATATTATGTGGTGCTATGGCTGGGGTACACTCTAGAAGGAGGTATTCATCACATCCGCGGGGTGTGACAAGCACTATTTGTTATATTGTTTGTTAACATCAAAACACTTAAGAGAATGCTAACTGGGAAACCACTTGAGCCAACAGTCCAATCCATAGAATATTGAAGGCGAGCGACAAAAAAATGGTTTGGGTATGTCAATATCTATTGAGCAATATTCAATTTTACCAGTAACAACAGGCTCTTGTTGAAATCGTTAATCAATAGTGTTTACATCTTTGTTGGCTCACTTAATTGATTCTTACTAAAAGTAATAAATGATTTTTATTGAAATAATAAAACTACTTTCATAAAATTAATAAAAAAATTCATTAATTAAATTAATTCTATTAAAATATGTTAATTGTTTTTACTAAAATTAACAATAAAATTATTTTTTATTAAGAATAATAAATTATTTTTTAGATAATAAGTTTTAATAAAAATAATAAA
The DNA here is from genome assembly GCA_035771175.1 of Paratinospora sagittata. Taxonomy (NCBI): domain Eukaryota; kingdom Viridiplantae; phylum Streptophyta; class Magnoliopsida; order Ranunculales; family Menispermaceae; genus Paratinospora; species Paratinospora sagittata. The sequence goes on along the minus strand of CM069611.1, from coordinate 5,126,070 downwards.
ATTGATTTTTACTAAAAATAATAAAATATTTTTTATTAAAATAATCAAACTACTCTCATTAAAATTATAAAATTATTTTCATCAAAATAATTAAATTATTTTTATTATTACACGATGAAATTATTTTTAGTAGGACATATTTTATAAACGTTGTAGTATGTTTAATTGAAGTAAAATGAGATGCAACGTTTAAGAAATGTCGTTGAAGGGTGAAAACGAAGACATTTTCAATAAAATGTCGTATCCTAAATTCAATAAGAACAATCAGGACATATTTTTATAAATGTCGTAGAAAAAGAAAAAAGTGCAACGTTTTTAAAACTTCTTCATATATGTAAACGAGGACATTTTGAGCAAAACGTTGTAGTAGTACATCATTCGAAAAACGTTGTAGAAAAAAAGGAGTGTGCGATGTTTGTAAAACGTCATAATATACACATATGAGGATGTTTTCTTATAAAACGTCGTATTAGTGTTTTCTTCTTTGTTAAGTATGACGTTTTTTTCCAAAAACATTGTAAAAAATAACATTTTATGACGTTTTTGTCAAAACGTCATTTTTGAACTGTTGTAATAGGCCTATTTTCTTGTAGGAAGTGTGTGGTTCGGGGAAAGAATTATGAGGTGTGGTTAAGAGACTCATAATTAGTTCGAGCTTGTCCTCGTCTATCTGTAACACCCCGATTTTCAAAACTTGTTTATTTATTTATTTATTTTTTGTAAAATAATGAATACTTTAATTTTGTCGAGAATATCCACTGAAAATCGAGATGTTATTCGTATCCGTCTATCTTAACCCATAATCATTATATACGTAATAAAATTTGAAAACACTATATATTTAAATATATATATATATATATATTTTAACCAACTTACTTGTTAAGATAAACGAATACCAATTTGTATTATCTTCATGCCAAGGACCACATAATTCCACTATACCAATTTCTATAGTGAATTATGAGGGTACTTGTCCTTGTCCATCCATCATGGACACAATATCTTAAATACATTCGTCGAATAGGATTCAAGTTCAAGGTACATATATTTAAAGTAAATCATGATCCCTTCAATAACCATAAAAAGATTTTATCAAAATCTCTAATGTCAATACAACCCTTACTAAATAAAAGTTCATGAAATTAAACAAATAATTAACTCATTCTCTAATTAAAATATTGTCCGGATTTCCATCCTACCCCTATCACTCAACCACGTCACAACTTGCTACTTTATTTTCTAAGTACCTGCATATGAAAAATAGGGGTAAGCTTGAAAGCCCAGTGGGTCATCTAAACAATTCACAACATTTTATTATGATACATACACAAGAACGTTACACACAAGTTTCACACATTAATCGTTGCAACATTAGATTGTTTGAGTCGAGAATTTTATCACGTTCTAAATCACGTACCTTTAGGAAATCAAACACAGGGTGACACTACTTAAAAATTAGAACTCCATTGGCGATATTCATCATGAATAACTGCCCCATAATAACCATTGGCGATATTCCTAAGAATAACTGCCCCACAATAATCAATGGCGACATTCCTTAGAATAACTGCCCCATATGTGTGATTTTTATCTTAATAGTGTTCTTTAGTGATGTCACACCATAAATACAACATAATCATGCTATTAATTGTATTCACAAACCATATTCAAATTTCACTACACATAGGATCATGTCATAATGTCAAATATACTAGTATTAACACATGAACTTTACTATGTCAATATTCCAAGTCATACGTTTCATTATCCAACATTATAATTTATAAATGAGTCTCAAATATCATATAAACTTCATGCATCTAATTATCATCTAATTAAAACCATAAGTCATGTTGACACATATCATCATGGCTATTAATCACAGCATGGTATAAATAACATCACGTACAATAGGCATGCATAAGCAATATAATGATATTATAGGCCTAATTAATTTAACATTCCTATCTATATATCAAAATAAAATATTATGAAGGTCTAGAATCATCCCCACCTGAATCGCTAAATTTCAAATGTGTTGAGATTCCTCGACGTTGGGCGTTATCAACCTATCAACGCATAAATCACATGTTAATCAATTGTTTTGTATTATATTATATTAATATAATGTGCATACATGACTATGTTGTATGGTGGTGGTCACATTATACATATAATATAACCTAGCTAATAAACTTCCACCTGATATACATATAATATGATGATAGCTTAGCTAATATTATGGTAACTTAGCTAATATTATACCATATCAGCATATAATATGATGATAGCTAGATAATTTTATACCCTAATATAACTTAGCTAATGTTATACATATAATATAATATGATGATAACTTAGCTAATATTAGCTAATATTATGGTAACTTAGCTAATATTATAATATGTTGATAGCTAGTTAATTTTATACCATAATATAACTTCGCTACTATTATACATATAATATATGATCTAGATAGGGTTGCTTAAAAGAAAAGAAGAAGAAATAAAAAAATAAAAAAAAGAAAAAATAAAAACACTTGCATTGCAGATTGAATGGCGGAAGGAAGAAACAGGGAAGAGAGAGAAAAAAAAAAGGAAAAGAAAAGGGGAAGAAGAAGAAGAAGAAGAAGAAGAGAGCGGCGTTAACGGCGGTGGTTGCAGAGAAGATAAGACCTTCCGAGAGGCCATGGCTAGGGTTTGAGGTTTCCGACGAGTCGAAACAGAGAGAGAAAGAGAGATCAGGGTTTTGGGGTTTCTACTTCTTGTTGGTGCACTCGATCCTTTCATCGCGGACGATGAGATCGACTGAGTTTTTCCAAGATCGGTTATTACGGAAGGTAAAGATATTGCCTGTTGGTTAAAAGAAGAACGAAAACACAAGCATCTCTGTGCTGAGAATCTGTATTGAAGGCGCCATTAAAGATCAGATGGCGTTCTAAGATGAATGAGAAGATCTTGAAGATCTTAAAGATGAAGATCGAGATTTTGAGATCGGTGGCTCAAGCATCTCTGTGCTGAGAATTTGGCGGCAGAGAGAGAGAAGAAGGAGGAAGAGAAATGGTTGTGAAAACAGGGAATAGCTATGGTGTGAAGAGGAAGAGAGAAGAGAAGAAAAAAAAAAAACAAGAAGAAGAAGAGAGGTTGCTCACCGTGGGTACTGCTGCGGATTCTTGCCGTCCTTCGCGCTTCAGTCACTGGTTCGTGAGAGAAGAACGAAAATAGGGTTAGCTTATGTATGATTGAGATTGATCGAGATAAACTCTAGAGTTAGTTTACTTGGAGATAAAATCAACTTTGAAGGAGATCTCTTGTGGCGTTGGTACTCGGGATCCTTGCAAATCCAATTGGAGAGTAATTAGGATCACTAAGAATCCTTTCAAATCCAATTGGAGAGTAATTAGGACTCTTTTCTCTGATTTCATCAACGTGGTTCACCTTTTAAGGGTGGCAATTTGGCTGAGGTTCTTGTCTTCACCCAGTCCGTTATTTCAAGGGATTACATATGTGTAGGAGTATTTGTTATTCGGCTCAGAATTATATCAATGTACAAGACTTACAACATTTTCATTTATGCGTGCTTCCTGCGATCATGCAACTTTGTGCTTGTACACATATTTCATATATTTGCTGTTCTTGTTCTGTTCCTTTTCAGGGCAAAATACCATTCTGTTCTAGAGGTCTACAGGTTAACAATCCCCGTCCTTAATATTTTGTGAATATTGGATAGGAGATTGTGATATACATGTTAACATATATACTCATACATCTAGATCTATATATGTGATCAATGAGCTTACAAATAGTGCATAACAAAATAGTAGTATTTCTAGCCAATTTGTTATGACTATTAATGACTATCGGCATACATGAAATTTCAGGGGATTACATTCTTCCCGCCTTAAAAGAAATTTCGCCCCGAAATTAAAGTTTAAGCTTACTTACTTGATGTGTTATACTTTTTCCGCTGCTGACCAGTTGTACCTCAAAACCTAAAATGTTGAAAATATCCCATTAGCAGTTTATTAAGTTTATCAAGCTATTGGTAAGTTTGAAGAAAGAATTGGTAGTACGCACACAGAATGGAGTCCTATTAATTACCTAGAGTGTTCTTTGAAATAAGTTGGCATATTTGGCCTTCATTTCACTTTCAGGTTCCCAAGTGGCTTCTTCAACTCCGTGATGCTTCCACAACACTTTAACTAATGGAATGTCTTTGTTCCTCAAACTATGAACTTTCCAATCTAGGATCTGTAAAGGTCCTTCTTCATAGGTGGCATCAGCTTGTACATTTACTTCTTTCCAATCGATGGTGTGGGAAGGGTCTGGTTCATATTTTCGCAACATCGACATGTGGAACACATTGTGGATGGCGGATAAACTAGTTGGTAAGTCTAGTTTGTAAGCATTCTCGCCAATTTTATCACTGATCTTGAACGGGCCAATGAACCGAGGCGATAATTTCCCTTTCTTACCAAACCTCATGATGCCTTTTTGAGGGCTTATTCTCAGAAATACCTTATCACCTTTTTGGAACTCTAGAGGTCGGCGCCTCTTATCTGCGTAGCTCTTCTGCCTACTCTGTGCTGTAACTAACCTTTTCTGGATCAACTTCACCTTCTCGTTCATTTCCATTATCATATCAGGTCCTGTAAGTACCTTATCTTCCCAATCGGCCCAACACAGTGGTGATCTACATGGTCGTCCATATAGAGCTTCATACGGAGCCATTTGTATGCTTGCCTGGTAACTATTGTTATAAGCAAACTCTGCTAGGTGTAAGTATTTACTCCAACTTCCCTTGAAATCTAGTACACAAGCTCTCAACATGTCTTCCAAGATCTGAATAACCCTTTCGGATTGACCATCTGTCTGAGGATGATAGGCGGTACTCATGGTTAATTTGGTTCCCAATTCCCGCTGTAAGCTCTGCCAGAACTGAGATGTGAATAAGGAATCTCTATCTGACACTATCAATTTGGGTACTCCGTGTAGCTTCACAATCTCTTTAACATACAACTCACCCAATTTACTAATTGTATCTGTGGATTTAATAGGTAAGAAGTGCGCTACTTTAGTAAGTCGATCCACAATTACCCAAACTTTATCCTCACCTTTTTGATTTCTAGGAAGAGCTCCGACAAAATCCATTGCTATGTTATCCCATTTCCATTCAGGAATTTGTAAAGGTTGTAACAATCCAGACGGTCTTTTATGTTCGGCCTTAACTTGCTGACATGTAAGGCATTTAGACACATATTTGGCCACATCTCTCTTCATACCTTTCTACCAGTAGTTTTTCTTCAAATTTTGGTACATCTTATCTCCACCAGGATGTAGAGTATATTTAGTTTGATGTGCCTCATCAAATAAGAGCTTTTTAATTTCCTCCATTCTGGGTACACAAATTCGATCTCTGAACTTTAATAACCCCTCTGAATCGATCTTGAAATTTGCATTTTCATTATAGGCTCTTGCACCTGCCATCCATTTCATCAATTTTCTATCCTGAGCTTGACCTTCCTTAATTTGATGTAGTAGATCTGGCTTGCAGCTCATATTATATAAGAAAATCTGATTTTCACCTTTTTGTACACCCAAATTATAATCTTCAATCAATTGGTACATCTGGGCTTTTCCGGCATCGTTCTTGTAAGATTTTCGACTTAAAGCATCTGCAACGACGTTGGCCTTCCCTGGGTGATAATGCAACTGAAAATCATAATCATTCAGCAATTCCATCCATCTCCTTTGCCTCAAATTTAACTCCTTTTGTGTATAGATGTACTTCAAGCTCTTATGATCAGAGTATAGATCAAATTTCTCTCCATAAAGATAGTGTCTCCATATCTTCAAGGAGAATACAATAGCAGCCAATTCTAAATCATGAGTCGGGTAATTCTGTTCATGAGTCTTCAGTTGTCTAGAAGCATAAGCAACCACTTTACCTTCCTGCATCAGAACAGCGCCAAGACCATTCTTAGAAGCATCAGTGTAAATAACATAACCGACTCCGCTTGCAGGAGTGATCAATATTGGGGCTGTAGTCAATCGTCTCTTCAACTCTTGAAAGGAATTCTCACATTTCTCATCCCAACTAAATTTGGCATCCTTCCTTGTTAGCTTTGTCATAGGCTCAGCTAATCTTGAAAAATTTAGAATAAATCTTCTATAGTGACCAGCTAGTCCCAAAAAGCTTCTAATTTCTGTCACTGACTTTGGCTTTTCCCAGTTCATTACTGCTTCAACTTTTGTTGGATCCACGGATATCCTTTCTGATGACACTACATGGCCCAAAAATTTGACTGACTTCATCCAAAATTCACATTTTTCAAATTTGGCATACAATTGTTTTCGCCTCAACGTTTCCAAAACTACTGTAAGGTGGTCCTGATGTTCCTTATTGGTCTTTGAATAAACCAAAATATCATCAACAAATACCACCACAAATTTGTCAAGATGAGGCCTAAACGTCCTATTCATTAGATCCATAAATGCTGCTGGTGCATTAGTGAGTCCAAATGGCATGACTCTGAATTCAAAGTGTCCATACCTAGTTCTGAATGCTGTCTTCGGTATGTCTGACTCTTTGATTCTAAGTTGGTGATAACCGGACCTTAGGTCGATCTTGGAAAAATAAGTTGCTCCCTTCAGTTGATCGAACAAATCATCTATTCTGGGAAGGGGGTATTTGTTCTTGATTGTGACTTGATTTAATTTTCTGTAGTCAATACACAGTCTCATCGACCCATCTTTCTTTTTGACAAACAATACTGGTGCTCCCCAGGGTGATTCGCTCGGCTGGATAAATTTCTTCGCACTTAGCTCATCAAGTTGAGTCTTCAGTTCTATTAGTTCGCCAGGGGCCATTCTGTAGGGTGACATGGCTATGGGGTCTGTTCCAGGGTACAGTTCTATCTTGAACTCTACTTCCCGCTTAGGAGGTAATCCTGGTAATTCTTTGGGAAACACTTCAGGGAAGTCTCTAACCACCAAGTACTCTTCTAAATTCCTCAAGGTCTTTAGAGGCTCGACTGCTGTTAAGGTTTTGAATTTCTCTTTTTGATTCACAGATTCGAGAAGTGCGGACATGATATTCCTCGGGATTTTGTTTCTATCTCCATAAATTTTGAACAACTCTCCCGAAGGTAACCGCAAGGTAATCTTCTTTCGAAGGCAATCAATCTGGGCTTGGTACTCAGATAACCAATCCATACCCAAGATTACATCATAATCATTAATGGGTAAGAGTATCAATTCAGCTGAAATCAGCTTATCATTAATTCTAAGGTCACAACTACATTTTTCAGTTGTTGGGACGTTTACTCCTACTGGTGTTGAAATCTTCATAACGACAGATAAAGGTACAGTGGAAAGTTGTAGTTTCCTGACTAAGTTTTCAGAAATAAAAGACCTTGATGCTCCAGAATCAAACAACATTTTAACTGTAACATGAAATAAAATGAAAGTACCTTCCACTACTTCGTTTGCACCAACTTCTTGTTCAGAATTTCCTTCTGTCATTGCGAAGACTCTGCCTTGATTTTGATTTTGGATTGGATTCTGATTATAACTTGGGCGATTGACTTGATTTCGTCCTTGCACATTGTTGTTGTTCTGCCAGTTGCCCGGACGGAAATTTTGTCGAACTCCTTGCATAGTGCAGTTTCGTGCCAAATGACCCGGTCGGTTGCATTTAAAGCAAAGTCTCGTAGCTACTACTTGATTTTGATTTTGTTGGGGTGCACGAATATTATTTTGCTGCATCTGTTGTCCACCATTATACCTAGATCCTCCTGATCCGTTGTTGTGATTCTGTCCCCTGTTCCATTGGTTCCCATTGTTGAACTTGTTTATGTTCCAATTATTATTATTTCCACCGAAGTTATTCAGATTCTGTCTCTTGTTGTGATTACTCTGGTAATCAGAATTCTGTCCTTGCGGCCTTTTGTTCCTGTTCCGTATTGTTTCTTGTAGGTTCAGTTCTCTTTCTACTAACAGAGCTCGTTCAACCACCTCTTTATAAGTCTCCAGATTCATCGGAACAACCACCTTTCTAATCTCTATTCTGAGACCTTCTGCAAATCTACTAGCTTTCATCTGTTCATTGACTACCAGTTCATGAGCAAATCTGGAAAGTTCGATGAACTTAGCCTCATATTCTGCCACTGTCATGTTCCTCTGTATCAGCCTCACAAATTCAGATTGTAGTTCTTTTCTGTTCGCCTTTGGAAAGAATTTATCATAAAATATTTCTTCAAAAGTTACCCAGGTCATAGTGTTCACATCCACTGTAGGACTTTCTTTAACCATTCTCCACCAATGTTTGGCCTCGCCTATGAATTGGTGAGCCGCAATCGCCACCATTCTTGGACCAGTCACTCCAAGAACTTCCAAGTGTTCCTTAACCTCTTGGAACCACTTGTCAGCTTCCTTTGGATCTGGTTTTCCTTCAAATTTCGAAGGATGCATACGTTGGAAATCTCTCAATTGATCTGCCCATTCTTTTTCTTCAGGCCTCCTCATGTTTCGAGCTCCTGGTTCATTCTGCACCACAATTGTTGGATTCAGTTGAGGTTGAGGCATCTGTCTGGTCACCTGTTCCACTACTTGCCTCACAAATTCTGCCATCATCTCTGGTCCCAAAACAATTCCAGGGGTTGGAACTGTTGTAGATCGGACATTCTCTGCTCCAGTAGAGTCAACATTCGCTGCTAGATTTGCGTGTTCTTGCTCCGTCGGCTGAGGTTCGAATGTCGGTTGTGTCTGCGCAACTGGTTCAGTGTCCCTTATGAGCTCACTCACAGACCTTCTATTTCTTCTTCGAGGTGCAGCCATCTATAAAATTTCAACTCATCTTTAGTACTACAGGAGATAATTATTTTCGGTTAGGGTGACTCTAGATTCAAAATTCTAAGTTCTCGAAAATAAAATGATCCTATTGATTCAGTTTCTAGGTTTTATAAAATTTTGACAATCCATGATTGTCACAGGGTACAGGATTTGGTTTTGATATATGTAAACAAGACAAGCAAACAAACAAACAACAAACAAACAACATACCACACAACAATAGTATAAAGAGAATTCTCAAACTTTCACTTATACCCTCCGTATTCAAGTGTCCCACACCACTCTAGCCCGGTGATATAAGCTTCCATAAAGAAACTTCAATACACCCAAACAATGCGCAAATGTCTTACCAACTAAGGCTTCCCAGGTACCCACTACGTCCAAGCTGTCCCATACTAGTTGAACGTAGCGATACAAGCTCGTCCAGAGTTGTTAGTCACTCACCAAACATGGCCTGTCAGTCGCTAAGTTCAAGACTCCTCAAATACCCTTAAATTCCTCCACGTCCCATACCGCTCTGGAACCAAGAATATAAGATTCACCTGATCTCAGATTCTAACCAAACAGTTTTCATACAAGTTTTTGTCTCTAACCGATGTCCTAAAAGTTTTGAATTTGTTAGACCCACTGTACTTTCATTCTCGATATTACTTTATAAAGTGACCTTCACTAATACTAAACTTCTCAAAATTTGTTGTAACATTTCCCATGATCTGAAGCCTAAAGCTCTGATACCAAACTGTAACACCCCGATTTTCAAAACTTGTTTATTTATTTATTTTTTTTTCTAAAATAATGAATACTTTAATTTTGTCGAGAATATCCACTGAAAATCGAGATGTTATTCGTATCCGTCTATCTTAACCCATAATCATTATATACGTAATAAAATTTGAAAACACTATATATTTAAATATATATATATATATATTAACCAACTTACTTGTTAAGATAAATGAATACCAATTTGTATTATCTTCATGCCAAGGACCACATAATTCCACTATACCAATTTCTATAGTGAATTATGAGGGTACTTGTCCTTGTCCATCCATCATGGACACAATATCTTAAATACATTCGTCGAATAGGATTCAAGTTCAAGGTACATATATTTAAAGTAAATCATGATCCCTTCAATAATCATAAAAAGATTTTATCAAAATCTCTAATGTCAATACAACCCTTACTAAATAAAAGTTCATGAAATTAAACAAATAATTAACTCATTCTCTAATTAAAATATTGTCCGGATTTCCATCCTACCCCTATCACTGAACCACGTCACAACTTGCTACTTTATTTTCTAAGTACCTGCATATGAAAAATAGGGGTAAGCTTGAAAGCCCAGTGGGTCATCTAAACAATTCACAACATTTTATTATGATACATACACAAGAACGTTACACACAAGTTTCACACATTAATCGTTGCAACATTAGATTGTTTGAGTCGAGAATTTTATCACGTTCTAAATCACGTACCTTTAGGAAATCAAACACAGGGTGACACTACTTAAAAATTAGAACTCCATTGGCGATATTCATCATGAATAACTGCCCCACAATAATCAATGGCGATATTCCTTAGAATAACTGCCCCATATGTGTGATTTTTATCTTAATAGTATTCTTTAGTGATGTCACACCATAAATACAACATAATCATGCTATTAATTGTATTCACAAACCATATTCAAATTTCACTACACATAGGATCATGTCATAATGTCAAATATACTAGTATTAACACATGAACCTTACTATGTCAATATTCCAAGTCATACGTTTCATTATCCAACATTATAATTTATAAATGAGTCTCAAATATCATATAAATTTCATGCATCTAATTATCATCTAATTAAAACCATAAGTCATGTTGACACATATCATCATGGCTATTAATCACAGCATGGTATAAATAACATCACGTACAATAGGCATGCATAAGCAATATAATGATATTATAGGCCTAATTAATTTAACATTCCTATCTATATATCAAAATAAAATATTATGAAGGTCTAGAATCATCCCCACCTGAATCGCTAAATTTCAAATGTGTTGAGATTTCTCGACGTTGGGCGTTATCAACCTATCAACGCATAAATCACATGTTAATCAATTGTTTTGTATTATATTATATTAATATAATGTGCATACATGACTATGTTGTATGGTGGTGGTCACATTATACATATAATATAACCTAGCTAATAAACTTCCACCTGATATACATATAATGTGATGATACATATAATATGATGATAGCTTAGCTAATATTATGGTAACTTAGCTAATATTATACCATATCAGCATATAATATGATGATAGCTAGATAATTTTATACCCTAATATAACTTAGCTAATGTTATACATATAATATAAGATGATGATAACTTAGCTAATATTAGCTAATATTATGGTAACTTAGCTAATATTATAATATGTTGATAGCTAGTTAATTTTATACCATAATATAACTTCGCTACTATTATACATATAATATATGATCTAGATAGGGTTGCTTAAAAGAAAAGAAGAAGAAATAAAAAAAATAAAAAAAATAAAAAATAAAAACACTTGCATTGCAGATTGAATGGCGGAAGGAAGAAACAGGGAAGAGAGAGAAAAAAAAAAGGAAAAGAAAAGGGGAAGAAGAAGAAGAAGAAGAAGAAGAAGAGAGCGGCGTTAACGGCGGTGGTTGCAGAGAAGATAAGACCTTCCGAGAGGCCATGGCTAGGGTTTGAGGTTTCCGACGAGCCGAAACAGAGAGAGAGAGAGAGATTAGGGTTTTGGGGTTTCTACTTCTTGTTGGTGCACTCGATCCTTTCATCGCGGACGATGAGATCGACTGAGTTTTTCCAAGATCGGTTATTACGGAAGGTAAAGATATTGCCTGTTGGTTAAGAGAAGAACGAAAACACAAGCATCTCTGTGCTGAGAATCTGTATTGAAGGCGCCATTAAAGATCAGATGGCGTTCTAAGATGAATGAGAAGATCTTGAAGATCTTAAAGATGAAGATCGAGATTTTGAGATCGGTGGCTCAAGCATCTCTGTGCTGATAATTTGGCGGCAGAGAGAGAGAAGAAGGAGGAAGAGAAATGGTTGTGAAAACAGGGAATAGCTATGGTGTGAAGAGGAAGAGAGAAGAGAAGAAAAAAAAAAAAAACAAGAAGAAGAAGAGAGGTTGCTCACCGTGGGTACTGCTGCTGATTCTTGCCGTCCTTCGCGCTTCAGTTACTGGTTCGTGAGAGAAGAACGAAAATAGGGTTAGCTTATGTATGATTGAGATTGATCGAGATAAACTCTAGAGTTAGTTTACTTGGAGATAAAATCAACTTTGAAGGAGATCTCTTGTGGCGTTGGTACTCGGGATCCTTGCAAATCCAATTGGAGAGTAATTAGGATCACTAAGAATCCTTTCAAATCCAATTGGAGAGTAATTAGGACTCTTTTCTCTGATTTCATCAACGTGGTTCACCTTTTAAGGGTGGCAATTTGGCTGAGGTTCTTGTCTTCACCCAGTCCGTTATTTCAAGGGATTACATATGTGTAGGAGTATTTGTTATTCGGCTCAGAATTATATCAATGTACAAGACTTACAACATTTTCATTTATGCGTGCTTCCTGCGATCATGCAACTTTGTGCTTGTACACATATTTCATATATTTGCTGTTCTTGTTCTGTTCCTTTTCAGGGCAAAATACCATTCTGTTCTAGAGGTCTACAGGTTAACAATCCCCGTCCTTAATATTTTGTGAATATTGGATAGGAGATTGTGATATACATGTTAACATATATACTCATACATCTAGATCTATATATGTGATCAATGAGCTTACAAATAGTGCATAACAAAATAGTAGTATTTCTAGCCAATTTGTTATGACTATTAATGACTATCGGCATACATGAAATTTCAGGGGATTACACTATCCCTGCTGGGAGAGGTGCCCTTGTTCCTGCAAATCTTCGAATCCGAAAGGATTAGTCTCGCCCCAAAGGGAGGACAAGACCTGCCAAATATCGAAAAATCGGTACAAAAAAAAATATAAATACAAAATTTATTACAAACAAGTTTAGTACCCGTGTAATATTAAAATAATTGAAAGCATATATTATCATAAAAGATATAACTAATGATAAATTTAATTACTTAAAATAATTTAGAAATAAACATATTTTCTATTTGTTTTTTTTTAAAAGAACTCATCAAGTTCCTCATCCTTAACATGATTCACTCATTGGTGTGAGGGAACTTTATTGAAAGTAACAACATTGTTAACGTCATTCATTTGTGTAATTACCTTTTAACTTTAGTTTTAGTAAACATTGACTAGCTTTAACAGTGTGCATCCGAACCCCTTAACTTGAAGTCAGAAATTTAATTATCTTCCCTTGTAAATAAGTTGAAGCTTTTCTTCCCATAATAAAAGTGACGAGAGGGAGATCGTGGTAGTTGATTCGTATGGTCTTCATTTGATTTCTTATGTCCCTTGTTATGTTCTCATTCTTAATCCTAATGAAGAGTCTTGACTTTTATGGTTCCAGTATCATCATCCTCTACCATTATGTTAGTACTCAAAAAACAAAAAAAAGCTTTAGCTCTACATTAATTGGCAAGTGCCAACTTGCCTGAGGACATGTTGAACAGAAAATTAAGGTAGATATTTTATTAAGACTTTCATCATCAGCAGCCACAAACTATACTAATATAAACTCTAGATTAATTATATTAATAGAGAAGCGGAAAATAATAAGATTCAAGGCGCCATAAACTGTTGCTCTTAGCCAGAGGATCTGAGCGTGCCATAGTAGCGTTCCTCTTTGCCCTGTAAGTGTGAAGTTGTAAACGTAGTTTTGACCAGATGGTTTGGGCACTGCGCTATGTACGCTGGCTCATCAGCCCACCCGGTTCGAAGCTGCCGAACTCCATGCCTGCAACACACATTTTTTTACAAGAGCACTAAAGTTAAATCAATTTGGGTTTTTATTTTTATTTTTTTATTCTTTTTCGGTTACAACAATGATGGATTTGACATGATTTATTGATTTTACAAATGGGACGCGATTTTGTCAAAAATTCACAAGAATTCGGTGACATGGGTTGGTATATATAGAAGAAGACTCATGGGCGCGACTGCTAACACCAGGCGATACGATCAGACTGCTTGGCTAGAGTAACGATCGTTGGCATGATCCTTTATGCTAGCCTTGTGGAGACCACCCTCATGTGACAGACAAGCCAAAAGGGCGCCGAATGAGGTCGAAGGCGGCTGCCGCGCGTCAAAAGGGAAAGTGGTGACGAATGCGGCCGCCGCGCGCCGAAAATGTATTATTATAATATTAAATATATATTATATTTTATATTTATAATTACAAAAATGTCCCTGAATACTCCTATAAATAGAGCTTTAACTTTATTCTTCAAATTCATTCATGAGAGTCAGAGAGATCTATTCTGAGAGATCTATTTAAGAGATTCAATCTGTAAGATTCACCTATAGGTGTAGTTTGTAATCTCTGATAATACAAGTTTGCTGTCTCCCGTGGACGTAGGCAATTTGTCGAACCACGTTAAATTTGTTGTTTTGTTTTTCTTTTCATGCTCTACCACGATTCCGCACAACAAATTGGTATCAGAGACAAGGTGAAGCTTCGAAAGAAAAACAAACACTCTGTCGAATTTTTCGAGACTGCGTCGAAATTTTGAGATTCTGTAAACGTGATCAAAACTGTTTTCTGATCACCCGTGGAGGTAGCTCTTGTTTCTAGGAGTCCAACGCAACAAACGGCGAGAAAAACGGACAAGAAACGAGTTCCCAAGAGTCGATCAAAGTTTGATCTTTGTATTTTGCAAATTTTTTTGCCAGACACTGTTCATCTCCTTCATCCCCGACGCTGTTCAGCCCGATACTATTCTGACCCGGATCCGACCCAGAACCGACACTATTTATCTCCGGCCCAGCCCACTCAGTCAGCCCTCTTCATCCTCCCGGTCCAACCCACTCGACCCGCTCTGTTCACCTGGCCCAGCCGTTTCGGCCCGACACTGTTCATAAGGTCCAGCCCGTATTTAACCGTTTCAGCCCGATACTGTTCATCTTTCCCCAGCCCGCTTTTAAGCTCGATACTGTTCATCTGACCCAGCTCGATACTGTATATTCGGCCCGATACTGTTTATCCCGATTTGACACTGTTCATCCAGATCATAGTCAGACTCGTTTCCACCATTTTCGACCGTTCCGGACACAACCGTGCAATCAGTTTCTGCAGATTCAACTCCTAAGTTATTGATATAGCTTAGTTTGGAGTTGTTTATCATTTTTTTAAGCACTTTTCGGTGCCATACATATATTCGGTCTTAATGGCGGAAGAAATCCCAAGCACAAGCAGGCCTTGGCAAAGAAGTTCGATGTCCAACGCAAAGTTCGAGGTGGAGAAATTCAACGACACCAACAACTTTGTCATGTGGCAATGCGAAGTTCAAGATCTGTTATTCCGGGAAGGATCACATATCGCCTTGGAAACCAAGCCCAATGATATGTCTGATGAAGATTGGAATTTTGTAAATCGTCAAGCTTGTGGAACAATCAGACTCTGTTTAGCAAAAGATCAGAAGTACTTTGTCATGAAAGAGATTATGGCAACAAGTCTCTGGAAGAAACTGGAGGACAAGTACATGACAAAAAACATAGAGAACCGACTCTACCTGAAGAAGAAACTCTTTCGCTTTCAGTACAAGCAAGGTACTCCCATGATCGAGCATCTTGATAATTTCAACAAGATTCTCGCTGATCTACTAAATCTTGATGTTGAACCTCTTGATGAGGATAAGACACTATTGTTGTTAAACTCTTTGCTTGAAAGTTATGAACATTTAACAACAACTTTGCTATATGGTAAAGATGAGGTTAAATTCAGTGTTGTTTCAAATACTTTGGTGAACAACGAGTATCGAAGGAAGGACCAGCACGATAACAAGGCACCATCACCAGAAGCCTTGACGGTATCCAGAGGTAGGGCTAACAACAGATCTGATAGATCTAGTGGGCGAGGCCGATCTCGCTCAAAGTCAAAAGGACCTTCATCACGTTAACGTCTTGCAAATGATGAATGTGCCTATTGTCACCAAAAGGGGCACTAGACGAAAGATTGTCCAAATAGGGCAAGACAGATGCAAATGTGGCACAGAAGACTGAAGAAGATTCTGCATTCTCCGTTTCATCTATAGACAATCAGTCTGATAGTTGGATATTAGATTCCGGCTGTTCCTATTATATGTGTCCAAATCGACATTGGTTCTCCAAATTGGATGAGTTCGATGGAGGAGTCGTGCTCATGGGCAACAACACCTGCCAAACAAAGGGTATTAGAACTATACGCCTAAAGATGCATGACGGTACAACAAGACGGCTCACGGACGTCAGATATGTCCCCGATCTGAAGAAAAATCTGATCTCCCTATGAGTCCTTGATTCCAGTGGTTACAAGGTAACCATTGAAGGTGGAGTTCTGAAGGTTGTCCGTGGAGCACTATTGGCCATGAAGGGTACTCAGAAAGGAAATCTTTATTTCCTTGACGGACACACAGTAATCAGAAGTGTCTTAGCTTGCACCAGTTCTAATGATGTTTCATCGGACACTTCCCGACTTTGGCACATGCGGCTCGGACATGTTGGAGAGAAGGCTCTTCAAACCTTGATAAAGCAAGGTTCTCTGAAAGGTGCAAAGACCGGGAAACTTGACTTCTGCGAGCACTGTATCTTAGGCAAGTAGACGAGAGTCAAGTTTGACACTGCAATCCACCGCACAAAAGGAACATTGGATTATGTTCATACCGACGTTTGGGGACCCTCTCAAAATGCTTCATTGGGAGGTAAACGTTGGTTTGTTACTTTCATTGATGATTTCTCACTCTATGTTTGGGTTTATACCATGAAGCATAAAAATGAAGTGCTAGATATCTTTCTTATATGGAAGAAAATGGTAGAAACCCAAACGAGAAGGAAGATTAAGAGGCTCAGATCTGATAATGGAGGAGAATACAAGTCAGACCCATTTCAAAAAATTTGTGAGAATGAAGGGATTGTCAGACATTTCACAGTCCCAGGCACGCCATAACAAAATGGTGTTGCTGAACGCATGAATCGTACTTTGGTAGATAAAGTTCGTTGCATGTTATCTCATTCTGGACCGAGCAAGGCATTTTGGGCTGCAGCTTTGTCATATGCCTCTCATATCATCAATAGACTTCCTGCAACAGCACTAGATGACAAAACTCCCAAGGAGGTATGGTCTGGACACCTCATTTCAGATTATGATTCTCTGCGCATTTTTAGATGCACTGCATATTTCCATGTGAAGGAATCCAAACTGAATCCTAGGTCTAAGAAAGCGATTTTCATGGGCTTTAGTGAAGAGGTTAAGGCTTTCCGACTATGGAACCCTGAGACAAAGACGATTGTAAAAAGTCGAGATGTAACTTTTGATGAATCTGTGATGTTAAAGCATACAATTTCTGATAAAGAAAATCGAGATCCAGATTTGCATCAGCGGGTGGAGTTAGATATTCTAGTAGCTCCTGACAAGTCAGCAGAGATATCCAACCATCCTGAAGAAGACGAGGAGGAAATCTCAGTTGAGGTGGAGGCTCTAGGACCAGACATCAGTCAACAACCAGAATTAATTGCCACCAATCGATCAAGAAGAGAAATCCGCAAACCTGCTCGATACACTGACATGGTTGCATATGCATTTCCAGTCACCGGAGATGATATTCCATACAATTACAAAGATGTTAGTTAGAGTATGGAAAGTGATAAGTGAAAAATAGCAATGAATAAGGAGATGACATCACTCCATCAAAATCAGACTTGGAAATTGGTTCCACTTCCGAAAGGAAAGAAACCAATTGGCTGCAAATGAGTTTTCGCTAAGAAGGAAGGCTCTCCCAGCACAGATGGTATCCGATACAAAGCCAGACTGGTAGCAAAAGGCTATGCTCAGAGGGAAGGAATTGACTACAATGAGGTATTCTCACCTGTTGTTAAACATTCGTCAATTCGAATATTATTGGCTTTGGTTGCACAGTTTGATCTCGAGTTAGCCCAACTCGATGTCAAAACTGCTTTTCTGCATGGTAATTTGGACGAGGAGATATATATGTCTCAACCAGATGGATTCAAAGTACCAGGAAGAGAGAATTGGGCTTGCAAGTTGAGCAAGTCATTGTATGGCCTGAAGCAGTCACCAAGACAGTGGTACAAGCGATTTGACAGCTTCATCCAAGGGCAGAAATATACCCGGTGTGACGCCCCGAAAATTATTTCATTTAGCCCATAACCCAATTGCATTTTGCCCAAACTCTATGTGTTGCCTTGATATGTTTGGTGTTTGTTTGATGGTTGTTTAATGTTGGTATAGTTGATACTTGATAATGTATATAAATATGTGTATCATAAATTGTATATGAATCATGTTAAATATGCATATGTTATTATTTATGCATGGGCCCATTAAACCATGAATTGATATGGGTTAGGATTGATTGAATAAAAGGATAAATGAGAATGAAAATTTGGTGTATTAAATGGATTGAACATTTAAAATACATGGAAGCATGAGATTGGTTAAAGTACATGTGGTTGGTATGGGTAGTATGAGACCAACACATGTGAAGGTTGGTGCATGAAAGTGGACAAGTGTCCCATGCCCACTTCTAGAATCCAAGAATGTGCTAGAAAATGAGGTGAGTGGAGGAGAGAATCCAAGAATGTGCTAGAAAATGAGGTGAGTGAAGGAGAGAATCCAAGAATGTGCTAGAAAGTGAGGTGAGTGGAGGAGAGAATCAAGGAAGTGCTAGAAAGAGGTGAGTGGAGAGAAAGGAAAGAAGAAGAGAAAGAAAAGAAGAGAAAGGAAAGAAGAAGAAAAAGGAGAGAGTTGCAGGAGGAAGATCCCTGCGACGTTTTCATCAAAGTGGTCGATCTTTTGAATCTATGGTCCGATTGAGCTCAAAATTTGTCAGCAAGTTCGTAACTTCTGGTTAGTCATTCTGGTCGGTGGAGATCTTGATCAGAGGTTTCTTCTAAGAGATCTAACCTCTCAAAAAAGGCTGGTTGGAAAGTCTGGATTTCTCACACCATTTTGCTGAAACTTATAGATTTCCTTAATCTACCGTTGGATGGATATAAAATTTGGATATATCATGTAAAACTGATATTTATACATTCTGAACGGTGGAGATCTTGATTTAGGGTTTATTCTGAGAGATCTAACCTCTGAAACAAAGCTGATCGGAGATTCTGGATTTCTCGTGGTGTTTCGCTCAAACTTGTAGATCTCCTAAATATACCGTTGGATGGATATCAAATTTGGGTATGTAGTTTATTACTGATATGTATGTATTCTGAATGGTGGAGATGTGTATTAGTTTCGTATTTTGTGTGATATATTCATCTGAGTTTGAGTATTTGCAGCAGGAAAGGAGAAATTGTCTAATTAGAGACTTGTTCATCAAATATACTTATCTTTTCGGTCCACCGTTGGATTGGGCTGATATTTGTACAGAAGGTTTGTTTCTTCACATAATGCGATCTGTACGGTTAATTTTGTGATTGAATATTTCTGTTGGTATATTGATACATCTGAACAGAATAGTAAATGAAGAATTGGTAGGGTTGCTTGTATTAGACCTAAATTTAGAATATGAACTTAGACCTTTCCAAATAGCTTGCATGTCAACTATGTTTGACCTAGTTTCCATTGTTGATGAACCCATGATGCAAAATCAGTGATATACATGGCTGAACATGGTGACCTAGTGTAAATCGACAATATGGCCTAAGTATGGAAAATTTCATATTTTAGGGCTTTTGATGCTTTTGGCCTAGAATCATTGAATTGATGCAACTTATGTTTAATTAAGCATGATTAGAGTTGATTATGCTACTGATTTGGTGGTTGTGACCATATCATGAGTTAGGCCTACTTGTGATCAAGTGACCAAATTTGGGCATGTTTATGCCTAAGGAATTGAAAATCAATATTTTTGATTAATAGAATGGTTTATGTATGAGAACTATGCATTAGAGGCCTAAGTCATGTGATTTGAGTTGAATGATGGGATTAGATGGGATTTAGGCCTATTGTTTATATGTGGGCTGATTTAGGGTTGATGTGTAATGTCTATGTGATTGAGCATAGAAATTGATGTATGGTAGGATATTGATGTATGTTTCAGGATCTTGATTGGGTTGATTCGGTTTGGTGGTCGTGTGTGGTTAAATACTCTCGCGAGGCTTGGTTGTGAGTAGACTTCATTTATGATTATATCTTTTATGTCATCATATCACTTATATATATTGTATGTTGAAAGCATGAATGTGTTATAATGTTTTGAATGATGCATTGATTTAAGAAAACCTTATGACTTTGGTTGGGCCCATCTATCTGGCTAATAGGGGGACTTAACCTTGTCATAGGAGGGTTTTAGGAAAGGAAATGATTGGGGTCAACGGCACGGTGAAATAGACGTGTACTAGTAACCCAAATAAACATGATTGGGATCAACGGTATGGTGAAATAGACGTGTACTAGTAACCCAATGCATGTGGAATGTGGATCCAAATTGATAAGCTTTTACTTGCATCGAATTTATTATAAATGCTTGATATCTATATGTTATGAGCTTTTAATCATGCTACACATTGACATGCATACATGATATTTATTGATGAGTATTGATAGCATATTTGAATTCTATTCACTGGGCACCGTTGGCTCACCCTCATTTTCCTCTTTCAGGTCCTTCTGTCCCGAATAAGGGCAAAGGGGTAGTTATATCTTGAGGGCCTTGCCTGCGAGAGAATCCAAAGCCTCGATGTGAGTTGTGAGGCATTTTGATTGAACTGTGTTTTAAATTATGAAGTATTATATTTTGGATTATGTAATTATAACACTTACCACATTGTAGTATGGGTGAGTTGGGACTTGTTAGATAAACCATGTGGGCATATGACGGTTTTTATTTGTACTCACAATTTTGGACTTTATGTGTATGTCAATTTTAATGGACTGTAGGGATTATAATTTTATTTATGGTTCATTTTTATGGATTATCTCTTGTCTTTGATGATTAATACGGTGGATAGTTTTGTTTAGTACCTTTTGATATTATGTCGTTATTTGAAATAAGGCTCGTAGGGTCTCAACCACCTCATGGGAGTTGAGGAGTGGTCGGAGATGCCTACGCCGGGCGTCTCCCCCCTGCATTCCGCATGTCATTCCCTGCGGGGTTGGTGGTCCGGGGCGCGGGGTCGCCACACTCGGAGTCAGTTTGATCATTGTGTCTACTTTCGCAAACTTCAAGATGGTACATTTATCTACTTGCTTTTATATGTAGATGATATGTTAATCGCATTTAAAAGCAAGGTGGGGATCAACAAGCTGAAGGCTCAATTGAGCTCAGAGTTTGAAATGAAGGATCTTGGAGAGGCCAGAAAAATTCTCGGGATGGAGATAACTCGAGACAGGGCCAAAAACACAATTTGTTTGACTCAGACTCAGTATTTGAAGAAAAGTTTTCAAACTTTTGGCATTGGCAATGACACAAAACCTGTGAGCACACCATTGGCACCAAATTTCAAGCTATGTTCATCAATGTCACCAAATTCTGAAGATCAGAAGAAGCAAATGGAGAACATTCCATATACAAATGCAGTTGGTGCTTTGATGTATGCTATGGTGTGTACCAGACCTGACATTTCACATGCTGTAAGTATGGTAAGTCGTTACATGCACAACCCCGGTAAAGGCCACTGGCAAGCAGTGAAGTGGATTCTACGGTATATTCATGGTACTGTGGATATTGGTTTAAAGTTCGAGAGAGATTCGAAGAATTGTAAGCATCTAGTCAGATATGTGGATTCGGACTATGCTGGAGATCTTGACAAGCGCAAATCTACTACTGGTTATGTTTTCACTATGGCAGGAGGACCAGTGAGTTGGAGATCGACACTACAGTCAACAGTTGCTTTGTTTACTACAGAGGCAGAGTACATGGCAGTAATGAAAGCTTTTAAGGGAGCAATCTGGCTTCATGGATTGACTAAAGACTTGAGAATTGTGCAGAAGAATGTTGAAGTTTTCTGTGACAGCCAGAGTGCCATTTGTTTGGCAAGGAACCAAGTTCATCACAGTTGAACGAAGCATACTGATGTTTGTTTTCAGTTTGTTCGAGAAATAGTAGAAGAAGAGAGTATTCTTCTGCAAAAGATTAAGACTGCAGATAATCCCGCAGATATGCTTACAAAGGTGGTTACAGGGATCAAGTTCCAACATTGTTTGGAAGCTTGCTATCTGTAGAAAGATTGCAGGTGTGGAGGAGCCTTATTCCACATAAGGTGGAGGTGGAGATTTGTGAGGACCACCCCCATGTGGCAGACAAGCCAAAAGGGCGCCGAATGCGGCCGCCGCGCGCCGAAAGGGTATTATTATAATATTAAATATATATTATATTTTATATTTATAATTACGAAAATGCCCCTGAATACTCCTATAAATAGAGCTTAACTTCATTCTTTAAATTTATTCCTGAGAGTCAGAGAGACCTATTATGAGAGATCTATTCAAGAGATCTAATCTATTATGAGTGTAGTTTGTAATCTTTGATAATACAAGTTTGTTGTCTCCCGTGGACGTAAGCAATTTGCCGAACCACGTTAAATTTGTTGTTTTATTTTTCCTTTTATGCTTTATCACGATTTCGCACAACAAGCCTAGCTAAGCTAAGTCCGGTAGGAACCAAGATCAACCCAAGTCTAGTCCAACCCAAACTAGGCTTAAGAACAACTAGCCCAAGCCTAAATCAGATTGGACCTAGATCATGATTTGTCCAAGCTAATTCAGTTGGTTCTTCCAACAGGTTCAGACAACACTAGTTTGTTTGTTTTTTTTTTTTTTTTGTTGTTGAAAGGACTGACTAGACTAGTTCATCCAGTTCAATTTCACGTCATTAAGATGATATTTTTATGAGTTTTTTGTGATATTTTAAATTTATCATAACACAATATTTTACTAGAATATTCCATCTACTTAGTTTAATCTAAACGATTTGAATTTATTTTTTTTAATTTAGATGAAGGCCTCCCATTCATTATTTGGAAAGACAGTAAATTATGACCTATACTATTTTTTAGTGTTCAATCCGTTCCTACAGTCAGGTGTTGAGTATTATTTGCACATGTATATATAGTAATGGAGAGAACTCTTTCTCCATATTATAAATGGATGAAGAATAAGAGGACATGATTGCTAAGTTTTACTCAATTGGGCTTGGGAATTTTTACGTTATATATTATAACTTGTGAAATATAGGCCTATCATGTACAAGAGCACTTTTGGCTTTTCCTTGAAGTTGGTTGGCTTGGAAAACATCTGATCCTCTTCAATTTTATTTTGATTTTTAATTAATGAATTAGATGCTTTGTTTTTTTTTCTAAAAAGAAAAGAAAAGAAGGGAAGTTCCTGATCAAGGTTTTAAAATTCATGAGGTGTAAGCACGATATTATCACTTTGTGTGGTGAGGTGTAATCCTCACATTTCTATGAAAAGGATATATAAAATAATTTTCATTGATTTTAAAAATTCAAATATCATTAATAACAACTAGAGAAACATAAAATATATACAAACTTGAGCTATTTCTATTTATGTTTACTTTATTATATAAAAATGTCAAGCATTCAAGACACAAACTTGATATATCAATTGCTTTAACTATTATAAATAGTTAAACACTATTAAAAACTTAATAAGCACACGTTAGAAGTCCAAAATTTCTTCCATTTTTAAACGTCAAAAAAAAGAAAAAAAAAAGAAATTAGTAGATACTTAACAAATAGAATGAAATGACATTAGCTTCTAGGGGTGTAACGGGTTGGGTTAGATCTAAAACTCGACCCAATCCAAACTAATTTGGATTGAGTTGAAATGGTCATTCTGGTTGAGATGAATTTTTTTTTTCAAGAAAATGACTTTAATTGTAAAAGAAAAAAAATAATAAAAAAGAATCTAAGAAGAAAAAGAAATACAAATAAAAAAGAAGAAGAAATAAAAAGAAAAAGAGTTGAGAGGTTTCATGTAGAAAGCCAAGAAAATTACAATTTGGGTTTGGGATTTAGGGGGTTTTGTTAGTTTTGCGATTTGACAGCTTTAGGATATAAGAGATTTAAGGGGTTAATGTTAGGTTCGGTTCGAGTTGGGTTGGGTTCTAAGGGTATCAACCCATGACCCAACTCAAATCGTTTGAGTTAGGATTTTTAAACCCAACCCAACCCAGACACCTAGATAAACCCAATCCAACCTATCGGGTTGAGTTCGGTTCGGACGGGTTGGCTTACACCCCTATTAGGTTCTACCACTTCTTAATTTTCACATTCTCTAGCAACTTTTTTAAGTTTCTTGCTTTTCTTTTAACTTTATTTTATGATGGTCCTTGCAATACACTTATAGAAACAATTGGCAGTAGAAGTTCACTTTGTAATGCTAATTTAGTCTACAAGGAGTTTAGGCTAGTTTCAAAACTTGGATCTTTCTTAATAATTGGCATTAGCATTTTAAGAAAGAAAACTAGCATGTTTATACTAATATTAGCGAAAGTGTTTCTGGAAAATTGAAAAGTATAAAAAGAAAAATTGCAAAGTCTCACGTGGTATCAGAGCATCCTAACCAACGTCAAATGGCTGCTGAAAATTCTAGTTCTTCTACTCGGCAGAATGCAAGTAATATGTCCATAACTACATATGGACATAACCTCCAATGGCAAAACCTTGAGTTTTAATCTACTGATCAAGTTGAATGTAGTAACTACACGAATTGGAAAGTTCAAGTTCGATCTGCCATTAGAGCTCTTGGACTAGAGCACCTGATCACTGGTTCCAAGAAACCTCCTAGCAAGTTTGTTGATCAAACTCTAGCAGATGATGGTGTGGTGATTTAGCCTCGATTAAGTGATGAATATGAGTTATGGCAGCACACTGATCAACTGCTGATGTGCTGGTTGTTTTCTACCATTGGTGAGGCAACAATTGGGCAAGTAATAGAATGTGAATCCACTCTGGATATCTGGAAACACTAGAAAGATTGTTTGCTCAAGCTTTAATGGCAAGAGCACTCCAATTAAAGCATCAGTTGAGCTCTATGTGAAAAGGTTCTTCAAACATATTTGACTATGTTCTCAAGGTTAAATCAATTGGTGCCAAATTAAAATCTATTGGCCAAACCATTACTGAATCTGATAGAATTCAAAGTGTTCTCAATGGAGTTGGCCATGAATTTGATCTTGTAGTAGTTCTTATCTTTTCACAACGACAATCTATGACATTGCAAGATGCTCAATATCTATAAATGCTTCATGAACAACGCATTGAGCAACTAAAACCACCACACAAGTTGATTTTTCTAATACTGTTCAACATACTACTACTTCTCAATTTATGCCTCAATCACAAAATTTACACCAATTTTCATCACACCATTCTCTGTCATCTACCTCTGTAGCACCAACTACTCAACCATCAACTTCACCACCTGTTTTTACACAGCCATCACCACTTACTAATCTTGCTAAACCTGTTGTCCCAACTCACTCTATGCAAACAAGGGCTAAGAGTGGGATTTTTAAACCACGTGCATTGATTACTACTTCACCGCAGGCTTTCAATGCTGCTCTTGAACCTAAGAATGTTACGACTGCCTTGTTGGATTCACAATGGAGTAAGGCTATGAATGAAGAATTCTCTGCTCTTCAAGCTAACAACACTTGGACTTTAGTACCAACTACTTCTAACATAAATCCCACAGGCTGCAAGTGTGTGTTTTGAGACAAAACGAATCCTGATGGTTCTTTACAAAGGTATAAGGCTCGTTTCCTTGCTAAAGGCTTTCATCAAACACCAGGGTTGGAGTATTTCGATACTTTCTCCCCAGTAGTAAAGGCATCCACAATCAAAATTATGTTTACTCTTGTTGTATCCTATGGGTAGTCCATTCAACAACTAGATATCAACAATGCCTTCTTAAATGTCATGCTTGCAGGGGAAGTTCATATGATATAGCCTGAAGGATTAGTTGATCAACGGTTTCCAACTCATGTGTGCAAGTTGAACAAATCCTTGTATGGTCTTAAACAAGCTCCTCGAGCTTGGTTTACCATGCTTCAGTTAACTTTACTCGCATGGGGATTTAAGAATTCCACCTCAGATGTCTCTCTTTTTTATAAACGTCAAGGCCATCATATTCTCTTGCTACTTGTGTATGTTGATGATATACTCATCACTGATTAAAATTCAAGTCAAATTCAACAAGTTATACAGTCTCTTAATAGCAAATTTGCACTCAAAACCATGGGTGAAGTTGATTATTTTCTTGGTTTTGAGGGTTTTAGGAACAAATCAGGATTATACTTGACTCAACACAAGTATACTATTGATCTTCTTACTAAAGTGGGCATGATTGATGCCAAGTCTGCTCCTACTCTAGTAAGCTCAGGTGTGAAGTTATCTGCTACATGTGGCTATCCATTTTCTGGTCCTACATTATATAGAAGCACCATTGGAGCCTTGCAATACTTAAACACACACAAGACCTGACATTGCTTTCATTGTGAATCGTCTTAGTCAATTCCTTAAGTTACCAACTGATGTTCATTGGATGGCTTGCAAACGTGTTCTTCGTTATCTTAAGGATTCCCTTGATCATGGTTCATGTTTTAAACCTGCTACTCAGTTATGTTTGGAGGCATATTCTGATGCCGATTGGGCCTGTAACTTGGATGATAGG
Organism: Paratinospora sagittata; assembly: GCA_035771175.1. Classification (NCBI taxonomy): domain Eukaryota; kingdom Viridiplantae; phylum Streptophyta; class Magnoliopsida; order Ranunculales; family Menispermaceae; genus Paratinospora; species Paratinospora sagittata. The sequence continues at coordinate 5,099,366 of CM069611.1, read as the reverse complement.
CGTTCCACTAGTGGGATGTGTGTTTCATTAGTGGAAACTTAATCACTTGGGGATCAAGGAAGCAACGAGTAGTGGCAAAATCAAGTATAGAAGTTGAGTATAGGGTCCTGTCTTTTGCTACTAGCAATATTCTGTGGATTTTTTCTCTATTTGCTGAACTTGGTGTTAAACTTTATTCACGCCCAATTCTCTGGTGTGACAACACAAGTGCTATCTCCTTAGCTAAGAATCCAGTTTTTCATTCAAGGACAAAACACATAGAGGTGGATGCTCATTTTATCAGGGAGAAGCTTGCAGTTGGTTGTTCGAAAATCCGTCATGTTCCAAGTCAGGTTTAGGTAGCTGATATTATGACAAAGGGGCTTACTGTTCGTGCCTTCAATTTCTTCTGCTCCAAATTGATGGAATGAAAAAAAAAACTCCGTACTTCCCATCTTTACACAAACAATAGAAAACACCATAATAAAACACTAGATTGCAAAGTGATGACATGACATGCAAAGAATTAAGTCCACAATGACAAAAGGTCTAAAAAATGGACAAGTGGATTAATATCTTGAACTAAAACGTAAAATTATTATTAATTATTAAAAAGTCTTTATTTTGCTGGGTAAAAACTCAATGAGTTTTGTTGAGTATTAAATAAACTCGTTAAGTATCTTAAAACTTAATAACATTCAAAAAATGCCATTTTAATGCTAAAAATAAGATTTATTGTTATACTCCAAAATTTTCATGAACTTATAAAATACATAAGTAATAAATAAATAAGTAATATCAATATTTTCACCACCATTGTTATCTAAATGTGACAAAATAGGAAGATTAGTATAATATAAACTTGTGTTTGAGCCTATGTCCATGATCAAGTCCAAAGGTCAAGCCCAACATCAATTATAAAAAGTATAATTGTTTTGAGCCCATGACCAAGCCCAAGCCGAAACCCAATATTTAAAAGACTCCAAACCCAAATCAAAGCCCAACACCATGTGTGAATTATTGGTGAAAAAGTGGTAAAAAAAGTAGGTTATATATGTAAGGCCATGATTTTTTGTGAATTTTAAATTATGTGGTTATGATGTGTTGTAAATTAGTATAAATAAGTGTGCTTAACATTCATTCCAAACCATCCAAGTGAGAGTTCTAGCGAGAGCTAGAAGTGTTCTAGCAAATATTGTGAGAGTTATAATAATTTGTAGTATAAAAACTAGTAGTAATTGGGTGATACATAGTATGCTATGTACTTGCCCATTTGGTGGATCTTGTACATCAGAAATGATCATCATTTATTATTACTTTTATTGAGTGATATATTTATTAGTAGGGTGTGATCACTATCTTAAATTTTTCCAAACACCCAACCCAAGTCAACACTTTAGGGGTGAAGATTTATACGCGCCGAGGAACCCGAATGATGGATTACGCGTGTTCATGTGGGTGTGATCCTTGATTTTTTTCCTTTATTCTTATTTATTTCTAGCATGTTATATTTTATCTAGTTAGATGGGTGTGTGTGAATTATTTGTCACACCCCGCCCGGATGCGCCTAAACTGACGGGACACTCACGGACGGGGCGCTAATACATTATAACAATAACTGAGTGCACAGAAACACGATTAAGTACAAGTCTGATTTCATTAATTTCAGAATATATTTGTACATGAAATAGTTAAGGGAACATTCTCCCAAAATCCCCAATGAATAATACAAAGGGTACAAAATGTGGGCCCAGAAACCTACACCCAGTCCACCCTAATCTCCTGTGAAAAATTGGATAACAACGGGGTGAGCTACACGCTCAGTGGGTAAAATAGTTCGTGAATATAACAATTAATAAAACTTCATAATCAAATATCTTAAATACACATCAGAGCATCATAATCAATTCAATATGTATGTATGCATGGCACCGTCTCATATTGGTTTGATGACTGTACATCGCCTGAGTTCACGTATAGATGTCCCTCCCCAAGAGTAGCCGGGTTCTCATTGTACGTCCCTCCTCAGGAACGACGCTCTGAATTCACGTACAGATGTCCCTCCCCAGGAGTAGTCAGGTTCTCATTGTACGTCCCTCTCCAGAGAAATATAATGAATAACGAACATCGCTTCTAACTATTCTATGAATCATAAACCACATACGTCCCTGGGTGGTGCTATGTATGATGCCAATGCATGAACTAGCCTGGTCTTTACTTTAACATTTAGACAGAATTTTGGCAATGTCTAGTGATCCTTATCAGGGTCGGTATCACTACATGCAAGGTTATGACATTCAATATTACTTGTATAAGCTGATAGCTTTCAAATAAAACCAACAAGATCAGTCTCCAGTTGAGAAGTGAGATACGAGGTCTACTTAAATACCAATCGTCTAGAGCAGCATGCTACCTCCCGTTCACTATTTAAAGTTACTGAGGACAAGACTGAGTCTGGTTGAGCCAGATTGACCATTAATCTAGCATAACAATAGTGTAATACATGAACTCCAAATATATAGGCATAAATATGACAATATGAACATTATACGCAATAATGCAATGTAAATAAATAGTAAACATAATGATAAATGAATGAAAGCTTTAATAAAAGTTATAAGACACGCAAACCTATGTTTCGTTCCCCACCTTCAGATAAAAAATTCATTGAAAACTGGTGCCTTCCCCCGGGCAGAACCGCGTTACACCGCACAGAGAGTCTCAAAAGAGAAGACAAAAACTCAAAATGAGTAAAAGAGAGAAGGAAAATCACAAGGATGAGTGATTTTGGTGTGAGAAATGAGGAGGGGGGTGGGGTTCCTTAAATAGGAAAAATGGTGCCTGAACAAATTTTTTTTATTTCTTTTTGTGCAAACCTAGGGTATTACATAATCTTCTTAAATTATTTTCACGTTAGTTATTATTGTGATACATCTATTATGTCTTTTCATAAAGTTATCATACATTTTTCATTATAAATGATATTCACTTACACCATACCATTTATGCATGTACCATTTATGCATGTACCTTGGTATATGAAGCCCATGCGCCATATTATTACTCTGTCGAATTAGTAATTGATTTAATTAGCTAGATATAGTCTTGTCCCAAGTACCTTTAAATAGTGAATGAGAGACAACTTACTGTTATAGAAGAGTGGTATTTAAGCGAGAATATTGCGACTCCACCACTCAGCCTGGAGACTAGTCTGGTTGATTTTATTGAGAACTATTTTTTTGGTACAACCTTGTGATACGGTATTATTCACGTATATAATACTATTCACATATATGGTACTATTCACACATATATTAATTGATTATTGTTGAATTATGGCATGATATAAGTTGTTGGGTGTTGTTTATTAATAGTTTTACAATGACATGATATGTTAATGCTTTACATTAATAATGCTGATATGTTAGTCGTACTATTTGTCTCACTAAAAACATACTAAAAAGATAACAATACATTAAAATGTGTCTCGCGCTAGCCTGGGGTGTCTGAAAGGCCAAGGTTTATGTGTCACAATGACCAGTGAATTTTAGACTCTATTTGAGAGGAGTTCCGAGGGAAAGGTGATTATGCCTGGGTGGTCTACAACCCAAATGGATGGTTAGTGACGACTCTTAAAACAAATTAATGTTACAACGTAATTTATTCACTTATTTGAATATCTAGTTGGATTTGATGTATTATACTATTAATAAATTAGAGTTGAGGAATATTGTTTAAGGTGATCTACTGGGCATTAACTCACACCTTTTTTTTTTTTTTTTTCAGGAATTAATAATGCAGTATATGGAACAATTGTAGCGGGTACTGCTGGCAGTTTAATTTTGATTTTACGTCATCGATATTTTGCTTAGAAGTAGAAGTGATGGTTTCGATAAGAGTAGTATTGTTATCTTAGTTGAATTTGGTATGTCCAATATTATGTTAGAATATGTTAATTGAGTACAATGTTATTTGATTATGTCGGTACATGGTAGACAAATGTATAACTTGTAATTAATCCAATGCTATGAGCGTTATTGATAAATTGTCATTATTTGATGAATTGGGTTAATATTGAAAAATAATCTAGTCTGATGATGCCTGCAAAATTTAAAATACCAGGACATTTTGGTATCATAGCATTGTTAACAAGAGAGCAAATTCGAGAATCATGATAAGGGATTCTCACGATGTGATGGTGGTGAACCACCAACTCTTACCCTAACATGTCCACATGGCTTGCCACCAATGTGGTTAGTGATAGTCGAGAGGCTAACCGTAAAACATGTTCTGAGTTACGCTCATGTGCTACGTGACTTTGTGGTGACTTGAAATTGCATGTATTCTCATATTAATTATAAGGGCATTGACCTAAGATGGTGAACACTCACGCTCCGATTAGGTGATCTAGGTGAGTTGCACTTCATTATAGCGCACGTGAGTTGCAATACTATAACGCAAAGCTTCTTGGTTACCATTTTGCATACTCTCGCAAACCAATAGCTAAGATTTCAATTTCGATTGCATGGTAATTAAGTAAGAGCCAAGGCAAAATGTAAGAATCATCACGAGTTAGTTGTTTTTTAAGAAGAGTAGCAGACATCGCTCGTATACTGAATTGTAGAAATTATGAATTTTTCAAAATTTCTAAGAGATAATAAGATTGAATTTTTGTTACATTCTACAATAGAAAACACCCTACTTTCCATCTTCACACAAGCAATAGAAAACACCATTATAAAACATTCTCACTCGTAAGGAACAACTTTACACTGATACGAAGTTGTCACTTACGTGTGTCCAACGACCGTGACCCATCGAGTCACGTGACATGTAAGCGTACCTCAGAATATATTTTACAGTCAGCCTGTCGACTGCAACCAACCCCCATGAGGGCTAGTCATGCGGTCATGTCAAGGTAAGAGCCGATATTTTGCCACCCTCACAACGTAAGAACCCTTGATCATAATTCTCAAATTCACCCTCTTATTAACCATGCTTTGATACCTACCTGTCACACCTTGATTTTTGACACTTTAATTTTTAAATAATAATAATAAATATTTTTATTTTATTGAGAAAGGTAGCCCAAAACAGAGGCGTGAGTGGTATCCATTTACTTTAACCTAAAACTATGATAAAGATAGTAAAATTTTCAAAATATGATGTATATTCCAAACTAATTCACATGTTAACATAAATGAATACCCTTTCATTTTCATGTCAAGGATAATATATTTTTATTATACAATTTTTTATATTGAGCCAAAAAGGATACGTACCCTTATCCATCCACCGTGGATTTAATATTTGGAAAGATTCATTACAATCACAACAGTAATGCTAACATTAACAAATGTAAGTTCATGGCATGCTCTTATTAATAAAAACAGAATCATATCAATATATTGTGATCAGACTGAAAAATAAAATACGGAGGGAGACCACCATAGAGAATGAGGAGAATATCATGCATGCATTTACACCCTTCTAAACATGCCTTTGAGGGGCTCATCATTCTCACCAGTAACAGCCAAGCGCATCACTCCATTATCCATATATACACCAATATCACCACATAGCACCCTACAAATATTGCAAACAGAAGGGCAAAAAACAAGCTTGCAGTGATCTTCATATTTCTCAATCCTAAACCAATTGCTCAAAGTTTCACGGCCCGGGTTCCATTGAATCCCTCCAGTTGTGACGATCGACTTTCTAATCGATTCATCAAAATCCGCAAGTTTCCACAACGTAGATTGCGCGCAAGTGGTCGAAGCTGATGAGAACTTGATGTTTTGATCAGTGATGATACGAACGATTCCATCCTTATCAACGGTTGGAAAATGTTAATGGCAAGCCACTGGATCTTGGATTTCGATCTCGCACTACATCAAACGGGCAAGTGCCATTCCTATTAGGAGCAAGAGTGAGACCTCCAAATCTCCCACGGACAGGCAAGATATAGTACTTTAACGCCTGAGAGAGAGAGAAAAAAGGGATGAAATAAATTAAAATATGATATAAGTTACATAATTAAATTATTAATTTTATTTTTAATAATATTAAAACCAACTTATTATAACAAAGAATATATCCTCTGGATAAATAATAATTAAGGTGGTGCGTAACATATCCCTTTCACCCTAAAATACGAGGACTCTTCAATGGATAAATAATAATTTATACGAATGGGCCAATTATCACGACTCGCTTGTTTAGGGTCCGCTTCACCTAGGTTCATTTAAGAAAAAAAAAATTAAGGCCTACTACTATATTAATTCCATTTGTGCAGCAAAAAATATAATTTAGACTACTATTTGTAATTAAAAAAGTTACTTTAACTAGCTATCTAATAACCCTATTATTAGTGCATAATCTGACCAACACCAAGTAAATAAACACGTGTAGGAGATGATCGGATCTGGAAGTGTGAACCCTCAAGCTCCGGCAAGGGTTTATCAGCTAGATATGAGAAGAAGAGAGAAAGAAATAGGGCTATCGTAAGGAACACTAATGTGGTGCCGTCCAAAGACCCTCCGATGCCTGAGCTTGTTCAAGACTATAGCAGTAACTCTTGTAGAAAATTGTTCGTACCTTATGAGGAGGGTTGTAGGTTTTATTTATAGAGAAGGTCCTCTGGCCGGAGTGGCTAGCTGCCCAGTAGGCATGTGCCACGTGTCATCTCGTCATTGGTTGAGATGAGCTGGACGAGCTCATCTATTCTGGGTTGGTCAGGTCGGATGATCCTTATCTTCCTGGTTTGTTTTGGAGGAGTCCCATTCTGTTTCTATGTCGAAGTCAGTGTTTGATATGTACAACTATTCCAGATTCCTCGGGATGTGGCATGCTAGGAATGACTACCTTATCTTCTCTATCTTGTCTGGAATGATCAGCTTGGCTCGAGGTCGAGCTGCCAACCCTGAGCAGTATCGCACCGAGCTATCGTCACCATTGTGTTTTCGAGGTTTTTGTAAACATCATCGCGCTAGATCGGCTTAGACGGTTTTCCCTGGTTTAGTCAGATCTGGGCCGACCGAGCTGATCTGTCGTTCGTGTCGTCGTACGTAATTTTTACTCCACCACCTTCACGTAGCTTATACCTTCTATAATGTCAGGTCGGCTCTACTGATGTCCGGCTTAGGTCATACCTGAGCTGACCATCTAACATTTACCCCACAAGGCTTTTAGCCCTAGTTGGGGTGAAAGGCTTACCTTCATCTTTGATTTTCCTCGAGATTTGTGTCGTGTTTGATATCTTAGGGGCCGTCGGATGTTCCTCGGGATTCGAAGACTATACTTGTGGATCTCATTGGCATGTTTTGAGCTGGTCGGCTAAGAACCGTTAACTTCTCATCGAGATTCGTACATTCTAGAACTTCTCCTACCAAGCGTCAAGTTGATTCGTCTGCTCGGGCCAGGGCCATTGGATACTCCTCGAGATTTGCATCATTTTTCATCTAACGACTCTGAGTCAAACAAGTCCCTCTATATATAGTGGTTCCCACTCATTTGACAATATCTTTCCACAGTTTTTCTCCCAGCTAGGAATTTTACCAGCCCGTCTTTGTTCCAGCTCGGACATTCTAACGTCTGGCTCTTCTTTCCTGCTCGGTATTTTTCTTGCACTCATTCCTCTCTAACTTATTTAGTATTTATGGCTTTCATAGAAGGCTTCCTAGATTACCTGGCGGATTGTCCATAAAGTGGAGATGACACCAAGCAGCCGCTTCGCGATGAGGCAGAGGCTACTCAACGATAAGAGGAGAAAAAGTCTGAGGGCGACGAGATCCTTAGCCAAGGTGATGTCGCCCTCAACCGTTGCTCTGCTCCAGACCAAGTTCAAAGTGATAGGGTCCAAGAAGAGTTGAGCACATCCGGTCGTCTAGCCGAGGAGGCCTCATCGGACGATGAAATGATCAAGGTTGAGTTCGAGATCGACACTGAGTTGGATGAGGCTGTAGGGGTGGCGAGTCCTTCTTTTTCAATTGACTAGTTCTCTTTAACCATCATCGAGGACCAACTTTCGTATTTGAGGGCTCTTCTCACCATCCCATCATCTGTTCATCTGCACGTTCCCCGGTGCAGCAACAAATCGAGCTGCCCTAAGAAAGGTTGGGTAACCTTCTACACCAGCTTGTTTAAGTACAGAGCGACCCTTCCTCTACCCAAGGTCGTTTTCCATCTATTGGCTGACCTAAGTGTTGCCCCAGCTTGGCTTAGACTTAATGTTTGGCGGGCCTTCCTCAGCTTGATGGTGCTGTGGAATGAACGTAATTGGCATGGCTTTAGTTCGACGGAGTTCAAGCTTGGCTACTAGCTCAAACTCCACCCACGCTGGTTCCTTGTCTCAGGGGACTAGGCCGAGGAAGTTGGCGTGCCGACCCGGTTTAAATACTCAAGTACCGAGCTGACCTATGTCATTCTTTATTTATTGCCTTGTGTGTATTTATGTTCAGCTCGACCTAAATTCTGCTTTGCTTTTCCTTACAGTTCACTGGGATTTCATCCATAAATCTCCTTATGGAGGAGATTTACCTCACGAATTACTGGGATCACTCCTACGAGGTCATCTTGACCCCAGCTAGTCTTTTCGCAAGAATCCTTATTAACAAACAAGAACTTTTCAGGGGTAAGTGATACTTGTTGATTTCGATTGCTTCCTGGTTTTGTCCCGACCTGTCCTCTTACTATTGATCTGTCTGCAGGTTATCGGGCCGAGATCATGTCTGCTAAGAAAATGAGCATTCGTGTCTTTAACCTTGAGCGGATGCGGGCTTTCGAGCAGACTAAGTCATTTGCTCAAAAGGCTAACTCACCTACCGAGCAAGAGGCTAGGTGTCACACCCTGGGTTGCACAACGTGCCCCCTACCCAGGTGTGGGCGCAACCCCTCGGGGCGAACGCCTAGCCATAGTACCACATAATATTGTCCTATCGCCATGTAGCAACCCAACCGCAGCTGGTCTACATCGAAACGATTATTTGTCCCTACTATTCCCTCATGAATAGTAAAGGGCCTCCCTAGGAATCGAACTCGAGACCTTCCTTAAGGAGTCTAATTTCGCATTCCTAGTAACCACTGAGCCTGAGGGAGGTCTCGAGTTCGATTCCTAGGGAGGCCCTGTACTATTCATGAATAGTGGCAGACAAATAATCGTTTCGATGTAGACCAGCTGCGGTTGGGTTGCTACATGGCGATAAGACAATATTATGGATCCATAATGGCTGGCGTTTGCCCCGATGGGGTGCGCTCACACCTGGGTAGGGGGCACGCTGTGCAACCCAGGGTGTGACACTAGGTCTCGACAGGCTACCCTATTTGGCTGTTCTTCTGCTCTGCCCCCAGTAGCTATGGCTTCTCTGGCTGCTGTCACCCTAGAAAAAGCTGCAGCTCGGCACAATGGCAAAGCTTAGGTGCCCGATGTTTCCTACCGCTGACCCGACAAGAAGCTCCGTGAGATGGGGTCTCCAGTAACGAAGCTGGATGATCAATATCTCACAATTCTGGGATACCAGATTGGACTTCCCCGATCCTAGGTCGACCTGGTCAAGGATGACCACATCCGAGACAACACTTCTCTCGCGTTTGTGAAATGTGTCAAGGTAACATGCCTTTTCTCGGTGCTACTTGTAATTTTTTAGTATGCCTGGTCTAACTTGTGCATTTTTTCTTGTTCAGGCTGCCCATCAAGTTTTCCTGGCTCTGAAGAAAGCTGATGATCTTTCCATCTGTGCTGAAGTTGAGAAGAAAAAACTGAAGGAGAAGATGGATAGGAAGGTGGAAGAGCTTGAAGGCCAACTTTCCAAAACTAATTCCGAGCTGTCCTTCACTGTGTCGAAGCTGTAGAGGTCAGCCTCGAAGAACGAAGTCCTGAAAGCGAAGGTTGCTTCCCTAGAGTCCGAGCTGGCCAACTCGGCTCGTTGTGCTGTCTAGGAGTTTAAGGCTTCTCAAGAGTTTGATGACTTGAAGCGCGACGAGTACGAGATGGGTTAGATCCACATGAGGGTTGACTTCGGCAAGTACTTCATGGATAAGTTTGACATGGCTTCCTTTGACAACTTCATGGCCGAGCAGCAACAGGACACGGCGGATGGAGTCAAAGAAGAGGTGGTTGCTAGGGAAGCTGGCGCTACCGAGCAGGTCGAGGAGAGATGGAGGCTAAGTAGCATGACGCTGATGGCGATGTCATTATTTTAGGTCTTTAGGCTTCTGCTTTTATTTTTCCTTTCTGTAATCGTGCTCAGATGCCGAGCTAAAACTCTTCTTGAATTTTTCTATAAATTTTGTTCTTCACTTGTTGTTCTTCATTTCTAGCTGACCTTGGTACTTAGAAAAATTATCTTATTCATGTTTCCTTTGGTGAACCATTTTTTCTAGACTTAAACGAATTTTCGTAAAACTTCTCGTCCCGTGAGCTTGGCTAGGCCAACTTGGTCTATGGGACTTGGGGGAGAATTTTTAGAATTTTCATAAAAGTTCTCGTCCCGTAAGCTTGGGTTGGCCAACTTGGTCTATGGGACTTAGAAGAATTTTTGTAAAAATTCTCGTCCCGTGAGCTCGGCTCGGCCAACTTGGTCTATGGGACTCAGAAGAATTTTTGTAAAAATTCTTGTCCCATTAGCTCGACAATGATCCGAGCTTGAGGTTCTTTGAGAGTGGTTTCCTTCTTGGCGATAATCCGAGCTCTAACAAGCTAGGATCCCAAGGTATTACGAGAATGAACTCCTTCTTGGCGATAACCTGAGCTCTGACGAGTTCAGATCCCAAGGTACTTTAAGCCTTAGCCTTCTTCTTGGTGATAATCTGGGCTTGAGCTCGGACCCAGGGTAGTCTTGGCTTTCGGCCCCTTCTCGAGGCTTATTTGAGCAAAGCTCGTATCCCCAAGGTGCTAGTCTCTTTCCTTTTTATCACGTTGTGTCGAGAGTTGTTGATAAATTTGTTTATGCAAAGTCATCCAGAAACAAACTAATTTATAAACTTCAATGAAAGATGACAAAATCATAAACTTAAGTTGAGTGGGTGATCCTCGCTTGCTATTCCTACTAAGCTACTCCTACTTGCTACAGCTACTGGTAGTAAAACTTCAGAGGTTCTGCGTTTCATGGTTTGACAATCCGTCTTCTAACTCGTAGACTCCATTTCTTGGTGTTACGTTGACCTTGTACGATTCTTCCCAAGTTGGGCCGAGAGCCCTTGCTCCGACCTCCTTGGTGTTAAGCATGACCTTCCTCAGTACCAGGTTACCAATTTTGAAACTACGGGGTCTCACTTTAGAATTGTAGTACTTCGATGTTCTCCTTTGGTATGCCGTTAGTCGAATTTGTGATTGTTCTCTCTTTTCTTCTAAAAGATCCAGTTCGACTTTTTGTGGTTCTGAGTTCTTCTCATCGTTGAAGTATGATGTTTTTAGAGTTGGAATGCCAAACTCTACGGGTATAACAACTTTCATTCCAAACGCCAGAGAGAAAATGGTTTCTCCTGTTACCGTTTTGGACGTTGTTTTGTAAGACCATAATACCTGTGGGAGGTCATCTGCCCAAGTTCCTTTCTTTTCCTCTATTCTTGCCTTCAACGTGTTCTTGATAATCTTTTTGACGGCCTCAACTTGTCCAATCGCTTGAGGGTGAGCTGGTGTAGAGAAGAAATGGCGAATCCCCAGCTTGGAGCAGAATGAGCTGAACTTCGCATTATCGAACTGCTTCTTATTGTCTGATATTATCGCGAATGGTAGTCTGAATCAACAAATAATCTGACTGCAAGATGAATTTCGTGGACATTTGCTCAGTTATGTAAGCGAGGGACTCTGCTTCCGCCCACTTGGTGAAGTAATCCACTAATACAATGGCAAACTTGACTTAACCTCTGCAAATTGGCAACAACACAATTAGGTCTACCCCCCACTGAGTAAAAGGCCAAAGACTTTGAATGGGAGTCGAATTTTTGGGAGGTGCTCTTATAATCGTAGCATTTCGCTGACAGCTATAGCAGTGCCTAGCTGTCTTCAAGGCGCCACGATTGATAGTCGGCCAGTAATAGCCCTGACGGAGTACTTTATATGCAAGAGCTCTTCCTCCAGAGTGATTCTTGCATATTCCTGCATGTACCTCGTCAAGGACAAGCTGAGCTTGTTCTTCTCCCAGACATTTCAAATATGGCAAACTGTAACTACGTCGATACAGCATGTTGTCAATGAGCACATACTTGGCTGTTTGTCATTGTATTTTCCTTGCCAATACTTTGTCTTCTGGGAGCTCTTCTGTTTTCAAAAACACCACAATCGGGTCCATCCAGGAAGGGTTGACTCTGTAAAGCCGACATGACTTTCTTCCTCGATACTCCTGCTGTGCAGATATTTTACGCGCACTTGTAGAATAAGCTCATCCCCAGATGATGAGGCGAGCTTTGAGAAAGTGTCTGCAAGGGAGTTGTCTGCTCGTGGTATCTGTATGACTTCATATTTTTCAAAGTTAGTCAGCTGCTTTTTCACCATCCGCAAATAGGCCTACATGCGATGATCCTTCGCTTGGTACTTGGCGGTGACCTGACTTGCAACAAGTTGTGAATTGCAACATATTGCGATCTTGCGTACCCCCTAGTTGAGCGCCATTCGTAGTCCTGCTAGAAGAGCTTTATATTCTGACTCACTATTCGAGGCCGAGAAGCCATAGCGGAGAGCTGCGAGGTGTTTGTCTCCTTTAGGTAAGACTAAAGCAATGTCGGCCCCACTTCCTTGTTTGCACGATGAGCCATCGACAAATAGTTTTCATGTCAGCTCGAGCTCAGCATCAATATCATTTTCCTTTTTCTGCTTGGAGGAGAACTCCTTTACAAAATCAGCCAGTGTTTGCCCTTTAATAGATATTCTTGGTCGATATTCAATATCAAACTCGCTGAGCTCAATAGCTCACTTCGTTAGTCGATCTGAAGTATCTGGTTTTTGCAAAACCTGGCACAACTGGTGTCGTGTGAGCGCGACAATGGAATGAGCTTGGAAGTATTGTCGAAGCTTTCGGGTTGAGGTGATGAAGGCAAAAACCAACTTCTCTATTTTGGGATACCTAGTTTCTGCATTGAACAATGACTTGCTCACATAGTAAACAAGTTTTTTGCATCCCCTGCTTTTCTTTAATGAGGGCAGAGCTCACTGCCTCGTCGGATATGGACAGGTAGAAGAAGAGCTTCTCCCCGGGAATTGGTTTTGAGAGCATAGGCGATGAATTGAGGTAAGTTTTGAGTTCTGAAAAGCTTGCTCACACACCTCCTCCTAATCAACAATTTTTTTTTTATTAATTTAAAGAATGGCAGACACTTATTTGTTGACTTTGACACAAACCGGTTCAATGTAGCTATGCACCTTGTCAAGTGTTGTACTTCTTTGATATTTTTGGGCGCTTTCATATCAAGGATGGCTCGAATCTTGTTAGGGTTTGCCTCGATCCCCTCTGGTTGACCAAGAAGCCGAGGAATTTTCCCACTGTGACTCCAAATGTACACTTGGTTGGGTTGAGCCTCATATTGTAATGTTGGATTATGTATAACACCTCTCTGAGATCATGGGGATGACTTGTCTATTTGATGCTTTTCACTAGAATGTCGTCAACATATACCTCCATGTTCTGCACAATCTTCTCTTCAAAGACCCGATTTACCAGCCTCTTATATGTTGCATTAGCATTTTTAAGGCCGAACGACATTACTTTGTAGCAATACAAGCCTCGGTCTGTTATGAATGAGGTATTCTCTTCATGTTTGTGGTGCATCATAATCTAGTTGTATTTAGAATAAGCGTTCATGAAGTTGAGCAACTCATGTCCAACCGTGGCATCAACAAGTTGATTTATTCGGGGGAGAGGAAAGTTGTCCTTCGGGCAGGCCTTGTTCAGCTCTGTGAAATCAACATAGGTCCTCCATTTTTCGTTTGGTTTTCGAACCATCACGACATTGGCCAGCCATTCTGGGTATGCCACCTTTCTGATGAACTAGGCTCGGATGAGCTTGTTGACCTCCTGCTGTGACTGGAAGAGCAATCCTCCCTTTTGGTATAATCCCATATCCCGTAAATCCAATTAGAGGGACGTCCACCAAGGTGAGCTACTTTTTTGCAAGCCCCAACTTTTTGAAACGCTGGCCAGTAGAGGATATCGACCGATCTCTCATTGTCGACAAGAATCCGATGGATTTTGTAGTTCGCCACATCCAATGTTATCACCAAAGCATCAAAATGAGGTCGGCAGATGTCTCGAGCCTTTTCCTCCGTGAAGGTAATAACAAAGTTTGTTCTCCTCTATTTTCTGGTCGGCTCTACAGGTTCTTAACATCCATCCTTGCAGCTCGGACATGAGCTTTCAATGCTTGGTTCGATGTCTTGTTGAGGTCTCTATCGAAAATGGTTTTGATCTCCCTCGACTGGTTGACTCTTCCCTTCTCTGGCAACTGAGCCCTTCACGTATTCTTGTAGACGACCTCGACGAATAAGAATTTTAATCTCTTCGTTCAAGCCGAAACGCTGGTCAGTGTTGTGACTGTGATCCTTGTGGTATCGACAATACTTCCTCTCGTCCCTCCGATCGGAAGGAGTGCTCAGTGTTTTTGGCCATTTGAGGTATTCCTTGTTTTGGATCTCTAAGAAGATATGATCTGACGAGGTGGTCAAAGGTGTGTAAGTCGAATAAATGTTATGGATACCCTTATTTTTTTGGTCCCGTCGATCTGAATTGGACCTCTTCCCACCTCTGTTGTCTTCCTTGGCTTCATCATCTCTTTTCCTCTTCTTCTCTTTTTGGCTTCAGCCAGCTCATCTGCGTTAATATACTTTTGAGCTCGGTCTATGACTTCCTTGTATGTTTGAGCTTTCTTCTTTCCCAAGGAGTAGTGGAATCGTTCGGGCCTCAGCTCAGCCATGAAGGCTGTGATAGCCGTTTTGTCACCACAATCATCGACCTCAACTCGGGTGCCATCAAATCTCTCAACATAATCCTCGAGATTTTTCCCTTGCTTCTGTCGAATGGCCAGGAAGCTGTTCACTGATTTTTTCATTTCTTTCTTATCGGTGAAATGTCCAATAAAATTCTGAGCCAGATGCCCAAACTAGTAGATCGACCCCAGTTCTAGCTTCCAATACCACTTCTTAGCTGGTCCTCCGAGGGTAATTTGGAAGCCTTTGAACATTGTTGCGTCGTCATATCCTTTGAACTCCATCCAGGATTTCTAGTTTTCAACATGCTCTCTTGGGTCAATCTTTCTTTTGTATGTTTTGACTTCAGCTGTTTTGACATTTTTTTGGTAGTGGGGCTTGAAGGACCTCTTAGGTGAAGAGTAAGAAAAAATCTCCGTACTCCGCATGAGATTGTGTTTGGATGCTCCTAGAAGGCCAAGTCAGCTTGGATCTCACGGACCAAGACTACCTTGCCAAAGGTAATCCTATTTTTGGGATTCTTGTCAAGGCCGACTTGGTTGAAGCTGACCTGGTTGGTGCCGATCTTGGTGGAGGACAACGTGATATCTTTCGTGCTGACTGGACTAGGAAAAAGCTTGACTCATGCTCCATTTTTGCCTTCAGAGAGTGGTAAAAATCTCCTCTGAAAATAGATCTTTGTTTTGATCCATCCAGACGCTTGCTGCTGCTTTTCACAGATTTTGGTTGAAAGTTGACACTCCGACAACAGCTTCCTTCATCATTTCAAACTTTTGCATGTCGTGGTGGTGACGAAGGAAGAGCTGCTCTTAATACCTCGTTCTAATCCAGCACTAGTTGAGAGATCTTCTATACTTTTTTCTCAATGTTGTCGATTCTTGCGGACTTCTAAGTGGAGCCCTTCTTCTTTTTAGGAGGTCTTGCTCGCCAGGCCTTACGGGGCTCCGACGAAGTCGGAGCTCTTCCAAATACAGGGGATCTGCTTCTTGATTCATTGCTAGAAAGCAGTTATTGGCTTGATTAGTCGTTCCCCACAAATGGCGCCAAATGTTGGTGCAAAATCTGACCAACACCAAGTAGATGAACACGTGTAGGACATGATTGGATCTGGAAGTGTGAACTCTCCGACTCAAGTGAGGGTTTATCTGCTAGATCTGAGAAACAGAGAAAAAGAAATAGGGCTATCGTAAGGAACACCGGTGTGGTGCCGACTAAAGACCCTTTGATGCCTAAGTTAGAGCTTGTTCAAGACTATAACAATAACACTTGTAGAAAATTGTTTGTACCTTATGAAGAGGGTTGTAGGTTTAATTTATAGGGGAGGTCCTCTGGTCGGAGTGGCTAGCTGCCCAGTAGGCATGTTCCACATGCCGTCTCGTCGTTGGTTGAGATGAGCTGGATGAGCGCATCTATTCCTGTTTGGTCAGGTCGGATGATCCTTATCTTCCTGATTCGTTTTGGAAAAGGATAACTTCTTAGTCCGTCTTTGTAACATCCCATATTATATGTGTACCGAAAAGTTCATCACCGTGGGGCACTCCAGTTCTGTTTGTTCACAAAAAGGATGGTTCGTTACGACTTTGCGTTGACTATCGCAAGTTGAATAACATCACCATCAAGAACAGATATCCACTACCCAGAATCGATGACTTGTTCGACCAACTTAGAGATGGCAAATACTTCTCTAAGATTGATTTATGATCTAGTTATCACCAACTCCGAATCAGAGAGTTGGACATTATCAAGACGACATTAAGAACTCGGTACAGTTACTACGAGTTCTTGGTTATGTCGTTCGGTCTAATAAATGCACCTGTTGCGTTCATGAATTTGATGAACCGCATATTCAGGCTATATTTAGACCGATTTGTGGTGGTATTTGTGGATGATATCTTGATATATTCCTCAACCGAGGAAGACCATAAGATACATCTTAGGATTGTCCTCCAGTACTTGAGAAGCCACCAATTGTATGGAAAGTTGAGTAAGTGCGAATTTTGGGCGAAGCGAGTTCAATTCCTAGGCAATGTGGTTTCAGGCAATGGCATTGAGGTGGATCCTTCTAAGGTTGAAGCGGTTTTAAACTGGTAGCAGCCTATCACTGTTACTCAGATTAGGAGTTTTCTTGGTTTGGCTGGCTATTACAGAAACTTCACAAGGATTTCTTAAAGATTGCTGAACCTATGACCAAGTTCACTCGGAAAGACATGTGATTCATTTGGAATCCCGCCTGTGAAACATCATTTTAGGAATTGAAGAAACGCCTCACGACAACACCAGTACTAATCACTCAAAGAAATGGAGTTGGATTTTCACTATACACCGACGCCTCTTTGCAAGGCTTAGGTGTCGTACTAATGCAAGAAGACCAAGTTGTTGCATATGCTTCTAGGCAACCGAAGATTCATGAGGGTAATTACCCAACGCATGACTTGAAACTTGCAGCTTTCGTGTTCGTATTGAAGTTATGGCATCATTACCTATATGGTGAACAATTTGAGGTCTTCTTGGATCACAAGAGTCTTAAGTACATCGACACCCAGATAGACCTAAACCTCCGCCAAAGACGATGGTTGGAATTCTTAAAAGATTATGAAGTTCAACTCCAGTACCATCCCGGTAAGGCCAATGTTGTGGATGGTGCCCTGAGTAGAAAATCTTATGTTGTTTGTACTCTTAACTTCAAGATGGGGAAGTTGGCTACAGAGATGGAGAACTTTAACGTACAGCTGATCGAGGAGGGAGGAGAATCACAACTCTCTCAATTATTAGCAAACTCTGAGCAGGCTCGGAAGATTTCAACAGCTCAAGCCAATGACCCTATGTTAATGGAGAAACGAGAACTTCTACTTAGCGGACATGACCTTCCTTAGTGGTTAGTCTCTGAAGATAGAGCTATTTTTTACAAAAAACGTCTCGAACGATCCTGAGGTTCGAAATGAAGTGCTCATTGAGATGCACTGTTCGAGGTTTACTATGCATCCTGGGGGTAACAAGATGTACAAAGATGTCAAGCGACAATTTTGGTTTTCTGGAATGAAGAAGGCGATTGCAGACTTCGTTGCCTGATGTCTCATTTGCCAGCAAGTTAAGGCAGAACGTAGACTTCTCTCTGGATTTCTCCAGCTTTTACCTATTGGAGAATAGAAGTGGGAGAACATCGCAATGGATTTTGTTACGGCCTTGCCTCGAAATAATAAAAGGCAAGATGTTGTCTAGGTTATCATTGACAAACTTACAAAGTCTGCACACTTTTTACCGATAAAGTTCAAGGATAACCCCGCCAAGCTTGCTGAACTGTATGAAAGAAAGATCGTTCGCCTCCATGGCATACCACTCACGATCGTCTCTAATCGAAACCCTCGATTCACATCAAAGGTTTGGCAAAGCTTCCATAGTAGAATGAGCTTCATGATCACCATGAGCATAACCTTTCACCCTCAGACTGATGGGTAGTCAGAGAGCTTGATCCAGATCTTGGAGGATATGTTATGGTGCTGCATTTTGGACTTTTATGACGGATGGGCAAAACATTTACATTTGGCTGAGTTTGCATACAACAACAACAACTACAAAACCAGTATCGGCATGGCACCGTATGAGGTTCTCTATGGTCACCCTTACAGATTTCCGGTATGCTGGTTAGATATGGCAAATCGACTGTCATGACCCACGATACGTGACGTCATGACCGGCACGGAACCCCGCGTATATCCTCCCTCGATATACATGACATCCCGATAATCCTTCTAATACACATCATAATCCCAAATACACAACAATAAACACATATGAACATAATCAAATAATATTACATTCCCAAAATGTAAGCCATAATTTTTTTTTTCTAAGTCCACAGTGATCAAAAGTACAAAATAATACTTAACAATGATTACAACCCATCTAAGTGTTAAGTATACGTATTAGGTTTTACATAGTACAATTTATCAAAATAAATGCGAAAAAGTACTAACACCTACATCAACCAGAGTTTGGGAAATACTCCGCAGCTAAGCCTTTCCCTTCCTCATCCTATCCAATCCTGAAAAGATAATAGTGAGGAATGAGCTACAGCAAGCCCAGTGAATGTTTTCTACAAGTGGCTACATACATGTGCATTTATGTAAAACATTGTAAGATTCATTAAAACAATTTAAACAACTAGAATGTAAACGAGGTTACATACATGTTCAATATAAGACCTCATGTCATATCAAGATAATGCATATCACTTATGACATGTTCATGCACCTAAACACCTTTTAGGTAAGAATCGATTCAAGAACATGAGTGCATGAGACCCATGGCCAAATGACCTCTTACCTGTATTTTAATAGAAATTCCAAGGGCACGTCACCAATTTACTATTCATTCCAAACCCTATTTCAGGTTTAGACGAACTATAGTTGCGCCTACCCTTGAAACCCTCTGCAAGGTCCACAACAGAAGATCCCACTAGACTTACGAAATTTCTCGAAGGAAACCCCAACTAGGAGACTCAACCCAAATTGTTTTCCCAACTGACTATGATCAAATAATTTTCATGAGATATCAAATCACGCATACCATAATAATTAAGCATTTAAAACATTTCTATACTGAATTCCGATCATTCTGAAACTTCATGCAAAGGCACTCGTACCAATGCACGTCGAGCATCATATACATATACGGGTACTATACAGGTACTCTATGGGTCAAAATGACATCATCCTAAGGTACAGGCATTACATCGACCGCAGTTGGGGCCTGAACTAGTTCAAGAGAAGGAGAGACTTCGTGTTGCACAAAGTCGACAGAAGAGCTATGTTGACAAGCAGAGGAAACCTCTAGAATTTGATAAGGGAGACTTGAATTTTCTAAAAGTTCAGCCTACAAGAGGTCTCAAACGCTTTGGGAATAAGGGAAATCTCTCCCTACGGTATATCGGTCCATTTCAAATCATTGAACGTATTGGCAAACTAGCCTATCGTCTATCCCTTCCATCGTCCATGTCTAAGGTTCATGACGTTTTTCATGTATCCATGTTTCGAAAGTATCGTCCTGATCCTTCGCATATCATCCCTCTAGTTGAGGTTCGGGTTGAAGAAGGAAACAAGTATCAAGAGAGAGATATATAGATTCTGGATAGAAAAACTCAAGAACTAAGGCGACGTAGCATACCACTTGTGAAAGTGCTATGGGAGGAAGAAACATGGGAACTATAAGCAACAATTAAACCGAAATACCCTGAATTATTTTCTAGTAATAATTGATGATGTGATACATTGTACTATTTCACTTATAAATAAAATGATGGAACTTTGTTTACAAATATCTTAATACATCGTTTCACTTACATAACTATGCAGATGTCTGAAAATAATACCGATGGAGGTAGTGATGCACACACATAATGGCCTCTTTGGCAACCTGTGGCGACACCTTCAGGATCTGAGTCAAATCACAACTACTTTGCATCATCAACTCCATTGTCCCACAGACAGCGATCCTTATCGCCAGAGCGTGCATGGCTTTTTCGTAATAGTTTTGGCCGAAACAATCCCGTGCCCTCATCTTGGCAAGATCTTCTACCAAAATTGTCAGGCTGCCGGATTCGAGCAACAACACGAAAAAGCATCCCACTGCTCAACCTACCTCCCCTTAAAGGATGCAACCTGCGGAGCCCTACACCGCCATCTGCTAGGCAAAGGTCAGAACCTTCTGAGGATGAATTCGACTCCATTTGCTTTCTATGGTTTCTAATGTTGAGGATTCTTTCAGCCGCAGTGCTATTCAGGGACCTTACAGGCACTACCCTGAGCTAGCGAACGATAACGATGATGAATAATCGCACGCTGATAGCAATCATGACTACTTGGACTGATTTCGTGGGAGAAATCTTTTTAGGGGGGTAGAGTGTAATACCTTAGGATTGCACACTCACCCACACATACACACACAAAAAAAAAAAAAAGAACTTCGGGCAGCCTGCTCGACGGTTCAGGCGATTTTTTCCTATTTAAGGAACCCCTCCTCATTTCTCACACCAAATCACTTCTCCTTGTGATTTTTCTCCTCTCTCATTTTTCTTGAGTTTTCTCTTCTCTCTTTTGAGACTCTTTTCAAGACTCTCTTAGCGGTGCAACGCGGTTTTGCTCAGGGGAAGGCACCAGTTCTCGAAGGAGTTATTATCTGAAGGTGGGGAACGAAACATAGGTTTAAGTGTCTTCTAAATTTTATTAAAGTTTATATTCATTTATCATTATGTCTACAATTCATTTACACTGCATTATTGCGTATAATGTTTATACTTGTCATACTTATGCTTATATATCTGGAGTTCATGTATTACATTGTTGCTATGCCGGATTAGTCGTCAATATGGCTCAGCTAGACTCAGTCTTGTCCTCAGTAATTTTAAATAGTGAACGGGAGCCAACGTGCTGCTCTAGACAATCGATATTTAAGTAGACCTCGTGTCTCTCCTCTCAAACTGGAGACTGATCTAGTTGGTCTTATTTGAAAGCTATCAGCTTGTACAAGTAATACTGAATGTCCTAGCCTTGCACGTAGTAATACCGACCTTGATAAGGATCACCAGACGTTGCCAAATCTTGTCTAATGTTAAGTAAAGACTGGACCTGTTCATGCATTGGCATCATACATAAGCACCACCTAGAGACGTATGTGTTTATGATTCATAGAATAGTTAGAAGCAATTGTCACTATTCATTATATTTCTCTGGAGAGGGACGTACAATGAGAACCCGGGATTACCTGGGGAGGGACATCTATACGTGATTCCAGGGCGTCGTTCCTGAGGAGGGACGTACAATGAGAACGCGGCTACTCCTGGGAAGGGACATCTGTACGTAAACTCAAACGACGTACAATCATGGAACCAAAACGAGACGGTGTCATGCATACATACATGTTGTATTGATTATGATGCTCTGATGTGTATTTATAATATTTTATTATGAAGTTTTGTTTATTAATTATTATATTCACGAACTATTTTACCCACTGAGCGTGTAGCTCACCTCGTTTTTATCCAATTTTTCACAGGAGATTAGAGTGGACTGGGTGCAGGTTTTTGGGCCTACATTTTTGTACACTTTGTATTATTCATTGAGAATTTTGGGAGGATGTTCCCTTAACTATTTCATGTACAAATATATTCTAAAATTAATGAAATCAGACTTGTACTTAATCATGTTTCCGAGCACTCGGTTATTGTTATAATGCATTCACGCCTCATTCGTGAGTGTCCCGCTGGTTTAGGCGCGTCCAAGTGGGGTGTGATAATACAGTTTGGGGTGAAAGGAAACTTACTTCATAGTTTATCGAACTACTTGAAATCCTTAAGAGGATTGGCGTATAAACTTACTCTACCACCTCAGTTTACAAGTATATATAATATCTTCCACGTGTTCATATTGAAAAAAAAAATATTATCTAGACTCAACCTGCATTCGTGATGTGACTCTGTAGTTGTGGATGACACCAAATATAAGGAAGAGTTGATACAAATATCAGACAAAAAGGTTAAGAAGCCGAGGAAGGAAGAAATTTCATTGGTGAGAATCAAGTGATAAATTCACAATAATGAGGACCTGATGAAAGAACAATTTCCAAATTTATCCACCGATACTTGATATATATTTCTCCTTATTTTTAATTTCGAGGACGAAATTTTCTAAGTTGGGGAGATTGTAACATCTCATATTTTTGGGCAAAAATTCTATGCTGACATATACGTGTATCGAGAAGTATAATACACATATAAGTATATAGGAATTATAACTATGCATGTGCATGTGTTGGTGTGTTTATAATGTGCAATTACATTATTAAAATCATATCCCAAATAACAAGTGTTAAGTTGGATATGTATATATATATATATATATATATATATATATATATATATATATATAAATTAAATTTAAATTTTTAAGTGGGGAGTTGGTTAACTAACTAGCATGGGATCAACAAATTTTTATAGTTACCTCTCATTCTCTCTATCTCCAACGTTTGTGAAAGAGAAAAAAAAACAAAAAAAAAAGAGAGAGAAAGAAGAAAGAAGAATGAAGAAGAACGAGACAAAAAAGAGGTGAGAACGACGAAATTATGCTGAATCGGGATCCACGGTAAGTGAGTTTTACTCTGTTTCTTTGTGAAATTGATATTTAAGTTAGATGTAACGATTCTCTCAGAGTAATTTTTGATATGGGAGCCATTTTATGGTGTTTTCAAATTTGGGGTTTTGACCCAACGTGAATGAAAATTTGCTAGAAAGGTTGAAAACTACTTCCAACCTTGTAGAAACCATGAATCTAAGGTTAGTTTTGATTGAATTGCAAAATTATAATTTATATAGCTTTTTGAAGTTAAATTTGACATTGGAGGCCTTTGGAACACTATTAAAACTAGATGAAACTCTTGTTTAAGGCTATAGAATGGTAGAATGGACTATTGTGAGTCCATCGATACTAATTTCATGATTTTTGGAGACCATTTGACAATTTTAGTAAAATTATACATGTTTCCAATGTGATTATTTTCAGTGAATAAAATGGAATTGGAATCCAATGAAATTGTGGTTTGAAATTGTAGAATGATAGATCTACCAATTCCGGACATTTCGATGTTAAGATCATGATTTTTGAATATGATTTGATATTTTTAATAACTAAATATATGGTTTTGGTAAGTAAAATTGACTTTTGTGACCCCCGCGAACATGTAAAACCTTAGTAAAATATATGTTGAAGGTAGTAGAATGATAGTAAGACTGATTTTACACGTGTCAATGTAGACAGAATAATTTTAGGAATGTTTTATATTTTTAACAAAATTAATATATGTTTTCAGTAGAAAAATAAAATTTAGAACTAGTGAAAATATAATTTAGAAATCTATTTTCATTGTTCCTTCTTGTGGAAATATCTAGATTGATCGTAGAAGCGGTAGAGTAGCATTTTCAATTGCTTATGAGTCCTAAATTTAGTTGGAATTTAAATTCATGGAATGTGTACAATATTTTTCAGGTAGCTAAAGTAAGAATTAATGGTGAATGAGCAAGTCTTGGATCACATGGAATGTATTTGAATGAATAATACAAGTAAGTATAGTTAAGTGGAATAGATTCGAATTATACATGAATTGCAAATGTTTAATGGTGATTTGAAGTGAGTTAGGAAATTAAATATGTAAATGAAAATTGAGTATTTACGCGTAAAATAGATATGAATAAATGCAATTGAATTATGGAGTGGTTGTGATAGGTTAAGTTAGTTGGATTTAAATTGAAACCGGACTCGAAAGCGACGATGATTGTATTTTAAGTTGGAAAGTCTTGTTCTGTGAGTATATTTTCTTGATTTTGGTTCTTATATGACATTGTACTTACATGAAATGTTTAAATGTAAGCATGTAATGTATATAATTATGCATTGTGTTATATTAGCATTCACCACTGATTTTGACATTGGAGCATGTGAGACTTGTGAAGGCAGGTCGAATATGAAGTCATTTTGTTAGGAATTAGTCCCGGATGAGTGTTATGCGTAACCTCATTGTCTGTTTAAATCCTCAAAATGATTGTGAATTGGGTAATGGGAGGTTGTGGCTACCTTGTAACGACCATACAAGGGTTAGACCCGCTCTATTACCTAGAAGGAGGGAGATTGTGGATTTCGTTGAAAATGATGCATTGTTTTACTGAACATGATTATAAAAATTTATATTACTGGCTGTATGATACATTTATTGAATGATGCATGTGTGTTTAATAAATGTTTTGAATGATTTCAATTACATATTTTCCTAAATGTATATGATTGTCATATCAAGATATATATTCACTGAGCTTGTGGTATGCTCACTCCATTTCCTTCAATATTTCAAGTAAAGATTCAAAAGGAAAAAGGAAAGCAAAAGAATGATAGGCACTTGATTCGGATTTCTGTTTTGTTGATGTATGTATGGAGGAGATGGTTTGTTTTTGTGTTTATTTTGATATGTATACTTAACACATACTATATGTATATTATCACATATATGGGTTGGGTGATAATATAGAAGATGGTTGAATATTTTGGTTATGAAATAATGGGTGATGATGTATATGATTGTATGATTAAATGGTGGATGGAATGGGTAAATGGAATGAATGAATGAGATGATTATCTATATATATTTGATTTGATTTGTAGTATATCAAGGAAAATTGTGAGATGTCCAAACATGCTGCCGAAATTTTGAAAAATTTTGTGTAATTTTGTTGAGGCTGACAATGTATTGTATACTGTTGCGATAAATTTACTTTCGCAAGTGTACGAATAGTCAAGTTATAATATATCCAAGGTGAGTCGGGTTATCGTATCCACATGGATTGTTTACCTGACCAATTACCGTTTTCACTAATTTCTAACTTTATCTAGAACCTCAACTGTTTCACCTGATTCGTGGATTTAGCCAATTTTTACCTCTTTTCTGCTTGGGCTTTTCATTCTTCTTTTTTTGCCACTTCTTGTACATGATCTTCTCACCCAAATCCATGACTAATGCGTCCAAATACCTACAAGACAAAGCAAATTAAATTAATAACTCACTCAAATGTAAGTTAAATCAAATTTATTAACTAATCAACTAAAATAATGCATAAAAACCAAATTAATCCTAAACTAAAAACTATATTAAAACTAACATAAACCTATCAAACTAATGCATGAACTGTCCTAAAATACTCCTAAAACATGCCTTGAAACCTATCTAAACACGCAACTATCAAATACCCCCAAACTTAAGACTTTGATCATCCCGAGCAAAGGGAAAATAAAACTAAAACTCATGATTATCACAACCATTGTACAGTCACAATCTCGCACAATTAAAGACTTAACTCAACGTTATAAACATATACATGGCCTCCAAGATCACACCAAAAGTATATTCACTTCTAGGAAGAATTTCAAGAATATAAAATCGTCTAGATTTTCAACCCAACTCTCACCAAGTTTTTGCCTTTGATTCTTTCACACATGAGTACATAGCTAATCTCATCAGACCAATCATGCAAATCATGAACAAGTGCAAGCAAGTGTTAAGTGTAGGATCTCAAACTATATAATTTAGGTTGGAACTTTATAGGCAAGTCTTTTACACTACTCTCCACTAATGTAAATCACACACCATTCAAAATCAGTAGGTCTTTCATAGGTTTGAATGTAAGGCTTAGGTTCAAAGAATAGAAACACTATAGCTCAAAACACCCTAAACACTTTGATCAATTACTAACATCCACTACATTGCATTTGAAACCAAAACCTCTTTTCAACACATATATCTCTCCAATATTCTCATTCTTTTGTTTGCTTTTTATCATCATCACTTTTCTTTTATAGAAGGCTATACCCCCAAACTTGCTTCTTTTCACACATAGATGTAACACCCTTTTCTTCTCTTTTTCATCTTCTTTTCTTTTTCACCTTTTTTCTTTCAATACAATTCATAAGCAAACTTGCTAAATATTTCTTCTTTATCACCCTTTTTTCATCTTTTTCATTCCCCGTTGTTCTTTCTTCCAAATAATAACACTCCAACATGATCAAAGTGTATAAGGTACATAGGTTGCAAAATAGGGAATTTAAACATGACAAGCTCAAAATTCATGATACATAGGTAACAAAGAAAGAGATATTCAGCTCAAAATGGGAACTATGGATATAATAGAGAATAAGGATGCTATTTGGCTCAAGCTTTTCCAAACATGACCTAAATCATTTTCCTCAGTGTGTTTTCTAGGATTTCGCCTCGAGTGGTGATCAAACTTGTTCTAAAATCCCTAGAGATCTAAGATATGACTTAGCAAGCAAAGGTCCATTTCAAACAATCTTAATTTAATGATCAAAACCCTGTACAAATGATTAAGTCTCTCCAACAATTCCCAGCAAAAGTGGATCAAGCACACAGACATAGATGTAACTCTCTACATTCTCCTATAGTTTCATATCTCTAGAGTGTTCTCATGTCATTGGCCCTCTATAAGTAAGTCTAAAGTTGTAAAAGAATGTGACTATCTAGCCTAAACCAATGCATAATCAACTAACAAACCATGACCAAAAATTCAAAAGTCTCCCCCCAAACTTAAAACAAACATTGTCCTCAATGCAAAAATTATCAAAGAAGTAGTAGGAAAAAAATAGAGACCTAGAGGAGAGAAAAGAGTTTAGAAAACCCCCTGAACCAAAATGTGTGAAGATGGCACATGACGCACGCCATTCGTCTCTCCTAAATGCTCCAAAAAGCCCCCCAAACTTGCTTTATAACCTGAAAAGGGTAAGGATGTCAAGGTACGAATTCAAAGCCTATACTATAATGACTAAAAATAAATAAATAAATAAATAAATAAATAAATAAATAAACCTATGAGTTGCCTCCCCTCCAGCACTTGGTTTCGAGTCGTTAGCCCGACTTTGCTTCATAATGCCTCTTCATGGTTCTCCAAGTGTGATGTGTTTCTCATACCGCTCCGCTTGGCTAAAATAATGTTTCAACCGCTGACCATTTACTCGAAAACACGAACCATCTCCACTTTGTAGCTCTACCGCACCGTAAGGAAAGAGTTTAGCAATAGTAAACGGTCCACTCCATCTGGATTTAAGCTTGCCCGAAAACAACTTTAGCCTGGAGTTGAATAAGAGAACTTGTTGCCTTGGTTCAAAGTCTTTCTTCACAATGTATTTGTCATGCTATTTCTTGGTTCACTCCTTGTAGATCCTGGCATTTTCATAAACATCGTTTCGAAACTCTTCCATTTCCATAAGCTAGAGCAATCTTTGATTTTCTGAAGCCTTCAAATCGTAGTTCAATTTCTGAACCGCCCAATAAGCTTTATTTTCTAACTCTACGGGTAGGTGACATGATTTCCCAAACACAAGCCGGTACAAAGACATCCCAATAGGTGTCTTCAATGCAGTCTGGTATGCCCACAAAGCATCATCCAATTTTATTGCCCATTCCTTCCTATTAACATTTACGATCTTTTCCAAGATTTGTTTGACTTCTCGATTGCTTATTTCGGCTTGGCCATTCGTTTGTGGGTGATATGCAAGTGTGACCTTATGTTTCACTCCATACTTGGCAAAAAAAACATTAAATAGCTTGTTACAAAAATTAGTGCCCTCATCACTAATGATAGCCAGAGGACTTCCAAATCTTGTAAAGATATGCTTGTGAAAGAACTTCAACACTACCTTGGCATCATTCGTTTATGTAGCTAGGGCTTCAACCCACTTGGACATATAGTCCACTGCCAAAAGTATGTATATATTGCCAAAAGAGGAGGGAAAGGTCCCATAAAATCGATACCCCACACATCAAAGAGCTCAACCTCCAATATGTTAGTCAAAGATAATTCATGACGCCTCGAAATATTGTCAAGACGTTGGCACGTATCACATGTCGTCACAAAGGTGGAGCTATCTCAAAATAAGGTGGGCCAGTAAAATCAACTTTGCAAAACCTTAGCCACCGTTCTTGTGGGTCCAAAATGACCGCCATAAAAGGGAGGTATGGCACTCATGAAGAATGGCGTGGATGTCTTCCCCCGGTACACAACGCCGAATCAATCGATCATTGCATCTCTTTTTCTTTGCATAAGAGAGATCCAGAGGCAATATTCCACATGCTAAGAAATTTACAAAATTAGCATACCATGTCACTTTCACGCCTACACCATATAGTTGTTCATCAGGAAAAGTTGCCAGAATTGGTAAGCAAGCATCCTCAACCACATATTGTAACCGGGAAAGATGGTCGGCTACAACATTCTCACTTCCTTTCTTATCTTTGATCTCCAAATCAAATTCTTGCAACAAAAGAATCCATCGAATCAACCTAGGCTTGGCGTTCTTCTTCTCAAATAAGCAACGAATAGCCGCATGATCGGTATACACAATGACCTTGGACCCAATGATATAAGATCGAAACTTGCTGCATGAAAATACAATCGCTAATAATTCTTTCTCGGTCGTAGTGTAATTCTGTTGGGCTTCATCTAAAGTATGACTAGCATAGTAGATAGCCCAAAACATCTTTTCTTTCCGTTGGCCTAACACTGCCCCAATAGCGAAGTCGCTAGCATCGCACATAATCTCAAATGGTTCTTTCCAATCCGGTACAATCATGATGGGGGATGAAATCAATGTCTTCTTTATCAACTCAAAGGCCTCCACATAGGGATCATAAAAATCAAACGATGCATCTTTCTCAAGTAAGTTGCAAAGGTGCTTAGCAATTTTCGAAAAGTCTTTAATAAACCACCAGTAAAAACCGGCATGCCCCAAGAAACTACAGATGCCTTTCACATTCTTAGGATTAGGAAGCTTCTTAATGGCTATTATCTTTGCCCTATCCACCTCAAGACCCTTGGAAGAAACCCTATGGCCTTAAACGATGTCTTCTTGTACCATGAAATGGCACTTCTCCCAATTTAGCGCTAAGTTAGTTTCTTCACATCTTTTTCATCGTTAACTCTCAAGGTGAGTTCCCCTCATTGCACATCTATCAATGCACGTCTAGTAGCTAGAAAAGGTCTCCCAAGTATCAAAGGTATGTCACCATCCTCTTCCATATCCAAAACCACAAAGTCCACCGGAAAAATGAACTTGTCCACTTTTACTAGAACATCTTCAATCTCTCCTCGAGGATATGTCATTGACCGGTCCGCTAATTGAAGTGAAATGGTGGTAGGCTTTACTTCTCCAAGTCCCAATCTCCTAAAAATAGAAAGAGGCATAAGATTAATACTTGCACCTAAATCACATAAAACTTTGTTAAAATTTAAAGGACCAATAGTGCAAGGGATTGTAAAACTCCCTGGATCTTTGAGCTTTTGAGGGAGCTTCTTTTGTAATATCGTGCTACACTACTCGGTAAGCTTCACTGTCTCGTAGGCTTCCAACTTTCCCTTTTTTCTCATCACATCCTTCATAAATTTGACGCAATTAGGCATTTGCTCCAAAGCATCGGCAAAATGGGATGTTGATGTGAATCTTCTTGAATATCTCTAAGAACTTGGCAAATTGCTCATCCAATCTCTTCTTTTGGAATCTCTGAGGATAAGGTAAAGAACGCTTTAATATTGAAGGGTTATCCGAGAAAATGATGGAACCCGGTAGGTATGGCCTTTCCTTTGGTACTTCTTGCTTTTGCTCCTCATGATGTGCTTCACTCTGTAAATTGCTTGACAGTGATGGTGTGGCCTTCTCATCCTTGTTATTTTTTTCAGCCCGTTCAACTTTCTTTCCACTCCGGAGAGTGATAGCTTTACATTGCTCATTGGGGTTGACTTGAGTGTTGCTAGGAAATGACCCTTGTTGTTGTGCATTTATGGCTGAAGCAAGTTGTCCAATTTGCAATTACATACTCTTCATCGAAGCTTCCAAGCTTTCTATCCTTGAATCAGATTTTGAGATATACCCACTTAAAAGCTCCTCCAAGGAAGATTTCTTCTCTTGTAATGGCATAGATATACCCGGTGGTGGAGGATTCAAAATATTCCTAGTATTGGAATATGACAAATTTTCATGATTCCTTATGCCCGGGTGATATTGGTTTGGGACTTGAGCATTGCTCCTATAGTTTTACCCCCGGTTATTCACGTAATTCGCTTGCTTTTCAATGGTTCCTCCACTTAAATATCCCATGCTTGCTGCCACTGCACTCTCAATGGATGGTTGTTTTACTCTTTGCATTGATGCAATTTGGTTAGACAATGTGGCTAACAGTGCTGAAAAGTGCAATCATCGAATCAAGCTTAAGCACTCCAGCAACTTTTCTCACCAAAGATCTCTTACTAGGAGCTTCATATGTATTAGAAGCCATTTCTTCCAATAGGTTAAGAGCTCCCTCAGCCATCTTGCTTATTATAGTGGCACCAGCTGCGACATCTACCAAAGTACGTATGGCCATTGCCATACCATTATAAAAAATCTGAAGTTGCATCCATACTTCAAAGCCATGTTGTGAGCACTTCCTCAACAACTCTTTAAACCGTTCCCACACCTCATAAAATGATTCAGTGTCCAACTACTCAAACTGACCAATCTCTACTCGTATTTGAGCTGTTTTTGCCTGTGGGAAAAGCTTTTGAAGGAATTTCTGTATCAATTCTTCCCATGTGGGAACAATCCCAAGTTGCAAGCCTTGCAACCATGACTTGGCCTTGTCCCTCAAAGAGAATGAGAACAATCTTAGTCAAATCACATCTTCAGCCACGCCATTGAACTTGACTGTATCACACTTCTCCAAGAATGATTGTATATGGGTCATTGGAGAACCCTCGTACTGATGTTGCTGAACCATTGTGATTAACGCCAGCTTCAACTCGAAGTTATTTGCAACAATGGGTGCTCTCACTATCCCAAAGTAATTATCAGTGATGACGGGCTTGAAGTAGTCCTGAAGAAGACGTTCATTATTTTCAAGCTCCACTCTTCTTTCTCTTCGCCTCTGTTCCAAAGTGCACTCAATCTCAGGATCCAATGGTACTAATTCAGCACCTCTGGATTGCTGCATAAACTTCAATCAATCCTTCAAAACAAAAACAAAGAAACAAATTCAGAAAAATTCAGAAAAATTCAGAAAAAAATACTAGATTAAAATCAAAATCAATTACTAATGATATTGATGAAATAAAAGTGAAACAATCCCCGACAACGGCGCCAAAAACTTGTTGCGATAAATTCACTTTCACAAGTGTACAAATAGTCAAGTTATAATAAATCCGAGGTGAGTCGGGATATCGTATCCACAGGAATTGTTTACCTCACTAATTACTGTTTTCACTAATTTCTAACTTTATCTAGTAATCAAACTATAAAGATTTAAATGAATTAAAAATCAAATGTAACTAATTTAAACTAAACGAATTATGAGAAAAGTCAATATATACGAAAATCTAGAGAATCAACTTCACATAACCTTTCAATTATGTAATTTAGACGTGTCTAGTATCAAATCAATTTCTTAGTCTATAAGTCAAAATCCTCTCGCCTCTAATTCCCTCTTTCGAGTGCCGAATTAGAACGTATCATTAAGATTAAGATTCGATCTCTCGATAAAACCCTATTTCCTAACAACCCATTAAACCCTATTTTCCTACAACTTCATGAAACCTTGTAAACCTCTCGATTCTACAACGAATTTATGTCATAATCCCCTAGTTCCAACCTAGAAAACCTTCTCTCGAGTGTCGCCTTCCAAGTCTAGAATCATTCGATTTGTGGCCAAGAAACCGAAAGCATTAAGAATATGGAATTCTAAATAAACTATAAAAATTTCATTGATAATAAATAAAATCTAATATTAAAACATAATATTCAAGTTAGGATCGGTATCCTCTCTAGAACAATAGATTAGTTCATACTTTGAATGATCAAAACACAAAACATGGAGAAAAACTCTAAAGTAAACATGAATAGCAAACTAGAAATATTGGAACTGGAATCTTCCTCCGTGCTTCCAAACTCGAATCTTCACATTCCTTCACTCCAAGCCATTTTGTTCTATTCTCTAGTGTGTTCTCCTCCAAAAGCCCTAAAATTTGATATATTATATGACCCCTGCTGTCCGTCTGAAATTGAAATTAGAAAGTCTAGAAAATCCCAAATCGCAACCTAGGGATGTCCAGTGTCGTGGTGCCCCGACCAGTATTTCTAGCGCCGCGAGTAGCACTGTGGCGCTATGTTAACTTTTTTCGGCGCCGCGGCACCCAGAACCTCAGCTGTTGCACCTGATTCGTGGACTCAGCCAATTTTTGCCTTTTTTCTGCTTGGGGTTTTCATTCTTCTTCTTTTGCCACTTCTTGTACATGTTCTTCTCATCCAAATCCATGACTAATGCATCCAAACACCTACAAGACAAAGCCGAGTAAATTAATAACTCACTCAAATGTAAGTTAAATCAAATTTATTAACTAATCAACTAAAATAATGCATATAAACCAAATGAATCCTAAACTAACAAATATATTAAAATTAACATAAACCTATCAAACTAATGCATGAACTGTCCTAAAATACTTCTAAAACATGCTCTAAAACATACCTAAACATGCAACTATCATATACTGTATATTGGGTATGTGTAGTGTATAGTACACTGTGTTGATCATGACGTCATCTTATGTCAGGGGCGTCGTAACAGTCTTAAAGAAGGATATCTTCCTGGTTCGTCTTGGAGAATGAGTCTCTTTTCGTCTCTATGTCGAAGTCCGTGTTTGATACGTACAGTTATTCTGAATTCTTCGGGATGTGGCGTACTAGGAATGACTTCCTTATCTTCTCTATCTCGTCTGGAATGATCAGCTCAGCCTCGAGCCGAGCTGCCAATCCTGAGCAGTACCGCACCGAGCTAGGCTGAGTCGAGCTATCGTCATCATCGTGTTTTCAGGGTTTTCATAAGCATTATCCCGCTAGATCGGCTTGAACGATTTTTCCTGGTTGAGTCAGATCTGGGTCGGTCGAGTTGATCTATCAGTCGAATCGTCTTATGCGAGTTTCACTCTGCCACCTCGGCTCGCTAGCTCATTCACGTGGCTTATACCTTGCATAATGTCAGGTTCGCTCTACTGATGTCTAGGTCAGCTCAAACCCGAGCTGACCATCCAACACCTATAATTTGTAAAAAAAATAAACTAATAATTAAAACTATTATTAGTAGCCAAAAACCATTCTCTAACTATCTAATTATTTAACATTTCTCCCTATTAATATTAGTTAGAGAAACATGCTATTCATGATGTCTTCATGGGTATTACAATTTGGTGTGATGTATTCTTTGTTGTTAAAATAATTAATAAACATTTATAAAACGCATGAAAATATAAATATTAATGATATTGCTATAAATCAAGTAAAAATCTTGCTTGTTTCTTAGTAAAATATAGAGAAAATGAGTTGCTAAATTCCAGCTCAAGAAGCTCAAGAAATTAACAAAAGAAAATAGAAATAGAACAAATATTTTGTGAAAAAACATATTATTTGTAGAAAAAAAAATTAATAAAAATATAGCAAGGTAAGAATAGAAAGTTTCGAAAAAGAAAGATGAACTAATTGGTTTTTTTGAAAGGAAAAGAGGGGGAATACCCAGCAAAAACAACTAGCACACTACATCTCGAACTCTCCTAGGCCAAGTAACCCCAGTTGCATCTTCCCTCAAAATATTGAATAACCCACGGGGAGGGGAAGACAGGATACACACTCCCCGATTGAACTTCAAAGCCTCAGTAGCCAAATAGTCTGCTGCTCTATTACCTTCTCTATAAATATGCTCAACTTGAACTATCCAATCTCTCTGAAGGAGTGTTCTACACTCATTTACCAAGTTGGAAAGGCTAAGCTGCGGCATACTGTTGCCTTTTAACCAACCAGCCACCACAGCCGAATCTGTTTCGAAAACTATAGAACGATGGCCCTCATCCCAAGCAAGACGGAGGCCATGAACAGCAGCCCATAATTCAGCTTCAGTTGCAGTACAAGACCCAATATTAGCCACAAACCCCCTCAACCACATACCACGATAATCACGGAGAAGACCGCCACCCCCTGCTCGCGATGAAGCTTTCTTAAGACATCCATCAGTATTAAGCTTAGTCCAACCATGGTTGGGAGCACACCAGCCTACCATCTTCACCCTCTCTATCAGTCCAGCACCATGGACCGCCACTTTGGCTCGAAAAGCATGAATAATTTCAGCCACTTTCCCTTTAAGCCAAGCCATGCTATACTCGAAGTGAAAACGAAGATTACGAAAAACTAAATCATTCCTCCATTTCCAAAGAGCCCACACGGCAACTGTAAAGTAGGAAGCCCAGTCATAGTCAACATTACAATCATTAACGCCAGCAAGATTATGAGCAAGCCAGCTTTGAAAATCCAAATTGCTCTGAAGATGATACTCAACTGGCTGCAATAGACGCTTCCATAATTGCACGGCTCTAGAGCAATTTCGAAAAATATGATCAACATCCTCGATACATCCCACACATTCAATACAGTCAGATGCCATGGTGAAACCCCTTTTCATCCGCTCAGCATTGCACATGATCTTTCGATGCGCAACCATCCACAAAAAAGTCTTGCATCTTTGAGGAGCTTTAAGCTTCCAAATCATCCTCCAAAGGGAATTAGGATCTCCCATAAGAGTGCCAGTAGAAATAGTATAAGCAGAGGTCACCGTTAATATGCCACTCTTAGAAGCTCCCCAACATATGCCATCTGCAACCTCCTCCTCATCCCATAAGAGCACAGCAGCAAGTTTATTTTCAACCTCAAAAGGGAGTAAACCTGATAGAGCATTCCAGTCCCACCCTGAGCCCTTCACCCAATAGCTTGAGACAGGCCTATACATCTCCACCAAACTCAAATCCCGCATTTTCATATTGATTAAGGCCACCTCACCTACCCATGTATCAAGCCAAAAAAGAGTGTCCTTACCATTACGAACTAGAGCCCGCACCCCGCTACGTAAAATAGACGAGGCTTTAACAATGCCCCGCCACGCATTGGAAGCCCCATTCTTAGGCTGCAACCTATCAATAGTAGCTTCCCGATGCAGATACTTCATGGAAACAACTCTGGCCCAAAAGCTATTCTTATCTGTAATTAGTCTCCATCCCAATTTGGCCAAAAAAGCTAAGTTCATATGAGCCATACTCTTAATGCCAAGACCACCGTCCTCCATAGGTTTGATGATGATTTCCCACTTAATGAGGTTGACACCCTGCTTCTCATTAGACCCTCCCCATAGAAAACGTCGAACTAATTTATCAATGGTATTACACACCCCTATTGGTAACACCATAGTCTGCATGATGTACATGGGAATAGAGTTAAGCACCGATTTAACTAGAACCAATCTACCCGCAAAGGACAAGAATTTTGTCTTCCACCCCTCCAATCGAGTAGTCACTCTCTCAATGATGTACTGAAAGTCAGCAGGTCGGACCCTCCCATGAATGGAGGGAGCACCAAGGTACCGACCCAGGTTGTCCGTAAGGGGGATACCAGAGATAGTAGAGATGTCTTGAGCCACCGCAAGCTCCACATTGTGAGATACAAATATATGAGATTTCTGGTAGTTAACTTTTTGGCCCGAGCACGCACAAAACAAATCCAGGCACTTCATAATAACCTTTATCTGCTCTGTAGATGCTTCCGCAAACAAAACCATATCATCTGCAAAGAAAAGGTGGGAGATAGAAGGACCATTACGAGAAAGCTGTATGGGTTTCCATTCCTTTCGCTCCACTGCCCCATTAATCAAATGACCCAATCTTTCAATACACAGAACAAAAAGATAAGGCGAAATTGCATCCCCTTGCCGAATTCCGCGCTCAGGTGAGAAACAATCCAAAAGATCCCCATTCCAGACAATCGACATCCTAGAAGAAGAGACACAATGCATCACATTTCGGATCCACCCATCACTAAGACCAATCTCCTTCAACGAGTCTTCAATAAAATCCCACGATAAACGATCATAGGCCTTTTCAAGATCAATCTTAATTGCCATATGAGATACACCACTCTTCTTAGTTCTCATTGAATGAAGGACTTCTTGATACACAATGACATTATCTGTAATTTGGCGACCAGGAACAAAGCTGCTTTGGTTGGGAGAAACAAGACTAGGGAGGATCATTTTTAGCCTATTTGTCATAGCTTTTGTAATCAGTTTATAGCCCACGTTGCAGAGACTTATAGGTCTAAGCTGGGTCAATAATTCAAGATGCTGAACCTTCGGTACTAATACCAACAGAGTATCATTGATCCCATCTGGAAGCTTTCCTGACACCCAAAAGTCTTGAACAAGCTTGTAGACAGAAGGCCCCACTGTAGGCCAGAGGCGTTGATAAAAACCTGCATGAAAACCATCCGGGCCTGGCGCTTTGAAGGGAGCCATATCAAATAAAGCCTGACGAATCTCTTCAATCTCAAAGGGCTGATGAATCCTTGCCATGACGGCACCATCTAGAATTGGAAAACCCCCTTTAGGAAAATCAGACATATTCCCACAAGGTTCTTTTGAAAATAACCTGGTATAAAAATCTTGAATTAGATGCTTCAACTGAGCTGAATCTGAAACCCAATTTCCATCTGCACCTTTTAACCTCCCAATGACATTCCTACTCCGACGAATGACTGTAGTAGCGTGATAGAACTTGGTATTGCGGTCACCCGAAAGGATCCAGTCGGCTCTAGATTTCTGAAACCACGAAAGTTCTTCTTGATACAGAACAAGGTCCAGCTCCTTCTTAAGCTTAGACTCCAAAAGATGAATACGGTGTGTAGGGTGTTTAGATAAGACACGTTGAATGCCTGCAAGTCTCGCCCAGAGCCTCTTCTTCCTCCTAGAAATACTCCCAAACTCGGTACTATTCCATGAAGTAAGAACCGAGGCTATATGCCGATTATTTGTATCCAAAGATCGGTCATGATTCCAATTCTCCTTAATGACATTGTAAAATCCCGGATGAGTCAGCCAAGCTGCCTGAAATTTAAACTGCGTTGGCCTCACAATAGCACTTGAACCCTTTAAACGAACCAAGATAGGAACATGGTCGGAGTGATGTTTAGGAAGGTGAAGCACTCTAGCGTCCTCAAACATATGCCTCCAAGCTAAATTACATAAAACTCTATCCAGGCGAGCTCCCTTAAACTGATCCCCAATACCCCTACTCCAAGTATAGGCTTGTCCGGAAAATCCCATGTCCAGCAAATCATGATCAAAAATCCAATCCCCAAAACCAGAGCTGCCATGATGAGCCACAGCATTCCTACTACTAACTTCTTCGGAACATACCACCGCATTAAAATCACCCGCAATAATCCAAGGCTCACTCATATCAAAAACATTCTTATTGAGATCCCTCCATAACAGCTTCTTCAGGCTGGCTGTAGGACTACCATAAACAACAGATAACAACCACTGATGCATACTACTATCCCGAACCCTCATATGGATAAACTGGGGATGAGTAGCAATAATATTTATTTGACAAGAACTATGCCAGAACACCCAAATACCACCACTGAAACCCAATGATTCTACCCGGACCCATTCATCAAATCCCAGCTTTTTACAGAGAAAATCTGCCTGAGATCCACTCACTTTGGGCTCTAACAACCCCAATATGCCTGGTTTATGCATCTTAAGCAGGTCTTTCAGGGAACGGTGAAACTCCTTCGAAGCCGCCCCTTGACAATTCCAGATCATAAAATCCATAAAAACAAGATAAAATAGGCTACCCACCCCTACCGAAGACCAAAAAATTGACAAGCACGGCTTTAAGAGGAGAACCCTCCATCAACAATATCCATCATCCCAAGCGATTCATCCTTGTCACTAGGAGCTTCGTTATGCACCCCCACCATATTAGCTTTTGTTCCACCAAGTTCCCGCCTACCAATAGCAGGAACATGCCCAGATTCCACCACAATAGGAGGATCTTGATGATGTTCTGGTATCGAATTAATTGTAGGATGAATACCCTCCATGTTCTCAACCTGATGCTGGGGATGAGAGACCACCGATCGAGAGATCAGCTGACCTCTATTGGACCCACGCACCACAATATGTTCCTCCGCAGCGGCAGCTTGCTTGGACTGAGAGGAGATAGAAGTGATGTCACGAGTCAGTAAATTCTTCTTTATTCGAACCGCATTGCTGGTCTCTACAGCCACTTGAGTGCTTGGGCCATTATCCACTTCCTTAGTATTTTGTTGCATATTGGGCCTTTTCCCTTTACTCTTGACATAGTCATTAAGTGATATCCCTGGGCCCCTGTGCACGCCAATATGCTTATCAAGATGCGGCCCATCTCGCTGATCACTATCAATATTTTCCTCAAGATTATCCTCAACCGCTAAAGCCGCATACCGAGAAATATGTTGCTGAAAACTAGCATTTTGTTTAGCACCAATCAGTGGCATATCCCGAGGATCACGTCCAGCTCTCCCACTCTTACCATTTTCAGTTTTGGTCATACCTCTACGAGGTCTTCTAGAAGCCAACATCCATGGCCCATAACTTTCGGTTATTTCCTGATTCACCGGAGGCTCAGCCGGCCTAGCTTGAACTCCGACCACATCTCTAACATCTCCGGCCAGCAAATATAACTGAACCGTAAGGACACGAAACCCAATTTCGTGAGGGATTCCAATAGTGGAATGGTACGTCTATTGGTTTGTATGAGGATTAAAAAGTCCTAAAACTTTATCCTTTCGGTGCATTCTTTCCGTGCACGTGTTTTGTTGAGCAAAGAACTTTGGGTCGCACGCAGTTAAGTTGCTTTTTAAAGGAGGTTTCACTATTGATTTGTTGTGATATATATATTGTAATTATATGTTTATATTATATAATTTACAGTATCTAATAAATAATTTAATAGATATAGACGTGTAATTTTATTATTTTAAAATTAAATTAACATTTATATATATATATATATATATATATATATATATATATATATATATACTAGTTTGATCACGTACTTCACATGTGTTAATTCATATTTAAATACTTTAATAGTGTTTTTTAAATTAACTGGTTAATTAAAATATTAAGCAATTATTAATAAAAATAAATAGTTGCAACATTTATAAATGGAAAAATGATTAATGAAATATGGAACAGTAATATTTTCTATCTTTTAATTTATTTGTTAGCGTTGTTTGAATGAGATGTTCAAAAGCCAACAAGAAGATAAAAGCATTATACATTAGTTCATCTTAAATAATTTGATGTTATAAATATTTTTATAGTATTGATATTAAAGTGGGATACTCTAAAAAAAAAAAAAAAATTCTTTAATTTATTTTAGAAAGTTAGTAGTATTTGATTGAATAGAAAACTATAAAATATTCTTTAATATCATATATATTAATATTTGTCATACTTCTTTTCAAGTCGCTACAAGAACATTTCCTATACGTGACAGTTAGCTGTCTTAGCTAACATAGAACATTTCCTCCAGAATTTGTACTTTCGGCTAGATAATATTTAGGATAAAAGGATTAGGAGGTAGCGTATGTCTTTCTTTGAATTTAGAATGTGTACAAAGTTTTTTTTTTTATTTAAAAAAATATTAAAATAATCAAAATCAATAATGCTTACAAGAAAAATTCATAACATAATGAAAATATGTGACGTCTAAAAAAATTATAAAGAAAAAAACTAATGAAAATCAAGAACAGAAGAACAATTAGAGAAAAAAGAATTGCTTACAACAATTGTAGAATCAACATAAAGCAATTCCTACCTTGAATCAATAGAAAAAAATCTTTCTTATCTCTTCTTCCTTTCTTTTGTCTGTCGGAGAGGAAGAGATCCGATGAAGAAGGCGGGAAAGAGACGCCGAAGAGGAAAAGAAAACCATCGGAGTGGGAAAGAAGAGAAATGTTGGAGAGGAAGAGCGACAAGAGGAAAAGAGAGAACTGGAGGGAAAGAGGGAGAATTAAAAACGGGAAGAGTTGCATAAGTGAAAGATCTCACCGGAGAAAGTCATTGATGCCACCGGAGGAAATGATGTCGGGGTCTCTCCATTTTTTTTTTTTCTCAAACGAAACCTAACCCGGTAAAAAAAGTTTTACCGAGTTAGGTTTCTGTGTTGTTTTTAAACACAATATTTTTTTTATTCAATAAAAGTGTCTTCTCTAAAGACGTCTTCAATACAAAATAGTTCTGTATTGAAGACATCATCTTTGAAGGCGACTTCAACGTGAAAAAAAAAAAGTGAGAATGACCACGTCAACGAATACTGTTGAAAGTTGGATATATGTGTCATAACTTTTGAAAAAAGTTATTCAATAGTTTACAAGGGTGATGTAAATACATACATTGTCTGCGATAATGTAACATTACTTCTATATATATATATGCCCATGATATATCTACAAAATTAATTAAACTGAAACAAAGCAAAATCTTGTTACATTCACGTGTGGTTGTGCTGCTTCTGCAATGACACCAAGGGAAGTCGTGTGGGTCATCGAAAGAGGATCCAATGCCAGCATGTTAACTGATCATTGAGGAAGATGGAAATGTTTTAAAACAATATCAAGCAATGTGGGATTAATTAGATGTAATACTCAATTCAAAAAAAATCCTTTCAGAAAGGCAGAACTCACACCATTCTGCATAAAGGCCAGAAAGGAAAAGTTTTTAAAATATTTGATCTGAAACTCGTCCATTCAATTGCGAGACCTTCGCTCCAAAAAACAAAAGCTATCAACTTCCCATGTCATTTCAACGTTCATGAACTCCATCCACATATGTCTTGTTGAAAATGAAATATGGGAAAAGACAAATTAATAGACTTAAATTATATATTTTAATAGTTAGCTCAAGGAAAATCTTTAGAGC
The DNA here is from genome assembly GCA_035771175.1 of Paratinospora sagittata. NCBI lineage: Eukaryota > Viridiplantae > Streptophyta > Magnoliopsida > Ranunculales > Menispermaceae > Paratinospora > Paratinospora sagittata. The sequence continues at coordinate 5,058,049 of CM069611.1, read as the reverse complement.
AATCAAACTCGAAATCTGGAAATAGTTAAACAAGTACTCAGATTAATTACAAGCCTGACCAGAAGTTTTCTGACGAATGCTTGAGTACTCCAAACATATAGTATGGGTGTGACCAGATCTTATTAATGTAAAAGTTGGATATATACATTAATTTCATTAATTTTGACAAAGTCAGGTGAAGATAGCCAAGAGAAACCACCTAATACATTACTTTTTCTAACAAAAAATAAAAAGGCGGACCATCACTCAACGATAAATGTCTTACTCCATCAACCATTGTAATACTAATTTTCTTGCAGATGGCTTTGAAGTCATCAAGGGGAGCTGTAGGGCAAAAAGAAAGACTGTAATGATTTTGATAATCACTAACTTTCTCAATCTTAAACCAACCGTCAAGATCAGTAGTGTCGCCAGATGTCACGAAATATTGTTTAAGCGATTCATCAAACTCAACCTTCCACGTTGTGGACTGCTTACAGAGATTCAAAACATTGAACATAATATTGAGATTCGTGGAAACACGAATTACTTCTGTTATAGGGTCTTCAGTAAAAAATGTAAGAGGGGAGCCTAGGGATACATCTGCTTCTGCTTGAACTACATCAAACGGGCAGTTACCATTCCTATTAGGTGCTGGAAGGATCCCACCTCCTGCCCCATAAAATACAGGCAAGACATAATAGTCGAGATATGGTTGAACAATGTCACCAAATATGTCACGTACCTCTTCGGGTTCATCAGCATCTAATACTGAGATCATAAAAGCAAAGATAAAAACCAGAAGAAGACGCAAGAGGGAAAATGAAGAAGTTGTCATTGTTGCTTAATCATGCATTACTTGAGAAGATAGAGCAGTGTATTTATAGAAAGAAAATAATATGTCTCTTGGAACTTATTATTAATTAAATTAAAAATACGTCACTTTTCATGTTATATTAATGTTTTAGTGTGTTACTTAATTCATAGAAAGGTTTAATACGACATATATGTAATTTATATAATTATATGAAGCTTCGTGCAGCTAGGCAAATTAAATTAAATTAAATTCATTATTGCTTTGGCCATCGGTTTAATTGAACACGTTTAAGTTATGGAATGGACGAGAACTTTGAGATTAATGGAGGTAGTAGGACATAAAATAAATGGAACAACTCTTATATTCTTCTTAAACATAAATACGTAGATTCCGTCAAATAACAAAGCACTTACCTATTCAAACAAAAAAAACACATGGCCACGTGTCCATATAAAAATGTGTTGGAACTTTTTTGAATGTGTGAGAACTTTTTGGTGGAGGAACGTTTTTTAAATTTTTATTTCCTTATTTAATACCGGACAAATGAATTGTATTATTGTTAAAATGACCTAAGATATATATCTAAATTTATACCCAAATTGATGTGACAATACACCATATTATCATATCATAAGAGAGAGAGAAAAAGAAAATAAATACCCTTACTCATTATATACCACATCAATATGAATATAATTTTTTATTTTCTAATTTTACCCATCTCTCTCTCTCTTTCTTTTTTATTATAATTCATTTTTATTACCTTTTTACCATAATAATAAATTTAATTAAGGTAAAAATCTTATACAAGAATAATAAGCTGATTTTAAAATTACAAACTCTCTATTTGATTAAGTTGTAATCTTTACTACTTGAGTTGTTAATAATATATTAGTTAATATATAATATATACATGTGTGAAGAAGGACCTCATATGATCACCCCCTTGAACCTCAACCCTAGACTTTCTGGTTACCGCTTGTTTGTTGCCACTGCAAATCACAACCATCTTCACAGTTGGAGATACCTGGTTTCTGCATTGAACAATGACTTGCTCACATAGTAAACAAGTTTTTTGCATCCCCTGCTCTTTCTTGATGAGGGCAGAGCTCACTGTCGCGTCGGATATGGAAAGGTAAAATAAGAGCTTCTCCCCGGGAATTGGTTTTGAGAGCATAGGCGATGAGTTGAGGTAAGTTTTGAGCTCTTGAAAAGCTTGCTCACACACCTCCTCCCATTCAACAATTTTCTTTTTTATTAATTTAAAGAATGACAGACACTTATCTGTTGACTTTGGCACAAACCGGTTCAATGTAGCTATGCACCCTGTCAAGCGTTGTACTTCTTTGATATTTTTGGGCGCTTTCATATTGAGGATGGCTCGAATCTTGTCAGGGCTTGCCTCGATCCCCTCTGGTTGACCAAGAAGTTGAGGAATTTTCCTGCTGTGACTCCAAATGTGCACTTGGTTGGGTTGAGCCTCATATTGTAATGTCGGATTATGTATAACACCTCTCTGAGATCATGGGGATGACTTGCCTATTTGATGCCTTTCACTAGAATGTCGTCAACATATACCTCCATGTTCTGCCCAATCTTCTCTTCAAAGACCCAGTTTACCAGCCTCTTATATGTTGCACTAGCATTTTTAAGGCCGAGCGACATTACTTTGTAGCAATACAAGCCTTGATCTATTATGAATGAGGTCTTCTCTTCATGTTTGTAGTACATCATAATCTGGTTGTATCTAAAATAAGCGTTCATGAAGCTGAGCAACTCATGTCCAACCGTGGCATAAACGAGTTGATTTATTCGGGGAAGAGGAAAGTTGTCTTTCGAGCAGGCCTTGTTCAGGTCTGTGAAATCAACATAGGTCCTCCATTTTCCGTTTGGTTTTCGAACTATCACGACGTTGGCCAGCCATTCTGGGTATGGCGCCTCTCAGATGAACTGGGCCCGGATGAGCTTGTTGACCTGATATACCACAAATCAAATGAAATATATATATATATATAGATAATCATCATTCCATTCATTCCACACATCTAACCTGTAACACCCCGTAGTTTTAATTAAATATATTCGTTGAATTATGCGTATATCGAGATGTATAATACGTGTATTTCATACGTAAGAGGCAAATATATGCGTGTATAAAAATACATGCTATATTTAAGAGGTATGAGCAAATAAATAAAATTATTAAATAAACAATATAAGTTTAATAAGGTGAATGAGAGTTATTTAATTAAGAGGCTTTGAAAGCATGGAATGATATTAAATGAGATTGCTATCTCATTCTCTCACTTTTTAATCTCTTTTCTCTTCTCTCTCTTGCCAACGTTTTGAATGAAAGAAAAAAAAAATTAGAAGACAAAGAGAAAAGAAGAAGAGACGTGTAGAACGAAGAAAGAAAGAAGAACGAAGGGAGAAACACGGGATTCGCGTCAAATCAGGACTCGCGGTAAGTGATTTTCACTTTAGTTCGTCGTAAAATTGATCTTTAACTAGTGTATGACGATTCTAGCAGAGTAATTCTAGCTATGGGAGTTGTTTTACAGTGTTTTCAAAATTGGAGTTTTTACCTAACTTAGATGAAAATTTGTTCGAAAGGTGAAAAAACACTCCCTAGATTGTAGGAGCCCCGAATATGTGGTTAGATTTTATTTATGTGTTTATTTGAAATTTTTATGGTTGTTGGAAGTTTGTTGGAAGTTAGAGTTTATATTAGAAACCTTTTGAATCATATTAAACCAGATGAAACTGTAGTTTAAGGCTATAGAATGGTAGAATGAATTGTTGCGAGTCCATCGATGCTAATTTCATAATTTTTGGAGACCGTTTGACAATTTTAGTAAAAATGTCCATGTTTCCAATAAACAGTGATGTGAATAGTATTGTGATCATATCCAGTGAATAAAATAGAATTAGAATCCAATGAAACTCCTGTTTGAGATCATAGAATCGTAGAAAACTGAATTCCGGACGTTTCGATACTAAGATTGTGATTTTTGGATATGCTTTGATATTTTTAGTAACTAAATATATGATTTTTGTGAGTAAAATTGACTTTGAATGCCTCCGCGAACGTGTAAAACCTTAGTAAAATACCTGTTGAAGGTAGTAGAATGGTAGTATGACAGATTTTACACGTGTCGATGTGGACAGAATAATTTTAGGAATGTATTATATTTTTAATAAAATTGATATATGTTCCAGGAGAAAAATAAAACTGAGAACTAGTGAAAATATGACTTGAAAATCTATTTTCAATGTTCTTTCTTGTGAAAATATCTAGATTGACCATAGAAACGAGATAGTAGTTTCTTCAACTGCTTATGAGTCCTAAATTGAGTTGGAATTTAAAGTCACAGAATGTGTATAATATTTTTAAGGTTGATCTTTATTATTGGTGATTTGAAATGAGTTGAGAAATTAAATATGTAAATAGATATGAATAAATGAAATTGAATTATGGAGTGGTTGTGACAAGTTGGGTTAGTTGGATTTAAATTGGAGCTGGACTCGAAAGCGACGATGATTGTAATTAAGTTGAAAAGTCTTGTACAGTGAGTATTTTCTTAATTTTGGTTCTTGTATGACATTTTATATATGAAATGTTTGAATGTAAATATGCTATGCATATATTGTTGCATTGTGTTTTAATTTGTATTCATAAATGATTTCTTTTTAGCATTGAAGCATTTGAGACTTGCAAAGGCAAGTTGGTGTCATTTCGTTAGGAATTAGACCCGGATGAGTGTTATGCGTAACCTCATTGTCAGTAGGTCTATCCTAACAAGGATTGAAGATCCTTGAAATGACTGTGAATTGGGTAATGAGAGGCTGTGGCTACCTTGTAACGGTCATATAAGGGTTAGACCTACTCTCTTGCCTTGAAGGAGGGAGATTGTGGATTTTGTGGAAAAGGATGCATTATTTTCTTGAAAACTCATGAAATTTATGCTGTTCACATGTAGAATATATTCGTTGAATGATGCATGTGTTTAATAATTGTTTGAAATGATTTTAAATGTCATATTTCCCTAAATGCATATAATTGTCATATCAATAAATATATTCACTGAGCTGTTGTTTGCTCACTCCATTTCCTTCAATATTGCAGGTACAGAGTTAAAAGGATAAGCACGAGAGTAGATACATGATTTACATTCTTATTTTGTTAATGTACGTGTATGCGAAGGAAATGGATTATATTTTATTTATTTTCAAATGAATATTTATTACATCCTACATATCTATATTATCACATAGATGGGTTGTAAGAAAATATGGATTTTGATTTGATATTTTGGGTTATACAATGCTTGTGATGATGAAATGAGATGATTATATATATTTATCAAGTGAGGATTTGATTTGTGGAATGAATGGAATGATTATATATATTGGATTTGATTTGTGGTATATCAGGGAAAAGTGTGAAATGTCCATTTTATAGGGAGATGTTGTCAAAATTTTTAAAAATTTTGGGAAATTATTGTGAGTGTCCGTTGAGGCTGACAATGTATTGTAGACTGTATATGAGTATGTACAATGTATAAGACACTGTGCCGGTCATGACGACAATCTACGTCAGGGGCGTCGTGACATAACCATTCTCATTTCATTCATTTATCAAATCATATCATCTCTTCTTTTCACCATGTAATTATGTAATCATGTACATCATCATTAGCATTTCATAGTCCAATATATTTAGCTATCTTGTATATGCCCACACATCCCATCTAGATGATAATACATATATATATATATATATATATCAAACTAACACAAGTATAAGTCATTACTCCAATGTATACCTACATCACTAAAGTAACGATCCGAGTCACGAGTCAATCACTCTCTAACTTTTCTTTTTTCCTTTTTAACTATGTACTTGAAATATTAAAGGGATGGAGTGAGCAATCAACAGCTCAGTAAATATATTTCTTGATATGACCATTATATGCATTTAGGAAACATGATATTTAAAATCAGTTCAAACAAGTATTAAACGCATGCATCAATCAACGAATATATCATACATGACAACAACATAGATTTCATGAGTTTTCAAGAATACAATGCATTATTTTTCCACGAAATCCACAATCTCCCTCCTTCAAGGCAAGAGAGCGGGTCTAACCCTTGTATGGTTGTTCCAAGGTAGCCACAACCTTTCATTACCCAATTCACAGTCATTTCAAGGATCTCCAATCCTTGTTAGGACAGGCCTACTGATAATGAGGTTACGCATAACACTCATACGGGTCTAATTCCGAACGAAATGACACCAACTTGCCTTTGCAAGTCTCACATGCTCAAATGCTAAAAAGAAATCATTTGTGAATGCAAATTAAAACACAATGGAACATTATATGCATAGCATATTTACATTCAAACATTTCATATATTTAAAATGCCATACAAGAACCAAAATCAAGAAAATATACTCACAGTACAAGACTTTTCAACTTAATTATAATCTCCGTCGCTTTCGAGTCCAGCTCCAATTTAAATCCAACTAACTCAACTTGTCACAACCACTCCATAATTCAATTTCATTTATTCATATCTATTTATATATTTAATTTCTCAACTCACTTCAAATCACCAATAATAATGATCAACCTTAAAAGTATTATACACATTTTATGACTTTAAATTCTAACTCAATTTAGGACTCATAAGGAGTTGAAGAAACTACTATCTCGTTTATGTGGTCAATCTAGATATTTCTACAAGAAAGAACAATGAAAATAAATTTTCAATTCATATTTTCATTAGTTCTCAGTTTTATTTTTCTCCTGGAACATATATCAATTTTATTAAAAATATAGAACATTCCTAAAATTATTCTGTCAACATCGACACGTGTAAAATCCGTCATACTACCGTTATACTACCTTCAACAGGTATTTTATTAAGATTTTACACATTCGCGAAGGTCACGAAAGTAAATTTTTCTCACCAAAATCATATATTTAGTTACTAAAAATATCAAATCATATCCAAAAATCACAATATTAGTATCAAAACGTCCGAACTTCAGTTATCTACGATTCTTTGACCTCAAACCGGAGTTTCATTGGATTCAAATGCCATTTTATTCACTGGAAATAATTATAGTACTGTTCATATCAATGTTCATTCGAAACATGGATAATTTTCCTAAAATTGTCAAACGGTCTCCAAAAATCATGAACTTAGCATCGATGGACTCACAACAGTTCATTCAACCATTCTATAGCCTTAAACTGTAGTTTCATCGGGTTTAATATGATTCGAAAGGTTTTCAATATAACTCTAACTTCCAACAAACTTCCAATAGCCATAAAAATCCCAAATGAACAAATAAATGAAATCGAACCACATATTCGGGGCTCCTACAGTCTAGGGAGTGATTTTTCACCTTTTGAACAAATTTTCATCCAAGTTGGGTAAAAACCCCAATTTTGAAAACATTGTATAAAAACTCTTATAGCTAAAATTACTCCGCTAGAATCGTCATACACTAGTTAAAGGTCATTTTCACAAAAAACTAAAGTGAAAATAACTTATCGCGAGTCCTGATTTGACGCAAATCCCGCGTTTCTCTCTTCGTTCTTCCTTTTCTCTTTCTTTTCTTTCTTTCGTTTCATTCTCTGTAACATCTTTTAATTTTTTGTTTTTTTTCAATCAAAATCGTTTGCTTTTAAAAGAGAAGTGGATGAGCATGATTTTAATATGATCCCATGCTCCTAGGTCCCCCTTAATAACCAACTCCTCCATCAAATTTCATTGAATTCAACTCATCTCATTTATATAATTCAATTTCAATCTACACCATTTTCTTAATTTAATTTATAACTCAATTCACTTATTTCACATGTATTCATATACACATATACAGTTGACCTCCTACGTATAAAATATGTATATTATACATCTCGAGATAATGTGTAATTTAACGTATGTATTTAATTAAAACTACGGGGTGTTACAGTAGAGGACAACGTGATCTCTTTCGTGCTGACTGGACTAGAAAAGAGCTTGACTCGTGCTCCTTCTTTTTTGCCTCCAGAGAGTGGCAAAAATCTCATATGAAAATAGATCTTTGTTTTGATCCGTCCAGACGCTTGCTGCTGCTTTCCGCAGATTTTGGTTGAAAGTTGACACTCCGGTAGTAGCTTCCTTCATCATTTCAAACTTTTGCATGTCGTGGTGGTGACGAAGGAAGAGCTGCTCTTAATACCTCGTTCTACTCCAACACTAGTTGAGAAATCTTCTCTACTTTTTTCTCAATGTTGTTGATTCGTGCGGACTTCTAAGTAGAGCCCTTCTTCTTTTTAGGAGGTCTTCCTTGTCGGGCCTTAGGGGGCTTTGATGAAGTCGGTGGCTCTTCCAAATACAGGGGATCTACTTTTTGACTCATTGCTAGAAAGCAGTTATTGGCTTGATAAGTCGATCCCCACAGACGATGCCAAATGTTGGTGCAAAATCTGACCAACACCAAGTAGATGAACACGTGTATGAGATGATTGGATCTGGAAGTGTGAACTCTCCGACTCCAGTGAGGGTTTATCAACTAGATCTGAGAAAAAGAAAAAGAAATAGGGCTATCGTAAGGAACACCGGTGTGGTGCCGGCCAAAGACCCTTTGATGCCTAAGTTATAGCTTGTTCAAGACTATAGCAATAACTCTTGTAGAAAGTTGTTTGTACCTTATGAGGAGGGTTGTAGGTTTTATTTATAGAGGAGGTCCTCTGGTCGGAGTGGCTAGCTGCCCAGTAGGCATGTGCCACATGTCGTCTCGTCGTTGGTTGAGATGAGCTGGATGAGCTCATCTATTCCAGGTTGGTCAGGTCGGATGATCCTTATATTCCTGATTCGTCTTGGAAAAGGATAACTTCCTAGTCCGTCTTTGTAACATCCCATATTTTTGGTCAAAAACTCTACGTTGACTTATACGTGTACCAAAAAGTTCATCACCGTGGGGCACTCCAGTTTTGTTTGTTCGCAAAAAGGATGGTTCGTTACGACTTTGCATCAACTATCGCAAGTTGAATAACATCACCATCAAGAACAGATATCCACTACCCAGGATCGATGACTTGTTCGACCAAGTTTGAGATGCTAAATACTTCTCTAAGATTGATTTATGATCTAGTTATCATCAACTCCAGATCAGAGAGTCGAACATTATCAAGACGACATTGAGAACTCGGTACAATCACTACGAGTTCTTGGTTATGTAGTTCGGTCTAACAAATGCACCTGCTGCGTCCATGGATTTAATGAACCGTATTTTTAGGCTATATTTAGACCGATTTGTGGTGGTCTTTGTGGATGATATCTTGATATATTCCTTAACAGAGGAAGACCATAAGATACATCTGAGGATTGTCCTCCAGACCTTGAGAAGCCACCAATTGTATGCAAAGTTGAGTAAGTGCGAATTTTGGGTGAAACGAGTTCAATTCCTAAGCCATGTGGTTTCAGGCAATGACATTGAGGTGGATCCTTGTAAGGTTGAAGTGGTTTTAAACTGGAAGTAGCCTACCACTGTTACTCAGATTATGAGTTTTCTTGGTTTGGCTGGCTATTACAGACGCTTCATCAAGGATTTCTTAAATATTGCTGAACCTATGACCAAGTTCACTCGGAAAGACGTGCGATTCATCTGGAATCCCACCTGTGAAACATCATTTTAGGAATTGAAGAAGTGCCTCACGACAGCACCAGTACTAATCACTTAAAGAAATGGAGTTGGATTTTCACTATACACCAACGCCTCTTTCCAAGGCTTAGGTGTCGTACTAATGCAAAAAGGTCAAGTTGTTGCATATGCTTCGAGGCAACTGAAGATTCATGAGGATAATTACCCAACGCATGACTTGGAACATGCAGCTGTCGTATTCGTACTGAAGTTATGGTGTCATTACCTATACGGTGAACGATTTGAGGTCTTCTCGGATCATAAGAGCCTTAAGTGCTCACTGAGATGCACTATTCGAGGTGTACTATGCATCCTGGGGGTGACGAGATGTACAAGGATGTCAAGCGACAATTCTGGTTTTCTAGAATGAAGAAGGCGATTGCAGACTTCGTTGCTTGATATCTCGTTTGCCAGCAAGTTAAGACAGAATGTAGACTTCTCTCTGGACTTCTCCAGCCTTTACCTATTGGAGAATGGAAGTGGGAGAACATAGCAATGGATTTTGTTACGGCCTTGCCTCGAAATAATAAAGGGCAAGATGTTGTCCGGGTTATCATTGACAGACTTACAAAGTCTGGACACTTTTTACCGATAAAGTTCACGGATAACCCCGCCAAGCTTGCAGAACTATATGAAAGAGAGATCGTGCGCCTCAATGGCATACCACTCACGATCATCTTTAATCGAGACCCTCGATTCACATCAAAGGTTTGGCAAAGCTTCTAGAGTAGAATGGGCTTCAGGACCACCATGAGCACAACCTTTTACCCTTGGACTGATGGGTAGTTAGAGTGCTTGATTCAGATCTTGGAGGATATGTTACGGTGCTGCATTTTGGACTTTCATGATGGATGGAAAAAACATTTACATTTGGTTGAGTTTGCATACAACAACAGCTACCAAACCAGTATCGGCATGGCACCGTATGAGGTTCTCTATGGTCACCTTTGCAGATCTCCGGTATGCTGGTTAGATATGGCAAATCGACTATCACGACCCACGATACGTGATGTCATTACCGGCATGAAACCCCGTGTATATCCTCCCTCGATATACACGACATCCTGATAAGCCTTATAATACACATCATAATCCCAGATACACAACAATAAACACATATGGACATAATCAAATTATATTACATTCCCAAAATGTAAGCCATAATTTTTTTTTCTAAGTCCACAGTGATCAAAAGTACAAAATAATACTTAACAATGATTACAACCCATCTAAGTGGTAAGTATACGTATTAGGTGTTACATAGTACAATTTATCAAAATAAATGCGAAAAAGTACTAACACCTACATCAACCAAAGTTCAGGAAATACTCCGCAGCTAAGCCTTTCCCTTCCCCTTCCTATCCGATCCTGAAAAGATAATAGTAAGGGGTGAGCTACAACAAGCCCAATGAATGTTTTCTACAAGTGGCTTCATACATGTGCATTTATGTAAAACATTGTAAGATTCATTAAAACAATTTAAACAACTGGAATGTAAACGAGGCTACATACATGTTCAATATAAGACCTCATGTCATATCAAGACAATGCATATCACTTATGACATGTTCATGCACCTAAACACCTTCTAGGTAAGAATCGATTCAAGAACATGAGTGCGTGAGAACCATGCCCAAATGACCTCTTACCCGTATTTTAATAGAAATTTCAAGGGCACGTCACCGATTTACTATTCATTCTGAACCATATTTTAGGTTTAGACGAACTACAGCTGCGCCTACCCTTGAAACCCTCTACAAGGTCTACAACCGGAGATCCCACTAGACTTACAGAATTTCTCGAAGGAAACCCCAACTTAGAGACTCAACCCAAATTGTTTTTCCAACTGACTATGATCAAATAATTTTCATGAGCTATCAAATCATGCATACCATAATAATTAAGCATTTATAACATTTCTATACGGAATTCTGATCATTCTGAAACTTCATGCAAAGGCACTCAAACCAATGCGCATCGAGCATCATATACATATATGGGTACTATACGGGTACTCTACGGGTCAAAATGACGTCATCCTAAGGTACGGGCGTTACATCAACCGCAGTTGGGGCCTGAACTAGTTAAAGAGACTTATGAGAATATCACACTAGTAAAGGAAAGACTTCGTGTTGCACAAAGTCGACAGAAGAGCTATGCTGACAAACAGAGGCATCATCTAGAATTTGATAAGGGGGAATTGGTTTTTCTAAAAGTTCAGCCTAGAAGAGGTGTCAAACGCTTTGGGATCAAGGGAAAGCTCTCCCCACGGTATATCAGGTCATTTTAGATCATTGAACGTATTGGAAAACTAGCCTATCACCTATCCCTTCCATCCTTCATGTCTAAGGTTCATGAAGTTTTTCACGTAGCCATGCTTCGAAAGTATCGTTCTGATCCTTCGCATATCATCCCTTTAGTCAAGGTTCGGGTTGAAGAAGGAAACAAGTATCAAGAGAGAGAGAGATATAGATTCTGGATAGAAAAACTCAAGAACTAAGGCGACGTAGCATACCACTTGTGAAAGTGCTATGGGATCACCACAGAGGTGAGGAAGCAACATGAGAACTAGAAGCAACAGTTAAACCGAAATACCCTGAATTATTTTCTAGTAATAATTGATGATGTGATACATTGTACTATTTCACTTATCAATAAAAGATGGAACTTTGTTTACAAATATCTTAATACATCGTTTTACTTACATAACTATGCAGATGTCTGAAAATAATATCAATGGAGGTAGTGATGAACACACACAATGGCCTCTTTGGCAACTTGTGAAAACTCCTTCAGGATCTGCGTGCACGGCTTTTTCGTAATAGTTCTGCTCGAAACAATACCGTGCCCTCATCTTGGCAAGATCTTCTACCAAAATTGTCAGGCTGTCGGATTCGAGCAACAACACGAAAAAGCATCCCACCACTCAACTCACCTCTCCTTAAATGATGCAACCTGCAGAGCCCTACTTTGCCGTCTGCTAGGCAAAGGTCAAAACCTTATGAGGATGAATCCGACTCCATTTGCTTTCCATGGTTTCATGATGTTGAGGATTCTTTAAGCCACAGTGCTATTCAGGGACCTTACAGGCACTAGGATTGCACACACACACACACACACACACACACACACACAAATTAAACTTCGGGCAGCCTACTCGACGGTTCTGGCTTTTTTTTTCCTATTTAAGGAACCCCCCCTCATTTCTCACACCAAATCACTTCTCCTTGTGACTTCTCTCTTATCTCTCATTTTTCTTGAGTTTTCTCTTCTCTCTTTTGAGACTCTCTTCGCGGTGCAACTCGGTTCTGCCTGGGGGAAGACGCCAACTCCCGAAGGAGTTATTATCTGAAGGTGGAGAACGAAACATAGGTTTACGTGTTTTATAACTTTTATTAAAGTTTACATTCATTTATCATTATGTCTAATATTCATTTACACTGCATTATTGCTTATAATGTTTATACTTGTCATACTTATGCCTGTATATTTGGAGTTCATGTATTACATTGTTGCTATGCTGGATTAGTGGTCAATCTGGCTTTCGTAATTCTAAATGTCTGACTATGACTAATTTGTGAGTTGATGAGTGTTACAACTTATATATTTATTGTTCAGAAGTGAGTTTGTGTGTTATTTTGGTCACTATGAAATTGTTATGGCATGTTCTTACAGGTTTGATAATTTTCATTTGTTGAAAATATAAAGGAGATGCTGCCGAAATTTTTATTGATAATCATTTTTTAGGGATTTTAAACTTCAATTTGGGCATTTTTTTTATTTCTTTATTGATATTTTTTTTAGCTAGACTCAGTCTTGTCCTCAGTAACTTTAAATAGTGAACGGGAGGCAGCGTGCTGCTCTAGACGATTGATATTTAAGTAGACCTCGTGTCTCTCCTCTCAAACAGGAGACTGATCTGGTTGGTCTTATTTGAAAGCTATCAGCTTGTACAAGTAATACTGAATGTCCTAGCCTTGCACGTAGTGATAATGACCCTGATAAGGACCACCAGATGTTGCCAAATCCTGTCTAATGTTAAGTAAAGACCGGACCTGTTCATGCATTGGCATCATACATAAGTACCACCTAGGGACGTATATAGTTTATGTATCATAGAATAGTTAGAAGCAATGGTCACTATTCATTATATTTTTCTGGAGAGGGACGTACAATGAGAACCCGGGATTACTTGGGGAGGGACATCTGTACGTGAATCCAGGGTGTCATTCATGAGGAGGGACGTACAATGAGAACGCGGCTACTCCTGGGAAAGGACATCTGTACGTAAACTCAAACGCCGTACAATCATGGAACCAAAACGAGATGATGTCATGCATACATACATGTTGTATTGATTATGATGCTTTGATGTGTATTTATGATATTTGATTATGAAGTTTTCTTTATTAATTATTATATTCGCGAACTATTTTATCCACTGAGCGTGTAGCTCACCTCGTTGTTATCAATTTTTCCAAGAGATTAGAGTGGACTGGGTGTAGGTTCTTGGGCCCACATTTTTGGACCCTTTCTATTATTCATTGAGAATTTTGGGAGGATGTTCCCTTAACTATTTCATGTACAAATATATTCTGAAATTAATGAAATCAAACTTGTACTTACTCGTGCTTTCGCGCACTCGGTTATTGTTATAATGCATTCAAGCCCCGTTCGTGAGTGTCCCGCTGGTTTAGGTGCGTCCGGGCGGGGTGTGATAATGTGTAGTTTGGGGTGAAAGGAAACTTACTTCATGGTTTGACGAACTACTTGAAATCCTTAAGAGGATTGGCTTATAAACTTACTCTACCACCTCAGTTTACAAGTATATATAATATCTTCCACGTGTCCATAATGAAAAAAAAATATTATCGAGACTCAACCTGCATTCGTGATGTGACTCTGTTGCAAGTTGGGGAGGACACCAAATATAAGGAAGAGTTGATATAAATATCCGACAAAAAGGTTAAGAAGCCGAGGAAGGAAGAAATCTCATTGGTGAGAATCAAGTGATAAATTCACAATAATGAGGACCTGATGAAAGAACAATTTCCAAATTTATCCACCAATACTTGATATATATTTCTCCTTATTTTTAATTTCGAGGACGAAATTTTCTAAGTGGGGGAGACTGTAACATCTTATATTTTTGGACAAAAATTCTATGCTGACTTATACGTGTACCGAGATATATAATACGCGTGTAAGTATGTAGGAATTATAAGTATGCATGTGCATGTGTTGGTGTGTTTATAATGTGCAATTACATTATTAAAATCATATCCCAAATAATAAGTGTTAAGTTGGATATGTATATATATATAAATTAAATTTTTAAGTGGGGAGTTAGTTAACTAACTAGCATAGGGGCAGGGGAGCATGGGATCAAGAAAAATTTATATTTTTCTCTCATTTTCTCTCTCTCCAACGTTTGTGAAAGAGAAAAAAAAACAAAAAAGAAAAAGAAAAAGAGAAAGAAGAATGAAGAATGAAGAAGAATGAGACGAAAAAGAGATGAGAACGCCGAAAGTATGCCGAATCGAGATCCATGGTAAGTGATTTTTACTCTGTTTATTTGTGAAATTGATATTTAAGTTAGATGTAACGATTCTCTTAAAGTAATTTTTGCTATGGGAGCCATTTTACGGTGTTTTCAAAATTCGGGTTTTGACCCAACTTGAACAAAAATTTGCTGGGAAGGTTGAAAACTACTTCCTACGTTGTAGAAACCATGAATCTAAGGTTAGTTTTGATTGAATTGCAAAATTATAATTTATATAGCTTTTTGAAGTTAAATTTGACATTGGAGGCCTTTGGAATACTATTAAAACTAGATGAAACTCCAGTTTAAGGCTATAGAATGGTAGAATGGACTATTGTGAGTCTATCGATACTAATTTTATGATTTTTGGAGACCGTTTGACAATTTTAGTAAAATTATACATGTTTCTAATGAACAGTACTATAAATAGTACTGTGATTATTTTCAGTGAATAAAATGGAATTGGAATCCAGTGAAACTATGGTTTGAAATTGTAGAATGATAGATCTACCAATTCCGGACATTTCGATGTTAAGATCATGATTTTTGAATATGATTTGATATTTTTAATAACTAAATATATGGTTTTGGTAAGTAAAATTGACTTTGGTGACCCCGCGAACATGTTAAACCTTAGTAAAATACCTGTTGAAGGTAGAAGAATGATAGTAAGACTGATTTTACACGTGTCGATGTAGGCAGAATAAGTTTAGAAATGTTCTATATTTTTAATAAAATTGATATATATTTCTAGTAGAAAAATAAAATTGAGAACTAGTAAAAATATAATTTAGAAATCTATTTTCATTGTTCCTTCTTGTAGAAATATCTAGATTGATCGTAGAAATGGTAGAGTAGCATTTTCAACTGCTTATGAGTCCTAAATTTGGTTGGAATTTAAATTCATGGAATGTGTGCAATATTTTTTAGGTTGCTAAAGTAAGAATTAATGGTGAATGAGCAAGTCTTGGATCAAATAGAATGTATTTAAATGAATAATACAAGTAAGTATAGTTAAGTTGAATAGATTCAAATTATACATGAATTGCAAATGTTTATTGGTGATTTGAAGTGAGTTAGAAAATTAAATATATAAACGAAAATTGAGTATTTAGCGTAAAATAGATATGCATAAATGCAATTGAATTATGGAGTGGTTGTGATAGGTTAAGTTAGTTGGATTTAAATTGAAACTGGACTCGAAAGCGACGGTGATTGTATTTTAAGTTGGAAAGTCTTGTTCTGTGAGTATATTTTCTTGATTTTGGTTCTTGTATGACATTGTACTTATATGAAATGTTTAAATGTATGCATGTTATGTATATAATTATGCATTGTGTTTTATTAGCATTCACGACTGATTTTGACATTGGAGCATGTGAGACTTGCGAAGGCAGGTCGAATATGAAGTCATTTTGTTAGGAATTAGTCCTAGATGAATGTTATGCGTAACCTCATTGTCTGTAGGATTATCCTAACAATGATTTTAAATCCTTAAAATGATTGTGAATTGGGTAATGAGAGGTTGTGGCTACCTTGTAATGGTCATACAAGGGTTAGACCCGCTTTATTACTTAGAAGGAGGGAGATTGTGGATTTCGTTAAAAATGGTGCATTGTTTTACTGAACATGATTATAAAAATTTATATTACTGGCATGTATGATACATTTTTTGAATGATGCATGTGTGTTTAATAAATGTTTTGAATGATTTCAATTACATATTTCCCTAAATGCATACGATTGTCATATCAAGATATATATTCACTGAGTTTGTGGTATGCTCACTCTATTTCCTTCAATATTTCAAGTAAAGATTCAAAAGGAAAAAGGAAAGCAAAAGAATGATAGGCACTTGATCCGAATTTCTGCTTTGTTAATGTATGTATGGAGGAGATGGTTTGTTTTTGTTTTATTTTGATATGTATACTTAACACACACTATATGTATATTATCACATAGATGGGTTGGGTGATACTATAGAGGATGGTTGAATATTTTGGTTATGAAATATTGGGTGATGATGTATATGATTGTATGATTAAATGGTGGATGGAATGGATGAATGGAATGAATGAATGAGATGATTATCTATATATATTTGATTTGATTGGTAGTATATCAAGGAAAATTGTGAGATGTCCAAACATGGTGCCAACATTTTGAAACCTTTTGTGTAATTCTGTTGATGCTGACAATGTATTGTATACTGTTGCGATAAATTCACTTTTGCAAGTGTACGAATAGTCAAGTTATAATAAATCTGAGGTGAGTCGGGTTATCGTATCCACAGGGATTGTTTACCTTACCAATTACCATTTTCACTGATTCCTAACTTTATCTAGAACCTCAACTGTTGCACCTGATTCGTGGACTTAGCCAATTTTTGTCTATTTTCTGCTTTGGCTTTTCGCTCTTCTTCTTTTGCCACTTCTTCTACATGTTCTTCTCATCCAAATCCATGACTAATGCATCCAAACACCTCCAAGACAAAGCATATTAAATTAACAACTCACTCAAATGTAAGTTAAATCAAATTTATTAACTAATCAACTAAAATAATGCATAAAAACCAAATTAATCCTAAACTAAAAAATATATTAAAACTAACATAAACCTATCAAACTAATGTATAAATTGTCCTAAAATACTCCTAAAACATGCCATGAAACCTATCTAAACACGCAACTATCAAATATCCCCAAACTTAGGACTTTGATCATCCCGAGCAAAGGGAAAACAAAACTAAAACTCATGATTATCACAATCATTCTACTGTCACAACCTTGCACAATTAAAGACTTTACTCAACGTTTTAAACATATACATGGCCTCCAAGATCACACCAAAAGAATATTCACTTCTAGGAAGAATTTCAAGAATATAAAATCGTCTAGATTTTCAACCCAACTCTCACCAAGTTTTTGCCTTTGATTCTTTCACACATGAGTACATAGCTAATCTCATCAGACCAATCATGCAAATCATGAACAAGTGCAAGCAAGTGTTAAGTGTAGGATCTCAAACTATATAATTTAGGTTGGAACTCTATAGGCAAGTCTTTTACACCACTCTCCACTAATGTAGATCACACACCATTCAAAATCAGTAGGTGTTTTATAGGTTTTAATGTAAGGCTTAGGTTCAAAGAATAGAAACATTATAGCTCAAAACACCCTAAACACTTTGATCAATTACTAGCATCCACTACATTGCATTTGAAACCAAAACCTCTTTTCAACACATATATCTCTCCAATATTCTCATTCTTTTGTTTGCTTTTTATCATCATCACTTTTCTTTTATAGAATGCTATACCCCCAAACTTGCTTCTTTTCACACATAGATGTAACACCCTTATCTTCTCTTTTTCATCTTCTTTTCTTTTTCATCTTTTTTCTTTCAATACAATTCATAAGCAAACTTACTAAAAATTTCTTCTTTATCACCCTTTTTTCATCTTTTTCATTCCCCATTGTTCTTTCTTCCAAATAGTAACACTCCAACATGATCAAAGAGTATAAGGTACATAGGTTGCAAAATAGGGAATTTAAACATGACAAGCTCAAAATTCATGATACATAGGTAACAAAGAAAGAGATATTCAGCTCAAAATGGGAACTATGGATATAATAGAGAATAAGGAGGATCCTATTTGGCTCAAGCTTTTCCAAACATGGCCTAAATCATTTTCCTCATAGTGTGTTTTTTAGGATTTCGCCTCGAGTGGTGATCAAACTTGTTCTAGGATCCCTAGAGATCTAAGATATGACTTAGCAAGCAAGGGTTCATTTCAAACAATCTTAATCTAATGATCAAAATCCCGTACAAATGATTAAGTCTCTCCAACAATTCCCAGCAAAAGTGGATCACGCACACAGACATAGATGTAACTCTCTACCTCCTATAGTTTCATATCTCTAAAGTGTTTTCATGTCATTGGCCCTCTATAAGTAAGTCTAAAGTTGTAAAAGAATGTGACTATCTAGCCTAAACCAATGCATAATCAACTAACATACCATGAGCAAAAATTCATAAGTCTCCCCCCAAACTTAAAGCAAGCATTGTCCTCAATTCAAAAATTATCAAAGAAGTAGTAGGAAAAAAAAAATAGAGCCCTAAAGGAGAGAAAAGAGTTTAGAAAACCCCCTGAACCAAAATGTGTGATGGCACATGACGCACGCCATTCGTCTCTCCTAAATGCTCCAAAAAGCCCCCCAAACTTGCATTAGAACCTGAAAAGGGTAAGGAAAAAAAAACTGTCAAGGTACAAATTCAAAGCCTATATTATAATGACTAAAAATAAATAAATAAATAAATAAATATAGCATAAACCAATAAGTTGCCTCCCATCCAGGGCTTGGTTTAGAGTCGTCAGCCCGACTTTGCTTCATAATGCCTCTTCATGGTTCTCCAAGTGTGATGTGTTCCTCATACCGCTCCGCTTGGCTAAAATAATGTTTCAATCGTTGACCATTTACTCGAAAACACGAACCATCTCCACTTTGTAGCTCTACCGCACTGTAAGGAAAGACTTTAGCAATAGTAAACGGTCCACTCCATCTAGATTTAAGCTTGCCCGAAAACAACTTTAGCCTAGAGTTGAATAAGAGAACTTGTTGCCCCGGTTCGAAGTCTTTCTTCACAATGTATTTGTCATGCTATTTCTTGGTCCGCTCCTTGTAGATCTTGGCATTTTCATAAGCATCGTTTCAAAACTCTTCCATTTCCATAAGCTGGAGCAATCTTTGATTTCCAAAAACCTTCAAATCGTAGTTCAATTTCTTAACCGCCCAATAAGCTTTATGTTCCAACTCTACGAGTAGGTGACATGATTTCCCAAACACAAGCTGGTACAAAGACATCCCAATAGGTGTCTTCAATGCAGTCTGGTATGCCCACAAAACATCATCCAATTTCATTGCCCAATCCTTCCTATTAACATTTACGGTCTTCTCAAAGATTTGTTTGACTTCTTGATTGCTTATTTCGGCTTCTTCATTCGTTTGTGGGTGATATGCAAGTGCGACCTTATGTTTCACTCCATACTTGGCAAGAAGAGCATTAAATAGCTTGTTACAAAAATGAGTGCCCTCATCACTAATGATAACCCGAGGACTGCCAAAGCTTGTAAAGATATGCTTGTGAAAGAACTTTAACACTACCTTGGCATCATTCGTTTTTGTAGTTATGGCTTCAACCCACTTGGACATATAGTCCACTGCCAAAAGTATGTATATATTGCCGAAAGAGGAGGGAAAAGGTCCCATAAATCGATACCCCACGCATCAAAGAGCTCAACCTCCAATATGTTAGTCAAAGATAATTCATGACACCTCGAAATATTGTCAAGACGTTGGCACGCATCACATGTCATCACTAAGGTGTACCTATCTCGGAATGAGGTGGGCCAGTAAAATCCACTTTGCAAAACCTTAGCCACCATTCTTGTGGGTCCAAAATGATCGCCATAAAGGAAGGAATGGCACTCATGAAGAATGGTGTGGCTGTCTTCCCCCGGTACACAACGCCGAATCAATTGATCATTGCATCCCTTGAAGAGTAGTGGCTCATCCCATATATAAGACTTGACATCGTGTAGAAACTTCTTTTTCTTTGCATAAGAGAGATCCGGAGGCAATATTTCACAAGCTAAGAAATTTACAAAATTAGCATACCATGTCACTTTTAGGCCCATATAGTTGTTCATCAGGAAAAGTTTCCAGAATTGGTAAGCAAGCATCCTCAACCACATATTGCAACCGGGAAAGATGGTCAGCTACAACATTCTCACTTCCTTTCTTATCTTTGTTCTCCAAATCAAATTCTTGCAACAAAAGAATCCATCGAATCAACCTAGGCTTGGCGTTCTTCTTCTCAAACAAGTAACGAATAGCCGCATGATCGGTATACACAATGACCTTGGACCCAATGATATAAGATCGAAACTTGCCGCATGAAAATACAATCGCTAATAATTCTTTCTCTGTCGTAGTGTAATTTTGTTGGGCTTCATCTAAAGTACAACTAGCATAGTAGATAGCCCGAAACATCTTTTCTTTACGTTGGCGTAACACCCCCCCAATAGCAAAGTCGTTAGCATCGTACATAATCTCAAATGGTTATTTCCAATCCGGTACAATCATGATGGGGGATGAGATCAATGTCTTCTTTATCAACTCAAAGGCCTCCACACAAGGATCATCAAAATCAAACGATGCATCTTTCTCAAGCAAGTTGCAAAGGGGCTTAGCAATTTTCAAAAAGTCTTTAATAATCCGCCAGTAAAAACCGGCATGCCCCAAGAAACTACGGATGCCTTTCACATTCTTAGGATGAGGAAGCTTCTTAATGGCTACTATCTTTGCCCTATCCACCTCAAGACCGTTGGAAGAAACCCTATGGACTAAAACGATGCCTTCTTGTACCATGAAATGACACTTCTCCCAATTTAGCACTAAGTTAGTTTCTTCACATCTTTGAAGCACAAGAGATAAATTATGAAGGCAATGGTCAAATGAGGTTCCAAAGACTGAAAAATCATCGATAAATACCTCCATTATCTCCTCAATCATATCAACAAAAAGGGCCATCATACACCGTTGAAAAGTCGTCGGTGCATTGCATAAGCTAAATGGCATTCTCCGGAACGGGCAAGTGAAAGTTGTCTTCTTTTGGTCTTCCGGTGCAATGGCTATTTGATTATAGCCCGAATAACCGTTTAGGAAGCAATAATATTCAAAACCCGCCATTCTATCCAACATTTGATTAATAAACAGAAGGGGAAAATGGTCCGTCCTTGTGGCCTTATTCAACTTCCTATAATCTATGCAAACACGCCATCTCATGACTGTTCTTGTGGAAATCAACTCATTATTTTCATTCTTAACCACCGTCATCCCACCTTTCTTGGGCACAACTTGTATCGGACTCACCCAAGGACTATCCGAAATGGCATATATGAAACTGGCCTTCAACCACTTCAAAACATCTCCTCGCACTACTTCTTGCATTGCCGGATTGAGCCTTCGTTGGTGTTCAATGAAAGGCTTGTAGGAGTCCTCCATCAAGATCTTATGCATGCAAAATGAAGGGCTTATACCCTTGAAATTTGAAATAGACCATCCCAACACTGATTTATGCTCTATTAAAATTCTTAATAATTTTTCTTCCTCAATACAAGACAAAGCTGAAGATACGATGCCCGGGTAGGTAGACTTTTCACTCAAAAAAGCATATAGAAAGTGATCCGATAGTAGTTTCAACTCCGGTGTCGGTTCATCCTCTTTACTTGGTAAATTTTCTTCTAAGTGTTCCACTTTTGCTTGTGACGAATCAACCGGTGGTGCTCCAAGAGCCAAAAAACATTGCTTTCCAAGTCCCAATCTCCTGAAAATAGAAAGAGGCATAAGACTAATACTTGCACCTAAATCACATAAAACTTTGTTAAAATTTAATGTCACACCCGCCCGGACGCGTCTAAACAGACGGTACACTCTCGGACGGGGCGCACATTTGGAATAATAACAATGGTAACAACAGAGTGCGCAGCTGAAATATAATACAAAGTACAAATATGATTTCATTTAATTCATAATATTTTTGTACATAAAATGGTCAAGGGAACATACTCCCAAAATCCTCGATGAATAATACAAAGGGAACAAAAATGTGGGCCCCATAACCTGCACCCAGTCCATCCTAATTTCTTGTGAAAGATTGGATGATAATGGAGTGAGTATAACAATTAATAAAGCATACTTCAATATCAAATATCTTAAATACACATGTGAGCATCATAATCAATCAATATGTATGTATGCATGACACCGTCTTGTAGCGGTTTGATAAACGTACATCGCCTGAGTTCACGTACAAATGTTCGTCCGGACGTTCTCCCCTGACGTAGCCAGGTTCTATTGTACGTCCCTCCTCAGGAACGATGCTCTGGATTCACGTACTGATGTCCCTCCCCAGGCGTAGCCGGGTTCTCATGTACGTCCCTCTCCAGAGAAATATAATGAATAGCGAGCAATGCTCCTAACTATTCTATGAGTCATAAACCACATACGTCCCTAGGTGGTGACATGTATGATGCCAATGCATGAACTGGTCTAGTCTACTGGTCTGGTATTTTCTTGACATTTAGACTGACTTTGGCAACGTTTAGTGATCCTTATCAGAGTTGGTATCATGACATGCATGGTTAGGACATTCAATATTACTTGTATAAGCTGATAGCTTTCAATAAGACCAACTAGATCAGTCCCCAGTTGAGAGGTGAGACACAAGGTCTGCTTAAACACCAATCACCTAGAGCAGCCCACTGCCTCCCGTTCACTATTTAAAGTTACTGAGGACAAGACCGAGTCTAGTTGAGTCAGATTGACCACAAATCTGGCATTATAACAGTATAATACGTGAATTCCAAGTGTACAGGCATAAGTGTAACAATATAAACATTATATGACATAATGCAGTGTAAATGAACATTAGATATAATAATAATTGAATGTAGACTTTAATAAAAGTTATAAAACACGCAAACCTATGTTTCGTTCCCCACCTTCAGATAAGAACTTCTTTTTCAGATCTTGCGCTTTCCTCCGGACAGTACTTCGTCGCACCGCACCGAGAGTCTCGAACAGAGAGTCTCAAAAGACTAAAAACTCAGAATGAGTGAAAAAAGAGAGGAAAAATAACTAGAGAAGGTGATTTGGTGTGAGGAAATGAGGAGGAGAGGGTTGGTTTATATAGGAGAAATAGCGTCTGAGCGTTCGGGCGGGCTGCCCGAACGTTCGGGCATTTCTGCCCAAACGAATTTTTTTTTTGTGGAATACAGGGTACTACACTCTACCCCTTAAAGGGATTTCGCCCTCGAAATCAATTCAAGTAGTTATGATGGTTATCTGCTTGAGATTCACTGCCGGCGTCATCTCTTGCAAGTTCAGGGTATTGCTTGAATGGTCCCTGAATAGCACTGTGGCCGGTGGAATCGTCATCATCATAAAACCATGGAGAACAAATGGAATCAAACTCGTCCTCTGAAGATTCCAACCTTTGCATAACAGATGGTGGTAGAGGGCGTTGGTTACATCATTTGAGAGGGGGTAGGTTGAGGGGTGGGATACTTTTTCGTGCAGTTGCTAGAATCCGGCCCCCTGGCAGTTTTGGTAGCAGTTCTTGCCAAGATGAGGGCACAAGATTGTTACGAAAAAGCCATGCACGCTCTGGCGATAATGATCGTTGTTTGTGTGGTGATGGAGTTGGTGATGCAAAGTAGTTGTGACTTGACTCTGATTCTCGAGAAGTAGCCACAGGTTGCCAAGGAGGTCACTGCGTGTGTGCATCACTATATCCATTGATATTATTTTCAGACATCTGCTTAGTTATTCAAGTGAAACAATGTATTAAGATAAGTGTAAACAAAGTTTCGTTATTTTATTGATAAATGAAAATAATACAATGTATCGCATCATCAGTTGGTACTAGAAAACAATTCAGGGTATTTCTATTTAATTGTTGCTTCTAGTTCCCATGTTGCTTCCTCGACGCCATGATGGTCCCAGAGCACCTTCACAAGTGGTATGCTACATCGCCTTAGTTCTTGAGTTTTTCTATCCAAAATATGTATCGCTCTCTCCTGATACTCATTTCCTTCCTCAATCCGAACCTCGACTAGAGGGATGATATGCGAAGGATCAGGACGATACTTGCGAAGCATAGATACGTTAAAAACGTCAAGAACTTTAGGCATGGACGATGGAAGGGACAGACGATAAGCAAGTTTGCCAATACGTTCAATGATTTGAAATGGACCGATATACCACGGGAAGAGCTTTCCTTTGATCCCAAAGCGTTTAACACCTCTTGTGGGCGGAACTTTTAGAAAAAAAAGTCCCCCTTATCAAATTCTAGAGGTTGTCTCCGCTTGTCAGCATAGCTCTTCTGTCGACTTTGTGCAACACGAAGTCGTTTCTTCACTAGTGTGATCTTCTCAGAAGTCTCTTGAACTAGTTCAGGGCCTAACTGCGGTCTATCTGCCATATCTAACCAACATACCGAAGATTTGCAAGGTCGACCATAGAGAGCCTCGTATGGTGCCATGCCGATACTAGTTTGGTAGCTGTTGTTGTATGCAAACTCAGCTAGATGCAAATACTTTGCCCATCCGTCATTAAAGTCCAAAATGCAGCATCGTAACATGTCTTCTAAGATTTGGATAAGCCGCTCTGACTGCCCATCAGTCTGAGGGTGGAAGGTTGTGCTTATAGTGATCTTAGAACCCATTCTACTCTAGAAGCTTTTCCAAAAGTTTGATGTGAATCGAGGGTCCCGATCAGAGACGATCGTGAGTGGTATTCCATGAAGGCGTACGATCTCTCTTTCATATAGTTCTGCAAGTTTGGCAGGGTTATCCGTGAACTTTATTGGCAAGAAGTGTGCAGACTTTGTAAGTCTGTCAATGATGACCCAGATAGCATCTTGCCCTTTATTGTTTCGAGGTAAGGTCGTAACAAAATCCATTGCGATGTTCTCCAATTTCCATTTTCCAATAGGTAACGATTTGAGAAGTCTAGAGGGAAGTCTTCATTCTGCCTTAACTTTCTGGCAAACGAGACATCGAGCAACAAAGTCTGCAATTGCCTTCTTCATTCCAAAAAACCAGAATTGTCGCTTGACATCCTTGTACATCTTGTCACCCCCAGGATGCATAGCGTACCTCGATCAGTGCATCTCAGTAAGCACTTCTTTCCGAACCTCAGGACCGTTCGGTAGACAAAGACGTTTTTTATAGAAAATGGCTTCGTCTTCAGAGACCAACCAATGAGGAAGGTTCTGTCCGCTGAGTAGAAGTTGTCGTTTCTCCATTAACATAGGGTCATTGGCTTGAGCTGCTGAAATCTTTCGAACAAGCTCGGAGTTGGCTGATAATTGAGAGAATCGTGGTCTTGGTCCCTCTTCGTTCAGCTGTAGGTTAAAGTTCTCCATCTCTATAGCTAACTTCCCCATTTCGTAGTTAAGAGTGCAAGCAACATAAGATTTTCTACTCAGGGCATCGGCCACAACATTGGCCTTTCCGGGATGGTACTTGAGTTGAAAGTCATAATCTTTCAAGAATTCCAACCATCATCTTTGGCGGAGGTTTAGGTATCTCTGAGTGTATATGTATTTAAGACTCTTGTGATCTGAGAAGACCTCGAACCGTTCACCGTATAGGTAATGACGCCATAATTTCAGTGCAAATACGACAACTGCATGTTCCAAGTCATGTGTTGGGTAATTGCCCTCATGAGTCTTCAGTTGCCTCGAGGCATATGCAACAACCTGGCCTTCTTGCTATAGTACAACACCTAAGCCTTGAAGAGAGGCGTCGGTGTATAGTGAAAATCCAATTGCATTTCTTGGAGTGATAAGTACAGGTGTCGTCGTGAGGCGGTTCTTCAATTCCTGAAATGATGCTTCACAGGCGGGATTCCAGATGAACTGCACGTCTTTTTGAGTGAGTTTGGTCATAGGTTCAGCAATCTTTGAGAAGTCCTTGATGAAGGGTCTGTAATAGCCAGCCAAACCAAGAAAACTCCTAATCTGAGTAACAGTCGTAGGCTGCTTCCAGTTTAAAACTACTTCAACCTTAGAAGGATCTACCTCAATGTCATTGCCTGAAACCACATGGCCTAGGAATTGAACTTTCTTCGCCCAAAATTCGCACTTACTCAACTTTGCATACAGTTGGTGGCTTCTCAAGGTCTGGGGGACTATCTTCAAATGTATCTTATGGTCTTCCTCGGTTGAGGAATATATCAAGATGTCGTCCACAAAAATCACCACAAATCGGTCTAAGTATAAACTGAATATGCGATTCATCAAATCCATGAATGTAGCAGGTGCATTTGTTAGACCGAACGACATGTCCAAGAACTCGTAGTGACCGTATCGAGTTCGTAAAGTCGTCTTGGTAATGTCCGATTCTCGGATCCGGAGTTGGTGATAACCGGACCGTAAACTAATCTTAGATAAGCATTTGGCATCTCTAAGTTGGTCGAACAAGTCATCGGTTTTGGGCAACAGATATCTGTTCTTGATGGTGCTTTATTCAACTTGCGATAATCGATGCAAAGTCGTAACGAACCATCCTTTTTGCGAACAAACAAAACTGGAACGCCCCAGGGTGATGAACTTTTTCTGATGAAGCCATTACTCTCTAATTCCTTCAGTTGTTTGTCTAATTCGATCAGCTCGACATTTGACATTCTGTATGGTGGAATTAAGATAAGCCCTGTCCCAGGTATGAGGTTGATCTCAAAATCGAATTCCCTAACTGGAGGTAGACCAGGAAGGTCATTTAGAAAAACTGTTGGGAATTCAGATATGACTAGAACATCATGTACTTCGAGAGGGTACAGTGCTGGTGATTCATTTCTGTCACCAAGGGATAACCCTCGAAGTTGTGACTTGAGAAGTGCAACTGTTGATTTGTGTATCCATTTCCTTGTTCCCTGAATCTTGACAAACTCTCCTGTAGGCAAGGTTAACTGAACTTGTTTCTTCATACAATCGATCTTTGCATTCAGTGGTGGTAGCCAGTCCGTGGCGACCCCGCACCCCAGACCATCAACCCCGCAAGGAATGGTGTGCGGAATGCCAGGGCGGGACTCCCGGAGTAGGCATCTCCAACCACTTCTCAACCTCCGTGAGGTGGTTGAGACCCTACGAGCCTAATCCTAAACAACGACATAATATAAAAAGGTACTAAACAAAACTACCAACCATATTAATCATCCAAGACAAGAGATACTCCATAAAAATGAACCATAAATAAAATCGTCATAATCCCTACGGTCCATCAAGATTGACATACACATAAAGTCCAAAACTATAATACATCATAATTTCAAACACAATTCAATCAAAATGCCTCTCAACTCACATCGAGGCCTTGGATTCTATCGCAGGCAAGGCCCTCAAGATATGACTACTCATTTGTCCTTATTCGGGACAGAAGGACCTGAAAGAGGAAAATGAGGGTGAGCCAACGGTGCCCAGTGAATAGAATTCAAATATGCTATCAATACTCATCAATAAATATCATGTATGCATGTCAATGTGTAGCATGATTAAAAGCTCATAACATATAGATATCAAGCATTTATAATAAGTTCGATGCAAGTAAAAGTTTATCAATTTGGATCCACATTCCACATGTATTGGGGTTACTAGTGCACGTCTATTTCACCGTACCGTTGACCCCAATCATGTTTATTTGGGGCTACTAGTGCACGTCTATTTCACAGTACCTTTCTCATCCCCAAATACTTCCTTTTTAAAACCCTCCTATGATAAGGTTAAGCCCCCCTATTAGCCAGATAGATGGGCCCAACCAAAGTCATAAGGTTTTCTCAAATCAATGCATCATTCAAAACATTAGAACACATTCATGCTTTCAACATACAATATATATAAGTGATATGATGACATAAAAGATATAATCATAAATGAAGTCTACTCACAACCAAGCCTCGCCAGAGTATCTAACCACACACGGACACCAAACCAAATCAATCCAATCAAGGTCCTGAAACATTCATCAATATCCAACCATACATCAATTTCTATGCTCAATCACATAGACATTACACATCAACCGTAAATCAGCCCACATATAGACAATAGGCCTAAATCCCATCTAATCCCACCATTCAACTCAAATAACATGACTTAGGCCTCTAATGCATAGTTCTCATTCATAAACCATTCTATTAATAAAAACTACTGATTTTCAATTCCTTAGGCATAAACATGCTCAAATTGGGACATTTGACCACAAGTAGGCATAACCCATAATATGGTCACAACCACCAAATCAGTAGCATAATCAACCCTAATCATGCTTAATTAAACATAAGTTGCATCAATTCAATGATTCTAGGCCAAAAGATACTTAGGCTATATTGTCGATTTACACTAGGTCATGATGTTCAACCATGTATATCACTGATTTTGCATCATAGGTTCATCAACAATGGCAACTAGGTCAACATAGTTAACATTCAAGCTATTTGGAAAGGTCTAAGTTCATATTCTAAATTTAGGTCTAATACAAACAACCCTACCAATCCTTCATTTAATATTCTGTTTAGATTTATCAATCTACCAACAGAAATATTCAATCACAAAATAAATCTTACAGATTGAATTATGTCAAGAACCAAACCTTCTGTCCAAATATCAGCCCAATCCAACGATGGACCGAAAGGATAAGCCGCTTTGATGAACAAGTCTCTAATCAGATAATTTCTACTTTCCTGCTGCAAATACTCAAACTCAGATGACTATATCACACAACATACTTAATCTATTAACATCTCCACCGTGCATAATGCATAAGGATCAGTTGTAAACCACATACCCAAATATCATATCCATCCAACGATATATTTAACAGATCTATTAGTTTGATTGAAACTTCGCGAGAAATCCAGACTTTTCGACCACCTTTGTTTGAGAGGTTATATCTCTTAGACAAAACTCTAATGAAGATCTTTTCCGACCAGAATGAATAACCATAAGCTACGAACTTGCTGACAAATTTTGAGCTCAATTGGACCATATATCCACAAGAGCCAGCTCTTTGATGAAAACGTTACAGAGATTTTCCTCAAAGCAACTCCCTCTTTTCTTTCTCTTCTTCTTTCCTTTCTCTTTTTTTTCCTTTCTCTCTACTCATCTCACCCTCTAAGACTTCCTTGGGGAAGAGAAATAGGGCATGGGACACATTGTCCATTCTCATGCACCAACTTGACATGTGTTGGTGTCATACTACCCATACCAACCACATGTACTTTAACTAATCTCATGCTCCCATGTATTTTAAATGTCCAATCCATTTAATACACCAAATTTTCATTTTCATTTATCTTTTTATTCAATCAATCCTAACACATATCAATTCATGGTTTAATGGGCCCATGCATAAATAATAACATATGCATTATACTTTAATTTAACATGACCCATATACAATTTATGATACACATATTTATATACATTATCAAGCATCAAATATACAAACATTAAACAACCATCAAACAAACACCAAACATATCAAGGCAACACATAGAGTTTGGGCAAAATGCAATTGGGTAATGGGCTAGATGAAATAATTTTCGGGGCGTCCATCACAGCCACCTTAGAATGAACTTTGTCCTCAAAGTTTTTAGGTTAAGAAATTACCTAAGCCCATGAACTCGGCAAAGTGCTCCATCATGTAGTCCTCACGCTCCCAAGTAACATGCTCCTCGCCATAGAACTGCCATCTCACCTTAACCATCGGAATCTCGCGGTTACGTAACCTCTGGACCCTCCGGTCAAGTATCTGAATAGGTTCCTCATCATAAGTCCCATCCCGCCTTAGCTCAATGTTCCTCCAGTCCAAGACGTGATCAAAATCACTCTTGTACACTCTCAGCATTGACACATGAAAGACATTGTGGACTGCTGATAACTGAGGTGGCAAGGCTAATCGTTAAGCGACGGGGCCAATTCGTTCTAAAACCTCGAACAGCCCAATAAATCTTGGAACGAGCTTGCCTTTTATCCCAAATCTCGTCCGACCCTTTTTGAGGTGAGACCTTCAATAAAACTCGATCACCAATCTCGAACTCTACGGTCTTCCGCTTGGCATCAGCGTAACTCTTCTGCCTGTCTTGGGCTACCTTCATATTATGCTTGACTCTCTTAATCTTCTCTGTGTGTTCTTGTACAAACTCTGGTCCCATCACCGCAACATCCCCTACCTCCGTCCAACAGACCGGAGATCTATAGGGTCGACCATACAATGCCTTAGAAGGAGCCATGCCAATACTGGACTGATAGGTGTTGTTGTACGCGAACTCACACAGATGTATGTACTCCTCCTAGTTACCACTGGACTCAAGGACACAAGCTCGAATCATATCCTCCAAAATCGATATCAACCTCTCAGATTGGCCATTCATCTGAGGGTGAAAAGCGGTACTGAGATCTAGTCTAGTTCCGAGCTGTCTCTGCAACCCCTGCTAGAATACTGATGTAAACCTCGGATCCCTATATGACACAATCGAAACTGGCACTCCATGTAATCTGACTATCTTCCGCATATAGAGTCTGCTCAGCTTGTCCATAAAATCCCTAGTGTTCACCGGTAGAAAGTGAGCGGACTTAGTCAAGCGATCAATAATAACCCAAACAACATTATGTCTCCTCGGGGTGTTGGGTCACAACAAAGTCCATACTGGCATGCTCCCACTTCCACTCAGGAATGGCAAGCGGTTGCATCTGCCCTCCAGGCCTCTGATGGTTAGCTTTGACCCTCTGACAGATCTCACACCTTTGAATGAACTGAGCTATATCCCTCTTCATGTCGGGCCACCAATACATTCTATTCATATCATGATACATCTTGGTTCTGCCAGGCTGAATAGCATAATGAGATCTGTGAGCCTCTTGGAGAACACTCTGTCCGAGTCGTGGATTTGCGGGAACCCATAAACGTCCCTTAAATCTCAAGGCACCATCAGATGACAAGTGCCAATCAGTAAAATCAATGCTCTCAGCCCAAGACTTGTACATCACAAAATCAACGTCAAGTCTCTGTTAGTTAATCGCCTCTGGACCAGTGTAGGCTGAGCTCTCATCTGAGCACATATCACAATCTTATCTGAAGGGGTAGCACATATACTCATAACCGTAGCCGCCTCAAGTTGTCTCCACTCATGAGACATCTGGCGTGCTACCATAACTGTCTCTACTCGCTTCCTGCTCAACGCATCAGCCACTACATTGGCTTTACCTGCGTGGTATTCCAATGTAAAATCATAGTCTTTGAGGAACTCTAACCACCTTCTCTACCTCATGTTCAATTCCTTCTGAGAGAACAAGTACTTGAAGCTCTTATGGTCAGAATACAAAGTAAATCTCTCACCATAGAAATAATGCCTCCAAATCTTCAAAGCAAAAATAAATGATGCCAGTTCTAAGTCATGAAAAGGATAGTTCTTTTCATGCACCTTCAACTGCCTCGATGCATAAGCAACGACCCTATCCTTCTGCATCAACACGCAACCCAAGCAGATACGAGATGCATCAGTATAGATAACCACCTGATCAGGCTCTGGCAAAATCAACACTGGCGTAGATGTCAATCTTTTTTTCAGCTCTAAAAAGGCATTCTCACACTCCTCGGTCCATACAAAGGACACATCTTTCTGGGTAAGCCTAGTCATAGGCGTAGCTATCTTGGAGAATCCCTGAACGAATCTTCTATAGTAACCAGCTAACCCAAGAAAGCTTATGATCTCGGTCACTGTGGTAGGCCTAGGTCAACTGATAATGGCTTCAACCTTAGACGGATCAACTGAAATCCCTTCAGAAACTCACCACATGACCTAAGAACTTCACTTCGGTGATCCAAAACTCGCACTTTCTCAGCTTTGCATATAGCCTATGCTCTCTCAGAGTCTATAAGGTCACTCTGAGGTGTTCCTCATGCTCAGCCCGAGTCTTGGCATACACCAATATGTCATCAATGAAGACGATGACAAACTTATCCAGATACTGCCTAAAGACCCTCTGCATCAGGTCTATTAACATCGTCGGTGCATTAGTCACACCAAATGGCATCACAAGGAACTCATAATGTCCATAGCGGGTTCTGAATGTTGTCTTAGGCACATCCTCCTCCCTGATCCTCACCTGATGATACCCGGAGCACAAATCAATTTTTGAAAAATACCTCGCTCCCCTCAACTGATCAAACAAGTCATCAATCCTTGGGAAAGGATATTTGTTTTTGATGGTTACCCTGTTCAATTGGCGATAGTTGATGCGCAACCGCAAGCTCCCATCTTTCTTTTTCACAAAAAGAACTGGAGCTCCCCAGGGTGACACGCTCGGGCAAATAAAGCCCTTAGCCAATAAATCCTCCAGCTGTTTCTGCAACTCTCTCAACTCGGCTGGCGCCATTCTATATGGTGCCATGGAGATAGGCTTCGTGCCAGGGACTAGTTCAATAATGAAATCGATCTCTCGCTTCGGTGGTAATCCTAGAAGATCCGCAGGGAACACATATGGAAAGTCCCTAACAATGGCAATATCCTCAAGTATCACCTCACTAGTCTCTTCCTCATCAGGCACTAACCCAGCCAAAATCTCCCTATCTCCATCAGTCACAAATCTACCCCTTGTGACTGTCTGGTCTGAAGCTCTACCCTGTAGTGTAAACACTGGGTGTCCGGGGATCTGAAAAATGATTCTCTTCGCGAAACAGTCGACAACTGCATGATAAGCCGCAAGCCAATCCATCCCTAGAATTGCATCAAACTCTAAAAACTCTAGGACTTGAAAGTCAATAGGCATCTCAACATCACCAATCTGAACCACACACTGGCTATAGATCATGTTCGGGTAGATCCTCTCCCCAGCTACAGTACTCACCCCTAACCATGTACTAGCCCTAATGGGAGTCAAATGCAAACTATCTGCCATACATCCATATATGAATGATAATGTAGACCCAGCATCAAATAATACATGCATAGAAGCACCACAAATAATAAGAGTACCTTCCACCAAAGTCTTGGATGTTGTCGGGTCTGGCTCGGTAGCTGCCTTCACTGTCTCTCTGCCACTGGACTGCTGCACAAATCCCTGAGCTCTCTGAAAACTCGGATACTCTAACTTCCTATGCCCAGCCTGCTCACATTGATAACATAAGAACGGAGCCCTGGGCGCAGATGATCCAGTTTGAGATGACGCCACATAGCCTCCTCTGCCTCGGCCAGCAGTTTGTGGGAATGGGGGTCTTGGTGCACTCGGTGCCTGAATGGGAATCGGGACAGGAGAGGAAAACACTAGTGAGGCCATCACACCAGTCTGAATATGGGATGCCCCACTCTAAGCACCATCGGACTGTGCTCTTCTATAAAACTTTCACTTCTTTCCCCATTTTCCCTTCTTCCATGGAGTCTGGAACTGTCCCCCGAACTCTACCTGTGAAGTCTGTACACCCGGAGCTGCCCGTGTAGACATACCATCAATCCCCTCAGCCAACTCATACTATTTGGCCCTCTGGGCCACTATGGCAAAATCAGTCATCTTCGTCACAGACAAGGCCTGTCGGATCACAGGTCTTAGGTTCAAAGAGAACCTCATAATCTTATCACTCGGTGTCTGAACTAACCCAGGGGCATAAACTGCGAGCTGTCTAAATCTGAGCTCGTACTCCCTGACTGACATGGTGCCCTGTGCAAGATTCAAAAACTCGAGTTGCTTAGCCAGCCTCTCAGTCTCTGGATCATAAGCTTGTAAGAACAACCGTTTGAAGGTGTCCCAACACTTCATTGCCCCCTGTGTATCCAACACTGAAAGCCACCAGTCTTCTGCATCACTCTCCAGTGTGTGAGCAGCACAAAGGACCTGAGACTCCTCATCAAGCTCTAAGGAGCGACTGATCTTCTCAACATTCTTCAGCCAATCTTCGGCCTTCTTCAAGTCAACCCCACCAGTGAATTCCTTAGGCTTCAGCTTCATGAACTTCTCTAGCAGTCTGATCCGCCGATCAGTGGGGTTCTCAACAACAGTAGGAGCAGGTGTAGGCATAGGCTGAGGTACAACCATCTGAGGTCCTGCTGCAGCTGCAGCTCCACTAGCCTCGGCCCCACTAGTGCCCGCCTCCTGAGGTATTATTTGAGGTGATTGTCGATCAACAGCCTCAACCTGCTGCACCAACGCCTGTATCTATGCAGTCTGAGCTGCCATCAAGAGGCCCTATGCTTGAATGATCTCCTCCATCCTCCCCATCCGGTCATCATCGGATGGCCCTGTGTGTGGCTGTCCCAATCTCTTGCTCCTCCTCATGACACTGAGATGTAGAAATACCAGCAACCATCACACATTAAGGATTTTAAACATTAACAAAGCCTCATAACTACCCATATCATATAATACACACAAAAAATATGATAGTAAGGCTTTTAAGTTAGTTCCTTTAAGCTTTTTAATCACCTAAATCTCTCACCCAATTCCTAGGTCAAAGTCATCTAAGTCCAATACATAGACCAAACCTAGTAAAATCGGGCTCTGATACCAACTGTGGTGACCCCACACCCCGGACTGCCAACCCCACAAAGAATGGTGTGCGGAATGCCGGGGCGGGATGCCCGGCGTAGGCATCTCCAACCACTTCTCAACCTCCGTGAGGTGGTTGAGACCCTACGAGCCTTATCCCAAACAACGACATAATATAAAAAGGTACTAAACAAAACTACCAACCGTATTAATCATCCAAGACAAGAGATACTCCATAAAAATGAACCATAAATAAAACCGTCATAATCCCTACAGTCCATCAAGATTGACATACACATAAAGTCCAAAACTATAATACATCATAATTTCAAACACAATTCAATAAAATGTCTCTCAACTCACATCGATGTCTTGGATTCTCTCGCAGGCAAGGCCCTCAAGATATGACTACTCCTTTGCCCTTATTCGGGACAGAAGGACCTGAAAGAGGAAAATGATGGTGAGCCAACGGTGCCCAGTGAATAGAATTCAAATATGCTATCAATACTCATCAATAAATATCATGTATGCATGTCAATGTGTAGCATGATTAAAAGCTCATAACATATAGATATCAAGCATTTATAATAAGTTCGATGCAAGTAAAAGCTTATCAATTTAGATCTACATTCCACATGCATTGGGGTTACTAGTGCACGTTTATTTCACCGTACCGTTCTCATCCCCAAATATTTCCTTTTTAACCCTCCTATGACAAGGTTAAGTCCCCCTATTAGCTAGATAGATGGGCCCAACCAAAGACATAAGGTTTTCTCAAATCAATGCATCATTCAAAACATTATAACACATTCATGCTTTCAACATACAATATATATAAGTGATATGATGACATAAAAGATATAATCATAAATGAAGTCTACTCACAACCAAACCTCGCGAGAGTATCTAACAACACACGGACACCAAACCGAATCAATCCAATCAAGGTGCTGAAACATTCATCAATATCCAACCATACATCAATTTCTATGCTCAATCACATAGACATTACACATCAACTCTAAATCAGCCCACATATAGACAATAGGCCTAAATCCTATTCTAAGTTCATATTCTAAATTTAGGTCTAATACAAACAACCCTACCAATCCTTCATTTAATATTCTGTTTAGATGTATCAATCTACCAACAGAAATATTCAATCACAAAATCAACCGTACAGATTAAATTATGTCAACAACCAAACCTTCTGTCAAAATATCAGCTCAATCCAACGGTGGACCGAAATGATAAGCCACTTTGATGAACAAGTCTCTAATCAGATAATTTCTCCTTTCCTGCAGCAAATACTCAAACTCAGATGACTATATCACACAACATACTTATACCATTAACATCTCCACCGTTCATAATGCTTAAGGATCCGTTGTAAACCACAGACCCAAATATCATATCCATCCAACGGTATATTTAAGAGATCTATTAGTTTTATCAAAACTGTGCGAGAAATCCAAACTTTCCAACCAGCTTTGTTTGAGAAGTTATATCTCTTAGACGAAAACTCTAATCAAGATCTTCTCCGACCTGAATGAATAACCATAAGCTACGAACGTTCTGACAAGTTTTGACCTCAATCGGACCATATATCCTCAAGATCCTGCTCTTTGATGAAAACATTACAAAGATTTTCCTCAAAGCAACTCCCTCTTTCTTTCTCTTCTTCTTTCCTTTCTCTTCTATTTTTCCTTTCTCTCTACTCATCTCACCCTCTAAGACTTCCTTGGGGAAGAGAAGTAGGACATGGGACACTTGTCCATTTTCATGCACCAACTTGACATGTATTGGAGAAGAGAAATGGGGCATGGAACACTTGCCCATTCTCATGCACCAACTTGACATGTGTTGGCCTCATGCACCAACTTGACATGTGTTGGTCTCATGCACCAACTTGACATGTGTTGGAGAAGAAAAATGGGGCATGGAACACTTGTCCATTTTCATGCACCAACTTGACATGTATTGGAGAAGAGAAATGGGGCATGGGACACTTGTCCATTCTCTTGCACCAACTTGACATGTGTTGGTCTCATGCACCAACTTGACATGTGTTGGAGAAAAGAAATGGGGCATGGGACACTTGTCCATTCTCATGCACCAACTTGACATGTGTTGGTGTCATACTGCCCATACCAACCACATGTACTTTAACCAATCTCATGCTCCCATGTATTTTAAATGTCCAATCCATTTAATACACCAAATTTTCATTTTCATTTATCCTTTTATTCAATCAATCCTAAGACATATCAATTCATGATTTAATGGGCCCATGCATAAATAATAACATATGCATTATACTTAATTTAACATGATCCATATACAATTTATGATGCACATATTTATATACATTATCAAGCATCAAATATACAAACATTAAACAACCATCAAACAAACACCAAACATATCAAGGCAACACATAGAGTTTGGGCAAAATGCAATTGGGTTATGGGCTAGATGAAATAATTTTCGGGGCGTCATACAGTCCATGCCGAGGATGATGTAGAAGTCTTCAATATCCATCATAAAAAGATTTGCATATATTATTTGTTCTGACATTCGAAGTTCACATCGAGAACACTGCAAATTTACGTCAGTACCATATCTGAACGGTGATGTGACATGGAGTGAATCAAACAAAGCATGCACCATTGTATTGAACAAAGGAAAGGTACCTTCAACTACATTGTTGTCTGGAAGGGGTTGTTGAGCGATGGAAAATGCTCTGCCCTAATTTTGTTAACCCTAGTTCTGCTGGTTCAGCCTGGGTTGGGCATTAGCAGCAGGTGGTGCTTGTTGGACTGGAACAACAGGAATAGGTTGATGAAGGTGCGGACAGGCATATTTTACATGGCCCTGCTGGCCGCAGTTAAAACAAGTCGGCCTATACTGCTGATTGATTTGCTGGCCATGCTGATTGTTCTGTTGGCCTTGCTGATTGTGGTGTCGGCCACCACCTCTGCCATTGTCGTTTCTACGGCCACCCCTTCCATAACGACCTCCACGGCCATGAATTCGAAAACCCTGATGGTTAGGGTTAGAAGGTTCAGCAGCAGGTGTTGTGGCCTCATTCTTCGAAACCGGGGTTGGGAGGGACGGGTTTTAATTGTAGTAGGGCTTTTTCTTGTTGCCCTGTTGCAAGCCTTGTTGGGAAAACGTTGCAGGCCGCTTTTCCTTATTCATTCTCTGCTCCTATAAGATCTTCTCATGTTCAAATCTCATGGCCTTGTCCACAACCTCCTTGTAAATCTTGAGATCCAAGATTGACAAGGCTTGTCGAATATCATGGCGAAGGCCATTATAAAATTTCTCAGTCTTATCTTGCTCCGTTGAGATGGTGGAGAGAGAGTAGACTGACAATTCTTTGAACTTTCCAGCATATTCCCTGACTGTCATGGTGCCCTGGTATAACTTAGCGAATTCCTGGCGCTTTTGCCTCTTCACAACGCTGGGAAAATACTCATCAATAAACATTGACTCGAACTGTTGTCAAGTCATATCTGCTATGTTGACCCTTGGATCCTCTTTCACTGTTATCCATCATGTGTTTGCTCCACCAACAAGTTAGTAGGTCGCTAGTGGAATTTTGCGAGTCTCATCGATTCCCATTGCATCGAGAGCCTTCTTTGACTCATCCAGCCACTTTTGTACCTCATCAGCCTCAATGGTGCCAGCGAAGGTAAGAGGTTGTAGCCTCTTATACTTAGTAATCTAATCGGTTTGAGATTTCGATTCAAATCGTACAAGTGCTTGAGCAGTGGCAACCTGACTTGTCGTGGTCTCACGAACGGGAGTTTGAAAAGTGACCTTCATCGCCTCAATAAATTCGGCGAAGAAGGTTTCCATGCTGGAAGGCATGGCAAAGGGAAAGGGTGCGGGTGGGGGTGGTATTGCCTGCCCAAATGTAGTGGCAGTGTCGGGTGTGGCCTGTGCTGTTGTCGGAGGTGGCGATTCCTGAATCTCAGGAGGTGCCTCCACTGCTGGACGAACAGTATGTGGCCTTCCTCTCTTCCTGTTTTGCATTTTCTCACTGGCAAGGAGAAAATAAAATCAAGATTAAGGAACTGTTGCAAAGTATAATGTTATAATATGCTCAACAACAATTTTGAGAGTACTGCAATGTTAAAATCACTTATTTTTCTAAGTATAGTGTAAGGTTTTGGTTGAGAAATCAATGAATTTTATGTGCCTCGTATGTTTGGCCATGGTGTAAAAACAAGGTCAAAATGTTTATATAGTAAGTATAAAACTTTGCAAGTATTTCAAAAGATTTGGTTATGGTCTTTGTGAACTTACATATATATTTCATTGAAAATCCATACGAGTCATAAGAATTCTAAGATTTGCCCCGGTAAATATCCTGATCTAACGTTCTATCGTAATCTTATGCATTCAAACTCTTAATCTTAGTCTTTTCGATTATTATCCAAGTTCATGTGTCCCATACCACATGACTTTGGTAATAAGGGTGTTAACCAAGTTAAGTTGCATGAACACAGTCTCTAAAACAGTTGGCTGAATAGAAGTTTACCAATAGTTTCTTCCAAGTTTACTCGTCTCATACCGTATAAACTTAGTGATAATGTTAGTAATGCAACTTTCTCCAAATGTTTCTTTTCACACAAGGTCATGGGTTTTCTTACTTCCACATTTTATTTAGTATCTTTCAATTTTGTTGTGTCCCATACCACTCCAAAGTTAGTGATACAAAAGAAAGAATGGTTGTAAGTCGGCCCACCAAAGATAGTCTTAAACAAAACATTTCATTCATATATAAAAGAAAAATTTACAATGCCAGTAATCAATTTTGATTTCCCTGCCTACTACCGCTCCTTCTAGATCTCTTGCTAGGTACAGAATGACTACTAACAGAAGGTTGAGAGTTTGCTCACTCTGCTTCGGGGTTTTGCATACGTGTTAAGATATTATTTTGAATTTCTCTCATTTCAGCAATATTGGATGCCATTTCATTTAACCGTTCAAAAAGGTTAGTCGATTGGCCCATTGGTGGTTGATGGCTCGATTGTACGGGGATCCCCTAACTGGAACCCCTTGGATATTTGGATTTGTTTGAGGTGAAAAGTTTTGAAACAGTGGGCTCATTGGGATGTTCTACCCTCCAAAATTTGGTGCCACCCAATACTGTTGTTATTGGGTTACAAGAACTTGCGAGAATGGTTGACATGGTACCTCAGGTGTTGGAAACCTTTGGTACGACGTGTTTTCCTGAGTTGGCATGTTCCAAGCAGGTAGATTTGTTTGAGTACTTTGTCTATTTTGAGGTTGATTTAAGTTGGTAAATAAATCTTCCTCAGTGAAATGATGACCGGTTAAATCATTATTTGGGGCTGGGTTTGATGTAGGATTTGGCACATTATTTGTTTCTTCTCTGACCAGAATCTTGCGTCGACTTTTTCGAAGGCGACGTCCATGCTCGTCTCTCATTCTCTCGGCATTTCCTATCGTCGTGCCGAATACTTCCTCGTCAGTTACCCCTCCACTTGTGCCATATGTCTTGAAGATAGAGGATATTGTAACTGGTTCAATGATCTGCTTCGACGTCCCATCAAAAGTGTTGACGTTTGCCTCGTATAGCATCCTCATAATTAAGACTTCGTAGCCGAGGAATTCCTTTCTCAAAGGGTTTTGTATCACCCTCAACATTTGTTGGATAATAATGTGAGGTAGGGAGACCTTAAATTTTTTCTCTATGCAGTATAACATAAGAAGTTGAGCCCTTGACATAGTGCCTCATAGTCATAACCTCCCTTTTGGACAATTCCTTGAGTCTAGTGGGAATTGGTTCCCTACTACTGGAAGTTGCTCCTTTACTTGAGGCCATTCTTTTGCTGAAAGGAAAATAAATTTGTGAAAGACACAAAATATATCCCTAACATTTTTCAAATTTATTCCTTGTCCTTTAGACAATATTTTCTATTTTTCTCTTGATATTTATACCATCATGAAATCAAAATTCTCCATTAGCAATATGATGTATATATATCGTTTTCATATATAAATGTATAGATATATATATATATATATATATATATTAACTATATATAAAGTTTCCATAAATCAACTATATATATATTTGAAATTAAACTATATATAATTCATATATATATAGTTCTAAAGATATATATATATCTAATAACATTTTTCATTCAAAATTTTCATTAATAATATGATATATATATATATCATATA
Source organism: Paratinospora sagittata (assembly GCA_035771175.1). NCBI lineage: Eukaryota > Viridiplantae > Streptophyta > Magnoliopsida > Ranunculales > Menispermaceae > Paratinospora > Paratinospora sagittata. Next base: position 5,016,673 of record CM069611.1, on the reverse strand, counting down.
TGCTAAGGTATATATATATATATATATATTCAATCATAACTATACATATAATTTTTAATAAATCATGACTATATGTATATTTAAATCAAACTATATAAAAATCATATAGTTTTCTAGATATATATTTAATATAAATCTCACTATATATAATTGACATATATATATAGTTCTAGAGATATATATATCTAATAAAATTTTTCATTCAAATTTTTCATCAATTTTAACAAGGTATATATATATCTCCTATATGCATAGATATATAGATATATATATTTAATCATAACAATATATATAGTTTTCATAAATCAAAACTATATATATATATATATATATATATATATATATATATATATATATATATATATATATATTTAAATCAAACTATATAAAAATCATATAATTTTCTAGATATATATTTAATATAAATCTCAACTATATATAATTGACATATATATATAGTTCTAGAGATATATATATCTAATAAAATATTTCATTCAAAATTTTTCATTATCAACATGTATATATATATCTCCTATATGCATATATATATATATATATATATATATATTTAATCATAACAATATATATAGTTTTCATTAATCATAACTGTATATATATTTCTAAACTATATAAAACTATATAGTTCTCTTAGATATATATTTAATACAAATCTTAACTATATATAATTCATATATATATAGTTCTAAAGATATATATATCTAATAAAAATTTTCTTCCCCGAATTTGGTGGACTTGGCGGGCCGTGGACCCTACGCTCTGATACCATTAAATGTCACACCCCGCCCGCACTCGCCTAAACCGGCGGTACACTCACGGACGTGGCGCGCATTTGGAATAATAACAATGGTAACAACAGAGTACGCAACAGAAAATATAATATACAGTACAAATCTCATTTCATTTAATTCAGAATATTTTTGTACATAAAATGGTCAAGGGAACATACTCCCAAAATCCTCGATGAATAATACAAAAGGTACAAAAATGTGAGCCCCATAACCTGCACCCAGTTCACCCTAATTTCTCGGGAAAGATTGGATGATAATGGAGTGAGCTTAACGCGCTTAGCGGGTAAATAGTTCGTGAGTATAACAATTAATAAAGCATACTTCAATATCAAATATCTTAAATACACATGAGAGCATCATAATCAATCAATATGTATGTATGAATGACACCGTGTCGTAGTGGTTTGATGAACGTACATCGCCTGAGTTCACGTACAAATGTCCGTCCGGACGTTCTCCCCTGGCGTAGCCAAGTTCTATTGTACGTCCCTCCTCAGGAACGATGCTCTGGATTCACGTACTGATGTCCCTCCCCAGGCGTAGCCAGGTTCTCATGTACGTCCCTCTCCAGAGAAATATAACGAATAGCGAGCAATGCTCCTACCTATTCTATGAGTCATAAACCACATACGTCCCTAGGTGGTGATATGTATGATGCCAATGCATGAACTGGTCTGGTCTTTTTTCTTGACATTTAGACTGACTTTGGCAACGTCTGGTGATCCTTATCAGAGTTGGTATCACGACGTGCATGGTTAGGACATTCAGTATTACTTGTTTAAGCTGATAACTTTCAATAAGACCAACTTGATCAGTCCCCAGTTGAGAGGTGAGACACAAGGTCTGCTTAAATACCAATCGCCTAGAGCAGCCCGCTGCCTCCCGTTCACTATTTAAAGTTACTGAGGGCAAGACCGAGTCTAGTTGAGTCAGATTGACCACAAATCCGACATTATAACAATATAATACGTGAATTCCAAGTGTACAGGCATAAGTGCGACAGTATAAACATTATATGCCTAATGCAGTGTAAATGAACAGTAGATATAATAATAACTGAATGTAAACTTTAATAAAAGTTATAAAACACGCAAACCTATGTTTCGTTCCCCACCTTCAGATAAGAACTTCTTTTTCAGATCTAGCGCTTTCCTCCGGACAGAACTTCGTCGCACCGCACCGAAAGTCTCGAACAGAGAGTCTCAAAAGACTAAAAACTCAGAATGAATGAAAAGAGGAGGAAAAATCACTAAAGAAGGTGATTTGGTGTGAGGAAATGAGGAGGAGAGGGTTGGTTTATATAGGAGAAATAGCGCCTGAGCGTTCGGGCGGGCTGCCGGACATCCGGCAATTCTGCCCAAACGAATTTTTTTTGTGTGGAATACAAGGTATTGCATTTGAAGGACCAATAGTGCAAGGGGTTGTAAAACTCCCTGGATCTTTGAGCTTTTGAGGGAGCTTCTTTTGTAATATCGTGTTACACTCCTCGGTAAGCTTCACTGTCTCGTAGGCTTCCAACTTTCCCTTCTTTCTCATCACATCCTTCATAAATTTGACGTAATTAGGCATTTGCTCCAAAGCATCGGAAAAATGGGATGTTGATGTGAATCTTCTTGAATATCTCTAAGAACTTCGAAAATTGCTCATCCAATCTATTTTTTTGGAATATCTGAGGATAAGGTAGAGTACGCTTTAATATTGGAAGGTTATCCGAGAAAGTGATGGAACCCGGTCGGTACGACCTTTCCTTTGGTACTTCTTGCTTTTGCTCCTCATGATGTGCTTCACTCACTAAATTGCTTGATAGTGATGATGTGGCCTTCTCATCCTTGTTATTCTTTTCAGCCCGTTCAACTTTCTGTCCACTCCGGAGAGTAATAGCTTTACATTGCTCATTGGGGTTGACTTGAGTGTTGCTAGGAAATTACCCTTGTTGTTGTGCATTTATGGCTGAAGCAAGTTGTCCAATTTGCAATTCCATACTCTTCATTGAAGCTTCCAAGCTTTCTATCCTTGAATCAAATTTTGCGATATACCCACTTAAAAGCTCCTCCAAAGAAGATTTCTTCTCTTGTGATGGCATAGATATACCCGGTGGTGGAGGATTTAGAACATTCCTAGTATTGGAATATGAGAAATTTTCATGATTCCTTATACCCGGGTGATATTGGTTTGGGACTTGAGCATTGCTCCTATAGTTGTACCCCCGGTTATTCACGTAATTCACTTGCTCTTCAGTGGTTCCTCCACTCAAATATCCCATGCTTGTTGCCGTTGCACTCTCAATGGATGGTTGTTTTACACTTTGCATTGATGCAATTTGGTTAGACAATGTGGCTAACAGTGCTGAAAGTGCAATCATCGAATTGAGCTCAAGCACTCCAGCAACTTTTCTCACCAAAGATCTCTTACTAGGAGCTTTATATGTATTGGAAGCCATTTCTTCCAATAGGTTGAGAGCCCCCTCAGCCGTCTTGCTTATTATAGGGCCACCAGCTGCGGCATCTACCAAAGTACATGTGGGCATTGTCATACCATTATAAAAAAATTTGAAATTGCATCCATACTTCAAAGCCATGTTGTGGGCACTTCCTCAACAACTCTTTAAATCGTTCCCACGCCTCATAAAATGCTTCAGTGTCCAACTGCTTAAACTGACCAATCTCTACTCGTATTTGAGCTGTCTTTGCCGGCGGGAAAAACTTTTGGAGGAATTTCTATATCAATTCTTCCCATGTGGCAACACTCCCAGGTTGCAAGCCTTGCAACCATGACTTGGCCTTGTCCCTCAAAGAGAATGGGAATAATCTTAGTCGAATCACATCTTCAGCCACGCCATTGAACTTGGTTGTATCGCACTTCTCCAAGAATGATTGTATATGGGTCATTGGAGAACCCCCGTACTGATGTTGTTGAACCACTGTGATTAACGCCGGCTTCAACTCGAAGTTATTTGCAGCAATGGGTGTTCTCACTATCCCGGAGTAATTATCAGTGATGACGGGCTTGAAGTCCCGAAGAAGACGTTCATTATTTTCAAGCTCCACTCTTCTTTGTCTTCGCCTCTGTCCCAAAGTGCGCTCAATCTCAGGATCCAATGGTACTAATTTAGCACTTCTGGATTGCTGCATAAACTTCAATCAACCCTTCAAAACAAAAACAAAGAAACAAATTCAAAGAAATTCAGAAAAAAATACTAGATTAAAATCAAAATCAATTACTAATGATATTTATGAAATAAAAGTGAAACAATCCTCGGCAACGGCGCCAAAAACTTGTTGCGATAAATTCACTTTTGCAAGGGTACGAATAGTCAAGTTATAATAAATCCGAGGTGAGTCGGGTTATCGTATCCACAAGGATTGTTTACCTCACCAATTACCATTTTCACTCATTTCTAACTTTATCTAGTAATCAAACTATAGAGATTTAAATGAATTAAAAATCAAATGTAACTAATTTAAACTAAACGAATTATGAGAAAAGTCAATATATACAGAAATCTAGATAATCAACTTCACATAACCTTTCAATTATGTAATTTAGACGTGTCTAGTATCAAATCAATTTCTTAGTCTATAAGTCAAAATCCTCTCGTCTCTAATTCCCTCTCTCGAGTGCCGAATTAGAACGTATCATTAAGATTAAGATTCGATCTCTCGATAAAACCCTAATTCCTAACAACCCATTAAACTTTGTGATTTTATACATAAGGCCTTTTTGTCACACCTGGGTTGCACACAGTGCCCCCTACCCAGGGTGATGAGTACCCCCGCAGGGCATACTCCAGCCATAGCACCACATAATATTGTCTCATCCCAGTACACAGCCCGCCTACAGCGTCTAGTACCCCAGGATCATTTGTCCATACTATTCACACATAAATAGTGCAGGGCATCACCTGGATTCGAACCACAAACCTCATATAGGTTGATTTTGCAATCCTAGTAGCCACTGAGCAATTCAGTGGTTACTCGGATTACGAAATCAACCTATATGAGGTTTGAGGTTCGAATCCGGGGAAGGCCCTGTATTATTCATAAATGTATGGACAAATGATCTCAGAGGTACTAGACACTGTAAAGTGGGCTGTGTACTAGGATGAGACAATATTATGTGGTGCTATGGCTGGGGTACACTCGAGTACGAGGTACCCATCATATCCACGGGGTGTGACAATTCCTACAACTTCATGAAACCTTGTAAACCTCTTGATTCTACAACGAATTCATGTCATAATCCCCTAGTTCCAACCTAGAAAACCTTCTCTTGAGTGCCGCCTTCCAAGTCTAGAATCATTCGAAGCCGTTTTGTTCTATTCTCCAGTGTGTTCTCCTCCAAAAGCCCTAAAATTTGATGTATTATATGACCCCCGTTGTCCATCCGAAATCGAAATTAGAAAGTCTAGAAAATCCCAAATCGCAACCTAGGGATGTCCAGCGCAGTGGCGCCCCAACAAGTATTTCTAGCACTGCGAGTAGCGCTGCGGCGCTACGTTAACTTTTTTACTGGCTTTGGCGCCACGGGCAGCGCCGCGACACCCAGAACCTCAACTGTTGCGCCTGATTCGTGGACTTAGCCAATTTTTGCCTCTTTTCTGCTTGGGCTTTTCATTCTTCTTCTTTTACCACTTCTTGTACATGCTCTTCTCATCCAAATCCATGACTAATGCATCCAAACACCTACAAGACAAAGCATATTAAATTAATAACTCACTCAAATGTAAGTTAAATCAAATTTATTAACTAATCAACAAAAATAATGCATAAAAACCAAATTAATCCTAAACTAACAAATATATTAAAATTAACATAAACCTATCAAACTAATGCATAAACTGTCCTAAAATACTCCTAAAACATGCTCTAAAACATACCTAAACATGCAACTATCATATACTGTATATTGGGTATGTGTAGTGTATAGTACACTGTGTCGATCATGACGCCACCTTATGTCAGGGGCGTCGTGACAGTCTTGGAGAATGATATCTTCCTGGTTCCTCTTGGAGAAGGAGTCTCATTTCGTCGCTATGTCGAAGTCTGTATTTGATACGTACAGTTATTTCGAATTCCTCGGGATGTGGCGTACTAGGAATGACTTCCTTATCTACTCTATCTCGTCTGGAATGATCAGCTCTGCCTCGAACCAAGCTGCCAATCCTGAGCAGTACCGCACCGAGCTAGGCTGAGTCGAGCTATCGTCATCATCGTATTTTCAGGGTTTTCGTAAACATTATCTCGCTAGATCGGCTCGAACAATTTTTCCTGGTTGAGTCAGATCTGGGCCGGTCGAGTTGATTTGTCGATCGAATCGTCGTACGCGCTTTTTACTCTGCCACCTCGGCTCGCCAGCTCATTCACGTGGATTATACCTTCTATAATGTCAGGTCAGCTCTACTGATGTCCGGGTCAACTCATACCCAAGTTGACCATCCAACACCTATAATTTGTAAAAAACAAAAAAACTAATAATTAAAACTATTATTAGTAGCCAAAAACCATTCTCTAACTATCTAATTATTTAACATTACTCACTATTAATATTACTTAGAGAAACATGCTATTCATGATGTCTTCATGGGTATTACAATTTGGTGTGATGTATTCTTTGTTGTTAAAATAATTAATAAACATTTATAACACGCATGAAAATATAAATATTAATGATATTGCTATAAATCAAGTAAAAGTCTTACTTGTTTCTTAGTAAAATATAGAGAAAATGAGTTGCTAAATTCCAGCTCAAGAAATTAACAAAAGAAAATAGAAATAGAACAAATATTTTGTGAAAAACATATTATTTGTAGAAAAAAATTTCATGCTCAGACCGTTGTTAATGTTATTATATATAAAATAAATGTTCGAAAATAGGAACAATATTAGAAAATGTCCAAAAGATCAATTTATCACGGTGAATGAGTCTCCTATATCATAAATGATACAATATACATATTTAATCCTCTTTTGTACCAAAGGATGTATTATTAATTAAATAAGAATAATGGTCAACAGCCCTATCTACATATCATAAATTAGTTGGTTGCTTGTTAATTATTGCCCACAAATATAACTGAACCGTGAGGACACGAAACCCAATTTCGTGAGGGATTCCAATCGTGGAATGGTACGTCTATTGGTTTGTATGAGGATTAAAAAGTCCTAAAACTTTATCCTTTCGGTACATTCTTTCCGTGGACGTGTTTTGTTGAGTAAAGAACTTTTGGGTCGCAAAGTTGCTTCTTAAAGGAGGTTTCACTATTGATTTCTTGTGATATATATTACAATTATCTGTTTAAAATCATTAAATGTATTTGATTTATTCATCTCCAAATATATGATAAATAATCTAATTATGAACGTGTAATTTTATTATTTTATAATTAAATTAATATTTTCTTATATATATATATATATATATCAATCCCGTACTTCACACGTCCTAACTCATATTTAAGTGCTTTAATAGTGTTTTTTAATTAACTTGTTAATTAAAATATTAAGCAATTATTAATAAAAATAAATAGTTGCAACATTTATAAATGGGAAAATGATTAATGAAATGTGGAACAGTAATATTTTCAATCTTTTAATTTATTAGTTAGCGTTGTTTGAATGTGATGTTCAAAAGCCAACAAGAAGATAAATGTATTATACATTAATTCATCTTAAATAATTTGATGTTTTAATTTTTTTATAGTATCGATATTAAAGTGGGATACTCTAAAACAAAAAACAAAAAAACAATTTTCTTTAATTTATTTTAGAACGTTAGTAAAATAAATTGTTACATTCACGTGTGGTTGCGCTGCTTCTACAATGACACCAAGGGAAGTCGTGTGGGTCATCGAAAGAGGATCCAATGCCAGCATGTTAACTGATCATTGAGGAAGATCGAAATCCAAAAAAAATCCTTTCGGAAAGGCAGAACTCACACCATTCTACATAAAGGCCAGGAAGGAAAAGTTTTTAAAATATTTGATTTGAAACTCGTCCATTCAATTGCGTGATCTTCGCTGCAAAAAACAAAAGCTATCAACTTCCGAGCATTTGACATGATTACCCTTTAAAAATAAATTTTTTTTACAAATATCATCCAAATACAAATATTGACCCATTTGCCTTATTTTACTGTTCATCGCCTAGTCAGCGCGCCAAACAAACTTCACGTGGACGGCGGAGGTGACATTTTTTACCCTTCATAATTTATTTTTTTTAAGTGAAGGGAAGACGTCTTTTGAAAAGATGCAGCCAATCATATATTCCCTCTAGCATTTGCTATTGTTCATCAAAAAAATACTGACAACTGGGCATAGTTTCTAAGGAAGCTTCGTTATAGCGTGACTAACAGAAAAGACATTTGCCTTGTCAATGATCGTCACCCTGACCTATTAAATGCAGTTAAAAGAGTAGAGAATGGTTGGACCGAGCCGGAGGCATATTATAAGTTCTGTTTGAGGCATGTGGGTAGTAATTTCAATGATAAGTACCGTAACGAGAAGTTGAGAGATTTGGCCAAGGCAGCAGGGTCACAACACCAACCACGTAAGTTTGAGGTACTAATGAAAGAACTAGAGCACCAGAAAGACCGTTGCACAAGATGGTTTAATCTCATTATCCTTCTTAAAAAGAGGTGGACAATGACTTACGATGGTGGGGTGCGCTATGGTTGGAGACTACGAATGTCGTTGGTTAGTCTATGCATTTACTTATTTGAATTCTCTGAGCTATTTTTTTATTGTCAATTACCGTCTGATTTGTTTCCTGTTTTTTTTCTTTAGAGTGTTTCAATGGAGTATTGAAGGGGGCTCGATTTTATCCGATCACAGCATTAGTTCAGTTGACGTTTTATAGATGTGTTGGGTGGTTTATCGTTAAACGACAATAAATAGATGAAGAAATTAGTAATGGAGAAGTTTTCACAAAGTATGCGGTTGAGAAAATGAAAAATTGGGGGCTTAAGGCAAGGAACCACACTGTTATAATGATCAATCGACAACTTGAGACATTTGAGGTTGTTACCGGTATACAAGATGTCTGCATGAACAAAGAGGGAAACAAGCAGGTCGTTCGACTAAAAGATCGTTTCTGGAGCTGCGGCAAATGGCAATGTTATGGGATTCCTTGTTCACACGTCCAAGCAACGTGTCGTTATGCATCGATCAATTGTGACCAATACATTGATCATTGGTACCTCCTCCAGCATTACTCTAAGTGTTATGAAGCTCAGTTTCATCCCATTCCGCATGGATCTTATTGGCCACAATATACTATTCCGTATACGGTGATAACTGATTCTGGTCATGTTCGCAAATCTGGTCGACCTAGGTCGTTGCGCTTAAGAAATGAGATGGATATAAGGGAACCCTCGTCTAAGATTAGATGTGGGCAATGTGGACAAGAAGGCCACAACAGACGGACGTGTCCAACCCTCCGTGATGGGGCTGCATAAGCTATTGTTTGCCCACATATATTTCATGTTTTCTACTTTTTCAGTCTCCTGTATCTTTTGCAATGTAATATGACACTTTGGGATAGACTTTGTCATGTACGAGCTATTGTCTGATAATGATTATCGCATGCAGTTGCAGTGTTATGTACCTTCCGATTATATATTGTTTTATTTTCTCATTTTTTTCTTTTTCTAATATTTCTTTATCTACGTTTGATCCGAATATGTGCTAATTAAATGTAATGTTAGTTCATCTACGTTAGATGGATCCAGGACCTTTAGATCCATCAGTACTATCGTTGCAGGCCCGTCATCGATCTGGTCTCATATGGGATGGAGAGGTACTTACGTATTATTTTGATATTTAATCCCTTTTGAATTAAATCTTTGATTGACAATATAATAATTTATTTTTGCGGCCAGTGTAAGAGTTGCATTGCCGACGCAGGGAAGCCGTGGTCCATCGCACACTTGCGCTTGACCCACGTATTATTTCATACTTATAGCGAGCTGGTTTTTATGGGGTAGCACGTGTTGGATACAATCAGTTAGACCGACACTTAATTACGGCCTTCATTGAGCGTTGGCGTCAAGAGACCCATACCTTCCACCTTACATGCGGAGAGACGACTATTACACTTCAAGATGTGAAGGTGCAATTGGGCTTGCGTGTCGATGGTCTACCAGTGACGGGATCGACCAACCGTCTTTACGAAGATTTATGTGCTGAGTTGCTCGGGTTCATTCCAGTTGGGAAAGAAAGACAAGGGGGCCGATTGAGTCTAGTCACCCTTGGAGAAAGAGTTCCAAACTTACCCGAAGAAGCAACATAAATTGAAATGCAATAGTATGCACGAGCATATATATTTTACAACTGATTGGAGGTGGGTTGTTATTAGACCAGTCAAACAACCTTGTACACCTATGTGTTCTGAATCTTCTTGCGGACTTCGATGTTGCCGGTACATACGCGTGGGGTAGTGCAGTGCTAGCATGGTTATATCGTCAAATGTGTCGTGCGGTTGATTATGACAAACGAGGTGTTTCAGGAGCATTGGTCCTAATACAACTATGGACATGGGGATAGATTTCCTTTTTTGGCTCTACGAAGATGCAACATTCAACGCGAGGATCATGCCGGTCCAAATGCACGTCTGTTACCACCACCACCATTGGCATATAGGTAAATGAGTAATATTTTACTTAAGTCCACACCGATCTTCCTTTTCAACACTTACTGTTAACATTTATTAATTTGTCCTTACTATTTGCAGGTGGAGACACGCCTTAATAAAGAAAGAAGTCTCAACGCATGTATTAAATAAATAAAGAGAGACCTTGGACACTAAAGGTTTTGAAGAGGTACAATATTCCAAACAATTTACATAAATGTATTCCTTAATTTTTTGCAATGTTTTTCAATTTTGAAGTTAGGGGTCCATGTACCGGTCAGTTGGACTCCATACACCGATGATTTGATTGATGCCTTGCCAGATTATTGCAAGCATGAGCGACACATTTGGCACATTATTTCTCTACTCATTTGTTTCGACATAGTTGAGTTGCATCGGCCAGATCGAGTGTTACGTCAATTTGGCATGAGACAAATGATTCCGGAGCCATGCGACATAAGTATTGAGCTTCACAAGTGTGATATGAGGAGCCAACGTGACAGTGATTGGATTGAAAAACACAGATATTATGTTGATGAGTGGCAGCATCGTGTTGATAACTTGGCAGTTGGTGAAAATAATGATTTGTCACGTATGGAGTACAATGACCCATACATGGTTTGGCTTTGATAAATAACCGGGAGGTATATGACTAAAAGTGGTGCAACTATCGATTTCTTGGTAAGAAAGTGCGTTATGCAATTCACGTTTTCACTTATTACTAAGCTAAGTTGTAGTTATTTTTGCTAACGTATGACACTTTTAATTTATTTAGGTTTTCAACGTGGCTCAAATGCATTTGCGCAGTGAGGTTAATGATATGACTGTAGCGACGAACATTAAGAGGATATCAATGACTACGCTACAAACAGTGCATGCTGATTACATGATTAGGAGGGACACAACAGAGGGACAATCGTCAGCATATCATCAGAGTCCCATCACTCCTTCCGGTAGTGCTGATTCATTCACAAATGTCCACACGCCACCATTGCAGCACGATCCTTCCCCCTTTGGCGATGCAATACCAGATGTTGATATGGACCTGACAACTACTTCCTTCGAGGACAATCCAACCTTGGGTGAAGAAGGAAATTGGATCGATAGACGGCAAATAATGCCAAGGCGAAGACGTGCATTTATAGCAGATACGGCTATTGAGGCGCATGATGATCGCGAGGATGAGCACATATCAGCTATGCCCGTTAACGATGATCCAACACCATCTGTCGAGCAAGTTGTTCAGGTGCCTTTGCAGCAGTATACAAGAGATCACTTACGGCGCAATAAACGATGTAAATGGTCAATATGTGGCATAGATTGACAACTTGTTTCTCATTTAAACTTGTTTTGATAATGTTGTACTCAACATGTATCTATACTTGCTACTTCAATTCAATAAATTTTTTTAATCAAAATTACCTTGTATATGTTTTGATAGCTTTGATTTTTCATTTAAACTTAAATTCGGGATGGGGGTCCAAAAATTCAACCGAACATGGGAATGGGATTCCGTCGACTCCGGGGGATCGGGGGAGGATAGTGGGACGTGCTGAAAGTAGTCTAATTATAAAAAACCACGTGGTTTGGATTCGGTGAGGCCGAACAGTTTAGTAATAACTTTAATTTTTCATTTAAACTTGAATTCGGGATGGGGTCCAAAAATTCAACCGAGCATGAGAATGAGATTCCGTCGACTCCGGGGGATCGGGGGAGGATAGTGGGACGTGCTGAAAGTAGTCGGGTTAAAAAAAACCACGTGGTTTAGATTCGGTAAGGTCGAACAGTTTAGTAATAACTTTAATTTTTCATTTAAACTTGAATTCAGAATGAGAGTCCAAAAATTCAACCGGACATGGGAATGAGACTCCGTCGCCTCCGGGGGATCGGGAGAGGATAGTGGGACGTGCTGAAAGTAGTACTTGAGTGACACAAGTACAAAAAAAAAATTGAAAAAAAAATTAATATGGAAAGCGTCTTTCCTTCCCTTCACTTAAAAAAAATTATAAAAGGAAAACGTCTTTTGAAAAGACACCTTCCTTGTAAAAAATGTCACCTCCGCCGCCCACGTGGCGCTTATTTGGCGTACTGACTGGGTGATAAACAGTAACATAAGGCAAAAGGGTCAATATTTATATTTAAATGATATTTGTGAATTTTTTTTTTTATTTTTGAAAGGTAATCATGCCAACTGCCATCAACTTCCCCTATCATTTCAATGTTCATGAACTCCATTCACATATGTCTTGTTGAAAATGAAATATGGGAAAAGACAAATTAATAGACTTAAATTATATATTTTAATAGTTAGCTCAAGGAAAATCTTTAGAGCAATCAAACTCGAAATCTGGAAATAGTTAAACAAGTACTCAGATTAATTACAAGCCTGACCAGAAGTTTTCTGACGAATGCTTGAGTACTCCAAACAAATAGTATGGGTGTGACTAGATCTTATTAATGTAAAAGTTGGATATATACATTAATTTCATTAATTTTGACAAAGTCAGGTGAAGATGGCCAAGAAAAACTACCTAATACATTACTTTTTCTAACAAAAAATAAAAAGGCGGACCATCACTCAACGATAAATGTCTTACTCCATCAACCATTGTAATACTAATTTTCTTGCAGATGGCTTTGAAGTCATCAAGGGGAGCTGTAGGGCAAAAAGAAAGACTGTAATGATTTTGATAATCACTAACTTTCTCAATCTTAAACCAACCGTCAAGATCAGTAGTGTCGCCAGATGTCACGAAATATTGTTTAAGCGATTCATCAAACTCAACCTTCCACGTTGTGGACTGCTTACAGAGATTCAAAACATTGAACATAATATTGAGATTCGTGGAAACACGAATTACTTCTGTTATAGGGTCTTCAGTAAAAAACGTAAGAGGAGAGCCTAGGGATACATCTGCTTCTGCTTGAACTACATCAAACGGGCAGTTACCATTCCTATTAGGTGCTAGAAGGATCCCACCTCCTGCCCCATAAAATACAGGCAAGACATAATAGTCCAGATATGGTTGAACAATGTCACCAAATATGTCACGTACCTCTTCGGGTTCATCAGCATCTAATACTGAGATCATAAAAGCAAAGATGAAAACCAGAAGAAAAAGACGCAAGAGGGAAAATGAAGAAGTTGCCATCGTTGCTTAATATGCATTACTTGAGAAGATAGAGCAGCGTATTTATAGAAAGAAAATAATATGTCTCTTGGAACTTATTATTAATTAAATTAAAAATACGTCACTTTTCATGTTATATTAATGTTTTAGTGTGTTACTTAATTCATAGAAAGGTTTAATACGACATATATATAATTTATATAATTATATGAAGCTTCGTGCAGCTAGGCAAATTAAATTAAATTAAATTCATTGTGCTTAGTACGGTAAATTCCTACGTCTTGCTTTGGCCATCGGTTTAATTGAACACGTTTAAGTTATGGAGTGGACGAGAACTTTGAGATTAATCGATGTCGTAGGACATACAATAAATGGAACAATTCTTATACTCTTCTTAAACATAAATAAGTAGATTCCGTCAAATAACAAAGCGCTTACCTATTCAAACAAAAAAACAGGCACGTGTCCATATAAAAATGTGTTGGAACTTTTTTGAATGTGTGAGAACTTTTTGGTAGAGGAACGGTTTTTTAATTTTTATTTTCTTATTTAATACATGAATTGTATTATTGTTAAAATGACCCACGTATCTAAATTTATATACAAACTGATGTGATAATACATTATATTACCATATCATAAGAGAAAAAAAAAAGAAAAAAAATACATTTCACTCATCATATACCACATCAGTATGAATATAATTTTTTATTTTCTAATTTTACCCATCTCTCTCTTTCTTTTTTATTATAATTCCTTTTTATTACTTTTTACCATAATAATAATTTTAATTAAGGTAAAAATCTTATACAAAATTAATAAGCTGATTTTAAAATTACAAACTATCTATTTGATTAAGTTGTAATCTTTACTACTTGAGTTGTTAATAATATATTAGTTAATATATAATATATACCAGTGTGAAGAAGGACCTCATATGATCGCCCCCTTGAACCTCAACCCTAGACTTTCTGGTTACAGACTTGTTTGTTGCCACTGCAAATCACAGCCATCTTCACAGTTGGAGTTTAAAACATTTAATTTGATAACATTGATTATGAAACGTTTAACATATTATAAATGGTCTGCATATATACATATGGTCTCACCCTACGGATCACAATATTAGATTATAAATCTTTATGAAATCAAGAAAATGTTTAATGTCCAATGTCGCATCTTCGAATTCAGCCCCATTTGGGGAGCTTTTCCAAAATACTTTTGAGGCGTTTGGCAAATTGTGCTTCTAACCAAATTATGGGAGAAAAAAAAATTTACTTTTAGAAGAAAATGAGTGAGACTAGCTTTTTCAAAAACACTTTCTCCATATGAATTGTACTTCTCAAAAATGTACTTTTCCAATCACTATACCAAATGTGACCCTTGTCACTGAGGCTAAGTTGGGCTTTTGACCTGATTGCCCTTAAAAAATAAAAAAAATTTACAAATGTCATCAAAACGTAAATAATAACTACTTTACCCAACTTTGACTATTCAACGCCCAGTCAGCCAACACACAAGTGCCACGTAGGCGGGAGAGCTGGAGATGTTAAGAAGGCGTCTTTTCATCCTTTGTAATTTTTTTTACATGGTAGGTATTTTTTCAAAAGACGTCTTACCTTTAAAATTTTTTATTTTTTAACTGCAGAAGGTGTCTTTCTAAAATACGCATTCTCTTTAATTTTTTTTTATTTTATTTTAAGGGAAGGCGTCTTTTAGAAAGACGTCTTCCCTAAACCAAACTCTACATATACGCAGACCCCAACATCTCCGACCTACCCCACACTCACGCCTCCTCTCTGAAACTCATCGAAGGAGTTTCGTCGTCGCCGTTGCCTTCGTCAGAAGCCTCTTGCGAGCGACGTCATTCCGTCTCTCTCTGCTCGTGCTCTCCCTCCATCTCGACGCCATTCCCTCTCGCTCTCTGCAACTCCTTCCTCCGTGTCGTCGTCAAAAAAACACTGGTCTCGCCCTCCTCGCCTTGTCGGTGCTCTCGCTGTCTCCTTCGGGTGACTGCTCGTGCTCTCCCTCCCTCTCGATGCCATTCCCTCTCTCTCTATGCAACTCCTTCCTCCATCGCTGTCACCGTTGTCGGTGTCGATCCTCTCGCTTTCTTCTTGCGAGCGACGTCATTCCCTAGCTTGTTACAACACTTCCATCAAATTATTTTATTTGATTGAGTAGGTTTTTTTTTATATATTTTATGGTTTTTGTAACTTATGAAAAATATTTATGTTTTGATTAGTTGTATAAATTATTTGGATCAAATGACTAATTTTATTTTATTTCTGACGTATGTTGTAAACATTTGGTGTCGACGTCAAAGTAGGCAGCATTGCGAAGACCTCTTCGGTGATAATCAGGTACATAATAATTTGATTTTTATTTAGATTATTTTATTAGCAATTAGTCACGTTAAAAATAAGTTTTGACGTAATTATATCAAAACATAAAAATAAATTTTAAATCATAAAGTTAAATTGTTCAAATACCTTGAGAGAGATGTTTTCAAATTGAATATTAATATTTATAATAGTTTTTCTTGGTTTTGCTTTAAATTTTCATTTCTGTAAAGTATAAATATTATAGTGTAATGTATAGTGCAATTTTCTTGGTTTTGCTTTATATACCCCGAATGAATTTAATTAAAACAAAACTTGATGAGTTCAATTAAAAAAATTGTCCATCATAATAAACAAATTAGTGTTATTAAATCAGTACATAGAGTACGAGGAGAAAATTTTTATTTAGTGTTATTAAATCAAAATCATAAATGGTTTCATAGAGAAAACTATTAGAAATAAATTCTATCATAGATTTTTGGTGTTTGAGCCAAAAAGACACTTTAGGGAAAGTGAAATATGCAAAGACTCGAGAATCAAATGATGCCTAGTAGATCAATAATGCATATAGATGCCCGATTGAGAGAGCTAAAACTATCCCACCAAAAAATCAATTTATTTACATTTAATTTGTACTAGGAGATCAAAATATCAAAAACTTCAACCCAATGTTATAAAATAAAATAAAATAAAAAGAAAAAGAGATTTGCACTAGAAGAATATGCATAATCAATGGAAACACCAAAGAATTTAAATTAAGGTTGTGACAACAAGTTTAAAGATACTTAAATTATCAGTTACAGCTCCAAACAAAAATGAAATAAACAATCAACCGAATTGCTCAACTCAGAAGTCACGAATTTAAGAGGATTGTTTTGTCAATTTTCATTTTCAATATTATATCTCTTTGAGCTTCTCTTCAAAAAGTTTTCAATTTTCCTGTGGTTGCTATTGTTATAAATAAATATGCTTTAGTTAATTTCCTAGTTGTTTATATCATTACATTAATGAAAAGAGAACATTTATATATAATCAATAAAGTCTATTTAAAGAAGCCAGTGGCTTGAATTTTAACTTATATAATTATTTGTGGCACTTTTTTTGTTTCAGAAAAGATTTTGCCTCCTTGACTAATTCGCCTCAAGTGGTCCGTGATTATACTGTTCAATCTTCGGGAAGGTCAAATGTTAGTTACATTTCTTTTTAATTGTTACTTTGTTGAAATCATAGGCTTTTATTTCATATTTTGTTTGAAGGAATGACGATTGTATTTTGCTTATTATGTCCAGATGACAGATAGGTTTGTTTTTATAATATGCTACAGTGGTGGTTCTATAATACATGATTCACGAGGTGCATCATACGATAAACCGCCAGTCAGGCTTCTGAGAATCCGATTAGGCATTGGTCTTGAAGAATTTGAAGGGGTTATTCGAGGTGCACTAGGGATTTCAATCTGTGCAACGATCAATATCACCTACAGATATCCTTTGTTTTTTGGCGATAAGGATTTCAATTATACGGTGGTTCCGATTAGAACTGAGCAAGCGCTAAGGGATATTTTTTCCATGTTGCAAGAGCTCCCACCTCCTAATAATATGGAGGTGTATGTATAAGTTGTTGGTGGAAATCCAACCCAAAGTCGTCAAACGGGGAGTTGCCGAAGCCACATGAATTTTGGCGGTCATAGTGCATGAAGATCAATGGAGAACATTGGTCCGAGTACAGCTTCACCTATTGATGCTACAATCGAACACATGACCAATGATTCTGAAGATGCTATCCCTTCCAATGTACATTTGTCTGATGATGAATTCAATTATGAAGACAACAATGCCCACTTCGACGAAGACAGTGATGAAAACAGTGATGACGATGATGGACATGAGATGTCTAATTTTGTTGATATGCGTGGTACTTTGTTGAGAGTAATTGAAAATGATGGGTCTATGTATGCATCGCCACTACGAGAAATGACGTAAGCATTGAAGAAACCGAATTACAAGACACTGAGTTGCATAGTATGGGGAATACACCACAACCTACCATAGCAAGTTTTGGGGCTCCATCACCGAATTTCATGGAACTTAATCATGAAGCTATGACCCCATTATCAGACAACCATGATAGCATATCCATGTTAACATTTATTAATTTTTCATTAATATTTGCAGGCGGAGACACGCATTGATAAAGAAAGAGGTTTCAACGCATGTGTTGAATAAATATAGAGAGACATTGGACACTAAAGGTTTTGAAGAGGTACAATATTCCAAACAATTTACATACATGTATTGCTTAATTTTTGAATGGTTTTTTTAGTTTTGACGTTAGGGGTCCATGTACAGGTCAAGTGAACTTCATACACCGATGATTTGATTGATGCCTTGCCAGATTATTGCAAGCATGGGTGACACATTTGGCACACTGTTTCTCCACTCATTTGTTTCGCCATAGTTGAGTTACATCGGCCAGATCGAGTGTTGTGTCAATTTGGCATGAGACAAATGATTCCAGAGCCATGCGACACAAGTGTTGACCTTCCCAAGTGTGATATGAGGAGCCAATGTGACAGTGATTGGATTGAAAAGCACATATATTATGTTGATGAATGAGAGCGTCGTGCTGATAACTTGGCAGTTGGTGAAAATAATGTTTCGTCACATATGGAGTACAATGACTCATACATGATTTGGTATCGATCAATAACCCGGAAGTATATGACTGAAAGTGGTGCAACTATCGATTTCTTGGTAAGATAGTACATTTTGCAATTCACGTTTTCACTTATTACTAAGCTAAGTTGTAGTTATTTTGGCTAACGTATGACATTTTTAATTTATTTAGGTTCGCAACGTGGCTCAAATTAATTTGCGCAGTGAGGTTAATGATATGACTGTACTGACGGACATTAAGAGGATTTCAATGACTACGCTACAAATAGTGCATGTTGATTACATGGTTAGGAGGGACACAACAGAAGAACAATCGTCAGCATACCGTCAGAGTCCCATCACTCCTTCCAGTCGAGTGGATTCATTCACGAATGTCCACACATCACCATTGCAGCAAGATCCTTCCCCCTTTGGCGATGCAATATTAGATATTGATATTGACCTGACAACTACTTCATTCGAGGACAATCCAACGTTGGGTGAAGAGGGAAATTGGATAGGTAGACGAAAAAGAATGCCAAGGCAAGGGCGAGAGCGAGGGCAATGTTTGGGAGGTGCATTTATAGCAAATACGACTATTGAGGCGCATGATGATCATGAGGATGAGCACATATCAGCTATGCCCGTTGACGATGATCTAGCACCACATGTCGAGCGAGTTGTTCAGGTGCCTTTGCAGCACTATACAAGAGATCACTTATGGCGCAACAAACGACATAAATGGCCAATATGTGGCACAGATTGACAGCTTGTTTTATTGTTTTTGTATATGTTTTGATAATGTTGTGCTCAACATGTATGCATACTTGCTACTTCAATTCAATAATTTTTTTTCAAACAGAATTACATTGTATATGTTTTGATAGCTTCAGTTTTTCATTTAAACTTGAATTCCGGATTTGGGTCCAAAAATTTAATTGGGCATGGGAATCGGGTTCCGTGGCCTCCGGGGGATCGTGGGAGGATAGTGGGATGCGCTGAAAGTGGTCGGGTAAAAAAAAACCACGTGGTTTGGCTTCGGTGAGGCCAAACAATTTACTAAAAGCTTTGATTTTTCTTAATAACTTGAATTCCGGATGGGGGTCCAAAAATTCAACCGGGCATGGGAATGGGGTTCCGTCTCCTCCGGGGGATCGTAGGAGGATAGTGGGACGCGCTGAAAGTGGTCGGGTAAAAAAAAAACCATGTGGTTTTGCTTCGGTGAGGCCGAACAATTTACTAAAAGCTTCGATTTTTCTTAATAACTTGAATTCCGGATGGGGGTCCAAAAATTCAACTGGGCATGGGAATGGGGTTCCGTGGCCTCCGGGGGATTGTGGGACGATAGTGGGACGCGCTGAAAGTGGTCGGGTGAAAAAAAACCACGTGGTTTGGCTTCGGTGAGGCCGAACAATTTACTTAAAGTCTTGATTTTTCTTAATAACTTGAATTCCGGATGGGGGTCCAAAAATTTAACCGGGCATGGGAATGGGGTTTCGTGGCCTCCGGGGGATTGTGGGAGGATAGTGGGACGCGCTGAAAGTGGTACTTGATTGACACAAGTACAAAAAAAAATTGAAAAAAAAAATTGTATGGAAGGCGTCTTTTAGAGGGAATGCGTCTTTTCAAAAGACGTCTTCCCTGTAAAAAAAATTACAAAGGAAGGCGTCTTTTGAAAAGACGCCTTTTTAACATCTCCAGCTCTCCCGCCCACGTGGCGCTTGTGTGTCTGCTGACTAGGTGTTAAATAGTCAAATTAAGGCAAAGCAGTCATTATTTACGTTTTGATGGCATTTGTAAAAATTTTTTATATTTTACGGGCAATCAGGTAAAAAGCCCGGCTAAGTTGCCTTATCATATATAATTTGCAACTAATAAGCACGCAAAATAGAAAAACAACATAAAATAAAAATTTTGAATGTGTGAAAATTAGGATATTTTTTACATTTTTTGGAAGAGAAGAACCTAATTAAGTTCCTTTTTTCACATTCATGGTGGGGCTTGAACCGTGGATACTTGCTTCTTACGCATTAGGTCATTATTCTACACTTCAACTGTCTAATGTCCTTTACATGCATTTTTAGTTTAATAGACTAACACCTAATTAATTGTCACTCAGGAAAAAAAAATAAAAGTTTCTTTCTAGGCCTTTTTAGCGACGCCATGAATCAAATGCATTTGTTTGGTAACGCCCGTACCTTAGGATGACATCATTTTGACCAGTAAAATACTCGTATACGTATGTATATATGTATTGGATGTTCGATGCGTGTTGCTTCGAGTGTCTTTGCATGCTTTTAAGTTGTTTAATGTGTGCGTAATGTCTCAGAATGATCGGAGACCCGTTCGGTGTTTTGGATGAGTGGAGCTCGCTCCATAGAGGAAGAAATTTTTGTCACCGATTGCATTAATTACTTGATCTCCAAGATTGGTGGCCCGATTGGGTTGAAATTTTGTCAGCGTATTCTCCTTTAATAGATATTCATTATGTACGGTGAAGATCTTGATTGGAGTTGTCTACTGTGAGGTATAAGACTCCAAACACTGTTTCTCGGATTTGCAGATTTTCTTGCGCAGTTTTGATCAAACGGTTGGATTTCGCAATTCCACCGTTGGATTGAGCTAAACGTTTACCAAAACGTTGGTAAATACTCATAAAACTTTTGAACGATTAAGATGTTAAATTGATGAGTCGTTTGCAAGAAATTAATTATCTAAATGAAAGTAATTGCAGCAGGAAAACTGTTATTTTTATTTAAGTGTATTTTTTCATGTGGGCCCAAACTTTTTCTATAAAAGCAATTGTAATACCCTGTATTTCACAAAAAAAAAATAAAAAAATTAACAAATTTACTATTTGGGCAACGCCCGAACGTTCAGGCGCATGACAGAACGTTCAGGCGCGTGCCAGAACGGCTACTCAAAATGCGAAATTAGACTCCTTAAGGGAGGTCTCGAGTTCGATTCTGGGGGAGGCCCTGCACTATTTATCAATGAATAGTGGGGACAAATGATCCCGTGTACTAGAGACGTCCTTGTGTGGCGGTGGCTGTACTGGGATGGGACAATATTATGGATCCATAATGGTTGGCGTTCGCCCCGAGGGGGCGCGCATGCCAGAACGTTCAGGAGCATGCCAGAACGATCAGGCGCATGCCAGAACGTTCAGGCGCAAGGCATGCCAGAACGTGCAGGCACATGCCAGAACGTACAGACGCATGCATGAACGTTCGGGCATGCGCCTGAACGTTCTGTCATGCGCCTGAACGTTCTGTCATGCGCCTGAACGTTCGGGCGTTGCCCAAATAGTAAATTTTTTAATTTTTTAATTTTTTAATTTTTTTTTTTTGTGAAATACAGGGTATTACAGCAACCAACTCGTTTTTTTTAGCTCACTTGCTCATTTTCGCTTAGAAAAGAGTTTAAGGAGCTTGGAGAGGAGAAAAAGAAGGGGAAATGAGAAAATGGAGAGAAGTTAGGATTTTTTGGTGATTTTTGCCTAAAAATCACCCAAGTTAATCAAATCTCCTTCATTCTTTGTCATTTTTCCTCCTTCTATCACTTTCCTTCATGCATGCAAACTGATTTTCGACTTAGGGTTTCTATGAATCCCAGATTTTAAGGGTCATTGACCTAGGGTTTACTTGTTTAGGTCATTTTATGCTAATGACCTTTCCTAACCTCAATCAACACCTAATGAGTGTTTTTCACCCTTAAATCCTGAAATTTAAGGAGGGTGGCTTAGGTCTTGGAATTGAGATATGTTAATCTAGAGTGTGTTGGGAGTCTATAAATGGTAAAACCCCCAATTTCTAACAATAAATTGGTAGGGTTTCATAGATTTGACCTAAATTAAGATTTTTTGACCTAGGGTTTCCTATTTCAAATTGCATGTGATTTGTATGGAATGCATGGGTAAATGTGGTGGTAGGACACTCTACTTTTCAGATTTTGATTAATGAAAACCCTATTGTGGAGTAATTTTAGTCTAGGCCATGTAATTTGGCAATTTTCACGTGATTTGGTGATTTTCATGTAATTTGGGGGTTTTGCCCAAATTGGAAATTTGACTTGGACTTAGTCAATTGATGAAGTTGACTTGATAGTTAGTCAAATTGACCCTTAATATAATTGAATGCCATGTATTATAGTGTTTGGATCAAGGGGATCAACCTATTGCATTCAATTTGGGTTATGTATAGTTTAAATTGGTATTAAATGATTGAATTGGGCAATATGAAAATTGACTCATGGGTCTAATCATTTTAGAAACTTAATTGGCTATGAAATTGGGTTTAAACATGGTTGTTTTGCACACTTATGGACTGATTTTCAGTAATGTGTATAAACCGTGTTTCATGTAGGGATTTGAATTGATTTGAGTAACGCAAGTCGGCCAATTGGGGATTTGAAGTGCTTGAAGTGATTGTGGTCATCCTAGTGCTTTATTGGATCGGATTGGATTGGCTAGGTCTAGCCAATCAAGAGTGAGTGTTTCCTTACTTGTTGTCTTCTATATGTGGCATTGTAGTATAGAATGATTTTAAATGCTTACCTAATATAGTATGCATGACTTAAATATTCCATGAAATGTATTTGAGCATAGTCTAATAGGGTTGCTACTGGGTTGAGTCTCTTAGCTGAGATTTTCTTAAGGAAATCTCGTGAGTCTAGTAATGATCCCTAATTGTGGACCTGGCAAAAGATTTTTATGGGTTGTATATGTTAGGATTCGCCTAGGCATAGTATTTATCTTGGTGAGCGAACCCTATGGTTCATACAATCTTAGAAATTCTAATAAAATACGGGTAAGAGGTCGATCGGGCGATGAGTGTCGCGTACTTAAACCCTTGTATTGATTCTTACCTAGGAGGTGTTTAGGATTGCATGAGCATGTCATAAATGATATGCATTGTCTTGATATGACATGATGCATTATATTGAGCATGTATGTAACCTTAATTATATCCATGATATTTAAACTGCTTTAATGATCTTGAATTGTTTTACTTAAATGCATAAATATGTTGCCACTTGTAGAAAACATTCACTAAGCTTGTTGTAGCTCACCCCTCACTCTTATCCTTTTAGGTTCGGATAGGAAGGGGAAGGGAAAGGCTTAGCTGCGAGGCATTTTCCGACATTTTGTGACGTAAGTGTTAGTACTTTTCTGTATTTATTTTGATAAATTGTACTATGTAACACCTAATACTTATACTTAACACTTAGATGGGTTGTAATCATGGTTAAGTATTATTTTATATATTTGACATTGCGGACTTAGAAGAAAAAAATTTATGGTTGTCATTTGTGTATGTTTTTATATTAATGATTTGATTATGTCCATATGTCTTGATATAAGTTTGGGGATTATGGTTTGTTATTAGAAGGCTAACGGGATGTCGGGTGTGTCGAGGGAGGATATACCTGGGGTTCCGTGCCAATCATAACGACACAGATAGTGGGTCGTGACATGTTAACTATTCAAATTTTGGAACCTTTTGTCATCTCAATTTTCAATATAACTTTACATGTATGATCATACAAAGAACCATTTTTGTGAGAATTGAAACTTTGAAGTCAAAACTTTATATAGATTTATGCTTAAAAGATCAGCTATAGACATTATAAAAATATTTCTTTAATTAATAGAGATAATATATATGTGCGTGTGTGATCGGGTGACAACCAAAATTGTACATTAATAGATAAATAAAATTAAATATGTTAAAATAGAGTTGGTGCAATTGGTATAGAGGTGACTTTGGAACTCCAAGGTTTAAGATTAAACTCTTGTCAATGTCTCACCCTAGAGAGTGAAATGAATTAATGGGTCAGAGACAGGCCTGGTAACGTACTCCTTGAGAGTGTGGTCTTCTGATGGAGTTGATTACACAACTAACTACTAAAATTATATGTGACGTCCCGAAAATTATTTCACCTAGCCCATAACCCAATTGCATTTTTGCCCAAACTCTATGTGTTTTCTTGATATGTTTGGTGTTTGTTTGATGATTGTTTAATGTTTGTATAGTTGATGCTTGATAATGTATATAACTATATGTATCATAAATTGTATATGAGTCATGTTAAATTAAAGTATAATGCATATGTTATGATTTATGCATGGGCTCATTAAACCATAAATTGATATGGGTTAGGATTGATTGAATAAAAGGATAAATGAAATTGAAAATTTGGTGTATTAAATGGATTGGACATTTAAAATACATGTGGTTGGTATGGGTAGTATGAGACCAACACATGTGAAGGTTGGTGCATGAAAGTGGACAAGTGTCCAATGCCCACTTCTCTTCTTCAAGGAAGTGCTAGAATGAGTGGAGGGAATCAAGGAGAGAATCAAGGAGAGAATCAAGGAGGGAATCAAGGAAGTGCTAGAAAGAGGTGAGTGGAGAAAAAGAAAAGAAGAGAAAGGAAAGAAGAAGAGAAGGAAGGAGAGAGTTGCAGGAGGAAGATCCCTGCGACGTTTCCATCAAAGAGGTGGATCTTTGGAATATACCGTCAGATTGAGCTCAACTTTTATCAGAACGCTCGTAGCTTATGGTTCTTCATTCTGGTCGGTGGAGATCTTGATCAGAGGTTTCGTCTAAGAGATCTAACCTCTCAAACAAAGTTGGTCGGAAAGTCTGGATTTCTCGCACCATTTCTCTCAAACTTATAGATCTCCTAAATCTACCGTTAGATGGTTATCAAATTTGGGTATGTAGTTTAAAACTGATTTCTACATTCTGAACGGTGGCGATCTTAATTAGAGGCTTTTCTCAGAGATATAACCTCTCAAACGAAGCTAGTCGGAATTTCTGGGTTTCTCGTGCCGTTTCGGTCAAACTTGCAGATCTCCTCAATCTACCGTTGGATGGATATCAAATTTGGGTATGTCGTTTATAACAGATATTTCTGTATTCTGAACGGTGAAGATGTTTATACGTTTATTATTTTGTGTGATATAGCCATCTGAGTTTGGATATTTGCAGCAGAAAAGGAGAAACTGTCTGATTAGATACTTGTTCATCAAAGATACATATCTTTTAGGTCCACCGTTGGATTGGGCTGATATTTGGGCAGAAGGTTTGTTTCTTCACATACTTCAATATGTACGGTGGATTTTGTTATTACATATTTATATTGGTAGATTAATACACCTGAACAGAATATTAAATGAAGAATTGGTAAGGTGCTTGTATTGGACCTAAATTTAGAATATGATCTTAGACATTTCCAAATAGCTTGCATGTCAACTATGTTGACCTAGTTGCCATTGTTGATGAACCCATGATGCAAAATCAGTAATATACATGGCTGAACATGGTGGCCTAGTGTAAATCGACAATATGGCCTAAGTATGGAAAATTTCATATTTTAGGGCTTTTGATGCTTTTGGCCTAGAATCATTGAATTGATGAAACTTATGTTTAATTAAGCATGATTAGAGTTGATTATGCTACTGATTTGGTGGTTGTGACCATATCATGGGTTAGGCCTACTTGAGATCAAGTGACCCAATTTGGGCATGTTTATGCCTAAAAGAATTGAAAATCAGTATTTTTGATTAATAGAATGGTTTATGTATGAGAACTATGCATTAGAGGCCTAAGTCATGTGATTTGAGTTGAATGATGGGATTAGATGGGATTTAGGCCTATTGTTTATATGTGGGCTGATTTAGGGTTGATGTGTAATGTCTATGTGATTGAGTATAGAAATTGATGTATGTTTCAAGATCTTGATTGGGTTGATTCGGTTTGGTGGTCGTGTGTGGTTAAATACTCTCGCGAGGCTTGGTAGTGAGTAGACTTCATTTATGATTATATCTTTTATGTCATCATATCACTTATATATATTGTATCTTGAAAGCATGAATGTGTTCTAATGTTTTGAATGATGCATTGATTTGAGAAAACCTTATGACTTTGGTTGGACCCATCTATCTGGCTAATAGGGGGACTTAACCTTGTCATAAGAGGGTTTTAGGAAAGGAAATGATTGGGATCAACGGCACGGTGAAATAGACGTGTACTAGTAACCCAAATAAAAATGATTGGGATCAACGACACGGTGAAATAGACGTGTACTAGTAACCCAAATAAACGTGATTGGGATCAACGGCACGGTGAAATAGACGTGTACTAGTAACCCAAGGCATGTGGAATGTGGATCCAAATTGATAAACTTTTACTTGCATCGAACTTATTATAAATGCTTGATATCTATATGTTATGAGCTTTTAATCATGCTACACATTGACATGCATACATGGTTTTTATTGATGAGTATTGATAGCATATTTGAATTCTATTCACTAGGCATCATTGGCTCACCCTCATTTTCCTCTTTCAGGTCCTTCTGTCCCGAATAAGGGCAAAGGAGTAGTCATATCTTGAGGGCCTTGCCTGCGAGAGAATCCAAGGCCTCGATGTGAGTTGAGAGGCATTTTGATTGAATTGTGTTTAAATTATGAAGTACTATATTTTGGATTATGTAATTATAACACTTACCACATTGTAGTATGGGTGAGTTGGGACTTGTTAGATAGACTATGTAGGCATATGACGGTTTTATTTGTACCCACAATTTTGGACTTTATGAGTATGTCAATTTTAATGGACTGTAGGGATTATGATTATTATTTATGGTTCATTTTTTATGGATTATCTCTTGTCTTGGATTATTAATACGGTGGGTAGTTTTGTTTAATACCTTTTGAGATCATATTGTTGTTTGGGATAAGGCTTGTAGGGTCTCAACCACCTCACGGGAGTTGAGGAGTGGTCGGAGATGCCTACGCCAGGCGTCCCGCTCTGGCATTCCGCATGCCATTCCCTGTGGGGTTGGTGGTCCGGGGCGCGGGGTCGCCACAGTTGGTATCAGAGCCTGATTTTACTAGGTTTGGTTTATGTATTGGACTTAGATGACTTTGACCTAGGAATTGGGTGAGAGATTTAGGTGATTAAAAAGCTTAAAGGAACTAACTTAAAAGTCTTACTATCATATTTTCTGCGTGTATTATATGATATGGGTAGTTATGAGGCTTTGTTAATGTTTTAAATGTGTGGTGGTTGCTCGTATTTCTACTTCTCAGTGTCATGAGGAGGAGCGAGAGATTGGGACAGCCACGCATCCGATGATGACCGGATAGGGAGGATGGAGGAGATCATTCAGGCACAGACTTCACAGATACAGGCCTTAGTGCAGCAGGTTGAGGCTATTGCTCGACAGTCACCTCAAACAATACCTTAGGAGGCGGGCACTAGTGGGGCCGAGGCTAGTAGAGCTGCAGGGGCAGCAGGACCTCAAATGGCTATACCTCAGCCTATGCCTACACCTGCTCCTAATGTTGTGGAGAACCCCACTGATCGGCGGATCAGACTGCTAGAGAAGTTCATGAAGCTAAAGCCTAAGGAATTCACTGGTGGGGTTGACTTGAAGAAGGCCGAAGATTGGGTGAAAAATGTCGAGAAGATCAGTCGCTCCTTAGAGCTTGATGAGTAGTCTCAGGTTCTATGTGCTGCCCACACACTGGAGAGTGATGCAGAGGACTGGTGGCTTTCAGTGTTGGATACACAGGGGACAGTGAAGAGTTGGGACACCTTCAAACGGTTGTTCTTACAGGCTTACGTTCCAGAGACTGAGAGACAGGCTAAGCAACTCGAGTTTTTGAATCTCGCACAGGGCACCATTTTAGTTAGGGAGTACGAGCTCAGATTTAGGCAGCTCGCAGTTTATGCTCCTGGGTTAGTTCAGACACCGAGTGATAAGATTATGAGGTTCTCTTTGAACCTAAGGCCAGCGATCCGACAGGCCTTGTCTGTAACGAAGATGACTGATTTTGCCACAGTGGTCCAGAGGGTCAAACAGTATGAGTTGGCTGAGCGGGTTGATAGTATGTCTACACGGGCAGCTCCGGGTCTACAGACTTCACAGGCAGAGTCCGGGGGACAGTTCCAAACTCCATGGAAGAGGGGTAAATGGGAAAATAAGAGAAAGTTTTATGGAGGAGCACAGTCCGAGGGTGCTCAGAGTAAGGCATCCCAGGTTCAGACTGGTATGATGGCCTCACCAGTGGTTTCCTCTCCTGTCCCGATTCCTATTCAGGCACTGAGTGCACCGAGACCCCCATTCCCACAGACTGCTGGCCGAGGCAGAGGTAGAGGCCGAGGAAGTTATGTGAGGACATCTCAGACTGGGTCATTTGCGCCCAGGGCTCCATTCTTATGTTTTCATTGTGGGCAGGCTGGGCATAGGAAGTTAGAGTGTCCAAATTTTCAGAGAGCTCAGGGATTTGTGCAGCAGTCCAGTGCCAGAGAGACAGCGAAGGCAGCTACTGAGCCAGACCCAACAGCATCCAGGACTTTGGTGGAAGGTACTCTTATTATTTGTGGTACTTCTATGCATGTATTATTTGATGCTGGTTCTACATTATCATTCATATCTGGATGTATGGTAGATAGTTTGCATTTGACTCCTATTAGGGCTAGTACATGGTTAGTGGTGAGTACTGTAGCTGGGGAAAGGATCTACCCGAACATGATCTGTAGCCAGTGTGTTGTTCAGATTGGTGATGTTGAGATGCCTATTGACTTTCGAGTCCTAGAGTTTTTAGAGTTTGATGCAATTCTAGGGATGGATTGGCTCGCGGCATATCATGCAGTTGTCGACTGTTTCTCAAAGAGAATCATTTTTCAAATCCCCAGACACCCAGTGTTTACACTACAGGGTAAAGCTTCAGACCAGACAGTCACAAGGGGTAGATTTGTGACTGATGGAGATAGGGAGATTTTGGCTGGGTTAGTGCCTGATGAGGAAGAGACTAGTGAGGTGATACTTGAGGATATTGCCATTGTTAGGGACTTTCAAGATGTGTTCCCTGCAGATCTTCCAGGATTACCACCGAAGCGAGAGATCGATTTCATTATTGAACTAGTCCCTGGCACGAAGCCTATCTCCATGGCACCATATAGAATGGCGCCAGCCGAGTTGAAAGAGTTGCAGAAACAGCTTGAGGAGTTATTGGCTAAAGGCTTTATTTGCCCGAGTGTGTCACCCTGGGGAGCTCCAGTTCTTTTTGTGAAAAAGAAAGATGGGAGCTTGCGGTTATGCATCGACTATCGCCAATTGAACAGGGTGACCATCAAGAACAAATATCCTCTCCCAAGGATTGATGACTTGTTTGATCAGTTGAGGGGAGCGAAGTATTTCTCGAAGATTGATTTGCGCTCCGGGTATCATCAGCTGAGGATCAGGGAGGAAGATGTACCTAAGACAGCATTCAGAACCCGCTATGGACATTATGAGTTCCTTGTGATGCCATTTGGTGTGACTAATGCACCGACGATGTTCATGGACCTGATGCAGAGGGTCTTTAGGCAGTATCTGGACAAGTTTGTCATCGTCTTCATTGATGACATATTGGTGTATTCCAAGACTCAAGCTGAGCATGAAGAACACCTTAGAGTGACCTTGCAAACTCTGAGAGAGCATAGGCTATATGCAAAGCTGAGCAAGTGCGAGTTTTGGATCACCGAAGTGAAGTTCTTAGGTCATGTGGTGAGTTCTGAGGGGATTTCAGTTGATCCGTCTAAAGTTGAAGCCATTATCAGTTGGCCTAGGCCTACCACAGTGACCGAGATCAGAAGCTTTCTTGGGTTAGCTGGTTACTATAGGAGATTCGTTCAGGGATTCTCCAAGATAGCTACGCCTATGACTAGGCTCACCCAGAAAGATGTATCCTTTGTATGGACCGAGGAGTGTGAGAATGTCTTTTTAGAGTTGAAGAAAAGATTGACATCTACGCCAGTGTTGATTTTGCCAGAGCCTGATCAGGAGTTAGTTATCTATACTGATGCCTCTCGTATCGGCTTGGGTTGCGTGTTGATGCAGAAGGATAGGGTCTTTGCTTATGCATCGAGGTAGTTGAAGGTGCATGAAAAAAACTACCCTGTTCATGACTTAGAACTGGCCGCAGTGGTTTTTGCTTTGAAGATTTGGAGGCATTATCTCTATGGTGAGAGATTCACTTTGTATTCTGACCATAAGAGCCTCAAGTACTTGTTCTCTCAGAAGGAATTGAACATGAGGCAGAGAAGGTGGTTAGAGCTCCTCAAAGACTATGATTTTACATTGGAATACCACCCAGGTAAAGCCAATGTAGTGGCTGATGCATTGAGCAGGAAGCGGGTAGAGACAGTTATGGTAGCACACCAGATGTCTCATGAGTGGAGACTACTTGAGGCGGCTACGGTTATGAGTATATGTGCTACCCCTTCAGATCAGATTGTGATATGTGCTCAAATGAGAGCTCAGCCTACACAAGTCCAGGAGGTAATTGACCAACAGAGACTTGACGTTGATTATGGGATATACAAGTCTTGGGCTGAGAGCAGTGATTTTACTGATTGGCACTTGTCATCTGATGGTGCCTTGAGATTTAGGGGACGTTTATAGGTTCCCGCAGATCCACGACTTAGACAGAGTGTTCTCCAAGAGGCTCACAGATCTCATTATGCTATTCATCCTGGTGGAACCAAGATGTATCATGATATGAAAAGAATGTATTGGTGGCCCGACATGAAGAGAGAAATAGCTCAGTTCATTCAGAGGTGTGAGATCTGTCAAAGAGTCAAAGCTGAGCATCAGAGGCCTGAAGGGCAGATGCAACCGCTTGCCATTCCTGAGTGGAAATGGGAGCATGTCACTATAGACTTTGTTGTGGGATTACCCAACACCCCGAGGAGACATAATGCTGTTTGGGTTATTATTGATCGCTTGACCAAGTCCGCTCACTTTCTACCGGTGAACACTAGGGATTCTATGGACAAGCTGAGCAGACTCTATATGCGGGAGATAGTCAGATTACATGGAGTGCCTGTTTCGATTGTGTCAGATAGGGATCCGAGGTTTACATCGGTATTCTGGCAGGGGTTGCAGAGGCAGCTCGGCACTAGACTAGATCTCAGTACCGCTTTTCACCCCCAGACGGATGGCCAGTCTGAGAGGTTGATATCGATTTTAGAGGATATGCTTCGAGCTTGTGTCCTTGAGTCCAGTGGTAACTGGGAGGAGTACATACATTTGTGTGAGTTTGCGTACAACAATAGCTATCAGTCTAGTATTGGCATGGCTCCTTTTGAGGCATTGTATGGTCGACCTTGTAGATCTCTGATCTGTTGGACGGAGGTAGGGGATGTTGCGATGATGGGACCAGAGTTTGTACATGAACACACAGAGAAGATTAAGAGGATCAAGCATAATATAAAGGTAGCCCAAGACAGGCAGAAGAGTTACACTGATGCCAAGCGGAAGACCGTAGAGTTCGAGGTGGGTGACCAAGTTTTATTGAAGGTCTCACCTCAGAAGGGCCAAACTAGATTTGGGATAAAAGGCAAGCTCGCTCCGAGATTTATTGGGTCGTTCGAGGTTTTAGAACGAATTGGCCCCGTCGCTTGCCGATTAGGCTTGCCACCTCAGTTAGCAGCAGTCCACAATGTCTTTCATGTGTCAATGCTGAGAGCGTACAAGAGTGATTTTGATCACGTCTTAGACTGGAGGAACATTGAACTGAGGCAGGATGGGACTTATGATGAGGAACCTATTCAGATACTTGACCGGAAGGTCCAGAGGTTACGTAACCGCGAGATTCCGATGGTTAAGGTGAGATGGCAGTTCCATGGCGAGGAACAGGTTACTTGGGAGCGTGAGGACTACATGATGGAGCACTTTGCCGAGTTCATAGGCTTAGGTAATTCTTAACCTTAAAACTTCGAGGACGAAGTTCATTATAAGGTGGGTGTGATGTGACGTCCCGAAAATTATTTCACCTAGCCCATAACCCAATTGCATTTTTGCCCAAACTCTATGTGTTTTCTTGATATATTTGGTGTTTGTTTGATGATTGTTTAATGTTTGTATAGTTGATGCTTGATAATGTATATAACTATATGTATCATAAATTGTATATGAGTCATGTTAAATTAAAGTATAATGCATATGTTATGATTTATGCATGGGCTCATTAAACCATAAATTGATATGGGTTAGGATTGATTGAATAAAAGGATAAATGAAATTGAAAATTTGGTGTATTAAATGGATTGGACATTTAAAATACATGTGGTTGGTATGGGTAGTATGAGACCAACACATGTGAAGGTTGGTGCATGAAAGTGGACAAGTGTCCAATGCCCACTTCTCTTCTTCAAGGAAGTGCTAGAATGAGTGGAGGGAATCAAGGAGAGAATCAAGGAGAGAATTAATGAGAGAATCAAGGAGGGAATCAAGGAAGTGCTAGAAAGAGGTGAGTGGAGAGAGTTGCAGGAGGAAGATCCCTGCGACGTTTCCATCAAAGAGGTGGATCTTTGGAATATACCGTCAGATTGAGCTCATATTTTATCAGCCGTTCCTAGCTTATGGTTCTTCATTCTGGTCGGTGGAGATCTTGATCAGAGGTTTCGTCTAAGAGATCTAACCTCTCAAACAAAGCTGGTCGGAAAGTCTGGATTTCTCACACCATTTCTCTCAAACTTATGATCTCCTAAATCTACCGTTAGATGGTTATTAAATTTGGGTATGTAGTTTAAAACTGATATTTCTACATTCTGAACGGTGGCGATCTTAATTAGAGGCTTTTTCTCAGAGATATAACCTCTCAAACGAAGCTAGTCGGAATTTCTAGGTTTCTCGTGCCGTTTCGGTCAAACTTGCAGATCTCCTCAATCTACCATAGGATGGATATCAAATGTGGGTATGTCGTTTATAACAGATATTTCTGTATTCTGAACGGTGAAGATGTTTATACGTTTATTATTTTGTGTGATATAGCCATCTGAGTTTGGATATTTGCAGCAGAAAAGGAGAAACTGTCTGATTAGATACTTGTTCATCAAAGATACATATCTTTTAGGTCCACCGTTGGATTGGGCTGATATTTGGGCAGAAGGTTTGTTTCTTCACATACTTCAATATGTACGGTGGATTTTGTTATTACATATTTATATTGGTAGATTAATACACCTGAACAGAATATTAAATGAAGAATTGGTAAGGTGCTTGTATTGGACCTAAATTTAGAATATGATCTTAGACATTTCCAAATAGCTTGCATGTCAACTATGTTGACCTAGTTGCCATTGTTGATGAACCCATGATGCAAAATCAGTAATATACATGGCTGAACATGGTGGCCTAGTGTAAATCGACAATATGGCCTAAGTATGGAAAATTTCATATTTTAGGGCTTTTGATGCTTTTGGCCTAGAATCATTGAATTGATGCAACTTATGTTTAATTAAGCATGATTAGAGTTGATTATGCTACTGATTTGGTGGTTGTGACCATATCATGGGTTAGGCCTACTTGAGATCAAGTGACCCAATTTGGGCATGTTTATGCCTAAAAGAATTGAAAATCAGTATTTTTGATTAATAGAATGGTTTATGTATGAGAACTATGCATTAGA
Organism: Paratinospora sagittata; assembly: GCA_035771175.1. Classification (NCBI taxonomy): domain Eukaryota; kingdom Viridiplantae; phylum Streptophyta; class Magnoliopsida; order Ranunculales; family Menispermaceae; genus Paratinospora; species Paratinospora sagittata. The sequence goes on along the minus strand of CM069611.1, from coordinate 4,982,642 downwards.
GGCCTAAGTCATGTGATTTGAGTTGAATGATGGGATTAGATGGGATTTAGGCCTCTTGTTTGTATGTGGGCTGATTTAGGGTTGATGTGTAATGTCTATGTGATTGAGTATAGAAATTGATGTATGTTTCAAGATCTTGATTGGGTTGATTCGGTTTGGTGGTCGTGTGTGGTTAAATACTCTCGCGAGGCTTGGTAGTGAGTAGACTTCATTTATGATTATATCTTTTATGTCATCATATCACTTATATATATATTGTATCTTGAAAGCATGAATGTGTTCTAATGTTTTGAATGATGCATTGATTTGAGAAAACCTTATAACTTTGGTTGGACCCATCTATCTGGCTAATAGGAGGACTTAACCTTGTCATAAGAGGGTTTTAGGAAAGGAAATGATTGGGATCAACGGCACGGTGAAATAGACGTGTACTAGTAACCCAAATAAAAATGATTGGGATCAACGGCACGGTGAAATAGACGTGTACTAGTAACCCAAGGCATGTGGAATGTGGATCCAAATTGATAAACTTTTACTTGCATCGAACTTATTATAAATGCTTGATATCTATATGTTATGAGCTTTTAATCATGCTACACATTGACATGCATACATGGTTTTTATTGATGAGTATTGATAGCATATTTGAATTCTATTCACTAGGCATCATTGGCTCACCCTCATTTTCCTCTTTCAGGTCCTTCTGTCCCGAATAAGGGCAAAGGAGTAGTCATATCTTGAGGGCCTTGCCTGCGAGAGAATCCAAGGCCTCGATGTGAGTTGAGAGGCATTTTGATTGAATTGTGTTTAAATTATGAAGTACTATATTTTGAATTATGTAATTATAACACTTACCACATTGTAGTATGGGTGAGTTGAGACTTGTTAGATAGACTATGTGGGCATATGACGGTTTTATTTGTACCCACAATTTTGGACTTTATGAGTATGTTAATTTTAATGGACTGTAGGGATTATGATTATTATTTATGGTTCATTTTTTTATGGATTACCTCTTGTCTTGGATGATTAATACGGTGGGTAGTTTTGTTTAATACCTTTTGATATCATATTGTTGTTTAGGATATGGCTTGTAGGGTCTCAACCACCTCACGGGAGTTGAGGAGTGGTCGGAGATGCCTACGCCGGGCGTCCCGCTCTGGCATTCCGCATGCCATTCCCTGCGGGGTTGGTGGTCCGGGGCGCGGGGTCGCCACATTATATCTTTCAAAAAAAAAAAGATAAATAAAAATATCTTTGAGGTAAACTTGCCACATCATCTTGCATTTAAAGTATGGTTTAAGCTGAAAAGAGGATTTTACAATTGTTGGTGCAAAATCTGACCAACACCAAGCAAATGAACACATGAAGGAGATGATCTAATATAGAAGCGCGAACTCTCCAACTCCGACGAGGGTTTATTAGTTAGATCTGAGAAGAGGAGAGAGAAATAAAGCTTGTTCAAGACTATAACACTAAATCTTATAGAAAATTGCACGTACCTTATGAGGAGGCACTAGGTCTATTACAATAGTTTGAAAATGATGTTTTGAAAAGAAAGTCATAAAATGTCATTTTTAACGATTTTTTTGGAAACGTCATACTTAACAAAGAAGAAAACACAAATACGACGTTTTATAGAAAAACGTCTTCGTATGTATATATTATGACGTTTCACAAACGTCACACACTCCTCTTTTTCTACAACATGTCCCAAATATGTCCTAATTATTCCGAATGATGTACTAATACAACGTTTTGCTCAAAATGCCATTGTGTAAGTATATAACGACGTTCCAAAAATGTTGCACTTTTTTATTTTTCTATGACGTTTATAAAATATGTCCAGATTGCCCTTACTGAATTTAGAATACAAAGTTTTATTGAAAACGTCATTGTTTCTCCCTTCAACGACATTTTTTAAACGTCGCATCTTATTTTACTTCAATTAAACATACTACAATATTTATGAAATATGTCCTAATAAAAATAATTTATTATTTCTAATAGAATTAATTCATTATTTTAATAAAAATAATTTAATTATTTTGATGAAAATAATTTAATTATTTTGATGAAAATAATTTAATTATTTTAATGAGAGTAGTTTGATTATTTTAATAAAAAATATTTTATTATTTTTAGTACAAATCAATTTTATTATTTTTATTAAAACTTATTATCTAAAAAATAATTTATTATTCTTAAAAAAATAATTTTATTGTTAATTTTAGTAAAAATAATTAATTTATTTTAATAGAATTAATTTTTTTATTAATTTTATGAAAGTAGTTTTATTATTTCAATAAAAATCATTTTATTACTTTTAGTAAGAATCAATTAAGTGAGCCAACAAAGATGTAAACACTACTGATTAACGATTTCAACAAGTCTGTTGTTACTGGTAAAATTTAATATTGCTCAATAGATTCTGGCATACCCAAACCATTTTTTTGTCGCTCGCCTTCGATAGTCTATGGATTGGACCTGTATTTCATCTACTATCAGGGGACAGGATGACTCTATACATTCATTGATGGCGAAAGATGATGTACCACAACATCGCTTTGCGGACGAATTGAAGAGTTGAAGTTTGAAAATATCACAACAAAGGAGATGTTAGACGAATTACATTCAATTAGGACATCTAACAAAAAATTAACCTAATCTGCAGTTCCATGCTACCTAACTGGAAACAACACATCAAATGCGCCTTGGGAAGCATATAGATAAACTTATTATTTTTAATAAAACTTTTTATTAATCTTAAAGAAATAATTTAGTATTCTTGATAAAAAAAATTTATTGCTTTTGTATTCTAGAAAAATATTCTAATAAATTGATTGAGATGTTTAGAGTTTTAATAAATGTATAGTAGCATCTATATATAATAGAATTAAATAAAATATTATGTGGGGGAATACTAAATTAAAATAAAATGTTATGTATATGTCCAAAAACTAGGGCGCACAAGTTTTGTGCGCTTCAACTCCAAAATTGGCACTCATTTGAGTTCTTCATTCTCCTTTTGCCCAAGAAACTCCAAAACCCTTTTGTATTCTTCATATTCTCCGAACCCTTTTCCCTCTTCTTCCTCACCAAAAACCCTTTTCCCTTTCCCTCTTTTTCTAGGCGCACTTGTATTTTGCATTGGTGAAGAAAAGCAGCGCTGAGGTTTTTTTTTATTTTTTCCTTTTTTTTTTCTCCATTCTTCGATTCAATACGGCTTTGCTCTTTCTCTTGAATTCTAAATCTTTCTTTGTGCAACCAGAAACGCTTCTTCAGGTGTCCATTACCCTTTCTTTAACTGGCGCTTATTACCTTTTGCACCTAATTCCTTCCCCATTAGACTATCTGTTTCTCTGAAGAGATCAGTTACGAATCAATTAGATATTGGAGACCGATCGATATATAAACGAATTAATATGCTGGTAGTGGCAGTGTATGTGTCACACCCTGGGTTGCACAGCGTGCCCCCTACCCAGGTGTGGGCGCACCCCCTCGGGGTGAACGCCAGCCATTATGGATCCATAATATTGTCTCATCCCGGTACAGCCACCGCCACACAAGGACGCCTCTTGTACACGGGATCATTTGTCCCCACTATTCACTGATGAATAGTGTAGGGCCTCCCTAGGAATAGAACTCGAGACCTCCCTTAAGGAGTCTGATTTCACATTCTGAGTAACCACTGAGCCAATATTGTCCCATCCCGGTACAGCCACCGCCACACAAGGACGTCTCTTGTACACGAGATCATTTGTCCCCACTATTCACTCATGAATAGCGCAGGGCCTCCCTAGGAATCGAACTCGAGACCTCCCTTAAGGAGTCTGATTTCGCATTCCTAGTAACCACTGAGCCATACATAGGCCATTTTGTCACACCCTGGGTTGCACAGCGTGCCCCCTACCCAGGTGTGGGCGCACCCCCTCGGGGGGAAGGCCAGCCATTATGGATCCATAATATTGTCCCATCCCGGTACAACCACCGCCACACAAGGAATGGTTCAGTGGCTACTAGGAATGTGAAATCAGACTCCTTAAGGGAGGTCTCGAGTTCGATTCCTAGGGAGGCCTGCACTATTCATGGTGAATAGTATCGGACAAATGATCCTGTGTACAAGAGACGTCCTTGTGTGGCGGTGGTTGTACCGGGATGGGACAATATTATGGATCCATAATGGCTGGCGTTCACCCCGAGGGGGTGCGCCCATACCTGGGTAGGGGGCACGCTGTGCAACCCAGGGTGTGACAAAAAGGCCTCATATATTGGCTCAGTGGTTACTAGGAATGCGAAATCAGACTCCTTAAGGGAGGTCTCGAGTTCGATTCCTAGGGAGGCCCTACACTATTCATCAGTGAATAGTGAGGACAAATGATCCCTGTGGCGGTGGCTGTACCGAGATGGGACAATATTATGGATCCATAATGGCTGGCGTTCGCCCCGAGGGGGTGCGCCCACACCTGGGTAGGGGGCATGTTGTGCAACCCAGAGTGTGACACAGGATCATTTGTCCCCACTATTCACTGATGAATAATGCAGGGCCTCCCTAGGAATCGAACTCGAGACCTCCCTTAAGGAGTCTGATTTCGCATTCCTAGTAACCACTGAGCCGTACATAAGACCTTTTTGTCACACCCTGGGTTGCACAGCATGCCCCCTACCGAGGTGTGGGCGCACCCCCTCGGGGCGAACGCCAGCCATTATGGATCCATAATATTGTCCCATCCCGGTATAGCCACCGCCACACAATGACGTCTCTTGTACGCGGGATCATTTGTCTCCACACAATGACGTCTCTTGTACTAGGAATGTGAAATCAGACTCCTTAAAAGAGGTCTCGGGTTCGATTCCTAGGGAGGCCCTGTACTATTCATGAGTGAATAGTGGGGACAAATGATCATGTGTACAAGAGACGTCCTTGTGTGGCGGTGGTTGTACCGAGATGAGACAATATTATGGATCCATAATGGCTGGCGTTCGCCCCGAGTGGGTGTGCCTACACCTGGGTAGGGGGCACGCTGTGCAACCTAGGGTGTGACAGTATGATTGTCTAAGTTTGGAAGTAATTGTTGTATAAAAGATACAATGACATAGATACGTCATTATTGTTGTGATTTCCATAGAAGAAGAAGAACAAGAACAAGATGAAGATGACTATTATGGAGCTTCTGCCTGCAAGCTTTGCAAATTTTCAATCGCTCACCTAAGTTTGATTGGTTCCACCATTCTTATTGTTGATCCGAACATTGTTCTCCTTCAGGTAGTTTCTTATTTTACTTATTTTTTAACTGCTCTATTTTTTTTATTGATTCAAGTTTGTTAGTGTACTTTGCTAGTGTGAAGAGTTTATCAATAATTTATTGAGTATTATTGTGTAAGATTGTACAATATTATAGTATTTTGTTTTTGAGTTGAACTTCATCATTAAAGTGGTTTAAGAAACCCAACTGTGACGGAGGTTTTTGCTTCTATTACCTTCATTATGATTGTTTTGACTTATACTGATCTTATGATATGAGCCTCATTTCTTTCCTTGCTTTCTACTCAGTTCTTTTATTGTTTGAGAAACTTATATTTAGACTGAAATCTATATTGATTCAATGATTAATTAATTGGATGAGCTTCTAATTAATTATTTCTTTATTTGCTTGTAAAGAACTCATTAGTTCATGCATGGTATATCTAGAAAAATCTTATGATTCTTTAATGGCTTCATGAACAAATTTTGGAAGAAGGCTTCAACATATTGAACTACCTTCCTAAGTATAGCCAAGCTTGTGAACTAAATTAACAATATATCTATGGCAACTTTGCAAAGAAGTTTGTGAGCATGTTTACTTTCTTTCATAACTATGTTATCAAATTCTCTACGTAAGGTTGCAACTTTAAGGAGACAACTTCATCATTTCCCTGAAATTCAATTTTCAAGATATCCCAAGCAACTTTAGCTTTGTTAGCGCCATAGGTACAATGATAAACGTATTTGCTTACCTCTTGTTTTATATACCTGCATGCACTAGCGCATCTTCTTGGCATTTTCTTCGTTTGCTTTTTCATGATTTTGTCCAATTTGAAGTACTCCCTTCTTGAATTGATATATTCAACCTATCCACTTTCAACTACCTCCCAAAGATCTCAAAAATGAAAATAGTCTTCATTTGGCCACTACAATAGTCATAATGTAGTACTCCTTCATGAATCTAATTAATGATGGAACTTGATCACCATGAGAGTAAGTAAACATAGTTGGAACAGAAGAAAACCATCGCAAACACTATGTTAATTTTCTTGAAGATTTTTTTTTGGCAAGTAACACTATGCTTATTTAAATTTGTGAAATTTACTAATTTATCTTTTAAACTTTGTTTAATATGGACAAGGTAAAAGTGTTGATAATATTGTGGATATTACAATATCTCCACCTCAGGTAAAATTATGCTTATAAATTCTTTATTGACTAACTTACCTTGTATTTCTTATTGACTGTTTAAATGGATGTAGTATGTAGCACCCGTGCCTTTAGGTGATGTCATTTTGACCCATAGTGTACCCTATACGTATTCGTATATGTACGTGTATATGTATTTTGATTCTGGAAGCACGTATGTTCGAGTGTCTTTTCATGACTTTAGGTCATAAAGAGTGTGCATGAAGCTTCGGAACCATCGGAGACCCGTTCGACGTCAAAACATGTCAAAAACGGTGTTTTGGATACAATGGAGGAAGAAATTTCTATCACAAATTACATCAATTGTTTGATCTCCTAGATCCGTGGTCCGATTGAGCTGAAATTTTGTCAGCTCATTCTTGTATGATAGATTTTCATTATGATTGGTAAAGATCTTGATCGGAGTTACCTATTATTAGTTATAAGACTCCAAACACTGTTTCACTGATTTTCAGATTTTCTTACGCAGTTTTGATCAAACAGTTGATCTCGTAATCCCACTGTTGGATTGAGTTGAAAGTTTACCAGAATGTTGGTAACTTACTCATGAAACTGTTGAACGGTTAAGATGGTAAATTGGTGGGTATGTTGCAAGAAATTGACTATCTAAGTGAAAGTATTGCAACAGGAAAACTGGTTTTTTGATAGTTTTTGACAACTTTTAGTTGTGGACCCAAGCTTGTCTATTTAAGCAACCAAAACGTAATTTTAGGCTCATTTGCTCATTTCTCAGCCAGAAAAGAGATAAAGGAGCTGGAGAGGAGAAAAGAAGAGGAAACCTAGGGTTGGTGGATTTTGCTCAAAATCCCTATGGTTTGCATGTTTTCCCTCATTGCTCTTCCTTCAATCTCTTTGGTTCATGCATACTAGTGTTGTTTTGATGCATGCATTGTATGAAACCCAGATTTGAAGGGGTAGTGGAAATCAAATGTTGTCCAAATGTTTTGCATGTTTGATATGTGGGTTTAGAGTGTATTGGGAACCCTCTAAAGGCAAAAACCCCAATTTCTAACAAGAAATTAGTAGGGTTTAGTACAAATGACCTAGTCTTGGTTCATTGACCTAGACTTTGACTTAAGCTTTGCATGCCATCTATGATGGACTGATCAGTATTAGGGACTGATTCATGTATTTAGCTTGAGATTTTAATGGTGAAATCATATGGTTTAGTGAAAATGGTCATTGTTTGGTTCATGGCCTTAGGCTTTTCCAAAAGTCATGCATGTCAACTATGTTGTTCTAGGAGGCATTGTGAATGAAACCATGTTGTTAGATCAGTAAATTTTGTGGCTATGTATGGTGGCCTAGTGTAAAAATTGGCAATATGGCCTATGTAAGAGAATTTCCAGATTTGGGGCTTTTGATGCTCTTGATAGAAAATCTGAAAAATTATGTAATGTAGGTCTTTTGTGGGCATGATTAGGGTTGTTGATGATAGAATTCAGTGGGTTGTCATAATGGACACCCTAAGGTTGACTAATTTTGATCTAGGCTAAGTATTTGGCATTTTTCATGTACTTTGACAATTTTGCATGTAATTTGGGAATTTTGTCCAAATTGGGAGTTTTCACCCAAAGCAAGTCAATTTATGAAATTGACTTGGGGATTGTTTAATTGGACCCAAATTGAGTAGAATCATGGGTTTAAAATCTTAGAACCTATGTTAAATTGATATGACTTAGTTCATTTTGACCTTATGTTTTATATTGGCCTAATTGGGGATTTTGACCAAGACTTAGTCAATTGATGAAATTGACTTGATGTATAGTCTAATTGACCCTAATTATAATTCAATTTCATGTATATTAGTGGTTGGATCATGGGATCACCCTATTACATTCAATTTAGGACAATCTTAGTTTAATTGAGTTTAAATGATCAAGTTGGGCAATATGGAAATTGGCTCAAGTAGGTAATCAATTTAGAATCTAATTGACTTTAGATTGGGTTTGAACATGGGGTTTTGACACACTTTATGACTGATGTTCAGTTGTGTGAACCATGTTATTTCCAGGTCTTGTGATTGATCTTGAACCCGTTTAGTCAATTGGAGAGTTTTGGCGATTGGATTGGGTAGACTTAGCCAATCAATTGGAGTGTTCTTTTACTTTTGGATTATTTATATGTGGCATTGTAGTATAGAAATGTTTTAAATGCTTATGTATGATGGTATGCATGTTTTAATATTCCATGAAATACATTTGAGCATAATTCATTGGGATGACAATTTCGGTTGAGGCTCCTAGTTGGAATTTCCTCTCTTTGAAAATTCTCGTAAGTCTAGCGGCGATCCCAGTTGTGTACCCTGCAGAGGGTTTTATGGCTTGTGTATGGGTAGGTTAATTTAAACTAATCCTATGTGCTGCACAACCCCAGAAACCCTAATAGAATACGAGTATTATATGTGTGTTCGGGCGTTGTGTGTCGCGCACCAGGCCTTGAAACCCCCATACTCAGGAGGTGTTAGGATTGCATAAGCATGACTACAAATGTTATGCATCGTCTTATGTATGACTTGATGCATTATGTTAGCATGTATGTAATCTATTTCGTCATCATGATATTTCAACTGTTTTATGATCTTACCATGTTTTATAAATGCACGTATATGCCACTTGTAAATAACATTCACTGAGTTGGCTGTAGCTCACACCTCACCATCTTCTTTCAGGATTTGATAGAAAAGGAAAAGGGAAGGCTTGACTGCAGAGCGTCCCTTGTTTTTGTTTCATGTAGGTGTTGTACATTTAGTTTTGTATTTTGATAATTATGTACATGATAACACCTAGTAATTGTATATTTAACACATAGTTGGGATGTGTTGGGTTTTGTATTATTTTGAAGACTCTGAAATTTTATATTTGGTAATTTGGAGAAGTAATATTTTATTTCATTGTGATCATGTTAGTTGGTTGTTAAGGAAGTACTTTTATTTCTTCTTGGGGATTCGTATATGTATTTTAGGCTGACGGGACGTCGGGTGTACCGAAGGAAGGTATACTCAGAGGTTTTCGTGCCGATCATGACGTCACGTATAGTGGGTCGTGACATAGTCACATCAAGGAAGCGGTATTGGAAAAGCAAGTCTTCCAAGCGAAAATGGTAAATGCTTCTTGTTGCATTGGTACCTAGAGGATGATGTAGATGAAGTTGTTGTAGCAGATGGAAGAATTTCATGGACAAATTCTAAAATAAGGGTTCATCATGCACCTCTTGGAAGGGATTCTTTGAGAGTTTGGATGGACCATGTTATTGATCCAAATGTTGAATTATACAATCACACAGATGACGCAAAATATCTAGGTGATGCTATAAGAACTACTGTCGCATGGTCTAAGCATTTTATCAAACTAATATAGGCAAGGTATACTCTTTATACTATAAAATACTTATCTCCAATAATTGATAATATTCATGTTGAAGAAATATTTTTGTTTACATTGTGTGAAGTAATATATTTTATGGATTAGTGGTATGATATCTTTTAACAGGTTTCTATAATTTGTTGCTATAACAAATACAAAAGAGATGCTGTCAAAATTTATAAAATTCTAGTTATAAGTTTTTAACTTGAATATAGTTATGAGTTTTCATTCTTAAAAATGATTATCATTATGAATCATAATTGTTCTTATTATTTATATATTGTCCATTAATTGTGTTCTATTGATTCTCTTGATAGGTCTCCATTGAAACTTGTGCCGCCAAAGATTTTACTTGGACTTTTTCTGGCTTTCATGGGCATCGGAAAATCATTAAATTTTATATCAAAAATTACATTTTTGAAGCATAGATACATTGAAAAACCATTACTATGTTTTTTGTTCATATTTGTTGTAATTCAACTTCTCTCCATATTAATAGTATGAATTTGCTTTTAATATTTATTTGTTTAATTTTGTTTAGTGTGTGTTTTTGTTGTTCATTGCATTATATCATATTAGAATAAAATATTGTGGCAAATATTTTTTTTCTTTCAAATTATAGGTTTCAATAAAAAATCGTTTTTACAACATTTAACAATTGTCTTTAAAAGGTGGTTTTAATGATAATTTGTACAAATGTCATTAATAATTGTATAACATAACGTTTATGAAAACGTCGTTATTGTTGGAGGTAATGAAATTATAGATGTATTAGGACGTTTGCAAAACGTCCTCATACACGTATTAATGACATTTCAAAAACGTCTTGAATAAATGTATCAAGGGCGTTTTAAAAATGTCTTGAATACATGTACCGAGGATGTTTTGAAAACGTCTTGAATACATGTAACTAGGACGTTTTGAAAAGGTCCTAATATATCTATTCAGGACATTTGTAAAACTCCATCATAATTACAAACATCATCATATATTATTAAGGACCTTTTATAAACGTCCTAATAAGTGAAGAATTTTATAATATCTCACAATGAGGACCTTTGTAAAACGTCCTTAATACGTGTACAAGGACGTTTTACAAACGTTTTAAAAAAATGTGCAATTAGGACCTCAAATTCAAGGACGTTTGCAAAAACGTCCTAAGATCACTTCAACGATGTTTTTCAAACGTCCTCGTAGGGTAATTCTGTTATAGTGAAGGTTGTAGGTCTATTTATAGAGGAGGTCCTCTGGCCGAGGTGAGTTGAATGAGCTCATCTATTGTGGAAAGGTCGGATCGGGTAAACCTCATCTTCCTAGTTTATTTTGGAGAAAGAGTCCTATTTCGTCCTTGTGTCGAGGTCCGCGTCCGATACGTATATCTACTCTGGATTTCTCGGGATGCGGCATGTAGGGAAGGGCTCCTTTATCCTCTGTAATCTTATCTGGAATGGCCAACTAGGCTTGTTGCCGAGCTGTTCCAAACTGAGCTGAGTTTCCATCAATAACTCGTTTTTGGGATTTCCGTAAAACCCTCTTGCTAGCTCGGTTCCGCGCACTTCTATTGGTTGAGTCGATTTCAAATTGTCTGAGCTGAGCTGTTGATCAAATTGCGTAATTCGTACGTGATTCTTGTTCTGCCACCTCAACTCGCCATCTCTTACTTGTAGTCTTGGTAAGCTCTAAAGATGCCAGGTCGACTTATACAAATCTGAGGTCAGTTTATGCCGAGCTGATGGCCCAACAATAATAATACCCCTTGTCATTAAAATAACATTCTAAAATTAACAAATAATAACAATAATATTTTTAAGGATAGTTTTGAAAAATATAAAAAGTTATCACTAAAAATAGGTAGTTTTTTTAAGAGCGACTGGTTGCACCAATCATATTTCTTAATACGCCAACAGTAACATTTTTTATAAAAGTAGCCTAAAATGTCTTAAGAATTTTTAAATGTGACCTAAAGAATTTTTTTTTTTAAACCTAAAATTACTAAGAATTGGGATAAAAACAAGATACAAATTTGTGATTTCATCACAAGCCAAATGTGTTTAACAACTGTACTTGTTCCCTGACATCTCTCATTGTTTTATACAAAATGCACTCATCACCAGTACAAAATTTTCATTTTATATTATTTGAACCTTGGAGTTACCTCTTAGATCTAATTACTCAAGCAAGAAGTTTTAGACATATATAATTGGGTTTCCCCTTTGGATCCCCCTTTTTATTATTTGATATCGATCACATACATTTTTATATTATTTGTTACAACATATGGTTTCAAAAGGAAATATGAGAAGGGGCTTAGATACAAGAGCCGGGGAAGAACCATTTAAGCTTTCTTAAACATAACCTTGAATGGTTTATCATCAGTCAGAGCCAAGCGCCTCACTCCATTATCCACATAAATACCAATATCCTTGCAAATAACTTTGCAAAACTTACACACCATAGGACAGAAAACAAGCTTGTAATCATCTTCGTATCTCTCAATCTTAAACCAATTGCTCAAAGTTGCAAGACCCGGATTCCCTTCTTTCCCACCGGTAGTCACAAAATATTTCTTCACTGATTCATCGTACTTTGCGAGCTTCCATAGCGTCGTTTGTACACAAGTACTTGCGGCGGAGAACTTGATATTGAGATCGGTGGAAACACGAATTACTCCTTTCTTAGGGTTCACGGGATGAAATGTAAGTGGCAATCCATTCGATATTTCGCGTTGCTCTTGCACAACATTAAGTGGGCAAGTTCCATTCCTATTAGGACCAAGAGTAAGGCCACCTCCGAGCCCACGAATGACGGGCAAGATGTAGTAATCAACACCTGATTGAACCTTCTTGCCTGTTATATCGCGTACCTCTATGGGTGCGGCGGCGTGGGCCGAGATGGCGAAAGCAAAGATCAAGAGAAGAAAAAGAAGGGAAGTAGATGAACAAGTCACCATTGTTGCACTTGATGCAAGAAATTAAAGTTGAAGATAGAGATGGAGATATCTGAGTAGAGAACATCTATTTATATATCATACATCATGATCTTATATGTAATAGATTCAATATTGGCGTATGTGTAGGAGCTAGACGTGTGAGAGACTTTTAAAAAAAAGGGGGGCAGCATTCCATCAATATATATATATATATATATTTTTTTTTTATTTTTTTTTTTTTATTTTTTTTTCTTAATATAAAATTGGGTCAAAGTTTGAGGAGATTACATTCATGAATGTTTAAAGTGATGACAGCGCGTTGCGTGACCAGAAGAGCTTATCTTTATTAGAATTGACTTCCTCCATAGATATAAATGAATTGCTCGCAATCCCCACATATCTTCAATATTGTGGGCTGCCTTTCACTTTCAGTTTATATATATAGATTTTTCTTGAATTTAAGTAGAGTTAATTTTAATTTATTAAATGAATTATTTTATTAATCTGTATTCATATCTATATAGTGTTTGTTTTTTCATTTTCTTTTTCTTTTTTGAGGAAAAAGGTTCTCCATTAAAATGAAGAAAAAGAAACATAGACAACATCCAACTGAACAGTATGGGAAAGCCATGGGGGGCTTCCTCCAACCAAACAAGATCATCATAACTAGATAAACTGAATTTTGCAACACTATGGGATGCTTTATTAGCAGATCGGGGTGTGTGGAAAAATCTGATTCCTCCTGAAAAGGAAGGCCATTTGCTTCAATTGTTGCTGACACACCTGCTCTCATCGCTAGAGCTTCTGCAATCTCTACTGAGAATAGTGCTTGGACCTGCTTAGCAGCTACCATCATGACTTCACCTCCATCATTCCTAATGATAGCACCAAGACCTGTGATATTCCTCGTCAAATCCATGGCCACGTCTACATTTAACTTGTAAATACCCTGGGGAGGAGGGCTCCATCTGACCTGATCTACGTTGTCTCTTTGTCGGAGAAATGTTGTAACACCCCGGTTTTCAAAACTTAAATTTTTTGTAAAATAATGCATATTTTAATTTTATCGAGAAAATCACTGAAAATCGAGATGTTACACGTATCCGTCTATCTTAACTCATAACCATTATATAGATAACAAAATTTGCAAAACTATGAATTTATATTCTTCCAACCAACATACTGGTTAAAATAAACGAATACCTTTAATTCTTCATACGATCTTCATCTTCATACGAGGGTACTTGCCTCTGTTCATCCATTATGGACACAACATTTAAATACATTCATCAAATATAATTAATGAATTCTATTCCAAGGCACTCACACGTGAAATAAATCACAAGGTCTTTACTAACCGTAATAATATTCATTGAATTTCGATTATCAATAAAATTCGTTCAAATAATAAACCTTTAAAAATCAAATAAAAATATTCAGTCCTATCACCATAATACTAATTAATTAACCCACCCCTACTACTCTGAATTATGTCACGAACTCGCGATTTTATTCTCCTAAACACCTGCATATGAAAAATAGGGGTGAGCTTGAAAGCCCAGTGGGTCATCTAAACAATTCACAATATTTTATTATGATATATATATATATATATAATAACATATTATAGTGCCTTGTGATATGATATAATGATGTGTATGGTATAACATTATATAATACAATATAAGGTGCGGTGGTTTTGAAAAGTGTGATATATAATATAATATATAATAGGTGTTAATATGATATAATATAATATGTGGTATATATATATATATATATATATATAAGGTGTGGTGATGTATGGGGCTTTTGAAAAAGTGTGATATACATATATAATATATAATATGTGTGTGCTCTTGGAGGTTTTAATAAAATTAAAATTGAATAGTGAAATAAAGAAGAAGGGGTGTATGGGATGTTTTAAAAAATTAAAATTAAATAGTGGAATAAATAAGAAGGGAGGCAAGTGAGATGTTTTAAAAAAGTTAAAATTGAATAGTGAAATAAAGAAGAAAGGAGGCATGTGTGATGTTTTAAAAAAATTAAAATTAAATAGTGAAATAAAGAAGAAGGGAGGCATGTGGGATGTTTTTAAAAAAAAAAATTAAAATTGCATAGAGTGAACAGAGAGGACGGATGGAAAGGTGAGAAAAGAAAGACAGAGAAGAGATAGGGGGTCTTGTGCGGCTAGTTTTAGAGAGAGAGAGAGAGAGAGAGATTCAGAGCGAGAGCGAGAGAATGAGAGCGAGAGATCGAGAGATCGGAGGCGAGAGATCATAGACGAGGCGAGGGCAGGGGAAAATGGCGGATGGCGGAGAAGAGAGAGAGAAAGGGCGGCGAGATCAGTGGCGGAGAAGAGAGATAGAGAGAGGGCGGCGAGATGGCGGTGGCAGAGAAGAGAGAGAGGGCGACAGCGGCGAGAGCAGTGGCGGAGAAGATAAGAGAGGGCGGCGGCGGCGAGATCCGTGGCGAGATGGGGTTTCAGGTTTTTGAGCAGAGGGTTGAGAGAGAAACCTGGCGAGAGCGAGAGAGCAGAGGCGGTGATGAGTTGCAGCGGCGATGAGTCATGGTTTGCGCTGGCGGAGAAAGGAATAGAGAAGAGAGAGGGTTTTGAGAGGAAGAGGAGGCTTGTGCGTTAGTTTCGAAAGAGCGAGGCTTGTGCGATTGGGTTTAAAGAGAGCGAGACGCGATTTCGACGAAGGTGTCGGCAAGATTCCAGGCGAGATGTCGGCGAGATTTTCGGCGTGATTTAAGGATTATGTTTGAAATCTTTTTTTTTTTCAGGGGGTTACAAATGTTCTACTTTGGGAAAGGATCTTTGTCGTTTTATATTGCTCCAGATATTGTTCCACCCACGATGAAATATCAGTACTTGTCCTGCCAGTTTCTTCATGAAAAACTTTGTTTCTGTTGGTCCATAACGCCCACATTAGAAGAATAGCCCTATCCCAAGCGCCAATATTGACCTCTTCACCTTCTAGCAGATAGTTGGGATATATGCAGTCCCTGTTACTGCCGGTGTGCAATCTTGGAAGGAACAAGATCACCATGCTTGTTTCAATGTTTTGCAATAGAATAGACAATGCAGTAGTATATCTTGACCCTTTGAACATACGCAGCAGTTTCTCTGTCTCGAGAGATGTCTACTTGCGATAATCCCACCCGAAGGAAGACATTTTTTAACAGCTTTCCAGTAGAAGTGCTTCACTTTGGGGGGTATGTGCAGAATCCATAGATTCTTCCACCAAGTAGACGTTGAAAGACACCCAAGAGGGGGGGTGAATTGGGTGTTATGGTCGATTTTGATAATTTCTAATTTCTTTGTGAAAATCCTTTGATTAATTCAAGTCATGTACTCAAATTAATGTAAAGTGCATAATGAAAGATACTGAAAATAAATATAGACACACAAAGGATTTTTACGTAGTTCAGAAATCCTTTTCTTACTCTATGCCTAGAGAAACGTTCTCTAGGATTTCACTATATTGGATTCACTTCAAGGGTGTGAACCAAAACGTTACAATGTCCTTTTCAAGGTTTGAGACAAACCTATCCATTTCACAGGCTAAGGACGAACCTATAACTTCCTTTTGCCGGATAAAGAAGAACCTATTATCTTCTTCGCGGGCTGAGGATTAACCACTTGAACTTTTTCAAGATAAATGATGAAACTATAGCTTGATTCCAACCTTGGAATCGCAAGTGATAAGTTGTCACTTAACTTGGTTAGTTCCAACCATGAAGCAAACCAAAACACTGAACACAAAGACGTGGTGTTTGTTCTATACAAGTAGAACAATTACAATGAAGCTTACAATTCAAATTTCCAAATACAAGATATGAAAATTAAGCTCAAAGTGAGAAAGAGAGACCTTACAACGTTTTTACCTTTCTTGCAACAGTTTTTGCTCAAGAATGCATTTGATGATGATTCGAATGAAATCCAAAAAGTTTACTTTGAAAACCTTTTCAAAATCAGCTCATTTGGTTTTCAAAATACTTAGCTCTAGGACGTTTAAGAGTGAGAAATGGTATGATGTTTGAAAAACACTTGATGCACTCACATTCTTTTATCCTCTGTTTTTCTCTCTTTCTTTTCTCTCAGTTTTCATGGTTGTGTTGCTCAACATTAGCAACCCAAAGTGTGAAGCTCAAAACCTGAGAGTGTTCATCACTTCTCAACACTCAGAGAAAATAAACCAACTTGCAAAAACGTGCTTAGATCTTGTTTCAAAATCAATTAGTATCTTTTATAAAAGGAACAGTTGCATGTTGAGGAACAAGAAAGTATGGATTGATTTAAATTCATAACATCGTTTAATCTAAAGTAGTTATGGGCGTGCGAGAAAATGAGAATAATCCAGGTGTCAGTGGAGAATATTTCAGTTAAGATAACTTGGAAAAATTGTGCAAGGAATATAAAAATTGAGCAAGTAGAAGTGTCCACTTATTTCTAGTCAAAAATGTCAGATTTCTGTCTTAGGCAATGACAGTGTGCTATCATGGCCTATAGCTCACTATCGGCCTATAGCGGGCTATTGATGCTAGATATGTTAAAAACTGAGAGTTCCTGATTTTTAGAACTCATTGATAGCGCGCTATTGCCCTTTATACAAAAAATAAGATTTTGGCAATAGCTTGATAACGGGCTATCATCAATGATAGCGCCCTATTGCCTATTTTTCAGAAAGTCAGAATTTTTGACAATCGACATGATAGCGTGTTATCATCAATGATAGTGCGCTATTGCCTTCTGGAAACTTTGGCAATTGGCTAGATAGCGGGCTATCGTCAATGATAGCACACTACAGGTTTCTGATTTTGGAAGAATCAATATTTTGACAGTCAAGAATCATTTCATTTAATCAAAACACTTTGGCATAAGATTAAACACTTTTAAATCATTCAAAACTCATAGAAAACAATATCGAAACCTTTTTAAAACCTTTTTGACAATATCGTGCTAAAGAATAAGACATTTTTGAAAACTTGAAATTTTTTAATATGATTTTGTGAAAGACTAATGCATGATATTTAAGATGATGATTGAGCAAACTGGAGCAAGTAGGTTACGTCCTAATACTAGACAAAAATGGGACTTTCAACCTCTTATTTCTTCTTTCCTCCAAGTTGTCCAAGTTTTGCATGTGGTTGATCATTTGCTTTGATCTTTTGCTTGAGGGACTTGAAGTACTTTGATCGTGTATTTGGTCTTATCTATTGTAGGTGCTGAAAAATACTAGATAAAATTATTAGCACCAAATTCCGTATTGTTTGTTAGCATCAAAACACCTAGGAGAATGCTAAGTGGAAAGTCTCTCAGGCCAACAATCTCCCCCTTTTTATGATAACAAAATAATATACACTTGATAAACATTAATATCAAAAAGTACTTGATAGCATGATTAAAATGAATATGAAATATTACAAACATACTATCAACTCATATTGTTTATCAAAGTTCCATTATCTCTCCCCCTTTTTGATATCAGCAAAAAGGATAAAAAGAATCATCCAGATTCTCATGGAGAAAGTCTTATGTCCTAGGCATCAAAACATGAGAGCTCCCCTTTTCTAAAAGAGATGGAGGCTCCCCTTAAATCTATGCACTCAACACTCAAGAAGATTCATGATATACAATCAATATTAAGCACACATGAATGCATAGTAGATGTCATACCATAAAACATACACATGAGATTCAAGAATGATAATTTAAGCACATGGAGGAATTTAATAAGATATAAATTGGAAAAGTTTTAGCTCTACATAAATTTGGCTAGTTAGATAAGATTTAGGAATGTTGCATAGCTTATAGCCAATAAAATGGACATGTAGATTCATAAAAGATGTGACATTCATATGAAGCATCTAGACATGTAAAAATGAGAAAGATATGCCAAAAAGATAAATTCATAAAGAATTTTAGGCACAAACAATCATTCTCATGTTGTTAGGCGTAGCCAAGAATTTGATACATATAAAGAACATGGCCTAAAAGAATATATGTTTTGTCATGTACATCAATAATAGCATAAGCATACATCAAGATCCATAGCATAGACAAAATGATCTATGATTAAGCATGGCCTAGCTATCATGATTCCAATGAGATACAAAAAATAATGTTAAAGTTTAAGGCATTCATTAGGAATCATTTGTTTTTTGTTTTGTTTTTTTAAATAAATGATGCATATAGGATTTGAAATTCAAACAATGCATCCAAATCATGGAGCAAAAACGCCAAAATAGATAAGTATGAACATGGACATTCTATTTCCATTGAGTTAGGCATGTGAGATAATGTAGATAAGCACATAGCCTAAAATGTGGATTCAAAGTAATGGATTAAAAGATATAAGCATTGTGGAATGCTGACTTGAATCATGTCGTAGATGTGAATCATGCATACGATATGTAGATTCAATTTCAAGCATGATTACATTCAAAGTGAAATAGCATAGGCAAAACATATTTTATAGAATAGTGCATTGCCTAGTATTTGGCTTATAACTAGATGCTAATGATATTTTGAATTTTAGTTCAAGACATCTAGCATATAAGTCCTTAAGAAAAATGTCATGAATAATAGTATCCATAAAGGATGTAAACATTCAAGCATTCTCTTTTCATGATATTAAGCATAGATGAGAATCTAAATGTAAAGCCTAAATTATGGTTTCAAGTTAATGCATGTGAAAGAGATGAGATATGTAGCATGCATACTTGAATATAAATATGTATGAGTCATGCATATATGAAGAAGATTAAGTACTAACATGATCATATTTCAAATGAGATAGCATGGGCAAAATAAGTGATATAATGAAGTACGATGCCTAGCTATTCATTTTTTAAATGGATGCCAAAAATAATTTTCAAGTTTAAAGATCATCCATGGAATAAAGTGTCCAATACGGGTTTCAAATAAAATTGCGATTACACTTCTAAACCAATTGGAGATTCTCAAGAGCCTTTAATACCAATTGAAAAATTGAAAAATTGGTCAGTAGCACTGACGCTTACGCGGGTCCTATTACGCGGGTCCTATTAATCTCTCCACATATTTTCCTTTTCATGATATAAATAATAGTTTTTAAGGAAAATATTTATTTATTGAGAATGTGCCTTGTGGTATGATTTTAAAAATATGAGCATGGCATAACTCTAAATATGACTACTAGGCAAGATAATGAGATAAAGCATAAGAGCCTAGCATAGTCACTGTTTTGATCAAGAAAGGTGGATAAAATATTCACTTGATCAAAAACAGTTTACGTGAAGTGAATATGAGCCAAAATATATCAAAATTTCTAAAGCATATGGCAACATATACACATGACACATATAGGCATTAGTAGATCAAAATTATAAAGCAAAATTCTATATAGAAAGTAATATGATGTTCTAACATAGATATACTCATGGGCGGCATTCATATTGCGTCCATCAATTAAGTATAAGCATGAAAATTATATGGCATGACATGCAACATGCTTATAGATCATACATGTGTCATAAAGTAGAGAATTTAAGTATTGGACACATGGCATTAAATTCAAACAAATCATTTCATTGATGTTTAAATAGTTCAAGGAGTGAAGCTAATACATCAATGACGTCATGGTCTCATAGAAATAAGCAATATGATAGCAAAATCATGAAGCAAGGACTTATTTCATGCTGAGGAATGCAATATGATAAATGATATATAAGTATTATATTCATATTGCAAGCATTTAATATTGATAGGCATGAATAATATAATATTAAGCACAACATACTTATCACACATAGGCGTATGCATCAGAATATTTATTTTTAATGACAAGAATGCCTAAGACATGATTTTGTTAACTTAAATAATCATGTTAATTAACTAGTTCTACACCTATTGATTAAGTTTAAACACGAAGTTAACAACATCAACAAACACATGTGTCATGATAGATATGAAATAATAAATCTAGACACATATATCTTTAAAATGTATTTTCCTTAAAATAACTTTTGATGAGGAACGAAGGAAAAACATTAAAAAAATCTTTGATGATAAGTGATGAAGTATCTATGAAGATTAATAAGTACACTTATCAAATACATTCACCATGATTTCAAATAATCAATCAATGAATATGCAATACATGGCAAATGATTGAATGACTAAAATATAAAATGTGAACATCATAGTCATTCAAGTCCTTATTACTCATTCTAGTTGACTAGACTTATTTGTTTGATATAAATTTTGGTTCATGGTCAACTAGGTTTTTTAGTGTGAATTTTTCATAAAGAATTTGATACTTGGAAGCAATAGACAAGTCCAACTACTATTCATGGAAATGACTAAAATTTCATAATATAGAAATTTGAAGTCAAGATAGTCATTCCATATCCCTTGCCAATGCGTCATCTTACCCCCGACTGAAACAATTCCCTCCCCCACAAAATGTTGCGCCACATATAAGATGGCCTAGCCCCGCATTTGGCTTCGAGGAATGACAAGTTGGGGTAGTACTTAGCTTTAACCACATGTTCTACTAATGAGCCTTGGAGGGTAAGAAGCCTCCATCCCTGTTTGGCGACAAGGGCTTTGTTCAAATCCCCCATGTCTCTAAACCCCAAACCGCCACTATGTTTAGAGGCACATAGTGTAGTCCATTTTTTCCAATGGATTCACCTCCTGTTTTCCTTGCTTCCCCACAAATATTTTTCCATGAGATCTTCTATCTTCTGCCACACGCCAATTGGGAGTTTGAAACAACCCATAGTGTAAGTGGGAATGGCTTGGACAATGGCTTTAAGAAGAACTTCCTTACCACTTACTGAAAATACTCCTTTGTGCCATCCATTTAATTTCTTCCAAATGTGTTCCGCCGCTGGTTCGAAAGATCTACTTTTATTTCTTGCAACCATTGAAGGAAGGCCCAAATATTTAGAATGGCAGTCTACTATTGGGACCCTTAGAATTTTACTACAGATGAACCTGCCATCTTGGTAGACAGTTGTACTGAAGGAAAAAGTTGATTTATCAAAATTTATTTCTTGACCTTAAGTTTTCGCATAATTGGCCAGAAAGTTCCTGATCATATTGCACTCATCGACCCCTGCTTTGAAGAAAATAAGGTTGTCGTCTGAGAAGAATAGGTAAGAGATACTTGGAGCTTTAAGTCCTAGATGTATGCTTGCGATCCACTTTGAAGTCTTTGCATGATTTAATAATGCTGAAAATCCTTCTAAAAACATGAGAAAGAGATAGGGGGAGAGAGGATCACCCTGACGAAACCCCGTTGGGGAATAATATGCCCATGGGCCTTGCTATTTATGAGGACCAAGAATGTTGCAGAGGTAATGCATCTCCGGGTGAGATCAATCCATTTTGATTGGAAACCAATAGAGGCCATCATTGCTTCTAGAAAAGGCCACTCCACCTATCATAGGCCTTGCTCATATCTAGTTTCAAGGTTGCATGCTGAATCGATTTCGAGCTATCACTCCTCATGGAATGTATGCATTCAAACCACACCAATATGTTATCTGTGATCAGACGATTGGGAATGAAGGCATTTTGGTTTTTCGAAATGATGGATGGCATGTCATGACGGAGGCGGTTGGTCATAGTCTTCGTAATGATTGTATAGAGTACATTGCAAAGACTGATGGGGCAGAATTGGCTGATGAGCCTTGGGTTGTTGACCTTTGGAATGAGTGTAATATGAGTATGGTTGATGTCCTCCACAGAGTGGCCTTAGTTCAATACCCCCAGACATAGTCGTGTGATGTCGTTTTCAACAATGGACCAACAACTCTGGTATAATGTTGCAGACATTCCATCTGGTCCAGGTGCCTTTGAAGGATTCATTTGGAACAAGGTTGCTTGGTCTCACTAGCATCAAAGTCTATGTTCAGGAATTCATTCATTTCTGGGAAAACTTTTGTTTGGACTTTGGAAGTAACTACATGAATATCATCAGCCATATGATCAAAAGATTTAAATAAATCAGAAAAATAAGCAATTGAAGTGTTACTTATTTCAGTGGGTTCCTCCATCCACACATCATTATTGCATAAAATTCCTCTGATGTGGTTCTTTTTCTTCCGTTGAGATGCCTTCAGATGAAAAAAATTGGTATTTTTGTTGCCTGCTTGAAGCCACAGAGCTTTTGACCTTTGCCTTCAATATGTTTCTTCCCTTTCTAACAAGTCTTCTAGTTTCTTCTCTACTGACCCAATCTTGTGCATCAAATTTGGATCATCCGACTTCAAGGACAGCAACTTGGACAATGTGTCATTAAGATATATGCTTGATCTCTTTTGCATTCTCTCTCGAAGAGCATCTTCTCCAAGGTTTAAGTTTGTGCAAACATGTAGTGACCATCTCTGGAGCTTTCCTTCCTGGTATAGCAGCTTTCTCCCATGTCTCAGCTGCCACTTCTTGAAAATTACTCTCAAGGAGCCACACCTCTTCAAACCGGACCAGGCGAACCCCTTCATCATTGAGGTTATGTTTGACTACCAGCTTCATGGGTTGGTCATCCGAAAAATAGAAGTCGAGGTTAGATACTTCGGCAAAAGGATATGTGACAAACCAATTGTGAGTGCCCAACCATCTATCTAGTCGTTCTGCAACGTAGTTTGAATTTAACCTCTTATTGTGCCAAGTGAACGAGGGTCCCTTAGCACCCAAATCCTCTAGCCCACAACAATCCAGGGTGCCTCTAAAATTCCCCATTCTCTGAGGGGATGTTGGTATACCACCTTCCTTTTCATGAGTGTACAATACTTCGTTCAAATCCCCACCACATATCCATAGGAGGGTGGAAAGGGTACCTAGACATTTGAGCAAGCTCCATGAGTGAACACATTCTCTACACTTTGGGTCTTTGTAGAAGCCAGTTAGTTTCCGTGGAACTGAATTATCTTCTGAAACAATGGCATCGATGTGCCAGTTGGAATAAGATTGAAGTGTGCGACTTCAAGGGATTTTGTAGTGGCAAGATAATTTTTAGGTTTTAGTTTTTCAAACCCAAAACATATAGTTTCTAAATATTATGGTTGGAGAGTCTATATAAAGGAGGCCCTTCATTATTTATTATTAATTCTAACTAGTGAGTTGGATCTAGAAGAATGAGAAGCTTGGACCTTGGAAGCTGGATTTTTGACTAAAATAGGCACAAAAATATAGTATATCCACATCTAGGCAACATTTGGACAGCTAGGACGCCAAGCTGTCCAAATGTTGCCCATATTGTCCACGTAGATTTTTTTAAAATTTTAGCGCAGTGCCGCCTCTTCACTGTTTAAAAAAAAATTGTTTTGTGCCGCCCTTTTTTTTTCTAACATGACGCCCCTTGAATGGGCGTCATGATAAAAAAAAATTTAAAAATCAAGTAAAAAAAAGTCATTTTTTAATACCACCGTGGGCTATCCATTGGAAATTTTTTCATCAAACCACCTCCAACACGTCCCAATTAGTGCCCCTCAGCTGTCCTAGGAGGCCGCAACTAGCACCGGATTTCCGGTGAATCTTTGACCCCCCCCCCCACCAAATTTTAAAACTACTTAAATAGCTTATAATAGAAATAAGTTGTTTAAGGCCACCGCGGCCTATTCGCTGAAAATTTTTTCATGAAACCACCTCCAGCGCTACCCAATTAGTGCCTCCCCAACTGTCCTAAGCGGCCACACCCCGTACCGGACTCCTGGTGAATTTTTGACCCCCCTACCAGATTTTAAAACTACAAAAGGCCTTTATTCCTATTATAAGTTGTTTAAGGCCACCGTGGGCTATTCGCTGAGAATTTTTTCATGGAGCCACATTCAGTGCACTCCAATTAGTGCCTCCAGCTATCCTAGGTGGCCACACCCCACACTGGACTCCCGGTGAATTTTTCACCCCCCCCACCAAATTTTAAAACAACTAAATGCTTTTATTCCTATTATAAGCTGTTTAAGGCCACCGCGGGCTATCCGCTAGGAATTTTTTCATGAAACCACCTCCAACACGTCCCAATTAGTTCTCCTCAGCTGCCTTAGGAAGCCGCAACCCGCACCGAATTTTCGGTGAATTTTTGACCCCCCCACCAGTTTTTATAACTACTTAAACAGCTTATAATAGAAATAAGCTATTTAAGGCCACCCTGGGCTATCCACTAGGAATTTTTTCATGAAACCACCTCCAGCACGTCCCAATTTGTGTCCTAGGCGGCCGCACCCCACATTGGACTCCCGGTGAATTTGTGACCCCCCCCCTCCAGATTTTAAAACTACTAAAGGCCTTTATTCCTATTATAAGCTGTTTAAGGCCACCGCGAGATATCCGCTGGAAATTTTTTCATGAAACCACCTCCAGCGTGTCCCAATTAGTGCCCCCCAGCTGTCCTAGGTGGCCGCACCCCGCACTGGACTCCCAATGAATTTTTGACACCCCCCCCACCAGATTTTAAAACTACTAAAGGCATTTATTCCTATTATAAGTTGTTTAAGGCCACCGCGGGCTATCTGTTGGGAATTTTGTCATGAAACTACATCCAATGCATCCCACTTAGTGCCCCCAAGTTGTCCTAGGTGGCGGCAACCCCCACCGGATTTTCAGTGAATTTTTTACCCCCCCCAACCAGATTTTATAACTACTTAGAACTAAGTTGTTTAAGGCCACCGCAAGCTATCCGCTGGGAAGTTTTTCATGAAACCACCTCCAGCGCGTCCCAATTAGTGCTCTCAGCTGTCCTAGGCGGTCGTACCTCGCAACGGACTCCGAGTGAATTTTTCACCCCCCACTTAAACTACTAAAGGCCTTTATTCCTATTATAAGTTGTTTTAGGCCACCGCGAGCAATTCACTGCCAACACGTCCCAATTAGTGCCCCCCAGCTGTCCTAGGCAGTCGCAACCCGCACCAAATTTCCTGTGAATGTTTGACCCCCCCACCATATTTTAAAACTACTTAAACAACTTATAATATAAATAAGTTGTTTAAGGCCACCGCGGGCTATCCGCTGGAATTTTTTTCATGAAACCACCTCCAGCGCGTCCCAATTAGTGCCCCCAGCTATCCTAGGCAGCAGCACCCCGCACTGGACTCCAAGTGAATTTTTCAGCCCCCCCACCAGATTTTAAAACTACTAAAGGCCTTTATTCCTATTATAAGTTGTTTAAGGCCACCGAGGGCTATCCACTGAAAAACTTTTCATGAAACCACCTCCAGCACGTCCCAATTAGTGCCCCCCAGCTGTCCTAGGAGGCCACACCCAACACTGGACTCCCAGTGAGTTTTTCTATCACACCCCGCCCAGACTTGCCTAAACCAGAGGGTCACTCACAGACGGGGCGCGAATGCATTATAACAACAATCAAGTGCGTGAAAACACGATTAAGTACAAGTCTGATTTCATTAATTTTAGAATATATTTGTACATGAAATAGTTAAGGGAACATCCTCCCAAAATCCCCAATGAATAATACAAAGGGTATAAAAATGTGGGCCCAAAAACCTGCATCCAGTCCACTCTAATCTCTAGTGAAAAAATTGGATAACAACGGGGTGAGCTACACGCTCAGTGGGTAAAATAGTTCGTGAATATAGCAATTAATAAAGCAAACTTCATAATCAAATATCACAAATACACATCAAAGCATCATAATTAATACAACATGTACGTATGCATGACACCGTCTCGTATTGGTTACATGATTGTACGTCTTCTGAGTTCACGTACAGATGTCCCTCCCCAAGAGTAGCCGGGTTTTCATTGTACGTCCCTCTCCAGAGAAATATATGAATAGTGAGCATTGCTTCTAACTATTCTATGAATCATAAACCACAAACATCCCTAGGTGGTGCTTATGTATGATGACAATGCATGAACAGGTCCAGTCTTTACTTAACATTAGACAAGATTTTGAAACGTCTGGTTATCCTTATCAGGGTCGGTATCACTACGTGCAAGGTTAGGACATTCGTCTAGAGTAGCACGCTGCCTCCCGTTCACTATTTAAAGTTACTGAAGACAAGACTGGGTTTGGTTGAGCCAGATTGACCACTAATCCAGCATAGCACCGTGTCATACATGAACTCCAAATATATAGGTATAAGTATGACAAGTATAAACATTATACCCAATAATGTAGTGTAAATGAATAGTAAACATAATGATAAATGAATGTAAACTTTAATAAAAGTTATAAGACACGCAAACCTATGTTTCGTTCTCCACCTTCAGATAAAAGCTCCTCTCTCAAACTAGTGCCTTCCCCTGAGCAGAATTGCGTTGCACCGCGAAGAGAGTATAGAAAAGAAAGTCTCAAAAGAGAAGGCAAAAACTCAAGATGAGTGAGAGAAAGAAGAAAAATCACAAGGAGAAGTGATTTTGGTGTGAGAAATGAGGAGTGGGGGTTCCTTAAATAGAAAAAAAAGGTGCCCGAAGGTTCGGGCGCGCCCCTGAACCTTGCCCGAAATTCAAATTTATTTATTTTATTTTTTTGGTTGTGCAAACCTAGGGTATTACACTTTTACCCCCCCCCCCCCCCACGTCACCAAATATAAAACTACTAAAGGCCTTTATTTCTAACTTAATTTAAGGAACTAAATACTCACATGTGAAACCAAACATGGGCATCGAAAAATTTAAGGCACTAAATACCCAAAAATTATAAGCATTAAATTCTATCTATTTAATCGAATCAATAATAACTACAATAATGTTTGTAGCATAAAAAAAAATGTTTGTACATAACAACAAAGATCATATGTTATGATCAACACCAAGTACAAACTCTTTTTCGATGTGGATTTCTACGAAACACTTGTAGCTATGGAGAATCTTGAATCTGTTCGGAAGGACCTTCATTAATAAGCTACGAAGGATCTTCAAACACATGTGGCTCATGACCCTAATTGTCACACCCTGGGTTGCACAGCGTGCCCCCTACCCAGGTGTGGGCGCACCCCCTCGGGGCGAACGCCTAGCCATTATGGATCCATAATATTGTCCCATCCCGGTACAACCACCGCCACACAAGGACGTCTCTTGTACCTAGGATTATTTGTCCACAAAGGGGGCCTCCCCCGGGATCGAACTCGAGACCTCCCCTTCAAGGAGTCTGAATTCGCATCCTAGGTAGCCATTGAGTCATTGGCCCAGTGGTTACTAGGAATGCGAAATTAGACTCCTTAAGGGAGGTCTCGAGTTCGATTCTTAGGGAGGCCCTGCACTATTCATGAATAGTGGTAGACAAATAATCGTTTCGATGTAGACCAGCTACGGTTGGGTTGCTACATGGCGATATGACAATATTATGGATCCATAATGGCTAGGCGTTCGCCCCGAGGGGGTGCGCCCACACCTGGGTAGGGGGCACGATGTGCCACCCAGGGTGTGACAAAAAGGCCTTATGTATATATACATAGGCCTTTTTGTCACACCCTGGGTTGCACAGCGTGCCCCCTACCCAGGTGTGGGCGCACCCCCTCGGGGCGAATGCCTAGCCATTATGGATCCATAATATTGTCTCATCCCGGTACAGCCACCGCCACACAAGGACGTCTCTTGTACCCAGGATTATTTGTCCACAAAGGGGGCCTCCCCCGGGATCGAACTCGAGACCTCCCCTTCAAGGAGTCTGAATTCGCATCCTAGGTAGCCATTGAACCATTGGCTCAGTGGTTACTAGGAATGCGAAATTAGACTCCTTAAGGGAGGTCTCGAGTTCGATTCCTAGGGAGGCCCTGCATTATTCATGAATAGTGGCAGACAAATAATCGTTTCGATGTAAACCAGCTGCGGTTGGGTTGCTACATGGCGATATGACAATATTATGGATCCATAATGGCTAGGCGTTCTCCCCGAGGGGATGCGCCCACACCTAGGTAGGGGGCACGCTGTGCAACCCAGGGTGCTAACTGTCATGTAAAGGGGAAGGCAATTACTCCTCAGCCTAACTTTCATGTAAAGGGGAAGAAGGCAATGACTCCTCAGCCTGAACATCAGCATCAGCATCAGCATACTCTCGACCCTGCCCCCGTCCTCGTCCTCGCCGTGGACGCGCACGTCCTCGCCGTGGACGCGCACGTCCACGCCCACGATCCACATGTACATCATCTACAGGTGAGACGACGATATCATCAAAATTAATTCTCCTATCTGTTGGAGTGAAAGGTTCCGGGTCTATATGATGTACCACCCCGTGCACTCGACGATCCAGCTGCATAACCTCCATGAAGTTAAAGCACATGGATCGAATAAATAGATCCTCAGTTGGACTCACGTGATTGAACATCTGGTCCACCCCAATTGCCTAAGAACATAATTTTCCCATTGTCAATCATTAAGTATATTTTAATAAAATATTGAAGTAAAACAAATGATAGATCATTACTAACTTACAAGATAATCAAAAAGTGCACCCCTGTCGAGTAATTTGGCGGTACCACTGCATATACTCCACATCATAGTAATCGACAGAATTTTCAATCCTAGGACCGATAGCAACAAGCTCATGCCAACGATTCCAAATCTCTATGTACCTCTGATGGTATGTAGCCCAATTTGTTGACGAAGAGGTGCGTAAAGTAGTCTCGTGAAGAGATAGCTTTGTGTCACAAGAGGCTGAAATAGACTATCTCATACCAAATTGTCGAAAGACTCTATCGGAAAAGTGTCATTCCACTATATGAAAGCATATGAGTGGTACCCTACTCCGCCAAACAAAATGATGTCGCTGATAAATCGTGGGCAACATGCTAAAGACGTCATCAACCTCATATGGTTCCCATATTACCTGACACAGAAAAACATAACAATATTTAGAACATGAGTAAGATTTTTTAACTTTACTAAAATTATATTATATTTGTTACCTGGTCTTGAAGTTGGATGTCAAGTGCTTCCCGGAATTGTGGCAGCACATGTGTAGAAACTTCTGTTACTGCAAACGTATCTCTCCACCTAAATATTTATTAATTCATGAAAACAAATAAAACATCAATATTTCTTCATAATAAAGAACACCTCAAACCAAATTTGCTCCAACAAAAATGAAGATGTTATCTCGTCCCAAGTGGTCCTTCTGGTAGTATAACTTGGTCCACGGACACAATGTCATCAAAATTGAAATGCTTACGCCGCAAAAGTGCAATATGTGGGAATCTATCCCATGCCCACAACTGTAATAATATCAATGGTCCAGAAATCTCATGTGGATCACCATATGTTGCATGACACAACTCTCGATATAACCAAGCTAGACATGATCTACCCCAACTATACTTTTCAGTCGTCTTGAAGTCAGCTAATAGTGGGAGAAACGTCAAATGGACCAAATTGTTTGATTTCTCATAAAATAAGCATCCTCCTATCAGCTGCCAAATATACGACAACGCATATCATTGGACTGCCACTTAGTCGAAGTCCGAAAGTGGATAAAAATCGTCGTTAGAATCATCTGGATCATGCATACCCAGCTCATCATCAGTAGGACCTGGTCGGGGACCATCTGCGCCAATGCACTCATCTTCAACTTTCCACCTTTCATTTGTGGTCGGGTGGGTCTGAAGCCCAACAACTCCTCGCATACATCAAACCAGTCATGTTGAGTAGACCCCGTCACAGGTAGACCATCAACCATAAGTCACAACTGTACTTCTACATCTTGAAGTGTAATGGTGCATTCTCCACGCGGCAGATGAAAAGTATGAGTCTCTGGTCTCCACCGCTCGACAAAGGCAATAATCAACTGCCAATCAAGTTTAATAAACCCTATTTGAGCCACTCCATAGAAACCCGCTTGTTGTAGAGGTTGAATGAGCATACTATGGATAGGCATATTACGGTGTAGGGATGCATCACGACGCCTAACACGTATATGATGGCCAACCTGTTTAAGATCACAATGGACATACAATCAAAGTTAAACAAAATTGACTAGTATGACATTTATTGAACAGATAAACAAATATATATTTCCAGAAAAAACATACCGGCTCGTCCCACACAATAGATGATATATGTCTATCCTGCATGTATAGAATAAAGGTTTTTGTTGAGGAATCAAAGAATCTTATATATCTCGTATGTTTGGCCATGGTGTAAAAACAAGGTTAGAATGTTTACATAATAAGTATAAAACTTTGCAAGTATTTAAAATGATTTGGTTCTGGTTTTTGTGAACATACATATGTATTTCATTGAAAATCCATACGAGTCATAAGAATTCTTAAGATTTTCCGCGGTAAATATTCTGATCTAACGTTCTATCGCAATCTTATGCATTCAAACTCTTATTCTTAGTCTTTTCGATTATTATCCAAGTTCATGTGTCCCATACCACATGACTTTGGTAATAAGGGTGTTAACTAAGTTAAGTTGTATGAACACGGTCTCTAAAA
This sequence comes from Paratinospora sagittata, assembly GCA_035771175.1. Lineage (NCBI taxonomy): Eukaryota > Viridiplantae > Streptophyta > Magnoliopsida > Ranunculales > Menispermaceae > Paratinospora > Paratinospora sagittata. Next base: position 4,951,507 of record CM069611.1, on the reverse strand, counting down.
ACATCGGTTGAATAGTAGTTCACCAATAGTATCTTCCAAATTTACTCGTCCCATACCGTGTAAACTTAGTGATAATGTTAGTAATGCAACTTTCTCCAAATGTTTCTTTTCACACAAGGTCATGGGTTTTCTTACTTCCACAATTTATTTAGTATCTTCCAATTTTGTTGTGTCCCATACCACTCCAAAGTTAGTGATACAAAAGAAAGAATGGTTGAAAGTCAGCCCACCAAAGATAGTCTTAAACAAAACATTTCATTCATATATAAAAGAAAAGTTTACAATGCTAGTAATCAATCTTGATTTTCCTGCCTACTACCGCTCCTTTTAGATCTCCTGCTAGGTACAGAACGATTACTAACAGAAGGTTGAGAGTTTGCTCGCTCTGCTTCGGAGTTTTGCATACGTGTTAATATATTATTTTGAGTCTCTCTCATTTCAGCAATATTGGATGCCATTTCATTTAACCGTACAAATGGGTTAGTCGATTGTCCCATTGGTGGTTGATGGGTCGATTGTCCCATAGGTGGAGGGTAGGCCATAGGCATTGGGGGAAAATATTAGTTGTACGGGTGACTCATAGGTGAAAGGTAGTTGTTTTGATTGTATGGGGATCCCCTAACTGGAACCCCTTGGATATTTGGATTTGTTTGAGGTGAAAAGTTTTGAAACAATGGGCTCATTGGGATGTTTTGCCCTCCAAAATTTGGTGTCGCCCAATACTGTTGTTGTTGGTTCATAGCAACTTGTGGAACTGGCTGATATTGTACCTCAGGAGTTGGAAACCTTTAGTGCGAAGTGTTGCCTTGAGTTGGCATGTTCCAGGTTGGTGGATTTGCTTAAGTACTTTGTCTATCATGACTTGGTTAAGGTTGATTTAGTGTGGCAAATAACTCTTCCTCAGTGAATAGTCAATCGGTTGGATTATCATTCGTGGTTGGGTTTGATGTAGGATTTTGATTTGGCTCATTATTTGGTACTTTCCTGACGGGAATCTTGCGTCGACTTCTTTGAAGGCAACGTCCATGTTCATCTCTCATTCTTTCAGCATTTCCTATCGTCGTGCCGAATACTTCCTCGTCAGTTACCCCTCCCCTCATGGCATATATCTTAAAGATAGAAGATGTTGTAACTGGTTCAATGATTTGCTTCGAAGTCCCATCAAAAGTGTTGATGTTTGCTTCATATAGCATCCTCATGATCAAGACTCCGTAACCGAGGAATTCCTTTCTCAAAGAGTTTTGAATCACCCTCAACATTTGTTGGATGATGATGTGTGGGAGGGAGACATTTATTTTCTTCTCTATGCAATATAACACAAGAAGTTGGGCCCTTGACATAGTGCCTCTAGTCCCTCTTTCTGGCAAGATGTTGCCGTATATAATCTTTTCAAGGTCGGCAAGAGATGGCTTGAGATGATTGTTTGGAAGGTTGGTGTATGTCGATTGAGTGTATGGATCCTTGGTGAGGGAATTGAATAATTGTTCAGTAGACTCCGCGATCTCTGTAATTGTCTGAGGTTCATGTGGATCAATAATTCTCTCCTTAATTGGAATCTTCATAAGTCGAGCAATAATCTCGATGTTGATAGGAATTTTTATTCCCATGACTTTTGTCTCCAAAACAGGGTTGATCCCCTCTTCTTGAAGTCTCACGCAATTCATGGCTTCGTAAAAGTATCTCACCAAGCTGTAAGAGACCTGACCTTCAACTTTTGTTATGTTCAACCAACCCAAAGTTGCGAGTTTGCCGTGAAGGATTGGGCGGAAGCGGAGATCTCTATTGTCGATGCTCCTCATAGTCATAACCTCCCTCTTGAACAATTCCTTGAGCCTAGTGGGAATTTGTTCCCTACTACTAGAAGTTGTTCCTTCACTTGAGGTCATTCTTTTGCTGAAAGAAAATTAAATTTGTGAAAGACACAAAATAAATTCCTAACATTTTTAAGATTTATTTTTTGTCCTTCAGACAATATTTTCTATTTTTCTCTTCATGTTTATGCCATCATGAAATCAAAATTTTTCATTAGCAATATGATGTATATATATCGAATTCATATATGAATGTATAGATATATATATTTAATCATAACTATATATATAGTTTTCATAAATCAACTATATATATATTTAAAATTAAACTATATAAAAATCATATATAGTTTTCTTAGACATATATTTAATGCAAATCTTAACTATATATAATTAATATATATATATAGTTCTAAAGATATATATATCTAATAACATTTTTCATTCAAATTTTTCATCAATAATATGATATATATACATATATATATATATACTAAGGTATATAGATATATATATTCAATCATAACTATACATATAGTTTTTAATAAATCATGACTCTATGTATATTTAAATTAAACTATATAAAAAATATCATATAATTTTCTAGATATATATTTAATATAAATCTCAACTATATATAATTGACATATATATATATATAGTTCTAGAGAAATATATATCTAATAAAAAAAAATTATCCAAATTTTTTTTTTTACTAGTAACATGGTATATATATATCTCCTATATGCATAGATATATAGATATATATATTTAATCATAACAATATATATAGTTTTCATAAATCATAACTATATATATATTTAAATCAAACTATATAAAAATATCATATAGTTTTCTAGATATATATTTAATATAAATCTCACTATATATATAATTGACATATATATATATATATAGTTCTAGAGATATATATATATATCTAATAAAATTTTTCATCCAAAATTTTTCATTAGTAATGTGGTATATATATATCTCCTATATGCATAGATATATAGATATATATATTTAATCATAACAATATATATAATTTTCATAAATCATAACTATATATATATTTAAATCAAACTATATAAAAAATATCATATAGTTTTATAGATATATATTTAAAATAAATCTCACTATATATAATTGACATATATATATAGTTCTAGAGATATATATCTATATTTAATAAAAATTTTCATTAGTAACATGGATATCTCCTATATGCATATTTAATCATAATCATATATATAGTTTTCATAAATCATAACCATATATATAAAATCTAAACTATATAAAACTATATAGTTTTCACAGATATATATTTAATACAAATTTTAACTATATATAATTCATATATATATAGTTTTAAAGATATATATATCTAATGAAAATTTTCTTCCCCTAATTTGGTGGACTTGGACGGGCCGTGGACCGTACTCTCTAATACCATTAAATGTCACACCCCGCCCAGACGCGCCTAAACCGGCGGTACACTCGCGGACGGGGCGCACATTTGGAATAATAACAATGATAACAACAGAGTGCGCAGCGGAAAATATAATATACAGTACAAGTTTGATTTCATTTAATTCAGAATATAATTTGTACATGAAATGGTCAAGAGAACATACTCCCCAAAATCCCCAATGCATAATACAAAGGGTACAAGGCCCCATAAACCTGCACCAAGTCCATCCTAATTTCCTGTGAAAGATTAGATAATAATGGAGTGAGCTTAACGGGCTCAGTGGGTAAGATAGTTCGTGAGTATAACAATTAATAAAATATACTTCAATATCAAATATCTTAAATACACATGAGAGCATCATAATCAATCAATATGTATGTATGCATGACACCGTCTCGTAATGGTTTGATGAACGTACATCGCCTGAGTTCACGTACAGATGTCATTCCTAGGCATAGCCAGATTCTCATTGTATGTCCCTCCTCAAGAACGATGCTCTGGATTCACGTACTGATGTCCCTCCCCAGGCGTAGCCGGGTTCTCATTGTACGTCCCTCTCCAGAGAAATATAATGAATAGCGAGCAATGCTCCTAACTATTCTATGAGTCATAAACCACATACGTCCCTAGGTGGTGATATGTATGATGCAAGTGCATGAACTGGTCTAGTCTACTGGTCTGGTCTTTTCTTGACATTTAGACTGACTTTGACAACGTCTGGTGATCCTTATCGAAATTGGTATCACGACGTGTAAGGTTAGGACATTCAGTATTACTTGTATAAGCTGATAGCTTTCAATAAGACCAACTAGATCAGTCCCCCAGTTGAGAGGTGAGACACAAGGTCTGCTTAAATACCAATCGCCTAGAGCAGCCCGCTGCCTTCTTTTCACTATTTAAAGTTACTGAGGACAAGACCTATTGTAGTTGAGCCAGATTGACCATAAATCCGACATTATAACAGTGTAATACATGAATTTCAAATATACAGACATAAGTGCGACAGTATAAACATTATATGACATAATGCAGTGTAAATGAACAATATATATAATAATAACTGAATGTAAACTTTAATAAAAGTTATAAAACACGCAAACCTATGTTTCGTTCCCCACATTCAGATAAGAACTTCTTCTTTTTCAGATCTGACACTTTCCTCCGGACAGAACTTCGTCGTATCGCACCGAGAGTCTCGAACAGAGAGTCTTAAACAAAAAAGAACTCAGAATAAGTGAAAAGAAGAGGAAAAATCATTAGAGAAGGTGATTTGGTGTCAAGAAATGAGAAGGAGATGGCTCAATTGGCGTCTGAACGTTCGGGCGGGCGCCCGAACATCCGACATTTTTGCCCAAACGAATTTTTTTTTTTTTTTTTTTTTTTTTTTTTTTTTTTTTTTGTGAAATACATGGTATTAGACTAGATTTATAACCATGAATTAAATTTAAAGTAAAAAAAAAATTCCTAAGAAAAAGAAAAATAAAAGAAGCCCAAAATAATAAAAGAGAGGAAATAGACGGTGAGGCGCACCTTAAAAACTACACCTTTGACTCACGTGTCCAGCGACTTACTCAACTGCTCTTAGGTTTCGGCTTCGTTTTCCTCTCTTTAGGTTTTTGTTTTCTCTTCTTCCACTCTGAACAAATATCAAACCTGCGAGTCTCATCATCTCTTTCTCAGGTAAGAGATCATTTTAACTTATATCATATGAACCAAAAAAAGATCTCAAATTTGGGTTTTTTCTTCTCATAATTCATTTTACTAGAAATCGTTTCCTGCTCAAAGATCATTCCAGTCGTTTCGCTGATTTCATTTTCATGATGATACGTATTATTTTCCATTACATCTTTAATCTTGTTAATATATGTTTTGTTTTTGATAGAAATTTACAGATGGGTATTATTGACTGACTGTAAAACACAGTAATGCAAAGAGAGAAGCAAGAACGCTTTCTGCTCACTTGTTGTTTGAAGAAATGTCTAAAAGAACTTTCCACTTTACATGTTATTCTTCAAGTTGAAATTCGATATGGGCTTGTTACTATTGTCTAACCACTCAATCCTCTGGCTTTATTGGCAGTGATATGAAAATATATTGGACTGTTTTACCATTGTTGGTGTGTACAAGACCAAGCCCAAGCCAATTACTAAGAACACCCGTAATCCAATTAAATTTCTGGAGTTTTTTCTTTTGTCTATCTTTTTTTACAAATCTGAATAGTTTGTGAAAGTGCATTTCAATGTCCAACCCTTTTGAGGCATTTCATCTAATAGAAGGGATGCTTGTTATTAGATATTTAGATGTTTCGAATAACCCATATTATCTCTTCATTTGTTTATTACATGGTTCTTAGTTTTTTTTTTTTACCCAAAAGAAAAATGGAAGAACCCTAAACTTCTATTATCTCCAATCTCATCTTTAACTTTTCAGATTTTCTTCAAGGTAAGCCCCTCATCTATTCACTCGCCCACATCAATTTTTAAAAAGAAGTCAGTAAATAACATGAAGCTATAGCATGGGTAAAGTTCTAACATTGAACAGCAAAACGCTTAGCCATGGAAGCTGACGTTGAATCTAAAGAAGGATAAGAAATGGGGCATTAATGATGCCCATCTCTTGGTTTCTGCGGAATGCCACCTTTTGAAAAAAAAAATAATATTGCTTTATATTGAGAATTTTTTGTTAATTTTAGTTTAAAGGCTCTTGTTTAGTTTCAAATAAAATTTTTAAGTTACTGTGGACTACAAATTGTCAGAGGAAAATTTAAACATTTGTAATATACAATATATTCAAGTATACAATAGATTCAAAGTAATAATATGATGTATGTAAAACTTTCCATGTTAAAAACCTTCTGCATATAAGACTACATTAATAATACTAAATTTTATATGTTGCAATGATTAATATCAGAAGCTTCATTGTGGATTTGTTATTTGTATTATATTTGTTAGTTGTCTTGTATTATTCCATATATTTGTTTCTTATAGATTTTTTTGTTTAATTCCAATGATCATAGACAACATGTTTATTACTGCACTTTTGAGTCGTTCAGAACATTTATTTATGTAAAAAAGAAATATGTAAGGATTTTTCATGTTGCACCCTAAACCCTAAACCCTTTAAACAATCCTCTCTAAACCTATCTGCCTTGATTCATTGATTATTCTTTAAGGAAAGAGACTTTTTCTTTGATAAACCATGGTCTGATAAATCAGATCAAAGTCTTTGTCTTATCATAGTTAATTACAAAGGGTTAATTCTCTATTATAGATCTGGATATGCAAATGACGTAACGTCATCTGTACATTCTGTTAGAAGTTTTCTCTATAAATTCAGAGCAATGTAACTCATTCAATACAAGGGAATCTCTGTTTTAGTCTATCTTCTTCTTTCTTCTATCTTTGTGCATAAACTAAACATTTTATTCTTAAAGTTTGTTTTTTCCTAATTATAGTATATCATTTTCCCCCATTTCACAATTAAAATCGTAATATATCAAGTATATCTATTTATTTATAGTTCTTTTAGTCATTTGATAATATGTGCATTGGATCCCAACCATACATTAGACACATCACTCAAAGACCCACGGGTCAAAGGAAACAAGACAAACTAGACAATATTAGGCAGCTCTATTAGTAGAGGGGACCCAAGGCCCAAAGCCACAACTGGGGCTAATAAGGCCACAACTGCTCCTTACCTCTTTTGAGGTTGGGGAGCTTCGAACCGTGACCTTTGAGGTAGGGAATGCTATAGTAGTTAGAATTGTGATTCAAATCATTGAATCATACGATTCACAATTCGATTCACCCCAAAATGATTTGAATTGGGTTCCTAGATCATTATTCCTGTGCATCGTAAGTGAATCGGCCTGCATCGTAGGTGAATTGGTCCGAATTGGTAGTGAATCGTTAGCTGAATTGTAGTGAAATGATCTGGAGCATTAACTAGCTGAAAAGCACTAATGTCCTTATAACTCTATGGATACTTAATGTATAGAAATATACGATTCATATATTTATTGCATATCTTACGATTCACCGATCCAAATCCTAATTTGATTCATCAAATCTCGAAACTGTTCGTTTCCGATTCACAATTTTGACAACCATGAGGAATGCCTCTTGCCACTGAAGCTAGTGAGTGTTAGCTTTATTCATTTTTAGTTTTCCAAGATAAATATGCACACCATGTCTAATGCTAAGCTTCAAACAACCGCATGCAATGTTATAATTCAACTTGTTAATCATTATCCCTCTTTACATATTGAAAAATTAGAGAAATCTTAGTGAAAGAGAACAAAATTCATATTTATCAATTTCCATTTTCATATTTTAAATAAGCATTCAACTAATTTCTGACTTATGCCATTTTCAAGACTTTAATTTCATAACCTCTCTCTTTTAAATGAAGTTGATTTCAACTTTATTTGAAAGTAGTATTTATTTGTTTTATTTTAGCCAAGCTAGTAGTGAGGATCTCTCTCTCTTTCTCTCTCTCTCTCTCTATTAAATGAAGTTGATTTCAAGTTTATTTGAAAGTATTATTTATTTGTTTTATTTTAGCCAAGCTAGTAGTGAGGATTGTCATTTTTTTGACATGTTCCTTAATGACAAGTCATTCATTAGATCTTCTTCCTTCTTCATCTTCAGTGTTGCAATTTTCCATTTCAGGGAAGGCAAACAGTAAGGGCGAAAAAAGACTAGGGGATTAGCAGTTTGGTTTGAAGAAGATGAGAAGGGCTCAAGGAGTGGCCTCTTCTTATCTCATCAGACTGGGGGCGGGTGCGGGTGTGGGTGCAATCAGCCGAGAAGCATGCTACGCCTCGACCGTGGTTAAGCCACCTAGGCCCCTTCTCCAAAACGCCTTGTATAGCAGCAGTGAAAGTTCATACAGCCGGCCCCGCAGCTTTTGGTTTTCTCCCACTAGTATTTGTTCAGGCACTGCAACATATGCTGGAGCCGTTTCATTCGGTGTTGCTGGAGCTTTATCGTTTTCCGTCGCTGCTTCATCGCTTCTTCAAGACGTCTATGCAAAGGAGCCGATTTCCTCCGATCTCCTCCCCAAGGATGTCATCCTTTATCAGTATGAAGCTTGCCCTTTCTGCAACAAGGTCAAAGGTACCACCCTCCGATCTCTCTCTCTCTCTTTCTTCCTTTTTTATATCTGAACTTGGATGGATAAATGTATGGTTTGATAAGCTGCTTCTTCCATTTATGTCTTTTGAATGCAGCTGTATTGGACTATTATGACATACCTTACAAAGTAGTGGAGGTTAACCCCATAAGTAAGAAGGAGATAAAATGGTCCGACTACAAAAAAGTACCAATACTGTCCGTGGACGGTGAGCTGATGGTAGATTCTTCAGGTTTTTCTTCTAATCCCGTCTTTTTTTTTTTGTTTTTTGTCATGCCCACTTCTTCCTGATCAAGTATTTTTATTAGTTATCTCCTTTTTTTTTCCCCTTATGTCTTATTTCTCTTGAATTCTATTCTTATTTATCCTACGAACCAATGGTTGCAGCTATAATCAACAAGTTGAATCATAGGCTTCATCCCAATAAACCTGTTAATTCTGATCCCAATGATGACAATGAAGAGACGAAATGGCGAAGGTATGGTACTCTTGACTCCTCCCCCCTCCTCTCTTCCCCTGCTGCTGTTTTGGTTACTGAATGTCAATCTCTGCCAATTAATATACTATATGTTTTGAAATTTGGAATGCAGTTGGGTTGATAATCACTTGGTGCATGTCTTGTCCCCAAATATTTATCGGAATCCTTCAGAGGCTTTGGAGTCCTTTGACTATATAACCAGCCATGGTAAAAAACATTATTACTTTCTTTTTTCTGTCTTTTTTGTTTTAAAAGAAATTTTGGAATTATCTCCGAGTCTGACAACTCTCTAGGATTGTCATTGCCCTTTTTTCTGTTTGTGCAATAGGTCTTAGTTGTCTTCCTAAGTCAGAGATGTGCATAAGATTTTGATTTGCATCATTTTGTGTTTTTTTGTTTTGTTTTCCATTGGTTCTCCTCCACAATAATGCAAGGACAAATGAAGAAGGGGAATTATTTCTTTTTCCAACATCGAGAGAATTCATCAATAAGAGAATTCTATTGTTACTTTCAATCATTGGAAGTGGGCAATGGGTGTGCTTGATCTTTAGCTTAATTTTAGTGAACACATTAATCAAATTGACTCTCCATTTAAACAAAATTCCTTTCTTGATAAGGATTCTTAATAGCCATTGAGACTAATTATATGAGGATAAAGACTCATCAATTAGACTTGATATTGTGGGACATAGGGATTTAGATCTTGTTTGAATTTGAGATCAGCTTCATATAAGAAAAGAAGCTGCTGCTACTATCATTTGACTGAGCGATTCCTTAATTCTAGGAATGATTCCTTTGAACCTCATTGCAAGGCTTGTCTTTCTTTCTTCTTCTTTTCATACTCCTAGAATAAATGCTTGTTATATAGGTTCAAATGCTTGGTAGGATTGATACAGCTGAAATTGATTAGTTCAATTTAATCTTGAGCATATTTTTTTCTAAATTACCTATCATTTCTTCAAAACAATAAGCCTTCTTTTTTTATTTACCTTTTCTTCCTTTCATCATCATCCCATAACTTTAATCCAGAGTTATTAACATAATAAAGCTGACCCTACTTTAAACCTTGTCTTAAAGCTTCAGTTTTGGGCATTCTGCACATCTTTTTGCCCTCCCCCTGGGCCCTATATTGTTCTATGCCTGTCAGCTTTGGTCTTTAAACATAGTTTAGCTCAGGGACAATGCATAGACAAAAATCCTTTATCCATGGAATAATTTTCCTGATTGATTCTGATCAAGCACTCTTTGCTCAGAAGATAACAACAATTACTAGAACATGGAGACTGTTCTTTTGATTAATTGGTCATCCTTCCCTCCCCCTTCCCTCTGTTCTTTTTCCTCCTTTTTGGTAATCATTTGATAGATGCTAATTATTTCCACGTATCCTACATAAAATCAGTGTCTGTTGTGGTGTGAGTTTGTGAATAACAGAATTCATATGTAGTTTCAGCTTGTCGGCTTGGCTAAGGGGATGGGCTAATATATTGTAGTTCCTTTTTATCTTGTGGAGGACCAGACTCTTCTTTCTTTCTTTCTCCTTTTTAAATATAATTTTCTTTCCTATCAAAACAAGAATTCTTTGATTTTGTTGTTGGGGTTCTATGTGCTACGCCATGTAGTTTCTTTTTGACATATTAGAAGAATTGGGTTCATGTATCTCTCTCTTTGATTGCAGGTAATTTCAGTTTTACAGAGAGAATAACAGCAAAATATGCTGGAGCTGTAGCTATGTATTTTGTTTCCAAGAATTTGAAGAAGAAATATAACATAACTGATGAACGTGCAGCGTTGTATGAAGCTGCCGAAACATGGGTGGATGCCCTAAATGGCAGGGAGTTTCTTGGTCAGTACATCTCACTCTCATTGTTTGGTCTTAAGGAATTTGAGAAAGATGCTTTCTCAGTGGCTTTTGGCTTAATAGCAATTGAGTTGTTGACAGTTCCTTGTGTTTCTTGTTTTTACAGGGGGCCCTAAACCAAACTTGGCAGATCTTGCGGTCTTTGGTGTTCTGAGACCTATCAGATACCTGAGGTCTGGTAAAGATATGGTGGAGCACACCAGGATTGGCGAATGGTATACAAGAATGGAGAGAGCTGTTGGAGAGTCGTCGCGGATCAAGGCTTAAAGAGTGCATGCTAGCTTATGCTGCATTCTGCCACAATCCCAGTCTCGGCTTTACATATCCAAAAAGTACACAAGGCAGTTTTGAATTCTTTCTAGTTGCGTTACATTGCAGTAAAAAGTTAGGCATCGATCGTCAATCTCTTTATTTTTGTTTTCTCTCGTTTTATTAATTTTTGGACGGTAGAGGATAATTATGATGTCTACATGTCAGCCCATTGATAAACTCTGGAACTTGAAGCTTTTTAAGCACTATAGTACAATATGAATAATGAGGATGTTTTGCAAATGCCCCTTTTGTATGTCATGATCATCTTGGTTTTTGCATTTTTAGCCATTTGGCAGACCTGAAGGATATTGTCCTCAGCCATACTTGAGATGACCCATAGCTCATTTTGGTTCCATGAGAAATCCGAGATTTTCACACTGCGACGACCGTGAGAAAAAAGAAGCTCGGGAGGGCCATCTTCAGCTTGACCTTCTCTGTTTGCTCCTCACCAATACTGAAGCCATCAGCAGCAAATAAGCTCATCCAAACAAAAGAGCAGAAGAAAGTCAAGTGTCTCATAGTCGCTAGACATGAAATATATGAAGTAAATTATAATCGATTTACTTAGATAAAATTTGATGACCTTTTATCTTTTATGATTGTTGCTCTCTACCACATTTAGCATTAAGCAATCATGTAACAAACCGCGTATATTTTACATGTTAAAGCTCTCTCATGTTGGTGTTCTGCACATTACTTTTTTTCAAGAAAATCCTTCTACAATCCCATCCTTTTTTCTTTTGTTTTTTTTTTTTGGCATTTTTAATGCGTCAATTGGCTTCCGGTTCTAGTTGTCCGGTATCGTTCGACCCAATTTTAAGCAGTTATAAAAATCTTTATCTTAAAAATTCTTATATTGAAACTGAGTTGGATATGGAAAAAAATTGGTGCCCGTTTTATAAAGCGAGTTGGATGTGGACAAAAATGTATTTTTTGGTATATGACCATAGGATTTTATTCCTTTCGATTTCAGATTTCAGGTTTTTTTTATGTTGTACAAGTTTGTAGCCCGGCACAATGGGCGGGTTTTTTTTATTTTATTTGTAAGTATATCTAATAGCAAGATAAATGTATAGTCGACATACATGAGGTAGGTATATAAGATTGTTCTTGGTGCATATGTGATTATATAATCTTCAAAAGTGTACTTCTTATTGTATATTATTTATTAGTTGGTTTTAGAAGCATTTATTGATATGTTTGTGTATGTTTAATTTAATTGGTACATGGCCATAATTTTTTTTTGCATTAGTAATAATGGTAGCATTCTGACATTGTGCATGATGCCCCTTTTTTTAATGGCTCACTCCAAAACCTCCTTTACTTCTTTATTTTAAAAAGTTAGATATAGCAAAGAGGTAGGGCCAGGGGAGGTTCGAGAGTAAGCAGCGACAAAATCTTATAATTTAAGTATAGAGTTTTCCTTAGTAATAAGTGATAACATAAATCAAGAAAACGGATAACAAAAAAATTACATATTTAGGCACCACGTTGTATGTTTCATTTTCAATAGTTAGCTATAACAATGTCTAACTCTTTAAATAGATAGTTATGTCCTATATTTAAGTATAGTATTGGACTATAGGTAGTTATTGTTAATTATTTAATTATCACGTGGTACTTGATTATTTTTAATTATTTTTTTGTAGTTGAAATAAAGATCTATATCAATATCTGGTGGTCATTATTATTCGAGAAAAGATTGTCAATTCTAAAATGTAATTAATTATCACAGGACGCTTGCTTATTTTTAATTATTTTATTTGTAGTTGAAACAAATATGTATATCAATATCGGCTTGTTATTATTATTCTAATTATTGACAAAAAACATTATATATCTAGGTAAATACATGCTCCATATATTTGATTTAAGTCTAGGTAGTTGTACGTTCTTCATCTAATTGTATAATCTTCAAAAGTAAAATGTTATATGAAATTTATCTAATAATATATTGTTCTATATTAATAGGTTATATTATGTTTTTACATATATTATTTTGACTTGAAATAACCTATTAGTCTAGAGATAAAAAGAATGTGAATTGATTTAGTTTATAACATTCATACCATTAGGTATGTAGTGCTTTGTTTTTTTCTCCCAAATTAACATGTCATGCATCATAAGATTATTTATCGTTAATTTCAACAATCTTGACTTTCTTTTGTCATACCCACTTCGCCATTCCCCTATTCCAAACAATGACTATTGATGGAAGCCTTTCTTTAATTGGTTACTCTAAAACCATCTTTTCTTCTTATATAAGAGGCGAGAGATAGTAGTTTTTTTTTAAAGTACCCCGCGCTTGTTTTTCTTCCCAAATGAACATGTCATGTATCTTAATACTATTTATCCTTAATTTCAACAATTTTGACTTTCTTTTTTCATGCCCACTTCCCCATTCCCTTATTCCAAATAATGACTATTGATGGAGGTTTTTCTTTAATTGGTCACTCCAAAACCATATTTTCTTCTTCTATGTAAGAAGTGAGAGATAGCAGTTTTTTTTAAGGTACCCCGCGCGTGTTTTTCCTCCCAAATGAACATGTCATGCATCTTAATACTATTTATCCTTAATTTCAACATCTTAACTCTTTTTTGTCATACCCACTACCCTATTCCTACTTGGTATAACATTTTTTTTATTATTTATTTATTTATTTATGCCAAGACAAATTTACATAGATGTTTATTATACATAAATAAAAATGTAACGTTAATATGAACACTTGAGTTGATACATAACTTATAATAATACAAATTGTCAAAACATAGTCTAAATTATTTGACATCAATTTACTACAGGACCATTGCTATAATAAAATATAATATCATTTAATATAATAATATAATAATTAATGACATTAGTATATCGTTTTGAGAAAAAATAAATAAATTGTAATTTATCGGAGATGATTATGATCAGGGAAAATTTCAACAATTGTAATACTTTTTTTTATTTAATGTCACATGGAATGAAAATAAAATGTACAAATTTACTCTGAAACTAACGTTGTTCAATAGTTTGAAGAGAGAGAAATACACTCAGGGGTGCAGGGCCAGAATAGGGAAAAAGGGACAAAAAATAATACAGAATCATGAACACAACAAATTTACCCCTCAATATAAAAAAAGAAAAGAAAAAGATTGTGAAAAGAAATAAGAAAAAAATTAGACAATTATTATAGACTGCTTTAGCTGGACAAATTTGTCATTTCATTAATAGAGGAACTAATAATGAAATTAAAACTCATCTACCTAAACATTCATCAAAAGTCAAAAGTTACTTGAGGAAGATCTTTCTTTATTTCTTTTTTATCTTCTTATTTTAGAATAAAAAGTACATGAAAATAAAAAAAATTGTAGTTATTTTTGGTCTTGACGTTTTTCTTAGGAATAAAACACACACAGAGTGAATGTACAACTGCTTCTTTTTGTTTCTTTCTACAATTCAACAACAAACTACCTAAGTGTCGTTTTCGACTTGACATACTCAAGCTCAATCACCTTGAAATTGTGTAAGGCGGTATATAAGAAATTCATATTTAGATAAGCTTCTTATAGTACTATGACAACAATAGTCCGAAGTAAAGATCATTCAGATCATATAGAAAAACAATTGTAGCAGTGAAAACAGACAAAAATATAAACAAATAGTCTGACATGACATTAAATGAAAACTATGCGAAAATCAACATGAAGTGTGAATGAATTAAATGTCACATGAATAAAGTTTTTTTCAAATCTGCTCCTTAGAAATGACGACGTGGTGCTTTGAATTGTTTCATCTACATATATAAGCTAGGTACAAGTGTTTATACTTGATGTTTATTTGATTATACAATAATTAATCATTTTTTCTTAACTACGTATTAAATACAAAGCAAAATTGTAAAGCTTCTATTTTTAAATATTTTTAAAAGCACCAATTAAAATTATATTGCTCATTTACGATGTATGTTTAAAATAGTACAATAGTGACTGGTATAACATTTTTTATTTATTTATGTCAAGCTAAATTTACATAGATGCTTATTATACATAAATAAAAATGTAATGTTAATATGAACACTTGAGTTGATACATAACCTCTGATAATACAAATTGTCAAAGCATAATCTAAATTATTTTACAACAATTTACTGCAGGGCCATTTCTATAATAAAATATAATATTATTTAATATAATAATTAATGGCATTACTATATCATTTTGTGAAAAAAAAACAAACTGCAATTTATTAGCGATGATTATGATCAGGAAAAGTTTCGACAATTATAAAAAAATTTTTATTCAAAAAGGTCTCATGGAATGAAAACAAAATGTACAAATTACTCTTAAACTAATGAATCATTGTTCAATAGTTTGAAGAAAGAGAAATAAATCCGGGTCTTCAAAATAATATAAAACCATGAACACAACAAATTTACCCCCAATATCATTTATGAAAAAAAGATTGCAAAAAGAAATAAAAGAACAATTACACAATTATTATAGATAGCTTTAGCTTTGAAGGGTAACATGGAAATGAAGCTTTATTTTTCATTTCAGTAATAGAGGAACTAATAATGAAATTGAAACCCATCAAAAGTCAAAAGTTACTTGAGAAAGAGCTTTCTTTATTTCTTTTTTATCATCTTATTTTAGAATAAAAAGTACATAAAAATGATAAATTTTGTAGTTATTTTTGGTCTTGTAGTTTTTCTTAGGAATAAAAACACAAAATTAATTACACATTCTTTATAACTGAATTAAAACATGTCCTCACCAATATAATAGGAAGAAAGAGATTCAATTGTATATGTAAAATTAGACAAAATTTTGTAGGATAAAATTTAAGTAATAGAAAATTTTATATGAACATTTTTCCAAATAGCCAATATTTATAATAGTAAGGGTTGCATTCAATAATGATTGGCAAGGGCCGACATTCATTATTATTGACTTTTGCAGACACCAATCAACAATAAGCCTAAATCATGTATCCTAGTTTTCACCTTTTTTCTAGGACTTTTGGTTGTAGTTGTAATCTTCGTTCTTGAATTGTCTTCGTTACATGCAGCCGGATCTTGTATAAATAACAACCAATTCACAACTTTTTTCGAGCCCTAGAATTCATTAGCCAACATAGGTTTAAGATCCAACAATTCTGGTTTATGTTGTCGAAGTGACTCTCATATCTACAACATATCGGACTCAACAATTCATGTATATAACAACCTTTTCATTGTCAATCGTTGATCCCATAACGCATTTCTTAACTAATAAGATTTTTGACTTAGAATTCGTATCTAGTAAAAGAAGAAAAGAGAATAAAATTTTCAAAGCAATCACAACGAACTCCGGCGACTCCTCCGATGATTTCTAACAACAATGACGCCCTTTGACGACTCTGAAAGTTGCTCACAAAGTGTCGTCCACAACGTCGCTGCTTCTTGCAACCACAACAAACTCCGACGACTGCTCTGATGATTTCTAGCAACAACGAAGTCCTTCGACGACTCCTCGAATCAGATGTTCTAAAAGTTGCTCACAAAGTCCCGTTCACAATGTTGCCGCTTCTTGCAAACACAATGAACTCCGAGGACTCCTCTGATGATTTCTAGCAACAACGACGCCTTTTGACGACTCCTCATATCCCTCACAATATACACATCATTAATAGGTAGTTGTGCCACAACCCATGACCAGTGACGTCATGACCGGCACGGAACCTTCAGGTATATCCTCCCTCGATGCACCTGACGTCCCGTCAGCCTCATCTAACAACTTAATAAACACATAATTCCACATCTACCATCAAAACATAGACATAATTAAACAATATTAATAATACATCTTCCAAAATGCCAAATATAAAATTCCTTAAAGTCCAAAATATACAAAACCACACCTAACCATAAATACATCTCATCTATGTGTTAAGTATATATATTAGGTGTTATTAAGTGCATAATACCAAAATACAAGAATGTACTAAACACCTACATCGCCAAAACTTGGGAAGCTCTACGCAGTTAGACCTTTCCTTTCCCCTTCTTATCAGAACCTGAAATGATAAGAATGAAGAGTGGGCTACAACAAGCTCAGTGAATGTTTTCTATAAGTGGCAATATACATGCATTTAGATAAAACATGGCAAAAGTTCATCAAAGCAATTTAAATAACATGGTGATATACAAGATTATATACATGCTAAACATAATGCATCATGTCAATATTCAAGACAATGCATTTCATTTTTCAAACATGTCATATGCAATCCTAGACACCTCCTGAATAAGAAGCAATACAAGGGCCTGAGTTCGCGATATCCAGTGCCTGATTGAACTTCCTTACTCGTATTTTATTAGGATTCCTGGGGTTGTGTACCCCATAGGATCAACCCACTAAGACAAGTACCATGCCTAGGCGATCTTATCTACACAAGCCATAAAACCCTCTGCAAGGTCCACAACTAGAGATCACCATCTAGCACAATGGAATTCCCTAGAATTCGATACTAGGAGATCCACCCAATTGCTAACCCAACTAGACTATGCTCAAATCCATTTTCACGAGTCATTAAAAAACATGCATAATACACTAGTTAATCATTCAAATCATTTCTATACTACAATGCCACATATAGAAACCAAATGTAAAGAAACACTCACTATTGATTGGCTAGACTAACCAATCCCAAATCCAACCAAATTAAGCACTTCAACCTTCAATTGGCACAATTGGGGACAATTGGATCAACAAAAAACCCTGCACAATCACAGGTTCATTCATGCATCAAAATCAATCCAATTACATGATAATAACCATGATTAAGCCCCAATTTACTAGCCAACATTAGATTCTAACATGACTTTACTAATGAGCTAACCATAAAGCTCAATCAAGCCATAATACCCAAATTAGATCACCTTCAACCCAAGAGAATGCCTAAGGTTGACACCATGATCCAACTTTCATTAATACAATGCATTCTATCACAAATTGGGTTATTTAGACTAATCTCATGTTAATTTAATTAATTGGCTTAGTCCAGGCCAAAAGCCTCAAATTTGGGCAAAGTCCCCAATCATGGCCTTGGCCAAATTTACACTACACATAGAGTTTCCAACATGCAAAATTAGTAAATTACACCATCATTCATCTAAAATGAACCATTGAATCAACATAGTTGACATGCATATCAATTGGAAAACCCTAAGTCCATATTTTAGTTCTCAATTACAAACAACCCCACCAATTTCTTGTTAGAAATCGAGGGTTTCACCATTTATGGGTTCCCAACAACACCTAAACTCATATATCTAATATGCAAAGTCTAACTCATAAAAATATTCTTCCACCACCCCATCAAATCCGAGATTTTAGTGTGGAAAACACTATGGATGTAGATCTAGGTCTAGGAAAGTCATTTCTACCATTAACAAGCACAAAAGAGCTTATGCAAGCAAAACTCAGGTTTGGAACACTTCCAAACCTTGGCTCATGGCATTCCATAGATTAAAATGGAGCTCATATGCATAAACCAAAGAGATTTTAGGAAGAAAGAAGGTGAATCATGCATACCTTAGGAGAAAATCACGCAAGAGCATACCAAACCTTAGCTTTCTTCTTCTTTCATCTTCTTTCCCCCTTTTCCTTCTTTTCAAACAAAAAAATGAGCGAATGAGTCGTGCAAGTGGTTTTATAAAAGCCAAAATACAACTTGGGCCCACACTTAAGTAAAACACACTTAAATAAAAAAAAAGTTTTCCTGTTGCAATTACTTACACTTAGATAATCAATTTCTTGCAAACGACTCACCAATTTAACATCTTAACCGTTCAAAATTTTTATGAGTCAATTACCAACCTTCTGTTAAAATTGTAGCTCAATCCAACATTCTGAAATCAAAGCAAGACATATCTTATATGAATTTTTTTTTATGTAAAACACGTTCTGGAAGCAACCCGTGAGGTCCACGTTTCTATTTGGGGCACGCATCTCAAGGTCATAGTCAATTTGACCTTTTTAATTCCTAAGGTATGTGCAACTGGAACGTTACCGAATCGGGTCCATTTGGCTTCTAAGCCTAGGGAATTCTGAACCAACAAAATATGTGGGGTTTCTACGAGTCATACACATATAAATACGTATATTTCAGTATCCTACATGCCAAGATGATGTCAGCCTGGGGTACAGGGCATTACAAGTTGAGAAAGAGGAATAAAGAAAGAGAACGATGGTGGAGGGAGCATAAGCATTAGCATAGAGAGAGTGGAGGAGGGAGGGGCAAAGAAGTAGGGCTAGAGACAAAGATGTTATTTCAAGGAACCCATGATAAAAATGTTTTGATGATTCCAAATAACTCAAGTTTGTGTATCTAATGATCTTGTTAAGTGTTTCAGATTTATCAAGAATCAAGATCAAGGAATAAAGCTCACAAGCCTATTGTATGTCATGATCGAAGTTCCAAGATTTTAAGGACTTAGAATGTAAAAAATATCGATCAAACTACTCTCAGCAAGATTTAAGCAATTGCATGATTTGATTGATGAGTTTTAAAGGTTTTCAAATGATTTTTAAGTATTTGATTTGGTTGAATTTTTAGCCGATTTAACCGAGTTTTGAAAGTTAAAGTTTATTTCAAAATTCTATTTTTAAGTGCTTGTGCTTGATCAGGATGCTAATGTCTTAGTAGCGCCCTCCTAGACTTGATAAGTCAGGACGCTGATGAAACATTAAGACGCTGATAATGTTCAAGGTTGAATTGTACTTATCTATTAGGACGCTCACTTTATAAGTAGCGGCCTCATTTAAGTCAACCTGTGAACCTGTCAAGACGCTGATCTAGTATCAGCTCACTTATTGTCTTCCGAAGTTTTAAATTGTTTTAAAACATCAGAACGCTTAGTTGTTAGTAGCGCCTTCGTAACTTTAAATGTTTTAATGTTTTAAAGTCAGCAGGACGCTAACTGTGTTTTAGCTCCCTCATAAAGTTTAGTCGTTTTAATCACTAAGTAAGTCAAGACACTTATGACTGAGTAACACCCTCACTTCACAGTTCAGCACGATGCTTATGGTCCATGAACGCCTTCAAAGGAACAAAATGACAAAGTTGATATTATGCGCCAGAACGCTAATTCACCCCCCCTCTTGGGCATACCTGGGCCAACAATTGGTATTAGAGCAGTGTTGCTCTTTAAAGAACTCTCACAATTTCTTTGACATCAATGGCTATGTCCAAAGATACAGTCATGGGAATAGGTCAACCGTTAGACAGACCACCCTTGTTTAATAGAGACTATTTTAAAGATTGGATGAATATGATGAAATCTTTTCTACGATCTAAGGGTATCAATCTATGGGAAATGGTTACACCATGCCCAACAAACCTATTGAGCTATGGACAGACAAGGAGAGACTCAGTGATAAATATAACTCTCAAGTTGTTTATGCGTTATACTACTGTCTACCCGAGGAAGAAGTAGAGAGGGTAGTTCATCTTGAAAGTGCTAAGGAGATTTGAAAAACTCTCAAATCACTTCATGGTGAAAAGATAAACAATCGTGATGAAAAGCTAAAAGAGCTTGAAAGATTGTTTGATGCCTTCAAAATATCTAAAAATGAATCTCTTGATATGACATGTTGTAGTTATCAATCCATTCTGGATGGAATGAAGGAACTTAATCAAGAAATACCTACAGAAATAACCTTAGTGTGCTTCAGTGATACGCTTCCAAAGAAATGGAATGACAAGCTAATCACATTAGTTGAAACAGTTAATCTACGGGAAATGAGTTTGAAAGAGTTCTGTGATCTCTTAAAAACCTTGGAAGGAAGGGGTGAAACTAAGAACCAAGTTAGAACGTTAGAAGAGTCACTCATCCACTTCAGGATTTTAGAAAGTGATTCAGTTCATGATAATATTCAACGATTTAAACGTCTGGTAAATGAACTTGAACATTTTGGAAAATCCATCTTTCATTCTACTTTAGTGCAATATTCTCTAAACATTTTCCAGAAAATTGAAAATATAAAGTAGAATTTCTAAAAGAGTTTTCAAATCCATTTGAAATCAATTTTCAAGAAATTGATTATATTTTGAGTGGGTTAGAAACATCATCCGAGAGAGAGGACATTCTCGCAAATGCACCAAGCAAGAACAAAAGTGAAATTGCTGATGAACTAAGTATAATAAG
The DNA here is from genome assembly GCA_035771175.1 of Paratinospora sagittata. Taxonomy (NCBI): domain Eukaryota; kingdom Viridiplantae; phylum Streptophyta; class Magnoliopsida; order Ranunculales; family Menispermaceae; genus Paratinospora; species Paratinospora sagittata. The sequence goes on along the minus strand of CM069611.1, from coordinate 4,930,251 downwards.
TCAACAATCCTCAGCAAGCACAATAAGAACACTTAATGAAAGATCTCCTGAGGAAATACCAAGAAGGAAGTCAGCATGAAAAATGAAGGATAATGAAATATCTTAGCTGCTTTAACAAGAGACAATGCGCGCAAGTAGAGGACTTTGCAGTAGCTTGAGGTAAAAGTCAAAATATGTGCAAAGGTATAAAGGTCACTATATCACTGCTACTATCATTTGAATACATTTATCAGTGATTATTAAAGCTGAATAGTTATCTTTGATCATGAAATGCTTAGAATGTTTAAATTGTTGATGAAATAAAATTTTTGGTATTGATTGTTCAACCATATAATATTTGAAACTGATTAATCGCATTTGATTAATATCCATGTATAAGTGTCTGTGAGGACGCTGACAATGAATGAGGATGCTAATGTGCCCAATGACATTAGTTGTTCAAAAACACTTGTCATAAGGAGGACGCTGATCAATCACAATAATAGATTTATTAAACCTCCATTAGACTCTAGGTTGTGACACGTAAGTGTGTCAGGAGCACGCTCATTGTTTTGGCAAACTATAAATTCGAACCTTAGGTGACTAAATTGTCACTTTCACTATTTGATGCCCTAGGACGCTCCTTCAAGAACTTACTAGGAACCGCTCCAGAACGACTGTTGCACCTTTATCTTCAACCGATTTCTTTTCGTGTCAGCTCTTCAAACCCTTGGTAAAGTCTTGATCTCTGTTCGATTTCGAGTCTTTTTATTACTATTCTACCAATTTTCAACAAGTCGCTTCATTTTTTTACCTCTGTCATTTCGATTTTCAATGCCACCCAAGTCTAAGAAGCTTCCCCCTTTTTCTGCTAGAAAGAGAACAACTTCGGCTTCACCACCTCTAGATAGGAGTGTGAGACCAAGAACTGAGCCTACACAGACCGAACTAGCTGAGGTACCCACCATCTCGGTAACTACTCCTCCGGTTGAAACCTCAACTGAACCATCACACCCACCTCCTTCAACCCCGAAAAATAAGAAGGGAGACAAAAGGGAAAAGCTTGTCAAGTGAGCTGTGATTAATGGATGTTTTTTCAACTTTGAGTTTTTCACGAACTCCCGCCTAGACATTCTGTCTTTGTTCGAGTTCCAAGGCTGGACCAATTTGCTTACTTTCAATTCCAAATGGTATCCCAGTCTTGTTTGCCAATTTTATTTGAATCTGGATGACAAACCCAAATTAGGACTTGTAAAACAGTCTAAGGTAAAAGGAAAAATTGTTGAGATTTCTCCCAGATTCTTTTATGATACCTTTTCTCTGCCTATTGATGAAAGTGCTCGCATTTTTTCTTTCACTAAAGGAAAAGTCCACTATCCAGGCTACAACAACCTTTCTACCTTGAACCTAATTTCCAAGAAAAATGATCATGTGAGTGTCGACAAGAAACTCACTAACCAATCCTTTGAACTCATACCCAGAATCATCCATAACATCATTACCCATATCATTTAGCCCAAGACTAGCAGCAGGGGTAATGTAAACGATTTAAATTTATTTTTAGTTTGGTGCATTCTGGAGAAGAAGAAAGTGAATCTCGCCCACATTCTCATCCACATTATGGATACTGTGGTCAGCAGAGGAGGAGGTCTTCCATTTGGAATGTACCTTACCACATTATTCGAGAAGTGTGGAGTAAACTTCAATAGAGAAGATAGCAAGGAGACCAACATATATAATTGCATTGGTCAAACCATTGTTAAATTAATGAGATACACTTATGTTTCTGCATTGGAGAAATGGCTCCCAATGTCAGAAGTTCCACAAGAAAGGGAATCTAGTGGAAAAAATTAAGCAAAAGGTGAAGAAGTTCCAATAATGGAAAGAGAAGTTGTTCCAGCTTCAACCACTCAAGAAGATCAGGCTTTGGAGAGGCAAACTGATCTTACTGCTAATTCTGAACATGTTACAACTCAATCTGTGGGAGTTGAGAATGTAGATCAAGCAGTTCATGTTGAAGAAGATGTGAGGGAAGAGGTGAATATAATTGCTCAGGCTGCAGTTGAATAACAATTGAATGAAAAAGAAACTGTTGATGCAATTATGGATGACATCACCAAAAAATACATTCAAGAAAGAGTCAGTGAGGACTCAGAGCGAACCATTTCCAATCCACCATCTCTATTTGACGATCCTTTGTCAATGAAACCCCAAGACTCAAGAAAAGTAGAGTCTGATGGCGAGAAGATTCCTGAAGAAGAAGAATCTCATTCAATTGAGAAGGAATCTAAAGAACAAGAGGGTTATGAACTTGCAATCATACCCTATAGAGAAGTTGAAATGAAAATGAATGTTGATGAAGAAGATCACATTGAAAAGTATCATGAGGCTATTGCTGATTTTCGAGTAGATAAAGAAATGGAAGATATTCATAAGGTGAGTTCATCTGATCTACCTGATCATGAGACACTTTCGCATCCTTCTACTAGCAAGCCAACAATGATTTCTTCAAAGAGGAAGATTTCTTAAGGAAAGTAAGAGAATATCAGATCTATGTCATGTCTCACCTGATGAACAGATTGGAACGTAATCAAATACAACAGAAAAATAAGATATTGGCAGAAGTCAGAGAATCTCTGAAGTCTCAGGAGAAGAAAGAAATTAATGACATGAAGAAGTACATCTCTCACTTGATCCAGGCAACTGAGATGCTAGGACAAACAATTAGGTGTCATGAAGTCCTTGCTTTCATCAAGGTCTACTTCCTTACCAAATGATGATCTTGTAAAGGATATTTGAGAAAATATGCAACAGATTAGGGCATTCATGAAAGCCTTTGTTGCTTCTGTTCAGACAAGATTGTCAAGTCCTCAATCACCACAAGCCAGACCTCAAGCCTCACAAAGTCACTCAGTGCAAGCTACAACTAGTCATGCTACAAGTGAAGTAACTACAGAAGTTTTGAAGAAGATTCTTGAAGAAATTCAAAACTTAAAAGGTAAAATGTTTGAGTCCTCTAAAGATACTTCCAATTCTGAGACCTTGCAAACAGTTTTGGATGCTATCTTGGATCAAGTTACTAGCAAGACAACTCTTGATCCAGTGTTGCAGGCCATCTCAAGTCTAAAAGAGAATTTAAATACAGTAGGGCCAGCACAAACAAAGGATAACAGACTAGCCAAGATTCTTGGCTTGGTTACTCGTGCTTATGAGAAGATACCATAAAAGATAAGATGTCTTTCTTTCCAATGCTCTTTCATCTATTGGAGAAGAAGGGTGTACATGTCCCACCTACACCAAGAGCTTCAACATTCACACGAACACAAGGACCTAAGGAGTCTGACAGACTTCTTGAAATATTAGAGTGTGAAGAAGAAAAAGAATCATATGAAGAGCCCCTAAACAAAATAAGAAGAAGAGTGTATCCACCTCGAAGTGCATCATCAGAAATATCCCCTAATCCCAAACGCAAGCACCCAATCAAGCTAGAATTTGAAGGTTACACACTATCTCTTGATTTTGCTCAGGGTCTTGCGGAAAAGGAAAGAAAAAGGTTTCAAGCCTGGTCCACCTCTTGATCCATTTAGATTTGGTGTTTCCAAGCCAGCCTACGACAAATTCATCAAGGAATCTAAGAAGACAGTTGTAGTTGATAAGTTTGTCAAAGGCGTGAAAGACAGTTCAAGTGGTTCCAAGAAGCCACGAGCACCAAGGAAACCCAAGGATGATTCTAAGAAGACAAAAACCAATTCAAGTGGATCTAAAAAGGATGAGGAGGGAGAGAGAAAAAGAAAGGGGAAGGGTCCTAGTTCGAGATAAGCCTACCCACTTTTTGATGTTTTCAAAATGGGGAGAAAAGAAAGGAAACTATTGAGGTTAAGTTAGCTCAAGAGGGAAGCTACAAGACAGGGGGACTCTATCTGAGTTCTTGTATCATGTTGATTGTATTTATCTAGTAATCTATATGTTGAAATCAGATTTGTTTACTTAGATGCGTCTAGTTACTCTAAATTTGTTATATGTTTGCATTGAATATTAAATGCTTGATTAAATGAATGCAATCATCTTTACCATGATAATGTGAACTGTAAGAAACTATATATGTCACTTAGCCCAATGGTCTTTGAGTGTTTGAAATCATAAAAAAAGGGAAGATTGTTATTTCAAGGAACCCCATGATGAGAATGTTTTGATGATTCCAAATAACTCAAGTTTGTGTATCTAATGATCTTGTTAAGTGTTTCAGATTTATCAAGAATCAAGATCAAGGAACAGAGCTCACAAGCCTATTGTATGTCATGATCAAAGTTCCAAGATTTTCAATACTTAGAATGTAAAAAATGTTGATCAAACTACTCTCAGCAAGGTTTAATCAATTGCATGATTTGATCGATGTGTTTTAAAGGTTTTCAAATGATTTTTAAGTATTTGATTTGGTTGAATTTTTAGCCGATTTAATCAAGTTTTGAAAGTTAAAGTTTATTTCAAAATTCTATTTTTAAGTGCTCGATCAGGACACTAATGTCTCGACAGTGCCCTCCTGGACTTAATAAGTCAGGACGTTAATGAAACATTAAGACGCTGATAATGTTCAAGGTTGAATTGTACTTATTCATCAGGACGCTCACGTTATAAGTAGCGGCCTCATTTAAGTCAACCTGTAAACCTGTCAGGGCGCTGATCTGGCAGCAGCTTACTTATTGTCTTTCAAAGTTTTAAATTGTCTTAAACCATCAGGACGCTTACTTGTTAGTAGCGCCCTAGTAACTTTAAATGTTTTAATGTTTTAAAGTCAGTAGGACGTTAACAATGTTTTAGCGCCCTCATAAAATTTAGCCATTTTAATCGCTAAGTAAGTCAGGACGCTTACGACTGAGTAGTGCCCTCACTTCACAATTCAACAGGATGCTTATGGTCCATGAGTGCCCTCAAAAGAACAAAACGACAAAGTTGATATTATGCATCAGGACGCTAATTCAACACTGTCATGGTTCTGACACGCAAACCTTTTTAGACTACTTTTCAGTACTATTTTTTGCACAAAAATCTTCTTTTCAGATTTGTCAGAGATATCTTCTGATTCATGAACCACGTCTTTGAGACTTTCCTTATTTGTGAATTTGAAGAGAATCAAAATGTTCATAGAAATTCCAGTTGCCATTTTTGTGAAACATTCTAGTTGTTGTGTGTAAACATTCATGTTTGAAATTCAAATTCAATGGACAACTTAATCTCTGCTAATCTATAAATACCAGCACTTTAGAATTTTTGAACCACCGAACTGAACAGAACATTGAGCCAAATACTTTTGAAAGTTGGTCAAATTTTCCAATTTAATTTCAGAGCTCAAACTGCTTAGTTTTTCAAAGTGTTTTCTTTGAAATTTAGCTTATTCAAAATATTTTCATACTGAGCTTAATTTATATCTTTCTTTGATAATCTATTTGAAGGTTACTAAACTGTTATCACTCAGATTTTCAGCACTGTTTTAATCATATATCATTCTTGTTGAATGAGAAATTTGAGAGATAGTTCACAGGATACAGTTGTACTTCATTTCACATCTTGTAAACTGTATCGAGTTGTAACAGTAGTTATACAAACTACTGAGTATCAAACATTGTTTTTGTGTGTATCCATAGGTTGTTTTCAAGCCTGCAAGTTGAGTGATTAGGTTAGGTAGTGAAGGTAGGCAAGTAACTGAACCACTATAAATCGATTGTGTAAAATTTGTTTATATTTCCATTTATTTTCTTTACCATTGCATTATTACAAATTGTTTAAGTGTCCAATTCACTCCTCCCCCCCCCCCCCCACCCACACACACACACACACACCCATCTCTTGGACATACCTAGGCCAAACAAAAGAGACCACAATAATTGAAGATGGAGAAATTGAGGAGTGATGGAAATGGACCACAATAAATGAATAAAAAGAAATTGAGGAGTGATGGTTAGAGAGTAGAATTGAGAGGGAGAGATTGAGGTGTGATGGAAAAGGACCACAATAAATGAATAAGAAGAAATTGAGGAGTGATGGGTAGTGGGAAAAATTGATGAGTGATGGAAAGGACCACAACAATGAATAAGAAGAAATTAAGGAGTGATGGTTAGAGAATAAAAATTGAGAGGGAGAAATTGATGAGTGATGGAAAGGGACCCAATAAATAAATAAAAAGAAATTGAAAAATGATGGTTAGAGAGTAGACAAAGAAGGGGGTCACTGGGAAGAAGCGTTGCATTGAATTGCTTACGTGGCAAGGAGCTCGCTTGGGAGTACTTTATTAAGTATAAGTATTAAATTAGTGTCCTATATTTATTATAGTTTATGGGTATGTTATAAAAACTTAGCTTTTACTGCGTTTCAAATTATGGAAACTGTCACATATTTATTAACTTTGATAACTTGTTCTTAAAACTAGCATTTTTTTCAAGATTTAAAATCTAAATTGATATCCAAAGGGTAAGAATAATGATTGAAATTATTTATATAGTTTATAACGTGTTTTTTATTACTAATAAATGGGCATGTGCAGAGAGGTTTCATGAATTGCACGAGTTTCCAAAGTTGAGGAATTCACATAAAAAATTTACATCTTTTCTTCTAATTTCTTATTCTTTAGTGTTTAGATTTGTATATTTCCTTTATATGAGATTTTAGGTTGCTTTTGGTTTGACAGATATGATGATCATGTACAGATAAGTCTTTATAGGCCCACGTTTTCATAAAAATTCTAACTAATCTTCATTAACATAACGCCACCGTAACTCGAACCCAAGACCGTCAATCCAGGACCCAGGACCGTCAATCCCTGACATTAAATGCCCCTCCCCAACAAACCAATAGTGCCTCTTTGCTTAACTGTCTTCTTTTTCCAAAATCAATACTCTTTGTTCATAGAATTTGCTAGGTTTTTGAAGTTCTTATATTTAATTTACTTTGAGGGAAAAACTTCAACATCTTTGTACAGGTTTGCAAGGTATATCACATTTTCGGTGCAATAGAGGCGAAATATAGAGAGGTACCATAGTTTTTTTTCCCTCTATATGAGACGTATTTTTTTTCCAATGAGATCTTCTATACTTACTCTTTTTGCTATCAACATGGTCTTAAAGTATGTGATAATTTCCTGCATTCTTATTGTTTAATGAAATTGCTCTATTAAGAAATCTGCTAGATAAATTCAAATTTTTGTTTTCTTCTGTCTATACGGGTGCAGTTTACAAAAGAAAGTATGTATATGCGAATTATTAATTCTTTTGAATTAAATGAACTATGTATCATAGACATGGCATTATGTCACTAAATGTACAGATTTAAGAGTGGTGACGTGTGAAATGGTTCAATATCTGTGTAGTCTATCACATTTATACAATTACTACTAGCCAACAAATCATCAATTTGTTTTACTATTTTAAGCTACAACTCATATTTAAATGTTATTACATTGTTACTCTTTCAAATTACTCATTGATTTTGCATTTGCTACCATGTGTAATTGGAGAAGCTTTGGGATCTCAAATGAGAATCATTATTAAAAAAAGCTTAATAATGTGTTAAAGAGGAAGGTTGGAATAAGTAGTTCAAAACTAAGAATACAAAGATTTTCTAGACTTATAGCTTGGTGGCTGGAAAGAGCTGTAAATACATCTCTAGGCTTAACAGATGATTTCACAAGCATGTATATGACATTTCTTGAAATGATTATCCACCAGTTGGGTATACTTCCTCCCAACCTAACTAGGATTTTGGTATATCCTTATGTTTCTGAGATACTTCATTAAAACTAAGAATAATGTCTTACCTTTTTATTTATCAATGCATCACTATCAATCTCAAAAACAAAATGCTACAAAAGAATTGTTTCTTTCTGTATTAAAATCTGTATAATTGCAATTATTTTAAGCTGGTCTTCTTAGATCTTGCATTTGTTATTTCTTAAACTTTTAGGAGGCTAAGTTGAATAATTTGAGAAGCTTTGAGAGTTTAAATAAGAATCTTGGTTTACAGAATAACATTACAAATCATCCATAATCACCTTCCAATCATAAAACACCTCAGAACATATTAATTCAACACTGAAAATGGGTTTCCAAAACCCGTACTCAACAATTCTGGAACTTCCATTTTCAACCATGAAAAATCAACATTTTAACCATCAAATTAACCACAAAACAACAATGAATCACTTACCCAAGGTTTCTTCCAGCAATTCATTCAATTTTTAGCTGAAACCTTTTTTTTTAAGCTTGAAATCTAGCCATGAAAATCATACAAATTTCACATATGATGAATAAGTTGAAGAGAGAAATTCAAATATGTAATTTTTACACTCAAAAATCATGAATCTCACCTTGGATTTGGCTCTCCAAGCTCAATCCTTCTCTTCCTCTTTGTTGCTCTGAGTTTCTCCAAACTCAGCCAACTCAAAATGAGCTAAAATAGTCGAGACAAGTGGCTATAACATGCATAAACTGCCACACTGACTTTAAAAAAAATGTCAGGCCCAACGAGGAGCGTGTTTCTTCCCTTAGGGAGTGTGCTTCTCACCTGCCTAGAAAACAAATTTTCTGAAAATCCTATGAGGAGTACGCTTCTCCTTTACTAGGAGCGCCTTCTCCTTTACCAGGAGCGCGCTTCTCCCTTACCAGGATCGCGCTTCTCCCTTAAGAAGCGTGTTTCTCTGAACTTTCCTGAATATTATACTCTCGGGTTTGCTATAAGAGCGTGCTTTTTCCTTTAGAGAGCTCGCTTCTTACATTCAAATTCGAGATTTTCACCAAGTGTTGGGCATTTATGATACAACTAGCCTCCTAGGATACTAATAACCCTATAATACTTATATTTTCTTTATTTTAAGATCATGTATATACGTATACGCATACAAATATGTCTGACAATACGTATTAGTTAATGTACAAGTTTGACTTATACATACGGGATGTTACATTGTAAGCTTGTTATCTTTGTACCACTAACATTCTAAAATAAATTATACAAAATAGTTTATATTTTAGAGTTTCCTACATGAGTAACAATACCAAAAAAAAATTATAAGATCAAACTATTTAAGATAAAATAACGTAAATGTTGCTATTATCTCGTTACTCGTGCTTGAAGTCAAAGACATTCTCGGGAGACTAGGTCTAAAATGGGGCCCAATGACATGATTACCCTTTAAAATAAAAAATATTTCACAAATACCATCCCCTCAAAAATAATATAACATTTGCCACATTTTACTATTCACTACACAGTCAGCACGCTAAACAAGCGCCACGTCAACGCGGAGGTGGCATTTTTTTTAAGTGAAGGGAAGGCGTCTTTTGAAAAGACGCCTTCCCTTCAAAATATATTTTTTTTATAAATAGAAGGGAAGGCGTCTTTTGGAAAGACGCCTTCCCTTCAAAATATATTTTTTTTACAAGTGGAAGAGAAGGCGTCTTTTGAAAAGACGCCTTCCTTCCACTTTTTTTTTAATACTAAGTTACTTGTTCTTTGCATTTGCTTCCACCGAACTGCTCGAAAGTTCATTTCTATAAAATTAAACAGACTGATTTACACTTCAAAGCTCTATATAATACATAAGATCCAATGGGAATGGGAAAAATAAATCTTGCAAAAGTTTGGACGGGAAATGGAAGAGGGCATGAACCAGAGACCAAAATGAAAAGGCGATTTAGAATTCGTAATTTCTGAACAGCACAAGGCTAGGCAATTAAAATTGAGAAAATTCACAATGCAAATTGAACTTGTAAGAGAGTTATTTCCTTCTCCATTTGATTTCTGAATTCACAATGAACAATTCAAGATCCTAAGTTTGATTCACATATGAGGTGAAACTCAGAGAGTACGCTTTTCTTGCCTGTTATCATATTCCTTGAAATGTTGACAGCATTCCATGATCTTAATGCTTGGGAGATTCGATCACTGTGCTCTTGCTCTCTGCAAGAAGATGATGCAGTTTCCAGTATTTGCAACACCTGCCCTGGACCTTCATTGTGTCCTTTTATCTGCAATGTTGTGAGCAAGGCATCTAGGCATTGATTATTCCCTACAACACACTATGAAGAAAAGACGCATAAAAAACCTCAATAAAATGAAAAAAAATTAGCACACAACACTTAATACACTACATTTAACAAATAGAAGAAAGGCAGATCGAAGATTAGTCGAGATAAAAACCCCAGAGAACCAGATGAGAAACACACAAAAAAAAAGAAAAGAAAAGAAAAAACTTACAGGGACTAAATTGGTGGTGTTGACGGTGAGGAAAGAGATCTCGTCGACTTTTGGGGCGGAAAACGGTGAGCATTAGGGGTGAAAAGACGCCTTCCCTTAAGCTTAAAAAAAAAATGCTGAACGGAAGGCGTCTTTTCAAAAGACGCCTTCCGTTCAATTTAAAAAAATATATATACCGAAGAGAAGGCGTCTTTTCAAAATACGCTTTCTCTTCGGTTAAAAAAAAAGCATTTGAAGGGAAGGCGTCTTTTGAAAAGACGCCTTCCCTTCACGGTAATTTTTTTTTATGTTGAAGGGAAGGAGTCTTTTGAAAAGACGCCTTCCCTTCAACGGACAAAAAATCCACCTCTGCGCCGACGTGGCGCTTGTGTGGACAGCTGACTGTGCGCTGACTGTACAATGAACAGTAAAACAAGGCAAAAGTGACAATATTTTTGAATAGATGGCATTTGTGAAATTATTGTATTTTTTAGGGGCAATCATGTCAAAAGCCCTCTAAAATGGTGACATCTTTGTTTGCCTGGTACCTTTATACTTTTAGAGAATATAGATTCTTATTCTGTAACTTTTTACGTAGGGTTCTATTGGATACTAGTTGATAGTTATACAATCATATTCTATGTATGATAAATACCATTTGTACAACGAAAGTAGAGCCAAAATCATAACATTTGTGTTGTTTTCATAGTGCAGGTAGATGTGGGTATTTTGGAGGTTGGTCTAAGCAGAATGTTTGATGCTACAAATGTGGTAAGTGAATTGTGTTTTAGGCCTGTAGATTGAAGATATGTTGGCTTATTTACAAGACTAAAAATATAAACAATTGATGCTTCATGGATCTCGGCGACTCATTTCAATTCCAATACCATGTTTCAAACTGCAACATCGAATCAAATCAGATCTATTTGCACAAAACAAAACCACTCTCGATTTTTTCGATCTCATACTCAGACAATGCAACACCCATCAAGAAACCAAACGAGCTCACGCCCAAATCATTGTCACCGGATGCAATCAATCTGGGTTCTTGGCTGCAAGGCTCATAACAGTCTATACCCAGTTTGGGTTTCTTGCAGATGCCCAAGCAGTATTTCAGGGCACCCCTGTTGAATGCAAATGTAACTTACTGCTATGGAATTCCATTCTGAGAGCTAATCTTTCTTATGGGTATGCTGAAGAAGCCCTTAAATTCTATTTCCAAATGCGAAATCTGGGTGTAGTGCCAGATGGATTCACTTTCCCTCTTGTGGTAAGAGCTTGTGCTTTGATAGGTGATTTAGGCATGTGCAAAGCTATACAGAGTCATGCTGTAGTTTCTGGTTTCCAATTCCGTGTTCATGTTGCAAATGAGCTAATTGTAATGTATGGTAAACTTGGACGCATGGATCATGCCCAACAAGTGTTTGACAGAATGCCCTGTAGAAGTTATATATCTTGGAATAGCTTGATTTCGGGTTTCTGTAAGAATTATGATTCTGAGGGTGCAGTTAAAATATTTAACTGGATGGAACTGGAAGGACTGGAGCCAAATCTTGTGACATGGACTTCGCTTTTGTCGGCCCATGCCCGGTGTGGTCAGTGTCAGGATGTTTTGAGGTTATTTGGTCAAATGAGGATGAAAATAAATGGAGCAACTGCGGAAGCAGTCGCTGTAGTTTTGTCTGTTTGTACTGATTTTTGTGAGTTTTACAAGGGTTGGGAGATCCATGGTTATGTGATTGCAGGTGGGTTTCAAGATTACATGTTCGTAAACAATTCACTGATTAGCCTGTATGGTAAACATGGAAATTTAGAGGATGCTAGGAATTTATTTCTGGAAATGAAGGTTAAGAATTTAATAAGTTGGAATTCATTGATATCATCATTAGGGGAAGCTGGTAGGTGTGATGAGGCTTTTGAGGTTTTTTTGCAGTTGCAGAACTCAGGGGACTCAATGTTGAAACCCAATGTGATAACTTGGAGTGCAGTCATTGCAGGATTTGCTTCGAAGGGGCGAGGAAATGAATGCTTGGACCTCTTCCGTAAAATGTTGCAAGCGAGGATTGATCCTAATTCAGTCACATTTGCTAGTGTGCTGTCAGTTTGTGCAGAATTGGCAGCATTGGATCTAGGCAGGGAAATACATGGTCACTCGATTAGGGCTCATATGGACAATAACATACTAGTGGGAAATGGGCTTGTTAATATGTTCACAAAATGTGGAAATCTCAAAGAGGCATTTACAATATATGATAAGATTGAAGATAGGGATTTAATTTCTTGGAATTCAATGATAGCAGGTTATGGGATGCATGGTTTTGGTGAGGACGCCCTTACCACTTTCCATGAAATGGTCAAAGCTGGACAAAGGCCAGATGGAGTCACATTTGTAGCTGTTCTTTCTGCATGTAGCCGTGCTGGACTTGTCTCTGAGGGCCGGAAGCTATTTGATCAGATGGTCAATGTGTTCTCTATCCCACCTCTAATAGAGCACTATTCCTGTATGGTTGATCTCCTTGGGCGAGCTGGGCTACTACAGGATGCAAGTGAGATTGTGAAGAAGATGCCTATGGAGCCAAATGCTTGTGTTTTGGGAGCACTACTGAACTCATGCCGAATGCACAAGAACACAGAATTAGCAGAAGAGGTTGCCTCTAAGATTTTTAGTCTTGAAACAAAGACAACTGGGAGCTACATGTTACTTTCTAATCTCTATGCTTCATGTGGAAGTTGGGAAGACTCTGCGAGAGTAAGAATGTTAGCTAAGACAAAAGGCTTAAAGAAAAACCCAGGGCAAAGTTGGATTGAGGTGCAGAATAAGGTGCACATGTTCTTTGCAGGAAATGCCTTGGAACCTGGTTTGGAAGAGGTTTATCACATTCTGGAGGACTTAGGTCTTCAAATGGAACTTGAGGGCTACATAGCTGATTACAGCTTCGAGTTTCAAGATGTGTACAAAGAGGAGACGCGGACAGTATCTGCGAACTGTTAAAAGGTAACTACCCTATTTGTCTGATTCTTTATTCTTGTGTTCCGGTGTTTTGTCAGGTGATTTGGCCATTAGTTCCATTGAACCTAGTTTCTGATAGATCTTTCTAGTATGAGTTTGTGAGTCTTTAAATTAGTTTTTTGCTATGAACATGGATCAATGATCTTTTCCTCAAGTTAGGTCAATGGCATGAACCTTACTTATCTTCAGTGAAACCATAAGTCAGAATGCCACACCCATATTAAATATTAGATATTCAAGGTTCCATTTTATGTTTTTAAGGCTAGACTTTAGCAATTGTACTATTTAATTGAAGATTCCCATCAAATTTATTCTTGATGAGTATAAACAGAATTCTAAAACCTATTTGGTGATTATCTGTGATTAAGAGAAACTTTAGTTGAACAACAATATGGTATATAGATGTGTGGGAATTGGGATTGATGATAAATGCAGATTTGATTAGTGGAATGGTGCTATTAACAACATAGTTAGAGATTATGGGCCCTTGCAATTCATTTTAACTACCATTTCCAAAGGAATAGCCGCTGGTTCAGTTTTTGAATTACCCATTTTGTTTCTCTTTAAAATTTCATTTTGATTTCTACTATTGTTCCTGCATTGTCTAAAAGACAGTGACCTCCCAAGTATTTGCATTATATATAGTATGGACTTTTTAAATCTCTAGTATTATTTAGTTCATGAGTGCTCGTATAACTAAACACATGACCATTCTGTTATTAAAATGTTGATGAGAATTCTCTATCTTGGTTTTTCAATCTTTCAATGGAAGTCTTTCCAAAAGTCCCTCTTCCCATGTCCTTCTGAGGAACTCCGAAGATGTGTGATCGAGAAAGAATCTCTTCCGAGCGACCAAGTCATAATGAGATTAAAAAATGTCACTTGCAGTTTTTTCTTTATTCTTTTTTCTGTTTTTTTTTTTGGAATTTTGTGTCCATATTCAACCATCAAGGGTAGGTGAAAATTTCCATTTTTAAGGGGTTATTTTGAGGCATGTTATGGCATTTGAACAGACGATTTCATAGCTTGTTTGCTATTTGTTAAACTATTGAGCTATGACTTCAACACTTTGTAAAGGATCTTGATTGAGGGTGATGATGGCATTGTCTTTTGATTGTTTCATGACAAGGTTAACTTAGTTTGCTTACCAATTCGGGGATGGTATGATGCCCAAGAACCTGCATCAAGGTAGTGGTTGGTAACTCTACTTTTTTTAGCTCTACAATTTTTAATTCTAAAAAAATTAGTTCTACTTTTTTTAGCTCTACTTTTATAAGAGCTTATTTCAAAGATATTGTTTGGTAACAAAATACTCCAACCTCTTATTTTAAAAAATTAAAAATAAAAATTAATTGTTATATTGTAATCATATGCTATATTTGGTTAAATTAAAAATTATTTTGTATTAATTATCACCTACTAAATTTGAGTGGTGACAAATTATTCTGTATAGTGATTAATGCAAATTTGGTACGTTACAAATCATTCTTAATATAGTTGGATTATCCTCTACTATAAGTAAAGGATAAACCTCTACAAGAAAAAAAACAAGCTTTTTTTGCTTTTAATTTTAGAGGTTTAACCTCTACTATTTTTCAACCTCTTTTATTTAGTGGTTGACAAATTATTACCAAACACTCTAATTTTATCTATCCTCTATTTCAATTAGAGTATGGAGAAATTAGAGATTAGAATTAGAGTTACCTAACGCTACCCAAGAATTAAGTCGTGAGTTCAAATTCTACCCCAAGCGGGGCCACTTTGCAAGAGTTTAAACATTCGCATACAACTCAAGAGACTAGTTGGATACACTAATTAAGAAGACTAGATACCCTCGAATCATGAAAGATAAAGTGATAAACCAATTCAGTGTGCATCTTCCTTTACTCTTATTGTAATACCCTAAATGGAAACTATTATTTACTTTCATGATGATAAGTCTTTCTTTTTTTCTTAGAAGGAAAATAAAAGTAATTTAGAAATAAAATAATAAATATGGTTAGAATTTAAGTCAACTGATAAGTAACCAAAGCTTATGGTTAGTTAAAATAATAATACTATTAATAATAATACTTAGGAATATGGTTAATTTTATAGTAATTGATGAGTAGAAGGAAACCCTTTTGTGTTGCACGACGGAGGAAAACCCTTGTTGCGCCAAATAAAAGAAGTTAAAAGAGGCCAATTTCGAGAGGTTCTAGCAACTAAAGACATTCGCTGTCCTTATCAAGATTGAGCTAAGGTAAATAACACCTTTTCTTTGTGTAATTAGGTGTTCAAAGTGAATGTTTATTTGAGTTCATCATTCAAAGTACAGTGAAAAATGGGTCAGGGCTTTCATTTGCAACTTAAGAATTAGTTTTAAGGGATCTTTCATCAAAGCACGTATAATTGAGGTTGATTATTTTGATTTTAGAAAGCTGAGGATGCTAAATTGATTATTTATGATGAGTTGTTTTCTTCATTTTAATTAAATTGAATGGTTTTAGAATAACGAAGGAGGTGCAATGATTAGTGCATTGAGATTGTTTGATGAAATGCCCAAATGAGATATATATGTTGGGTTAAAAGTAGGTCATTTAAATTGATTTTTTTAATTGTAAGAACTCGACGGGACTATGCCCTTTGTATGTAATTATCGTGCTTGGGTTCATTAGTTTATTTTGGTGATTGAGCTAAAGAAATGAAAGTAAGAGAAGTGATATAATTGGGGGCATTTATAAACTATGAATCTAGCTTATAAGAAGAGTGGACTGAAATTACTCTTTTGAATACTCTAATGTTGGAGGATCTTTGATTAGTCTAAAGTGGTAAATAAATGTAAACAATTAGGAGGTTCATTTGCAGTCATATTTATTATTTATATAAGACCATGAGCTATTATATGTCTTTTGTAAAGTTCAAAGTGAAGGTGATTATGTGAGTCAAGAAGGGGGATCAAGTTTGGGAAGAAATTTGATTTTTGGCCAGCACATGGGTTTTTGCATCATCCATAGTTAAGGGTCCATCACTATCAAATTGGTGTTTAAGTTGTTCTAATTGTATGCACCAAATGCGTTAGTCTGGTTTTCAGTTGTTTTTCCATTCAAGTTGTGGCTATCTTGGTTGTAGTGCTCATATTTCCGTGCACTTCTGGTGCTTGTTTATATATTGTTTGCTGTTTCTACTAATATATTAATGAAATACCTTGTTTCTGCTTAAAAAAAAAAAAAAAGATTAGGTCAGTGCTTTCTATTTTCCATTTTTTTCTTGTACCATTATATGTATCTAATTTATAAAAATGGTATGTAAAAAAGAATACATAAAAATAGTTTTGTTCTATGATTTTGTTAATGAGTTTAGCCTTGAAGCAAGTTTTAATAATTGTAGAATTTTTGTGTGAATTGATAAAATATTTAAATTGTGTTTTGATGGAAAGCCACATATTTACCGAAAAGGTAGTCCAACTAGTTTAGCGTCAAATCATGCTTAGAATTGGAGCATGGAAGTTTCAGAATTGGTGAAACATGTAGAATTTGAGAAAAATGCATTATAATAGGAATTGTTTCAATTGTTTCAATTGCATCAGTTAATGGGTTTGAGTTTCAAAAACATGCACGAGATAGAAACAGATGCCAAACATGTCAGGGGAAGGTGGTTGTTTGCTGCTCACTAGAATTTGGTGAGTTGGGTTGTATCTTACTATTTTGCAGTTGTTGGAATGCGTTGTACTATAAATACTGACTCGCCACGTGTGCCTACTACTGGAATTTGGTGGCATAGGTTATGGTTTCATCATTCACTGGAAATTGGTGTGTTGTGGTTTGTGACTCCTGAGACATAATTGATATCTTGTTTCTGGTATGTTTAATTATTAAATAAAATATAAAGTATCGTCTTTTGAAAATAAACTCATGGTATGAATAATATGTTATTCTTAAAACAATTTAAGTGGTTGATTGATCCGAATGAATTCGGTTGATGTCCAAAGTCTTCATTATTGTGTGACTAGCACATTGTTTTGTAGAGTCAATACTAGTAGCATTTTAATTACCTGGTGGTATGGGACCCCTTGTAATTTGGGATTACAAGTATTGCTCAAAGATCACGGGTTATTCCGTTTAGTCTATGCCATGTATGGTATGCATTTGAGAATGCTGAGAGAGAGCATGGGACCGCCAGATTGGCATTTAAATGTTGTGAGGGTTTACCCCGGGAGTGAGAGTTAGTATGAACTACTTCTGCAGATGTTGACATGTTTAGGCTTACATGCGAGGAAATGTGCTATCAATGACTTGAGTTGGAAAAAACAGTGTCAATGTAAGCAATGACTATATATTTGGGCTGAAAATCAGGATAGATGAAGACTTTGAGATCGGCAAATAGGGTCAATGACTTCTCCTAGATGGTTAAGTATGGAGGAATTAATTCACATTTGACTGAGGGGTGTTGTAATATTAGTTGCGTTACTTAATGAAAATTCTGGTTATGTGGCTGTACATGAATTCTTGTATTTAGGTCATGCATCATGGTATCTATATGTTATTGCTCATCTTACATTTATGCATTTTCTTTCACCGAGTTGTCATGGTTATTTATTATTTGGTTATGGTAATCATGGTTTGCTAGAGCATTACTCATTGAGCTAGTTGAGCTCACCACTCTTATATTTTTCAGTATAAAACTAGGTAACAAAAAACCTTGAGCTAGCTGAAATCGAGGATCAGGAGTATATACCAGAGATCGTGTAGGACAATTCTCAATCGGATCAGGAGTATATACCAGAGATAGACCTTCATTTATTCATTTATTTTTTTTATTTTTTTGAGCAGAAACGAAGGATGATTATATTAATCCGTTAATAAGAGCCTGTACAAATACTTGTCACCAGAGGTGAAACTATAAGGATCTGTGACCCCGAACCATTAGGATCACTTCCTACATTCCAACATGCCTAACTACCTTGACCTCTTTTGAAAACTAGACCCTACCCACATACATACAATTATCTCAATTTAATAACCAATCTGAAACAGTGAAGCCCTTGGCTAAAGGCGATGCAAAAACCCATGTTCTAGCCGTTAGCTTAATTTCTTCCCATAATTGCAATTCTGATTTAGCGAGATTGTGGAAAATCCTGTTGTTACGCTCTAGCCAAATCATCCAAAGAGTTGCATAACAGGCGATCAATCCTACTCCTCTTTCCTCTCCCGAAAGTGAAGGAATGTGACATAGAGACAAACCCTCCTCCACCTGATGAGGGGCAAGGAATCTGTTACCAGAAAAGGTAGACCATTGACCATTCCCCCCAAATCTTCTTCACATAGGCACAACTGAAGAAGATATGATCAATGCATTCTCCTGCTTGTTGGCAAAATGCGCAACAGTGAGGAGACAAGCACATATTGGGAAGCCTTCGTTGCAACATATCTGAAGTGTTGAGAAGCCTGTGAGCGAGAATCCACCCAAATACCTTTACCTTGGATAGTACATGTGCCTGCCAAATGTGAATAGAACAAGGAAAAGGTGTAATGTGCGGTGTGACCGAAAGGGTTGTGAAAAAGGATTTACAGGAATATGCCTTAGATGGGTTAGGATACCAAATAATCTTATCCAGATCCATTGAGCGAGACATTTTGGGGTTTGGTTAGAAGTGGGCCTATCTCTACGATCTTGCGGAGCTCTGGGAAGATGAAGGTTCCAAGATACAGTGTGGGAGAGTACGTGTTAGGCTGGGTCAATGAAGGAAGCGATAGGATGGTTATGAAGAGTGGATAGGCGTAGTGAGAGCATGTTAGCCAGCGTGGAATTCTCCAACCACCTTGTCCTCCAAAATTTGAATGTCTGTCCATTGCCAACTCTGAACCCCAGGAAAGATGAGAATTGAGGCACCATTGAGGAGATGAACTTTCACGGACTTCTATAAGTAGATTTCACCCTCCTGCTCAGTCTGTCCAGCTTAAGTTGCCGGTGTCTACTAGAAATCACCGTGCCCACAGTGACTGCGAATCCCTGATGTATCTCCAAATCTATTTGCTACATAGCACAACATTTATTCATTTATTTTATTGTTATTCTTTTGATTTTTCACATAAAAGTAACTCATACAAGATCTCTCATTATTTTATTTGGCATCATTTGAGATTGCTATATGTAATATAAATTATTATAACTATGGGAAGGCTTATTGTGTGTGGATGAATGTCGATAATTATATGGAATGTTATGACAGGTTTTTACATGTTTAGAAAATTTTGGAATGCCCAAAATACTGAGGAAACTTTGTCGAAATTTTAGTTGAGATTTCTCGTGATACGTGTTGGTGTTATTAGTAATGATTTGGGTCAAGGTCTTTTTTTTCTTTTTCTTTTTTTTTTTTTAAGGTATTCTCATACCCTTCGGGTATTGAACTAGTCCTTGTTCAAGGTGGGAGCAGAACGGTAGGCCTCTCCTAACGATAGCACCTTTAAGAATCGAACCCTAAAACTTTTATACATGGACGGCCCTTGAGCATGCTTTTAAGGTCAATTTGAAAATATGTTTGCACAAGAATTACACATTGGAAAGCCATTTCCAACAAAATTATTTTGCGATATAGATTTCATTTTTATTTGATAAAAATTGAGTCACTAGCATATATTTATTGCATCTTTGGGCTTCTTGAAAAATGTTGTTTTCTTAGGTCCATGGATTTTTTAATTTTTTTTTCAAATTAGGTCCATGGATTTGGCCAGTAAGATGGGACACTTATTAAGTCCATTTAGAGTCCAAATATTGAAGAATGGAATATATGATTCCTATACAGTTTAAGTATATAATATAACTTTGGGTCTGGCTTCACCTATCTTTTCTTATCTCTTTACCCACCTCATTTAAAAATTAATAAGACAAAAAAAAATCTCATGTGAAGTTACCAAAAAGGATAAATATTAAACCCCTTAAACCTTCTTACATCTCTCTTCACCCACCCATTCTCCATCTTAAATAACTCTTTAACTCATCTTAATCTTCAATCTTGTTATTTTTTTATATTTTTTAGTTAAAAGCATACATTTCTATCATTTTCACCTTTTTAAAGTGTTTTTTTTTTACAAAAACATACTTAAAATTAAAGAGAAAAGGGGTGAAAATAGGTTTCGAAACTTTGAAATATTTTCTTCGGATTGTGTGTGTCCGACCTTACGTGGGCGGATAGAATGAAGTCTGTCCGACCCTAATAGGCCGAACATATCTCCTCTGTTCGGCCCATCAAGGACGGACAAAAAAGAAAAAAAAAATGTATTGTTCGACCCTATTGGGTCGGACACACCTCTTTGTGTCCGATCTATATGTTTCTCGTGGGTGGGACATTTGCGATTTTGGCACGCAGAATGAGTTTTTGGAACCCATTTTCGCTGCCTCATTCCACTATTTTCACCTTTTTTTTTTTGCAAAAAAATATTTCAATCCAACAATGTAGCATTGAAATCATTTTAGAACATGTAAAAATTATAATTTATTTATCGATTTGTGATCAAAGATTGCACTTGAATCACTTTGTGTTCAAGGCCTCCAAATCCCGAAATAATCCAATTTTTTCTCAAGATTTTGCGACGTTGTTGTTCACAAATCTTCTTAACGATGCTTTAACCCTTTGAATGATTAAAAAATTTGGAGAAATGGCGAATCAATGGTGAAGAGAAGAGAAGAAACGAGAGAGAGGGAAAGGGTTTAGGGCGTTGGGATCAGAAGGGTAAAATGAGAATTTAGGTGGGTAAAGAGAGAAAATGATTGATTTCAAATTTTCATATGGGTAAAAGAGTAAGTGGGTGAAGAGATAGGAAAAGGTGGATGAAAATATCCTAACCCTATAACTTTATACATTACATTTGTTTGATCTAGCACCTTCCTACCACCATTTTAGGGTTCTACTCACCATCAAATTGTAATGTCGGTAGCGCAGTACTCAGACTGTTACCCTCGATGATAAAGCTTTGAGTCTCCACATTGCAGCGTGGGGTGGCACGGTCTTGCCTGGGGTGCAAGACCTTATGTTGTGGTCTATGGGTGTGAGTAACTCAAATTGTTACCCTCGGTGATAAAGCTTCGAGTCTACACCCTAAAGCATGAGGTGGCACGGCCTTGCATGGGGTGTAAGACCTTATGTTGTGGTTCATGGGTGGGATACTCATGTGCCAAGGATGTCACCATATCCCTCCAATGGTGCTTTCTAGATGGATTAGCGAATGTATATATATATATATTAGGGTTCTCTCCACCAACATAAACAATGATGTACGAGTAATAGTATAACAGTCGTCTAAAAATGATGGCGTGGATCAAGTCCTACAAGCCCTATGTTGTAGCTCTCATCCATTGGATCTCGGATTCCTGTGATCTTATGAGTATTATTAGTAGTATTATTACAGAATAACATTTAAGACGCTAGCTAGGAATGTTCACAATTTTAAGAACCATTACAGCCTGCCCATATGTAGCGTAATCCCATCCCAACCCAATCCATTGGCCTGATCCAGACCTAAGTTGGGACTTGCCAGAGCCAACAAAGCCGGCTAATGTATGATTTAAATCATGGTTCAACTTATCTATTTTATTCCTAGCTTATCAAAAAAATAAAAAACAAAAATAAAAAATGTGTATATCTGTACCCTACAATTAATAAAAATAATCCTTGGTCATCCTCTTCCATGTACTGTTGGGTGTCGGGCATTGATTTTTTTTCCTTGCTTAGCTAAAATGATTGTTCGTAAGCTCCTATCATTATCACCAATTGAGTAGTAGAATTTCTTTCATGAAAGAAGTATGGGAAGTTGGAGGAAGTACTGAAGTTTTGTTTTTCCACTTTCAGTACTACTTCTGCTAATGATTGTACCAGTGGGTACCAAAACGGGAATGAAAGAAAAAGTGGGTACAAACAAACCTCTATATCTTTCTTCTCATGCCACTCCCAAGTTATATTGTGGGTGATTTATAACTATCAAACAACTTGAGACTAGAAAAATACTACATAGATCGGTTATATGAATCTATTTTCTCAATTTCGCTCTATTTGGGGCTAAGTCATTATTTAAACTACAAATAATTATATATTTTTTAATTATTTTTGTCTATATTAATTTAGGTCGATCTGCCGCTATCTCTATCACTATCATGAATTTTTAAAAGATTAAAAGATTTATCTTCTTAATTATAACATCTAAAGGTCATATATATATATATATTTATAATATCTTGGGTGTTGGCCAAACTTAGGGGCCTGTAGAAAGGATAATATTTTGCGATGTGTGAGATGGACTAAAATTAGCTTCAATAGTTGGCGCCGTTTATGAGGACTGACGCATTTGTGTGAGATGTTGAGCCTGGAGGCCTGCCGTTAGTGGATTTAACTTCAGAGATTCATCTCATATCGACTATGTGTTCTTTCAAGTTAAAACACATAAGAAGTCTCACCTCCTCACACTAGCTAGCAAGAGGCTTTTTCTTAAGGAGAAAAACAAAAAACCCCCAGGACTTGCTTTATAACACGCTTTACATAGGCTCCAGCCAAACTTGGGCCTGTGGAAAAGACAATATCTTGCGACGTGTTGAGCAGGCCAAAATTGGCTTTAACACAAGTAAATATGTTTGTTAGAAGGTTTGAGCACAATACCTCCAAAATAATAAGACTCTGATACCATGTTATACCACTTGACTCAAAAGTTAGCTATCGCTATTAAGAAAGGGCCTAACTATGTATATTAAATGTGAATGTAGATATCGAATGTTATAGATAGTAACATTTTGTTTTTCTTATAACTCCTTAGATTATATTGATCGCTTAAAGAAATTTAGAAGATTGAAGAATATCCATTGTTACAAGTGAACAAACCTGCAACTCAGTTGGTTGGTGGTCATCATGTTGCTTTGGAGAGTACTGAATCCTCACCCATCAAAGATACCCAATCTTTTCCCGTTTGTCAATTGAAAATAGTAGTCATGATATAATGTATCCTAAAGGAAATTAATTTTGCAGCCTCCTCTCACTTTGTAGTTTAATTGAATAATTTTTTTCTTTTTCAAAAAAGAATTTATATCCTAAAACATGTCACTTTGATGAGGAACTAAGATATGAAACAAGAGTTCGATATGACATCATAAAAGAAGGAAACAATAGTACAGGATATTGAACAAAGAGAAATGTTAATTTAACTGTAATTTTTATAACTGCATATCTATTAAATATTAATATCTTATGCATCTCAAAGAGTATAATAAATGATTAAATGAATGTACATGTGTAGTTGCACATATTTTCAGTTAGATTAACATTTCTCTTTAAAAAAATAACACAAGGCCCTTGCCCCAAAATGAACCTCTCAAAAACAAATGAGACCAAGAGTCAATTTCTATGATACTTTAAGCCTCTCTTATCTCTTTCGAGCAAGAAAGACTAAAATTGAGAAATTTCAAATTGACTTAATAGGACGTCACTGCTAGCCACTTCACAAAATTGATTACACTCCCTGTAGCAATAAAAAAACAACTCCATAGTTCTTGAATGATCTTGAATTTTCTTAAATTCTCGTGATCAAGGGAAGAATAATCCATGGGATACCCCATCTGATCACATGATATATACTACTTTTTATATGCCAAGTACCAAAAGAAAAGGTGGGGCCTATATAATTAATGATTATAGCTTGATATTAATTATATATATACATACACACACATAAATAATGACAAAAGCCTTAATTCTTCTATATTTCGTAAATGACATATGTTAAAATTTTGGAACTCCATTAATAATTAATTCTTGTTGTTTATACTAGAAAAATGTATTTTCCCTAAAAATTTAAGAGTTGAATATGTCTAATTTTAACTCCACCCCAACTTATTCTATATATCACTTGGAATTGCAGTAGAGTAAAAGGACTCCGCGAAGGGGACACCTGCCTACCCTATTGTCCGCTTAGATTATGGAAACTCTTACCTACAAAGTTTGAATAGTAGTATATAAAAAAAGAAATATTAGCTTCCAAAGGTGGGCTCAACTAGTTTAGCGATCAACGTATAGTGCTTTGACAAAGATCAGAGTTCGAGTTGCGCTGCTGCTTGGATATTGGGTCAACCCCTCCTTATACTTATTTTTCTTGTACCAAAAAAAAAATATATATATATATAGTAATATTTTCAAATTTTAATCATAAGAACTTAGCCATCTCTATGAACCAAAACACCTACAAGGTTAAGGTGTCTTTAATGAAAAAGTTGATTAATTAAAACAATTAATTAATGAACTCAACTATATATGGCTCAAGCCTAAAGGTTATATCAAGCATAAATAATTAAAAATAGAAACAAAAATTGGGATGTGGCATTATGATGAATGTGATTAGAAACTCACTATCCTAGCTAGATCTCAATAGTATTGAGGGCTCTCTTTCAAACGATAGAGCAAATGCAAGAACCTTACAGAAACTAATTTAATATCATACCTTGGCCAAATTCGATAATTATATATATATATATATATATATATATATATATATATATATATATATATATATATATATTAATATAATTACTTTTTTATGATATTATATTACAGATAATTTTTATAACTTCATTAATTGATAAGTATACATTTTGTAAGGTTATTTCATTAAGAAAAGAAAAGAAAATTCATTTCTAAGACTTCTTATAAAGTTTAAAGAAATATTAAATTTTTTTGTTTGAAAAATGATTGTATGCAATAGTTCTAACTATAGTTAGTGAATGTACTAGTGATTCATATATTTGAATTACTCTCTAAATTTAATACAAGACCTAACATCTTGATTATATAGTTCTGTTTAGAGTGAAAATACAACAATTAATTTTGTCTAGAAAACCTATATAGCTATGCAAGATTCGAGTTTTGGATTGTATAAATAACAATAAACATAAGACACTTTAATTTATCACTTAAAGTTATAGTATATTTAACATTCGTCTATGAATTGAATAAGACTCAATAAATATTGTAATTGATAAATTTAAGTAATTGATTAATGTTGAAGAAATTGAATACGTGCCAAACTCATTTTTTTTAGGAAATGTTCTAAATATACATTTAAGTCATGAAGCATTCCATGAGTTTGTAAGATATGTAGCTGGAAATTTTTACCTAATTCATAACATAACTTACATCAAATTATGGTCAAGTGAATCAGTTAGCATGCGTTTGATAGCTAAAATTACTATTTTTGTTTTTTTTTCTGAAAAAATGAAAAAGTTGTATGATTTATTGTCGATATTTAGTCGAGAAATTTTTTATGAACCCCCTATTTTCTCACTCGGATTTTCTAGCCTATAAACATGAGAAAAGCTTTAACATTATTCAAATTTGTTCATTCCCATCTTCGGTGAATTTCCCTTTTCTTTCTCATTGCATTAAATGTGCACAAGAAATATTTTGTTTTATGTACAATCAAATAACCATTAAAAAAAAAATCTCTTATTAAAATATGTTTGAGAAATTATACTTTTTGAGAAACTATATTTTCCCAATAAAAAAAATTCACAACTATCAAACGTGTCCTTGAAAAGAGAACACCTATGTACAACAAGGACATTCTCTTAATTAGGGGTGTAAGCAACCCGACTGACCCGACTCGATCAAACCCGACCATTTTTGGTCGGTCGGGTCGGGTTTGATTGATATGTCGGGTTGGTCGGGTTAATTTTTTAGTAACCCGACCATACCCGACACGACTCGACCTCTTAAAATTTATAAACATATTATATATATATACATGTATGTATGTATATATAATAAAGATACTAAAAAAACTATTACATACAAGGCCTCTAATTAAGAAGGCTCATAGCCCTCAACTACATTTTTTGAATTGTTGGGTTAGATAGTAAAAAAAATTGGATAAGAATCATAAGATGGGTGCTTGAGACTAAAAGAGAAAAGTTTCATTTTAGTCCCACATTGCTTGTTGGGAAGAATGAAAGACTCTCATTCTCTATAAAAGCCCATTAACTCTCTATTCATCATCATTCTCATAAGTCAAATTTAAGACTACCTTGACTTGTACATATATGAGTTTTTCCAAAAAGGAGAAATCTCATATTTTAAAGTTTAAATAGTAGTTTAATAAGCTTTCACATGATAATCCAACATATTTTATTACTAATAAAAGCTTAAATAGTAGTTATTAAGCTTTAAAAAAAATTGGGCTATTTAATGGGGGCCCAAGCCAACAAACCTGAAGACCCCACCCGACCTTAGGTCAGGTGGCATCGGGTTGGACTCGTTGCCACCCGACCTCATCGGGTCGGATGGATTTGGGGGCAAAAACCCGACCCGACCCAAATTTCACTCCAACTCTTAATTAGGAGACTCATATGATATAAGTCATGTTAAGAGTCACTTTAATGATCTCTCTAGCATTTTTCTTAATTTGAATTTACTAAGGAATTAATGTCCTTTACATATGTAATTGTAACTATTACTCATACAACATAAATAAATACTTCATTTTTAAGTTCTAGTCTTATCCTCCAATTGATCTCTTATTTATTATTATTATTATTAAACAAGTTTTCCAAATATGATGAGAAAACTACTTAATCAGTTGGCAGGAAAACTTACAAAGAATTAAAACCTACATTGTTTACTCATTTGATTTTTTTCTATATTTTTAGGTAAAACTCTGTTGAATTATATTTAAAAGAAATTTTTAAAAAATATATCATAATGCCCCAACTTTTTTGATAAGGGCACCCATAACAAGTCCTCAACTAGAACATAGGGGTTTTGATTTCTGGGTTGAAACTCAAAAGAAATTAAAAGAAAACTAGTCTACTAGGACATTGGCTTTTGATGTGTGGGTTTTATAAGTTAAAATTCAAAAAGATAACTAAGGTACATATAAATATATTCATATATAAGAAAGAGAAGAGAGGTGTGGTAGATCCCAAAGTACAAAAGTAGGAAGACATCCCATCAATTCCACATAAAACTGCAGGTTTTGTTGATCCACCTCGGGATTGAGTCCCACCTGCACCCATATATGGTGTCAAGCAGCATCTCTCTTTTGTTTTCTAAGCAAAACAGCATCTCTTGCAATGCAGCTAACTTGTAAGATAAAGCATCCAATGCTTACCGTATTGTCCCCAAAAAATTTTAAAAATTTTACAACTTTTACATATATATATATATATGTATATATATATATATATATTTATCGAACATGAATATACGTGCAAATTCCCAAACTTCACAACTTTTCAAGTTTTAATTTACATTCTCATCAAAGGGTCTGCTTTGCTTTGTTTGCTTACGTTCCCACTTTCTTCAAGACCATATTAAAAGTCAAAAAATGTCATTTTTTTAACCTTACTATTTGTACTTGGAAAGCGGCGAAAGAGGAATAAGGTAAAAAAAAAATCCCTAGCAAAAGGCATGAGTGGATAGTAAATTTTATTCCCCTATAGCAAAAAAGTAACGCTGAAGAGTTCCCATCAGCTAGCACTGTGCAGACTGAGAAATTAATTAAAGAGAAAAAAAAAAAAAAAACAATACGACTCCATAGTTATATAGCTAGCAAAAGGTATGGACTGAACAGTTCCTATCAGCACAGACCGATCGATCAGTACTATATATGTAAGAAAGACTACTCATGGGAAGCAATAGGGCTTTTAGCTAGATTAACTGTATGTATGATGAAGCAATACTTTTTATAATGTGCATCAAGAATATATGGCACCATACTCTAAATTATAACTTCGAGCTTTCCAAAGCAATGCAACTGATCACTTGAACTCTTTTTAATTAGTAGCTCATCATCTAACTCAACTTACTTTGATGCATATGCCATATATATATATATATATGTTTCATTCAAACCATTGACATTAATATTAGTTGTCAAGTGGATTAGATCTCAATTAGTATTGATATGTCTCTAATTAATTACTATCTCTACCTTAGATATATATATTGGGTTTTTCAACACCAATTTTCTGTATATTTCATTAAATTCAATTAAGCATTTTTTCAATTACATAAGGTCAGCTACCTAAATCTATTTTCTCCGCTCTGTTTGATTGAAATAATGGGTGCCCTTGAATTATACATCATTATATGATTCAATGACACCCAACAATACATTAAAGTGTTATATAAATATATATATATATATATATATATATATATATATATATATATATATGCTTAAGTGGATGGTGAAATTGTGTACACTTATCATTTCCTTACTTTGATATATCTTATGTGATAGATCACGGGTTAACAAACACACGCGTGTCATCATCATCATCATGAACCACTTTCTTTAAATATAAAACAGGAATACAAAAGTACAAATTGCAAAATTCTTGGGATCAAACTCCATTTTTGTTAATTCGCAAACAGTAAGGTTTAAGAGAAACTCTGGGCATTCAAACGAGCCTTATGACACCTTAATTACCTCTTGACTATGCACAATGGCAACAAGCCAATCAGCAGGACGATTAGCTTGCAGTGAACACGAGACCAAACATGCCAATCTTTCAATATCTCCATAATTCTCAACAGGATTAATGCCAATTATTTGAGTCTACTCATCCCCAACAAATTATAGGTATCTAAAAGAAATCTTGAAGATTAAAACAATTTAATTAAGACCCATTGTTAATTACTAATCTACAATATTGGCAAATGCAACAAAGATCAATTTAATTAGTGCGACGAATAACTTGGTGATAGTTACGTACAGGTTTGATATTGTATTAATTAAGTAGTTAGTTGATATGACTTGCTACCAGCCAGCAAGAATTATATATATATATATATATGTGTGTGTTAAGATTAAGTTATCAAGCTTCTACATTTGGTTAATTACAAGAAATTAATATACACATATCAGTCTGACTATATGTATTGAACCCTAATTATATATAAGACCTACGAATTAGGGTCCAGACCCCGGCTAATATATCTTATATTTTTGAGATAGAAACGCATTATTGAGAGAGAGAGAGAGAGAGAGAGAGAGAGAGAGAGAGAGAGAGAGAGAGAGAGAGAGAGAGAGAGAGAGAGAGAGAGAGTGAGTGAGTGAGTGTTATGGTGGATCTTTGAGTCACTGCAGTACTTCCATACAGAAAGATATCCTATAGGTTTCACCAAGTGCAAAACCAATCTATGCATGATTGAAGGTACAGACATGAGAGCCTACCAGCATCACTTGTCATGTACATTATGCATGTATCATTGGTTATATGTATTTATATATGTTCCTCTTCGATCGATTCATCAATTCCATCAATGTGAAGTTGAAAACATTGGTGAGACAACTCTGCTACATAATCACGTGATGACTCTTGTTCACGTGTGGTGTATAGATTTAATATATTTTATTATTTTTTAAATCTTTTTTTTTTTTAAATCTTTATGGCCACCCCTATATTATCATTATTTTCTAGATGCCCAATTTTACCATTAGTTAATTTTTAAATATTGTACTTAAATTTTAACAGGTCCCTGATCTCCCCATAAATTAATTTCCCTCTAATAGATGATTACTAGCCATCCGATATATATATATCGATCAATCAACCATGGAATCATAGTCGTTGCCCACGATTGGACGGTTTAGCTAGATTGAACCTGTAGATAATGCTGTAAATTACCATATAATTTTCTCACACTTCTCATACAGTGACACAAATTAACTGGAGCAGAAGAAAAACAACTAATAACAGTAGTAAATGAAGAAACTATCAAGAAAATTCCTTCAAATTAAGTTCTTATTATATAATAGCATAGTTAAAGAATTTATAAAAAAAAAAAAAAAAAAGACAGAAAGACAATTCCTTCAAATTAAGTTCTTATTATTCATACAACTTATGAAGAAAGACAAATATATAAGGGTTTATGAGAGAGATCTAGATTCCTCCCTTTGGAAGGATTTGGGAGAGAGTAAAAAAGAAAAAAGACATCAACAACAATAACAACAAGGGAATAATTATATAAAAAAGCAAAAATTAACGAAAGTGATGATGATGATTAACACTAATTAAATTAAATTGTAATAATAAGCTAACCTTGCCACTGTTTATCACTGGAACGATGTTGCTGATGATGATGGTGATCATCATATGGAGAAGAAGAGCTCATGCACTGTTCTAACCCAGCTATGTTGAGAATTTCTCTATGTGAAGGAAATGCCCTAAGACCCAAGAAATCTCGCGTTAATCCCTCATTATTACCAATACAACCACCTTGATGATCATCATTTCTCGCTGTTTTTCTAGATTTTGAGAGATTAATCTCATTATTAATATTAGGGTTTTCATCTGATGATCTCTTAGATGATGAATTCTGCAGCATTCCTCCAAACGCTTCTTCAAATGAAGTCCCGATAGGATCAAACCCAACAGCAGCACCAGAAGGAGAAGATAGAGATGTCATCATCATATCTTGAAGTATAGAAGTAGGCCCTCCTGTTCCTCCTGTTCCTGCTACTGCTGCTGCTGCACCTGTGCAGTTGCAGAAAAAAAAACCCAGAAACGTGGTCCATAAGATCAGAAGCAAAAACAGTATATGTAGCTTTATTCCCAAAAGCAG
This sequence comes from Paratinospora sagittata, assembly GCA_035771175.1. Classification (NCBI taxonomy): domain Eukaryota; kingdom Viridiplantae; phylum Streptophyta; class Magnoliopsida; order Ranunculales; family Menispermaceae; genus Paratinospora; species Paratinospora sagittata. The sequence continues at coordinate 4,899,460 of CM069611.1, read as the reverse complement.
AATTTTATATATATAAAAATCAAGCTACATAAACAAAATTAAACCCCATTTTTTCCCCATATTCCTTCACATGAAGACAAAAACGAAGTTGCAGTACTAGTAGGATTATATATGTAAATACATACCAGTAGAATTAGCTGCAGACATGTGAGCGTGGTGGTGGGGTCTCAGCATGGTTGCAGAAGATGACGAACAAGGCTTGCTCATTGTTGCACCCATTTGAGCTGCCTTTTGCAGTAATGCAGTTGCAGACATGTGTGCAGAAGAAGCTGAAGGATGATGATGATTGTATGGAGCAAGATTATTATTAATATTATTATTGCTAATATTAATATTAAGCTGCTGGTTTGAATTTGAGTTATTATTATTTGAATTTTCATGGTGGGTCGTCGTTAATGAAGCTTGGGAATGTACTGGGAATTCTTGTTCCAGCATTAAACCAGCTGATCTTGTACTAGAAAAGATTGATGATGAAGGTGAAAGATGATGATGATGATCAAGATGGTGTGGTGGGCCAGGACCTGCTGCTGCTCCAAGTATAGAATTGCAAGCTAACCATGGAGGCAATTCTGGTCTTAGATTCAGTTGTTGTTGATGTGGCTCTCTTTTGAATGATGATATTGCTTGGAGATGTTGATCTTGATGATGGGTATGATCAATAAATTGAGATTGTAGATTTAAATGTGGTGTTGAAGTACTGCCTGGATGATGATGAAGTACTGGGTTTGATGTTGTCATTGCTCTTGCACTCTCTTCTGCTAAAGCATCACAGAAGGCTCTGTGTGTGATGAAGCTGTCCCTCCTGCAAAATCCCCAGAAAACAAAACAAATAGAAAAAAACAAAACAAAGCAAACCATCAACAAAGAGCTCTAGCTAAGACAACACACAACACAACACTACTCAACAGTCTTTGCTTAAAGTATCCTCTCTCTCTCTCTACCCTCTTTCTCTTTTGTTCTCTCTTTCTATTTCTATGCTTTTCTTCTCATTGACAAAATAAAGCAGATATTATATATCATTAAAGCTTTCTATAGTTAGTCCTCTCTCTCTCTCTCTCTCTTCTTCATACAGTACCACAGCTGATTGCATTCAATAAAGCTGAGAAGAAGAAATCCTAAATATAAATAGGTAATAATCTCTCTTTCAGTAAGAAGCAATCGCAATAATGCTAGTTCATCAACAAAAGTCTCAAAAATTTTCATTAATACATAATAATTAGTATAGTACTTATGATGATGGGTGGGCTAGATAGCTAGGTTAATATATATTTAATTAGTTTTAATTTGATCATCATACCTTGAGAAAAGGGTTCCACAATCACATCTGTACTCTCTAGTGCCACAAGTCTTGGAATGGGCTTTCCAATCTGATTGAACTGCGTAACGCTTTGAACATTTTTCACATTTCCATTTCTTCTCACCATGTTTTCTGCAAAAATGCTTCTTGATCCCTGTGAGGTCTCCAAGAGCTCTTGATGGATCATGGTGCACACAACTAGGTTCGGGGCACACATATACCCTTTTCCTTACCTCTTTGCTAGTTCTTTGCTTTAGCTTCCATGGCAAATTATGCCCTCTTCTGTGAAGTTGAAGGTTCTGATCTCTTTGAAACCCTTTGTTGCAGATCTCACACACAAACCGATTCGTCGCCATGAGAGTTTTTGGTGATAAAGCTATCACTTCTGCATCTGGGTCTGATTGAATTTGCCAAGAAAATAAAAATTATTGATTATCATCAAAATTAAACAATTAATTACAGTCATGAATGATTTAAATAATGGATTTGAATTACAATTGGGAACCTGGGTTGCCTGGGAGATTTCTCTTCTTCTTCACAGCTGGAGTACTACTTGTAGTTTGTTGAACTGATGAAGCAAAAGACTGTTGTGGGTACATATTGCTTCCTCCTTCACCTCTACTGCCTGAAGAAACAATTCCTTCACCTGATGTTGAAGTTAAGTTGGACATGTTTTCCTCCAAAACTGGGTGTTGTTGGATTATCAAACCCTTTAACATCAGAACTCTACTGATATATCTAACTAGGGTTCTTCAGGAAGTGATTGTGAAGAACTCTAAAAAGTTTGTTCTTGAGTTGTACAGATCTTGTATCTCAATAATAGAGGGAGAGCTCATGGGATCTAAAGATAAATTCTAAGGTAGAAATTAAGACAGGAAAGGACTTATAAACATAGAAATAAGGAAAATAAGAAGTTTGTTTCAAACCCCAAATATTAGATTGGAAGTTATAGGATGAAGACAAACTGTATCATCAACCCTTATTGAGATACCAGTCTTCTCCATATGTTCTTATCGACAAACCTTGCTTGCTAAAATCAGTACTAAAAACTGAAAGAAAAGGGCCAAACAAATATAAAAAAAAATAGAGAAGTTCTAGTGTTCCTAGCTAGCTACAAGCTCAAAAAGAATGGAAGATGAGAGAGAGATCTAAGAAAAACAAGAGAGAGATAGAGAAGAATAAAAAGGAAAGTAGAGAGAGAAGAAGTAGGGAGAGAAAGAGGGTAGAGAGAGAGAGGGTGCAGATGTGGATGAAAAGAGAGGGATCTCTCTGTAATCCTCCACCCATTCAATACCATACCCCAACTCAACAGGCTTATACTGACGTTGCACTTTCTGTCTTTTCCTCTGTTCTCTTCTCTCAAGCCCTCCTCAGCTGAGAAATCTCCCCTCTTTCTTTATTGTTTTCGCCTTTATCAATATATATAATTATTATTTCTTAATGTTTTTTTTTTAAAAATTCTCTCCCACCACCTTTCCCTTCTTAAAAAGTAGAAATAAAGCAACCATGTAAAAAGACAGTATGATTTGCACTCAGATAGAGAGAGAAAGTGAGAAATCTAGAGAGAGAATATGATAAGGTGTTGATTAATTTACAAATAGTTTTACACATCATGGGTAGAAGAGTTAAAAGCAACCCTACTCAGCTTTCTGCATTTAAGCTAGCATGATTGGTTCATTGATTGAATCCAGCAGACATGCTCAAGGAAACTACTTCTCTTTCTTTATTACTAAAAGCTTTTCTAGCTCCATTATTTTGGTTTAGTAGTAAAGATTATTTAAGGTTCGGGTATTACTAGATATACATTCCAGAATTCTTCTCTGCAATGTCAAGTATTAATTAATTATTTATTTGCATCATTATATATTAAGGTGCATGGTAATTAAATATATACTATCCTATCTGATTAATTATTAAGCTACTTCATATCATATTATTACAATAATACAATCATCATGACTTAGCAGAATAACTAATCATATTCTGAAAAATGGTATAATAATTATTTTATTTTTATTTTTTCTAATTCAGAGAAATAAAAAGAAGCAACACGTACTTATGAGTTATATTTCAACAAATAAGGCTATTGAATATTCCTGGAGGACTAAGCTTGTGGTATATATGCAATATTACAACGGATTCAACCTCATATGCAAGCTGCTATATAGTTCACTTAAACTTTTTCTATTTTTTTAGGCCTTATATTTGATGGGTCACAGGAGATTAGGACCCTATAATAAACCAGCACAATGGTAAGAAATATTTAAGACACAAACTCAAATTTCTATCATTCATAGAATATGATTATTTCCATTACAAAGATACATTTGGTGCAATTTGTTTGCTTTTTTCTTTTTTGTTAAATTTTTTATACTTAACATATTGATTAGTGAGAAAATAGAAATTTTGTGTGTTTGATTGTCAATATTTTCTCAAGAATTTTTTTTTCAACCTCTTTATTTTTTCACCAAGATTTTCTCGTCTGTAGGGGTGAGGAAATTTAATTTTCTCATGAGAAAAGTTTTAATATTATTGATTATGTTCATGTTTATATTCTATGAAACTTCTTACTATTTAATTTTTTTATATAATAAGAGTGTAAAGAAGTATTTTCTCATGTACAATCAAACCGCCGTGAGAAAATTCATTAGAAAAATTTTCTTGAGAAATTATTTATCAAGAAAACTGTATTTTCTTAAAAAGAACTTTTCTCAGCTATCAAACATGGCCTAATAATGAGTAGTAATGCTTACTTTCAGCGGAAAATTGTCAAATTTTTGAAAGTTTTCTAAAAAAAATGAGAGAGAGAGAATATATATATATATATATATATATAATACATTAATCCTTTTATTTTGAAATACTAACGTGAACTATATGTCAATTGGAAGATCAACAAATTATAACATTTTTCTCTTTCATTAGTGTACTTTTACACAAAATATATATTTTTCTCATAGGAAACAATCATAGAATGTGTATTAAAAAAAAAGAAAATAACAGAGAAATTGCAAAGCTCTTTTATACATACACCCAGTTTTTTCCTCATGTATTAAATTAATTAGCAAGGAAAGGAGGTACTTTTGAGTTGTGAGGGTTAAAGGTAACAAAACCAGTAAATGGAAGGAAGATTGGCTTCTCTCGGGCAATACTTCAACTTGAAAAATCATGTCAGCAGAGAATTTATCTCAGAAATCATGACTTTTGCATAAAATTACAATGAAAATGTAATTCCCCTTTCACTATCATAGAAATAGAAGAAGAAAAAATAAATAAATAAAATTTAAAAAATCTTTTTCATAAGTTATTTAATAAGTTGTTGGAACATCTCCATTAATATAGTTGAGTATTAACTTATTTCACTCTTCTCCCCATTTCTTGCTATAATTAACCATGTGGAAATTTCTTGACCATCATCCAACTTTTGTAGTAAAAAATTTAATAGGTAGCTTGTCAGTGATAAAGAGATTACTACGCTCGTGTTGAAAATGTGTTGATATTTTATAGGAGTAAAAATTAGAATATTTCCTCCTAAAGCTTTAAAATCATAATATATATATATATATATATACAAATTATACCCAAAAAAAAAAAATCTTGACCTTCTCAAATATGTAAAATTGTAGCCCGTTGTCTCTTTCTTTTTTTCTTTTTTTTGAGAAGAAACAACCTGAATCTTTTCTAATTTGTTGGGATCCGGCCTCCTCTAATTAGTACGAGAATTGAATCAACAACCTCGAAGTCCCAACAGGTGAAGAGCTCGGGTCTCGAACCATGGAACCAATGCTACGTTAACATTAATATATTAAATTGAACGGCCTAAAAATAAAGAGAAAATTTTAATAAAACTAAAATTGTACGGCGGATCAGAGGGAATTTGCTTAGAAATCATCATCAATTGCAACAATTTTTAATTAATTTGTACGTATATATAAGTCCAAACCGAAGAGCGTGACACCGTTCGTTCCATGTCAGCATCAGGTTTATATATTCGGTACCCAGTTTGCAGAGAAATGTCCCTACGCGCACTTCCTGATAAATTTTGTCATAGAAAACACTGGAATTTCTCACAATATTTGAATATTAAAAGTAAAATAACAATAAGAAAAGTAATAAGTCAGTTTCTGGAAGGAAAAAGAAAAACATAACATGCAGATTCCTATGCTGTTCAAGCCTTCGATTATATATATATATATATTTATTAATTTCAATACTTTTTGTTAAATATTTATCAAAGATGGTTCACTTAAATTCTACCAGCCGATATTGGGCGATAATGGGTAATTTGTAAAACTATACAGGTGTTAAACCAGTTAACATTTTCACAGATAACCAATGAAGTTATAGGATGAGACATTTTCTTTTTTTAAGACAAACTAAAATGTGTATCTATAGTTAGGCCTATAGCTAATATAATATATGAATTAGTTAAGATCCGTTTATTAAATATATATTCTTATATACATGCTTTATAAAGATATTTTCTAATAGAACTCATCAAATATTATAAATATGAGAGAATGTTAATGTAATTGTAAAAAGTTACAACTACACATTTATGTTTATTGAATATATGTGATTTATACATCTCGGAATATGTAATAAATAATTTAATAAATATTAATAAGCAGTTATATTATAATTATTATAACTTTTTATAGTTAAACTAACATTCTGTTATAAATATAAAGATGTAAGACTTGCGGTACTATTATACACTTGGCTAATAGTTAAGTGCTAGATTGCATACTCTAGTTACAAAGAACATTACAACAGGGTAGTTGTAAGAGGTTGTGGTTCTGAATGAACAATATTATGAAACCAAAACTAGATTGGGGTGTGACACCTAATAAGATATTTAATGAATTCATGAAGTAAATATGTAAATAAAAATTGATTATATTGGAATGACACATTTTTCTTGGATTATTAATTGTAGTATAGATTTTCTCTTTAAATATGATATAGATCCAACATATTTTAGATCCTAAAAATATTATTTACAGATGTCTTGAATTGGGTAGATCCACATAATTGCGATATGAGGCATTACAAGTAGTAACAAAATTAAAATAAAACGATCGATACTGATTAGTATAATTTCACAAGAAGATCATCGGCATTATATATATATCAAAATAAAATATATACATATATTTTATTGTATCTAATATAGAGCTACACTGTCTGTTTGGGTGGTCATGTTCCCAATGAGTGTCTGGTCCCTTTTCAAAACAAAAGGAATAAAAAAGAAATAAAGAAATAATTGCCTTTTTGACATTATCTTGTTTTATTCCATGATAAATATTATTTTCTGATGCTGCTAATGTGCTCTCCCAGCTCATCCCACACTTATTTGAAACTAAAAAAAAAAAAAAAAAAAATCTAAAGAATTTTGAACAAAGCTGCAAGAGGCGTCGTCCCACGTGATATCCCCCTAGCAAGCTACTTGTTCTTCTTTATCTGATCCGAATATTTCGTTGCAGTTATACAGCCAAAAAATGAAATTGGAATGTCTTAAAAACATTATTGATTAATTATATACAACGTGTTATAAGGATGGCCCTGCAAGTAATTCCAATCATATTGAGTGCAAAATGAAAGACAAAATTTAAATGAAATGAAAGGTTTGATATATATATAGACCTTCAGTATTATTAATGTTGCTTTCGAAAATTGCTTCGGTTTCTGGTTCTTCGAATCCTAAGCTCTTGCCCATAAGATGGATCAGAGAAACAAGAGGCATAACATGCATGGGCTAAACTTGGGAACTCTTTTTATATACATGTTATGACCACTTTCATTCATCATGGAGAATGGTATAAGTTTAAATTCCTTAATTGTAGAGAGTTACATTGTTTGGAATAGCTAGGTATCTACAAATAACCATGTGAAATATATTCAAAACCTATGAATCATATAACTAATTTTAAACAAAAAAAAAAAATTGGTCGAAATAAACGAATATGGGTACTTGAATAGAAATTTTAAAACTTGACTCGTAAGGGTTGGGTTCTTTTAACAAACATTTTCTTTTATGTAGTATTAGTATAATATTTCTAAAGATTTACTCTTTATGAATGAACTTCTTATAAATCATTAAGAGTCCAACTTTAACGATCCCCTTAGATTTTGTAGAATAGACGTTATGAATGCAATTAAAGACATACTATTTCATAGATTGAAATAATCGAGCAACTATTACAAACGTCAATAAATAAGAAAACTAATCAACTGAACTAGTAAGAGCCCCATGTTTTCTGTTGGCCCAGTAATGATCCAAGAGGGGGAGGGTGAATTGGACAAGTAAGTAGCACTTTAAAAATATTTGCAATTAAACAATGCAAAGACAGGAAATAAAATATAAAGTACACAATGATTTATAGTGGTTCAGCCGAGCCTACATCTACTACCAAATCTCCCCTATTAGGATTTCTCAAACTTCACTAGTAAGTCCTCTTCACAGGTGAGGAATAAACTTATTACAACATCTCAACTTCACAGGTGTGAAACAACATTTACAACACTAAACTTCACGCGTGTGAGTTAACCTAACTTGCTCAACTTGCAAGTGTGAGCCAACCTAACCTACTCAACTTCCGAGTATGAATCAACCTAAAATACTCCTCTTACAACTGCACAAATGGCCTTTTACAAAGCACTTTTCTAAAAGATAATTTCTGAGAAGTTATAAAACATATATGAATCTTTACTCAAGACAGATACTCAGCAAGATGATTGAAGTTTAAAACAGCTGAGAGAGTAAAGTTGAGAAATCTTTCTCTTTGGAGGATTTCAAAAGATATAAGTTTAAGCTCAGATTTTCCAAAGATGAAAACTTTCGAAAATAATAACAGTAACACAAATCTTTATTAGAAAATATCAGTTCTTAAAAAACAAACTTTCAAAGAGTGCTAAACTTAGTTCAAAAACTTTTCTCTATTGTATTGTCCTATTTGAATCACAAGATCATAGTTTATTTATATTGGAGCACAGCGCAAGATTCAAAAATTTGAAACTTGGAGCCGTTATGAAATAGGATCAGTAATTCAAATCAAATGGCTAGAATCTTTCATGAAAATAATGGTCAACGTTATGTGAAAATATTCTGATAAAAAAACATTTGCATGAAAGAGGAAATAGATTAAAAAGAATACAACTTTTACAGGTTTCAAACAGTTGTCAGTTTTCTATCAAAAGGGTTCATGAACGTCCTGCTAAAGGATGAGGGCGCTACCGCAACACAACTTAAAATATCAAAGTTGTTAGTGAGCATCCTGCATTCAAGTGAATGTCTTGCAGACTTAAGAACCAAGAGACTTAATTAATCTCAAACAATTCATGAGGGCGTTCCTCAATGGTGAGCGTCTTGCAGCTGCTGTCCAGAAATTTTCTAGAAATTCTCTACCAACTTGAGCGTTCTACAACGCTTAGCCTGATGGACTTAAGTGAATTGGCCACTAGCATGAGCGTCTTAATGAACTGTGAACGTCTTACTCAACTGAGAATTTTTAAAACACTTATCTTTTGAAAGATCCGACAAATCAAATCAATTAAAAGCTTTTTCGATCAAATCAAAGCACTTAGAAATCATTCAAACTCTTTGTAGAATACTTAGAAATCAATAATTGATAGATCAAACACGATTTTGATGAAGATCAAAACTTTTGAAAAACTTTGGGAAAACTTGAAAATAGTTTTGATCATTTTTGAAAATCAAGATTAAGTTAAGCTAAGTAGTCCAGAGAGATTCTACAAGCCTAAAAACATAGTCTAAGCAATACTTATTTTATAAAACTTGTAACTCAGTTTGCTTGATTGTTCTTGACTTGATCAAAGCCTCATTCTTCATCTTGAATTGGAGTGATTCATCTTGAATATATTGACTTTCCTGTCCTTTGACTGAAACACTCGAGATAAAGATTAGTTTGACAAATGATGGTTTGTAATTAATCATCAAAATATTCATCATGGGGCTCATTGAGGCAACAATCTCCTCCTTTTAGATGATTTTAAACACTCATGATTATCCTTGAAGCAAACTAATCTAAGTGAATGCATGTTATGATTTTCAAGAGATAAAAATTTTAACAATATATCATAGCAAACATCATAGACACACATGAACATGTTTTTAGCCATCAAAGAGATCATTTCATTCCACATCAAAAACATGTTCATACATAATGATCTTGTCCAGCATGATTTCATCAAACATAGCTTTCATACATATAAAAACATTTAATACAAGACAGACACATACATTACATCAAGTTCACATAAACACATCAAAATGCAATACAAGATAATAAAACACTTCTCCCCCTGAGTTTATGCACTCAATCTAAGACCAAATTTCCTTGCTTTCTTCTTTTTTCTTCTTCTCCTCTTCTCTTCCCTTCTTCTTATCTTACTTCTCCCCCTTTTGAAACATCAAAAAGTGGGGCAATTCAAGGTTTCTTGGGTTTCTTGCCTTTGCTTCTAAAGTTTCTAAGGAAATTGGCTAGAAGAGACTCTTCTTCTGGTTCATCAAAGAAATGGCGAGCATGGGGAGGATGTTGAGTGAAAGATGGTTAATGTCGTGAAGACATGCTTGCAGCAAATTGTCTTGAAACTTGCACACCAACATGCTCAGGTCTAACAAAGGATCTAGGAAGAGGAATTTCAATCACATCTTCCTCTCCTTCAGGTGGGATCATGTACCCTCATGGCTGGATGTTGGTAAAATCATCTTCTTTTGTTGCTAGCAAGCCTGGAGCCACATCAGGTTATTCATGAGGAAGCCAGGGTCTTATAAATGCAGGAGCTTTAGGAGGTTTAGGAACTCTTACACCTCTTTCTCTAAGTAGCTAATATAACATCTTGAATATTCTCATATGCATGATGAAGAACCAAACTGATGAGTGGAGTCTTTTAGATATGATCTTGAACATTTCTTCCACAAATCCAACAATTCCTTCTATTCTATTAGCAGCTTTGGACATTGTATATGACAGATCAAGCTATAGTTGATGATAGGAAAGGAATCCTATTTTCCATATTTGTCATTTTCTCCTTCACTTGATCAATGGACATAAGCAAGTTATCATTTTTTCTACCATCAAAGTTTACAGGAGCAGAACTTGCAGCTTTTAAGCTTCTGACTTCATTTAGAATTGGATCCATAATACTTGGATCGAATGATGGAACAGCTAGTGCAGATGCAGCTTGAGATAAGGTCAACACAAAGTTCTTCAATTTTTCAAGTTCATCCTTAATACCAACCATCATACTTGAATAAAAAACAGTTGGGGTTGTGCTAGCGGAAGGCATAGATGTCCTCATGACGTCAATCTTTCTTTCCAATGAAGTAAATGTGTCAAGTAGGTGTGTGACCATGTTGGTCATTTCTTTAGCATACTTTTTCATCTCATCAGACACAAAAGACTTATTTTCTTCAACATCTTCACTTCTTCAGAAAGAGCTATCCTATGCTATTCATTTACATCTTGAACTTTATTCAAAAATTCTTCTTCGCTGAACATTGACTGTGGTGGCTGAGTAGAAAAGTGTACATCATCATGATGAAAAGATGGAATATGGCCTAAGTAGGCTTCTTGATCATGAAATGGAAAAGAGTGATGAGCATGTTCTTCTTGAGGATGTATATTTGATGAACCAACATCTTCAGCTTGTTCTTGTTCTGGTGCTCTTGAAGAAGCATCATCATGGGTAGAGGAATACCCCCTCCAAATGGTAAGTCTGTGGAAGTGTGTTCTAAATCAAATTCATTTTGCCTTACTCTTCCCTTCTCTTCTTCATCTGAGAAGGGTCCTACCTCCACTCCATGTGGTACTCTCTTCTTGTGATACCATCTATTTTGAGAATAAGCATAGACATAGTTCATTAACTTAATAGTTGAATGGCCCACTTTGCCATATTTTTCCACGTCAGACACTTCCTCTCCATTCAAATTAACTCCAACACTCTCAAAGGCTTTTGTTAGGTACATTCCAAAGGGTAAACCACCTCTTCTTTTGGTAGTTGTTACAATGAAATCCATTAGAATATATGACAATCTTGATTCTCTTTAAAACACACCAAGTGATAAACAAATCTAGGTCCTTTACATTCCCTCTACTACCTATTCTAGGTTAAATCAGGTGGGAGACAATGTTATAGATGTTATATCAATTACCTCTGAGGTTAGATATTTTGATGATTACAAACCACATTCCATATGAATTTATTATTTGAAAAAGAGTTCTCAAGCTTAAATGATATGAGGTCTATCCAATCAAGTTAAGCTCAAGTTAAAACAAAAAAGAACATTCTTCAAAGAACTATTTGTGATGTTGCTTATACTTTTAATGCTTAGAATGTTTTTAGGATTGTAGAATTTCACACTAGGAATGTTCAACAAAGTTCAAATCACTCCAAAATTAGTTTTATGAATTAACTTTCAAAATAAAATTGATTGATTATTTTGACCAGAAGTTCAAATGTTTCAAGAAATTCTAAAATGTTTGACTTAATCCAAAATGATTTCAAGATGATTTGATTTGTTGGATCTTTCAAAATTTTAAGAACTCAAATTTTGTATCAGTTGAGCAGGACGCTCAAGAAGTGGCCAGTTAACTAAAATTCCAGTCCAGTGCTATAGGACACTCACACTTTTTGAAAAAATTCCAGTTACAGCAGGACGCTCATTAGTCTGACTGAGACAAAACTTTTTCTTGGATTGACGAACTGCAGGGTGCTCACTGGAGAGCATGACGCTCATGTGCTAAATGAACCTCTGATTTCATCATTGTAGCAACTCCCTCCTCGAGTAGCAGGACACTCACTCAACTGTGTCAGACAAAACTGACATCTGAAGTGTGTGAGGACAATTTTGATTCACATAAATCTTCAACGGACTTGTTTATACCATTTTCATGAAAGTTTATATCCATTGATTTTGAATTTCAAATGATTCTTTCAAGGTTTTTGGGAGATTGAAATCCTAACACTTTTCTATAAAATAAGAACTTTGGCATTCTCAAAACAGAGGACAAAAAACTTGAAAAAGATCTGCACCAAAACTCTTTAAAATTTAGTCTCATAGTTTCATGAAAAATATTCTAAAAAGAAAAAAAATTATCTGAGATTTGAAAAATCTTTTCCTCGGATTTGAGAGCTTAAACTTCCATTTTTTTAATTAAAATCCAAAGGAGGTGAAAAAGAGCATAACTTCACATTTCAACTGCGCCTAAACTTTTCAATCTTGCTGAACATACTACAGTGAAGTTCATAATTGCTCTAAAAGTATTTCATTGATTCGTGGCAAAATAATCAACTCATTACTCTGTAATTCATTTGTAAAGTGACAGAGAGTCACTAAGTAGAGCTAGAGTTAGCTCAAGGTGTAACGGTTGTTCTCACACTCGTAAGTTGAGAAGTGTAACAATTCTCTCACACCTGTAAGTTGAGAGAGTGTAACGGTTTAATCCTCATCCGTGAAGAGGATTCTTTAGTGGAGTTTGAAAATCATAATCAGGGAGATTAGGTAGTGGATGTAGGCGAGACCGAACCACTATAAATCTACGTATATTATTCTTTATTTTCGCTATGTTTTTTATTCACTGTTATTTGTTTGAGAGAGGTATAACCTACAAAATAGTCCAATTCACCCCCTCTTGGACATTTAACTGGGCCAACAATGGACAATTCTAGGAATCAATTCAAAAGAAGTGTTGGTCAGCTCGTTGTCCACGCTAGTGTGATTTTTGATCCTAGAACAAAAATTGAGAGTTGCCACGTTATCATACTTTTCAAATTGAACACCTTTGGCAGTCTGATTTACAATGGGTGTTTCATCAGGAAGTCCAAAACTATCTTGGAAAAAGAATGGGGAAACCTCCACCATTTTTCCTTTCACTTTGGATTGGTGAGCCAAGCTTGCCCTAAGCTTTTTCTGAAAGTTAATTTTATCAGTAGAATTCCTTCACCAAATTGGGATACCATTTGTTCTGATAAGTCAGGAAAAGCACCCAACCTTGAAATTCGAACAATGGTTGGAAATTTAGGTGAGCTCTAGCAAAGAAAGGGAAATCTACATAATGACCTACTATGATTGATTTTGATGATACCTTCTTTGCTTGTTTTGTTTGTTTGGGTGATGAAGGACCAGATGGAATAGGTTGAGTTGACTATGATAGAGCTTGGGACGATTCACTAGCAGTTGTCTCTTCTCTCATTTGCCTCACTCTTCTTGGAGGATCAAAAGACGGTGATGCTACTTTTTTCCTTACTGAAAAAGTTCTCTGCTTCTTAGCATGTGAAGCCATTGATTACTATCGAAAATTTGCAAATAAATCACTAGGATTTGAGCTGGAGCAAATTTCACAGGAAAGTATAGTTAGTGCACGGGTGGACTGATTTGGGGCTTCTAAAGGTGATTCGGAACCGTAAAAGGTTGGGGAAATGGATGGAAAGTTTTCTGAACTCAAGAAATTTTGGTGAAAGTGGTTAAGATTTGAAAAATCAGAGGATTTGGTTGAGTGGGTAGAGATAGCAGATCACAAGTGTCCTTCTAGGGTAGAAATAAAGTAAAGTGAGCACCCTCCCTTATTTATATGTTTTGCTTTGAGCTAGGTGTGAGCGTCCTTCACCTTATGTTAAGTGCATGCCCAAATAGAAAGATGAACATCCTAATCAATTATCAGCATCCTCACTCATGTATGCACAAATCTAGGAAATTCTCAGACTTTTGTTGTGAGCGTCCTCTTGCACATAAGCATCTTCCTGGACACTTAAGTGCGTGAAACCAGAAGAACTTGAATGTCATTTACTAGCTTCAACGTCCTCACTTAGTTCAATATCACTCGATAGATTCACCCACTTTTTATCATCATACCACACGATTATAATCATCAATAAATTTCATCAATTTGCACAGATTAATCATCAAACAGTAATCATGATAGAAATTAGAGAAATTCATTGCAACAATCATGCATTCAAATATTTCATTACTTGTGAGCAACATGATGTGCAGCAAGCAAATGAGCAAAATGATATCATTTTGATTGCTCCTAATTTGCTTCAAATATATGTCAATGCAAGTCATTAAAACTTGAGGTTATCAGAAGTAGGAGAGATATACCTTCACTGATATCAATTGAACGTTTCAAGGTACCTCAAAGCTCTTATCGTGAGCAATTCCCTTCTTTTTGTTGCAGTTGTTTCCATAACAGATCAGCTTTCCAAATCTGATTCTCCACTTTGCAGCTTTTGATCTTTTTGAGGCACTTCTTGGAGCTTCATTTTCCTCATTTTGGATGAGAGTTCTTGGAGCACTAGATGAGGTTGTTGATGATTGACTTTCTTCATTTCTCTCAATCACCCATGATGTCACGACCCACTCTACGTGACGTCATGACCGGCACGGGAACCTTCGAGTATACCCTCCGTTGGTACACCCGACGTTCCGTCAGCTCTCGAATACATATACGAATCCCCAAAAAGAAATAAAAGTACATCCTTAACAGCCAACTAACATGATCATAATGAAATAAAATATTACTTCTCCAAATTTTTACAAATATAAAATTCCAGAGTCTTCAAAATGATACAAAACCCAACACATCCCAACTATGTGTTAAATATACAATTACTAGGAGTTATCATGTACATAATTATCAAAATAAAAAACTAAATGTACAACACCTACATGAAACAAAAACAAGGGATGCTTCACAGTCAAGCCTTCCCCTTTCCTTTTCTATCAGATCCTGAAAGAATATGGTGAGGTGTGAGCTACAGCCAGCTCAGTGAATGTTATTTACAAGTGGCATATACGTGCATTTATAAAACATGGTAAGATCATAAAACAGTTGAAATATCATGATGATGAAATAGATTACATACATGCTAACATAATGGATCAAGTCATAATAAGACGATGCATAACATTTGTAGTCATGCTCATGCAATCCTAACACCTCCTAAGCACGGGGGTTCAAGGCTAGTGCACTACACACAGTACCTGAACACACACACAATACTCGTATCCTAATAGGATTTTTGGGGTTGTGCAGCACGTAAGATTAGCCTAAACTAACCTACTCATACACGAGCCATAAAACCATCTGCCAGGTACACAACTGGGATCGCCGCTAGACTTATGAGAATTCCCAAAAAGAGGAAATTTCAACTAGGAGCCTCAACCCAAATTGTCATCCCAATGAATTATTCTCAAATGTATTTCATGGAATATTAAAACATGCATACCATCATACATAAGGCCTTTTTGTCACACCTAGGTTCCCCTACCCAGGGTGATGGGACAAATGATCCCGAGGGTACTAGACACTGTTTAATGGGCTGTGTACTGGGATGAGACAATATTATGATTCCATAATGGCTGGAGTATGCCCTACGGGGGTACTCATCACCCTGGGTAGGGGGCAATGTGTGCAACCCAGGTGTGACACATGAAGTGATAACTTTTTCACGAAGTTCACAGCCATTATTACTAGGAAGATTTGCATTTATATCTTCTCTTTCATATGATGTTTCCAAACCACTTAAAACATAAGTTATTTTGTTAAAATTACTTTCAAAAGGGTTTGCAAATTCCTCTAAAACCTCGACTTTATATTTCCATTTTTCAAGAAAACTGTTTAGAAAGTATTTGACCAAAGTAGGGTGTAAAAAATTTAATCCAAAATTTGCTAACTCTTTTGATATACTCACGAACCTATTTGCAGCTTCGCCTACTGACTCTTTATCTAGAAATTTAAAATTTGTAAGAATTTTCTAACTTTCTCGCTTTATTCCTAGTTTCATCTCTACATTCCATAGACTTTAATAAGCTACAAAACTCCTCTAGTGAATAATCCCATGGATTAAAACTTTCACCAATAGTGAACATTTTTTTATTCCATGATTTTGGAAGGCTATCAACAAAATACACTATGGCTATTCCCGAGGGCACTTCTTGACCAAAACTCTTCATTCCATTAGGAATATTTTTGTATCTCCATTATTAATCCCTATTAAAGAGGTAAGTCATTAATTACTCCAATTAATGCAAGGTTAATTCCTGAGACAACTCGGAATTGACTTAGGCATCGGAGGGTTTTTGGGTGGTACCACACCGGTGCTCCTTACGATAGCCTATTCTTTCTCTCTTTCTCTCTCTTGTAGGTTCGAGGTACCTAGCTAGTGAGAAGACAACTAAGACTAGTGCATTCCCTCCACATCATCATTATTCGGTGTTGATCAAATCTTGCACCAACAATATATATATATATATATATACATACTTGAAATAATTGATTAGATACTTTGGAAACACTTCGAAATGAAAATGAAACCAATTTAATTTGTTTTAAAACTTTTTATTTAGTCAAAAAAATGATCTTTAAAAAAAAAAAAAAGTAAAGTAATGAGGTTTTTCAAAATGTTGAAGTTTAGAAAATATGCTAAGCACTTCAAGACGGAGAATATTGCATCCTAGGTATTTCTAAATGACTCAAAGAAGTGAACTACTTAAGTTATCTAATCATCAAAGTTTTATTGCTTGTGCTTGATCATCCTTAAGTTTCCATAGATCGATTCTTAGTACTTAAATAAGCATCATAAAACGCTTGGGTGGTAAAATATACTAAGTGAAAATTTTAGCATTATTTGCTATTTTGTTTGTTATCATAAAAACACTTAATTGAGATGACGCATTTGACTATGACGAACTAGTCAACTATTTCTATTTTCAAGAAATTCTTTCAAATTTTGCTAAGTGTTTTCAATTCGAGTAAGAAATATTACTTAATTCAAAACCAGCCTGATCAGTACTAAGATGGAAAAAAAAAAATACATTTCAAATATTCTTGATCTTAGGTCTCAATATCCAGGTAGAAATTTCTTCAATTTTACATAAATTAAAAATCATCTTCTTGGTTTGTGAAAGCTAAAATCGTTATTCAAACTAAAACACTTCATTCACAAAATCATTAGATACAAGAACATATATTATTAATTAATTGGTATCATCAACAATAGTGAATCACTTTGGTAATTATTCAATTCCTATAGAAAATGCAAGAAAGATACCTGAACTAGGGCCTTTTATCTTTACCAATCACCTTATAATTATATTTTTGGGAAACTTCATAAGGGGAGAAGATACTCTCTACACTATCTTTGGCAATAGCCACCTATCAGCTACTTGATTAATTTAACTCTCTAAAGCAATGAATAATCTTCCATGTTTTTCAGCATAAAAACCACCCTAATTAGGCTCATCAGCTAAAGGTTGATTCTCCATGGAGTACATCCCTTGTTTCTTTTCACTATCTCAATTATGATTTCATGGAATCACACATGCAATGACTAAACATAAAATGCCTAAAGGGATAGCAAGTTGGTCTCCTTTATCTCTATTATTTCATCACTCATAAAGGTGTTCATTATTAGTACTAAGAAAGTATATCTATTCATCTTCCAAACAATATGAATTAATAAAGATTTAGTATTTGAATTTAGGAAAGATGCATAATAATGCTCTTGTAGAACATAGTTAAAAAAACAACATATGTCAAGCACTACATCATTCCAACTTATAATTAATATGAATGCAAGGCATTTCCCATTATTGAATATTCTCATAAATACCATATATATATCTTTAAGTACATCTTTAGCAAGAATGACCTTTGGGTCATTTCAATGAATAATAAACTCCATGAAGTTTTGTCTACTTAGTTTGATTTTAATGGTCATTTTCCTTACTTTAAATTAGGTGGCAATCTATCAATAGAAATTAATTAAAGATATGAAGGTAGTATATATGGTGATTGTACAAAATTCTTAGATTGATATATTTTGAAACAAAGATTATAAATGTAGAGAACTAATGAAGAAATCATTTTAGGTTTTGTAATAGTACTTGACATCATCAATATATATATATTTTTTATATATATACATCACTTGCTCGTAGCTATGGTGCTTATAAAATATGGCTGCTACACATCTTATACATTATATATATATAGTTCAATATTGTCACTATGATTAATTTGTTAGTTTGCACGTCGATCAACTTGAACATAATTAAGACTCATTTTAATTTATTTTAAATATTTTCTACATGACTAATTAGTTAATTTGAAGTTTTTAAAATAATTATTTTAGATATAAATAATGATCACAATAAAGATTCTATGAATAAAAGTGAATTGGAAAAGATTAAGATATAAATTGAAGATTAACAAAAAGGAGAAGAAGAAGAAAAACACATGAAAATGTAAACACTCGGACCATCAATGGTGTACTCATGTTTTTTTTTTTTTTTTTTCAAAACCATTCCTCCAAACTTCATTATTAATTAATATTTGGTTTTATAAGTACATGTCAATGTATACTATAGAAATTTAAATATTTAATTCCTAATCCTTTTTACAAGTAGTCCTCCCTCTAAATTGTGAACTTATTCAAGTTGCAATTTATTTCTTCATGTCAATTTACCCTTCTCACATATATATATATATATATATATATATATATTTTCTTATTTTCAAAAAAGACATTAATATGCTTTTCAAAAACTAATAATAATAATACTAGTAGAATTTAAGAAATAATTAATAAATAGGTGTAACGAAGGAAAAAAAAAAAAAAGTGGATTTTAGCACAATTGAGGTTGCTCAAAATCATGAGATTAAATACATAAATTTCTGATATAAAGTAAGAGATTGCATACACAGAATATATATATATATATAATTGACGGAATTTTTATTTATTTTTGTATGTTTACTAGCTAGGACGACCATATCAATTTGAAACAAAATAGGGCGTAGGATGGTACGACATTAAAAAAAAATCATGCACGTGAACTACTCTATCATTGTAGTGTGGACCCTACGTCATCCCGTAAGTACGCTGCAGATTCCCCTTCCCAGCTCCCACCAATCACCGTTTGCCATCCAACAGTAGCAAAAGGATATGCCCCCAATCCCAAAATTTGACACAGCTGACTTGCCACGTGTCATCATTACAGTTCTCTTTTTCTTTGGTGTCGTTTTCACGTAACCACACAAGCCACTCTGGAGTCCAGAGTCCAGGCTTTCTTTCTCTGTCGGCCTCACGAAAACGACGACACGCGTATAACAGTACACGTGTCTAAGGGTGATTGGAAAAGGGTCGTGGTCACGGGACGAAGAAACGGGAATCATGCAAAACGCGTGAATGGTGATGGATGGCTTTGCGGACCCAACTCCCAGTTTCTCTCTGTGTCTGTGTTGTCATGAGAGACACAGAGAGAGAGAGAATAGTCAAAATTCTCTTTGAGGACCTCTCTGACTCCTTGTGGGACCCACATGAACCACACTCACTATTGACTGGGGTCAATATATTGCAAGTAACATATATATATTATCTTTTGTTTTTCATTTCCATTTGTTAATTAATTTTTTTTCAGAAAAATAGACTAATTAATTAAGTCAAATTAATACTAAACATTCTAGAAAGAGATTAATATTTTTTATAGTATTATATATAATAAATTAATGAGTAATGTTATACGTACGTTGAATGTTAACGTTACTTTCTGAGGCTGACACCTAGCTCCTTTAAATATTTTAAGATGCACGTATAAATGTGTGTAATACATATTCATTCTCAGAACATTTAAAGAAACTGGTTACTAGCGTCAGAAAATAATATTGACATTCAACATACACAAAATATTTTTCTACATTAATTTTGAAAGGCATTGAATAAATTAAATGTTATTAGCTGATGTAGTCATGGTGAAAGAAAGAAAATAATAATAATGATAGTTATAGTAGAAAAGAGAAAAAAGATGAATGATGATTTTGAATTGGGTAAATTCATATATATCTCAAAGGAGGTCATGAAGTTTTTCTTTAAAGTTAAAAAAAAAATACTTATAATAGAAAAATCAATAAAAATTTCTTAATTATAAATATAAATAATTAAGAAAAGGGTTGCATGGAATATACTTAGATGGGAAGAAAGACAAGACAAGAAGAAAAGCTAAAGTAAAATGTGGTGAGTCAAAAACGGAATTGAAGCAGCAGCAGCCATATCATTACTACTACTGCAAGCCTGGAAGGTCCAGACCCCAGAAGTACTAAAATGGGTTGACACTTCAAATGGCTGACTCACCCCTTTTTCGCTACCAATATTTACAATTTGTCAGCTTTTGCATGCTTATGTATGTGGGCACTAAAATAATTTATACTTTTTAAAACACGCTTTTGATAATGCTTTGCTAATTAATTAAGCTCTTATTTTTATATAATATTCTCTCTCTCTCTTCTCTTTCTCTTTTAATATATCAAGAATTTCATTCATTTATTTAAATAATTATAATTGTAATAAATAAAAATACTACGAACACATGATAATTCAATTGATTAAGAAACAGAATATAAGTGAAGTTAAAGTTTAAATTTTAAGTATAAACATGAGTATACCCTTATTTATCTATCTTTATTAAAAAAATTAGTTTAAATACTTTTGTTATGTTCAAATTCAAAAAGATTAATTTTGTTATAAAAGAAAATAATAAGACACCCAAAAAATCGATAATTAAAAAAAAGAAGATAAAAGTGATGGCTATAATTTTTGAGACTATTTAAATGAGCTTTCTTTCAAAAAAAAAATAATAATCAGAATTAATGATCGAAAACAGTTTCATACATTAATTGCATACTAGTATGCCGTAGTGGCCTCGAGCGTTGCACTTTATTCGACATTTAAAAATTTTAAATTTTTTAATTTTTTAACTAAAAGAGAATTTTGGTTAAATTTAAAAAGAGTAAAACTAAAAAGTCTTGTCTAAGCACAAAAATAAGAAATATGAAAGAAGTGAAGTGAAAGTTATTCAACTATTCAAATTACAAATTGGCCCAATAACTAATTTAAAATTTATAAGATAATCATAAGTTTAAAAAGATAATTTTGAAAGTTTAACAAAAATGATTATACCATAAGCTTTTTCAAGTATTTGCATTGTATATAATATAAATGTTATATGATTTTATAACATTTAGCACTCTTTAGTATATTGTGACTATTTCTTTGTAGTTTAGACAAATATCATTTGTATTTCAACTATTTGATTGTAACTTCTTATCATTACTATATCATTAGTATAGACCAAGTGTTTTTAATCTTTTCAATTTTACTTATAACTTTTTACAATTTCTTTTATTTATTTAATTCTAAATTTTATTAGACTTTCGGTCAACATGGCCAGTACGTAATATCTAATGTTTGGTTGGTGATTTAAAAATTAAAATACAATTTAAAAATTAAAAACTCAAAAAATAATATTTTGTCATATCCTGAAATATTTTCTTTATAAATTTTGAAAAACTCTTTTTGAATTTCTACCAACCAAATGTGTTTTTCGTGTTTTTAAAATTTTGAATACAAAAAATTATATCCGAATTATAAACCAAAAACAACTAGTCCAACCTTTTTTTGAAAAGGACAAAAAACTAGTTATAGGTTTGCTTGGGAAGAAAAAGGAAAATTGTTTAGTAAATCTATTTTCAAAATTAAGATTTATTATATGAATTTTGATATTAATTATTTTCTATAATGTACTGGATCAAAAGCCTTTGTTACTTCTGAAAAAAATCTTATGCTAAATATCTATTATCTAATATGAATGATTATCAACCTCACAAAATCTTATAAACTTTCCAAATGAATTATTAGTGTTAGTCTATCTCAAGTTGAGAGTCTTTGACCCAACAAAATAATCAATGACACATTACATCCTGATTTTGAAAATTTCAATGTTTTTCTCTAATATAAATAGATAGAGCTAATAGCTATGTTGTGTTAACATATTTGTTGAATACCTTTGAGTAACCAAATATATATATATACATTTGGATACCTTTGCGTACAATCAATCTCAAGCTCAAATTAGAGAGGTTTTTTATTTTTATTTTTTTTCACTCACGATTTTGTTAAATAGTTAGCTCATTAGATTTTTGAAAAAAAGATTTTTACGATTAAAATAGTTTAAGATTAGTATAACTAAGACTAAACAATATTAAGTCTAATTTCATAAAAATAGACATATAAATGGAGAGATAATGCATATTGAAAACTAAGAGATAGCTAAGAGTTAAAACTTTAGGTATTTAAGTTCAATGATTCACTGGGAGAGAGAAATAGGAAATGATTTAAACCATGTATTTAAAGCAGGTGAATTACATATATAGATGAATAATTCTAAAATATTATATAATTGACACATTTCATTAAATTTCAAACAAGAATTTTATAACACTAAGTGCAACAGAAACAACATATTAATTTTATATTAATAAATAAAAAATACAAGAATTTTATAACAAGGGTAAAAAAGATAAAAAGAGTTAAAAAGTAAGAAGCACAAAAATAAATAAACAAATAAAAATAACAATAATAGTATGGATGAAAACAGACATAAAAGAAGTGAGCATTAGTTAAATGTTTAAATTATTATATTAGCTCTTAACAATAAATTAAATTTTTAGATAAAAGAAAAATTAAGGTTTAAATATGAATGTGATTTTGATCATTTTGAGAATTTTCTTTCATGTTGAGGGTGCCATGTGTTTATCATTATACCTCAACTTCATTTTGATCTTCCTCTCATCAAGTCCTTTCAATTTACTGATTCATTGCATTTATTCTTAAATTAAAGCATGCCAAACAAGACCTAAAGAAATTGAAGTCTCCCTTGAATATGACTTTCTGAAGGGTATGGAGCAATCAAGTTTGTCACCCAAAAAGGGTAGTAGTAAGGAAAATAATTCTCATCATTAGCATCAGCAAAATGAGTAAGTACAATCTGAAAACCAAGATACAGAAGAAGAAGAATAAAAAGGGAAACAGAGTAATTAAGCAACAGTAGAAACAGGATGAACAAATTTAATGTCAGTGTTAGGAAAAATGGATTTCATCATCTAGGGTAAAACAAAATCTATTTTATCCCCAAATTTTGAAGGCACAAATAACACCTTCACAACATTTCATTCTAGGCTTTTTTAAAAAAGAAAAAGAAAAAAAAAATTCTGACAAAGCTCATTATTGAGAAAGAAAAGTCAAAATATATAATTGATGAAGCATAAGCAGCCTAAAGACTTACTGGCACAGAAAGCCCATCGTAGCTTAATTCGACATCCAAGCCCTCGGATTCTTTTAACTTCGCGAGATCTTCGTTCACTTTATCATGATCCATCAAGTGCATCATTCCTTCATTAACAAAAACACAGATTTTTGGAGTGAGACTAAGTAGAAAGTAGTACAGAAGACTGTTATATGCATAGGAAAAATATTGCAAAAATCTATATCATTGATCATATATAGCAAGATAAGGATGACTAATTCAACCAACAATTTTATTATTTTTTATTTTATTTTTTGTGATGGGCATTAATGAAAAGCATTCACATGTTCAAAGTCCACAGGTAAAAGGGAAAAGAAAAAGAGGTCTATAGATTCAAAAGAGCAGGAAAATGTTGTGAAATACATAACCAAGAGAATGTCTCAGAGGTTTTTTTGGGGGAAGCATGACTCAAAAGGGTACAGAGAAACCCTGTTGAAATTGCAAATTCCCAATTCATAATTAGAAAGAACTGGAAAAGTATCTGAAGCTGTGTTGTGACATATTTCAAGACAATATCATCACTTATTGAATGGAGGGTTCAAAGATGGGATTTAAGAAACTGTTACTGATAAAGACAATTTATTAGCATCAAAATTGCTGTGTCCATGCTGCAGTAGTGGAGATCCTGTAGGCTATAATATCATAATTATTGATAGCGAGGTAGC
This sequence comes from Paratinospora sagittata, assembly GCA_035771175.1. Classification (NCBI taxonomy): domain Eukaryota; kingdom Viridiplantae; phylum Streptophyta; class Magnoliopsida; order Ranunculales; family Menispermaceae; genus Paratinospora; species Paratinospora sagittata. Next base: position 4,875,330 of record CM069611.1, on the reverse strand, counting down.
ACCACATTATTAAAGTCTGACTTTTTGATGGCATAGGACCATTGGGACCAAGCTGTCTCCCACTAAAGAGATAATAACTGAGACCCAAATCTGTATTCTGTAACAAAACCTATCACATGAATCACAAAAACCTATCTTCAAACAAAATTGCATACCAGTGAAAAGGGTCCTTTTCGGTTTGATTTTTCGAACTTCTTCTAAAGCCTGGCATCAAAACAAGCATGAATTGAAGTTACTAAGAACAAAAATGATAATAAGCGAGTTACCAAAGCACTTTTAGAAGATTCATTATGAATGGGATAAGGAAATATTTACTTGGGGTAGCCCAAAATGCGTTGAAGATGATCTATCTGGTCTTAATGCATCCTGAAACCATAGTTTTGGAAAATAAGTAAATAATAAATGTGAAAGCATCCGAATTAAGCTCCAAGTAGAAATTTCTTTTTTTTTTTTTTTGAAGAAGAAAATAATGTTAATGAGAAAATTTAAGGGCAAGAAAAGTTAGGAAAAGTAGAACCTACAAGAATTAGGGTTTCACAATTTTTCAGGAGCGGGTAAGTCTCTTTAGGTATTTCACTAACATCACTGCAAATGTACAGAAAGTTAAAGCATAAAAATTTGAAAAGAAAATTCTTGAAGAAATTTCAAAGAGGAAATGAGCAGTTGAGCCCATTTTAAATAGTGATTTATAAGCATTACCTGATGTAACAAACATTACCAAAACGAAAACCAAGGGATCGATAACCACGTCCATGCCATACTGGTAAAGGAGTGACCTGCAGCAGAATAAAAAAGAAAGGATTACTTCAGAATTCATCTGCACATTACAAAAAAACTGGATCCTAAGTTACACCAATATCATTTTCTAGAAAGAAACTAGTTGCTAACCTTTTAAACCAATTGAAGAAACCACTCCCTAACCTTTGCATGCAATAATTTGTTTTTCTCTGGTAACACTATCGAGTTTAAAATCTAGTCTTAAGAATCAGAAGTACATTATATCTATAGACTAGTGTGAACAAGAAATCATGGGTAGAAACCATATGCCTTCTGCCTCCACGAAGGTTTCAAAATTCGTGATGTGTAATCGAGGCGATTTTCTTTAATACGGCAAGGCATAAGCCTTGAGGTGTATCCTCATATTTTACAAAAAGAACAAATAAAATTTTTCATGTTAATTTTAAACAATCAAATGTCATTAATGACTAGAGAAAACATGAAATAGAAACAAACTTTAGGATTTTTAAACTATGGCCTCCTTCAAAACATGCCTTGATGAATCTCTAAAGAGCAGCTACACTTGAGAATAAATGCATTCCACTTGAGAATAAATGCATTCCACTTGAGAATAAATGCATTCCTCTTTTTTAATTCAGATCAATATTTAATGGGCAGGGAGATAATTGAACAAGGTATTCAATTAAAATAGGATGGTAACACTAGAGCAGAGTATCCAGGTTTTGAAAGAGTCGTGACAGGTGAAGAGTACGTAAATGCCTTACTATAGGAATTTCTTTTTCTTTTCTTTTTTCTTTTTTTTTTTTTTAAAATGGACTCGAGCAGATGGCGCAGCTAAGAAAATACACACACAGAATACTGTGACTGAGATGGAGGAGCTAAGACTGGTGTGAAAAAGCTCGAAAAAGACAAAAAATGAATTAATTCACAAGAACCTAGAGATAGCATCAATTAGGACAAAGTAAGAGAATATCAGCTAAGGTGGTCTGACCATATGACATAAAAGACCGCAAGCACAACTGCAACAACGAGGACTAATATAGCCCAAGTTGGAAACTCTAAAAGGAGAAGCAAATAGCCAAAATTGTTTGGAATTGGAGGAAATGGATGTTTAAACAACTGAAACATGTTTCAAACGTTATAGATAATACAACTCTTAGAAGAATCAAATGAAAGACAAAGGCTGTGTTTGGTTTGTGATTCAAAAACAGGGATCGAATCCAAAAACCAAAAATTTTAAAAAAATGATTTTTTTATTGGTTTCTGAACACGGTTTTTTTTTTTTTCCGGGTAAAATCTTAATAAAACCGTTTTTGAATTCGACCAACCAAACATGTTTTTTATAGTTTTGGGTATTCAGATACAGAAAACTGTATTCAAATCACAAACCAAATGGGGCTAAAGTTTTGCATAACCCCATTCGTACCTTCAGTCAGGCTCCTTTCTATACAGAAATTTCTGCATAGAATGATTTTTCGTGAGGATACTCATAGAAAACCAGCCCATTCTAATGTTTGTAGTCCAAGAATATTTATGGAGTATAAACTATGCTTCCAAGGATTGGAGTGTTTGTTAAAGAAGAGGATCAAGAGCCATTACAGTTTAATATGAGGGAATAAATAGGAACATGCACTAATCTTCAATATCTGAGCCCAATGGCCCTCTACCACCCAATGACAATGGACTTACAAGCCATTTCAGTTGAGTAGGGTGGTATAGTACCAAGAAAGTTTAAAATAAGTCCTATGCCTTCATCTTTTATGTCAATCAACAAAGCAATAGGTCTGTCCACATGGAAGAATGATTGTCAAGCTAGACAAGGATTGCCATATCTCGTCAAACATGTGTTGACTTGGATTCTTTCCTCGCTTGAACTAATATTATATTCTCACAAATCTCTGTTCTCATGATGATATAGTCGAATCTATAACATCTATTTTAACAGATTTTGACCCAAATGATTATAAAAATTCCTATATGACAATTGTGCTTTAATTTTCAGTCACTGCGGTCCCCCCTCCTTGAAAAGATTTATTTGGACCACCTCAAATCAGAAAAGAAAATTTAAACCTTTTGAATAAATTAGGAACTGGACCACCTCAAATCAGAAAAGAAAATTTAAACCTTCTGAATAAATTAGGAACTTCTGACCTTTAGATTATGGACGACGAATGGTTTTTCTTCCATGATATTGAACTGAAGTTCAGAGACAGCAGCTCCAGGCACCACGACGCTTGTGTCCACTAAATAATAATGAGTTTTCTTCATCACCTGAAAATATTTAAATGGGAAAACAATAATCATGGATATTGAAATAGCATATAAATGCACCCAACTCGATGAAATGGTAAATAATAATAATAAGAAACTGATAACGTAAGGGCCTTATCCTCATAAAAATCAATTTATACTTAAACACAACGTATCAAAGAAAGCACAAGGAAATCTTCTTTTGAATTGGACACATCCCTATTTCTGCTTAAGATTACTAGAGAGAATCATCCAATTCAGAATAGAATATTTAATTGACATAACTTTCACTTTATATGATACACAATGGCAAAGGAAATGGTAATGTTAAGTTAGATGTGAGGTAAAATATTAAAAGATAAAAAATAAAAAATAAAAATAAAAGAATGGTCAGAATAGCTCTAATAGTTATGCATTTGTGGAAATGAGGCTTGCAAGCATTTGTAGCTAAAAGTAATGCTTTGTGGTCACTTGTAGACTGTCTATCTGTGAAATTAGTTTTGTAAATGAAAATAAATTTAGCCACAAAATTGCTATTTCATAGCAATTACCTAACTGTTTATGTACAAAATGGATTTCGTAGTTAAAAAATATATTTAGCTACAAAATATATTTAGCCCTGATTTTTCTGATCAGTGAAGCCTTTAAATTAAGTCCTGTACTCAGTCATTTAAAATCAGAAATAAGAACTAAGAATATTTGTTTCTTTACACATATTTGTTCTAAATAAGAGTATTGTAAATCTTATTTTGCTTCTTCCTTTAGTGATTCTTTAGTTTCTATTCATTACATTTGAAATTGTACTTCAATCTCATATATTTTTATTCTTTAAGAATGACTCCTAACAAAACTACATAGATTATTTTTACTTTGTGTTTGAAATGTAAATAACACTACAAAAATTAAGTTTACAAATAATCTCGATATTTTACATAACTTCGATGGAAATTTGGTAATAATTAAATTACATTTAACTCATAATTTGATGATTAAAATCTATACTATTATAATAGATCTTTTTCGCAAATCCTCACCGTGTGGCCATTTTTAGCTTTTTTCCAAAAATATCCTTTTTAACATATTAAATAATTTGTTTTTTCCTACAGTTATCCATAAACCAGAGGGGATAATTTGGAAACTTCACTATATTAAGCTCTCAAAATGATTTTTTTTTTAATCTTTATCTTCAGTTTTCCAACTTTTGAAACTACCCTATCGATTTTACACACACGATCCTAGATGTGTTTTAGTTTTTATAACCACCTCAATCCACGTTTACCAATTTAATGGCCCACGACTTCTTATCCCATCTCTACTAACTTCTCATCATATATTGATCAAGAGCAAGAGGAGTTGCAGAAGGTTTTGAGGAGAAAGAGAGGTTCACTTGAAGAATGTAAGAGAATGATCAGAGGAGTTGGTAGTGATGAAGATGGGTTGATTAATTTGGAAGAATTCATGATTATAATGATAGGTTCTTTTGTTGTGATTCAGCGTGAAAATTCCATGAATGAGCAAATCAAGTAGGTCCTTAATTTCTTCTGCTAATTAATTATTTATACAAAAATGATCTGGGGTTTATGCATGGGATTTTCGGTTTTCTTGCTTCTTCTGTTGATTAATTATCTTGGGATTCTTTTTTGCTGTTTATGAAATGGCAGTGGTGGAGTACAGTGCATCCTATGTGTAATATGCAATGTAAGCCTATTAACCCTTCTACTTTCAATGAGATCTCTTTCAACCCTTTTCTAATTAATTTTCTTTAAGTGGCCATCTTAACATCTTTGAATTGTTTGTTAATTGGTTTGTGAGTATTTTATTTTGTTCTTTTTACCAATAATTATACTCCCCAGTATATTCATCTTTGATTCCTGCTTATTTCTATATTCTTCTATTTCAATGTTTCGGTTCAATGCAGTAGCAACAACAACACAAATGTGATATAACCAATAACCAATCAAACAGGGAAGAAGCGATTAGAAGAAGGAAAGGAGATGCAGAAGACCCATGACAACTGCCACTGAAATCTGATTAGTGAGCATAATGCAAGTCTCGATATCATGCCCATGAGCATTCATAGGACCACATTCAATGGTGGAAAGAACAACAAATTCCTTCAAATCTTTATTATTTTCACTGCCCATAATGGAAATCCATGAAATCATAAGTAACACCACCTCTGAAATCCACATAAAAGTGGAGTTTGTTGGTGAACAGTAATGTGGAAAAGAGAAGGAAGAAACATTAGTTTTTTGGGTGTGGTTCTTAAGAGGTTTTAAGTTGTATCAAGTAATGACTTTTGTTGTAGATTAATTTAGGATTTCTTGAGTTGTTTTCAGTGTTCTACTTCTTCATTCCAAATTGTCAACAAAAATGGTGGAAAGAGTTAAAGAGGGAATTCTGGGTTGGTAGTGATTTATACCAAAGGATGGAATTCTTTTATGCTTTTCTGTCACATACTAAATCTTATTACTTCGGAATGTTGACGACATATATATATATATATATATATATATTGAAGGGAGATTGTTGATGATATTCGTAAAAAGAAAAAAAAATGGTTGCATTTGCTATCATTTCCCAGATATTCATAATCTTTGAATGATTATATACAAAAAAAAAAAAATGAAGAAGAAGTTATTTTCCATTTTTTTTTTATCTTTTCCAATGGTGCAGATAAGGTGAGAAGTACGGGCATATTTAATTAGCTTATGTAGCATAATTTGTTAATTTGTTTGAAATTAATTTTATTAATCATTACTTTGATGGGAATTTCTCTTTTTCCTAATCTTATATCTTTACATCTCTATTTTTTTTTTATATTTTTTAATTCAAGTGCAACGCACGTGCTCATTCACTATACTATTATAATATATATTTTTCAGAAACATTTGCAAATATCACTAATTTTCATTGTATATTTTTGTTTCAATACAAATTCTTTATCTTGCTTTAGTTTTAACTTTTATCTATTACCATGCTCTTTTGTTACAACATAAATTTCTTCTTACATTTTTAATGTTGTTTTTAATTTATTTTTATCAAAAAATAATATATTAACCTTTTTTAACTCTGCAATTGATAAGTATAACTTTTCAATGCCGGTCCCAAGCCCAAAAATAAGAGAAGGGAAAAAAGGAATAAATACAAAATACAAGCATTAACATGCTGATAAATAAAAATTTAAATTATTCAAACCCCCTAACTCAACTTGCCTTTTCACCATACATTTAAAACATAATTCTTATAAGGCCCTCCTTTTAATTATTTAAGATTTTGCTTTCAAAATCAATTGTACTGTTAAAAAATTGGTAACTAAGTAATTGTAAATATATAAGTCTATCTTATATTTTCATCTATATCACACTTGCAACAGAAAAAAATGAATTCAACCACATGCAACGCACGTGCACGTCCACTAGTATCAATAAAAGAGAATTATGTCGGATTTACATTCCATAATAAAATTTTCAAAGCACCACACTAATGGTATTTTATTTTTTATTTTTTTTTTGAACAAAAACACAGTCACTTTATTGTCATATCCCATCCTCACACAATTTGTTTACAAAAAATGTCATGCTTGATGTTAGGTGACAGGGATCCATTGGAGTAAGTCAACTATAGAGTATAGATGGACCTTTGCCATGTAGGGATGAAACTCAAAATGAGCACAATTTTCATCCCAAAAGCTAATAGTTAGGAAGCTGAGGGTAAGAAGAAGGAAAAGCAGTGTTGAGTAAGTTGTGCAGAGAGAAGAAGGGACGTGAGGGTTGGCATACTTCTTAGAAGCGGTTCTGAACCAGAACTTCTAAGAAGGGCATCTTCATAAAGCTGTAACCTCGAAAGAAAAATAGAGACAACTGCATCGGACTTGGTCAACTATCATTCAAAGATCCAAATGCAGTAGATATCAAACTTCTTTGAAATTTGAGGGTATAAGTTCAAATATTTTCCCATCAATGGAATTTTGGTAAAAAATAAAATGATCCATGTAAAGCCTTCACCAATATAAGTCAAGATATTTTCATGCACCCATCAGTTACTTATCATGTATTTCAGAAATTTTCAAAAATGAAAGTAGTTTTCCTTTAATTAATGCTACATCATATGTCATACATAACAAACTCCTTATTAGAAGGAGGCAAAAATGACAGGTCCTCTAGATTAAACAGCAACCAATTTCTTTCTTTCTTTTTTTTTTTTTGCTATAACAGCAGCTAATTTCTGAAACCAGAAAGAAACATTTTTGTATATGGCTTATTTATATCGGCTACTTTATATGATAGTAACATGGATTTTAATTCGGGAAAAATTTGAGTATGCACAACAATTTGATCACTATTCTGTGAATAAGGAAGGTTAGAAAGGATCTTCACTAAATATGTAAAATCCTTTAGATATTGAGAGGTGACGTCACCTTTTCAAGCTTTAACCTTTTCTCAGCATTGCTAGGGTTCTCCTAAGAACTATACAAATTTTAATATCAACAAATCTATGCAAAGTAAACATTAAAAATTTCCAGGATAAAGCAGCTTTTTTTACCTCAAAATCACGCTGCGCCACATAAATTGGGATGTCGGGCTGTACATTATTTGTCCAATCACGAAGATCATCAAGACCTGCACAAAAGAGAGCATGTTTATCATCCCCATCAGAGTTTCTCATCATAATCAGTTAATTTGTGCATATTTTTCATTTCTTGAATATCATGAGAAAGAGTGTGCCAGAGACCTCCAATTGCATCAGCATGAGAATGTGTAATAATAACCGCATCAATTGTTCTTAGCCTGACAGAGATTCAACTAGTTACAGCCTTACAGGAGGAAAAGGAACAGGTTCAATAAGAAAATAAAAAGAAACTGCAATCGTGCCAATGCCACCAGCTGCAATGCTTGAATCATCTTTTATTATCAATTCAAAATAGATTATTTGGACCCTGAAACAGCATTAAGATGTTAAAAATAAATGTTGCAATAAAAAACCCAAACATGAAAATGGATGTATATCCCTAACAACACCGTAAAGTTGCCTTCACTTCTCCAGTAATTTTGAATGCATAATAAGCAAAACTATGTGCAGAAGGCATTCCTTGTTTTTCATAGGCAGGAGTAGGCTTTCCTAGGTATTTAATAATCTCTAAGATTATACTGGAGGAAAACGATTGGATGGCTCGGATGGCATTCTTTCCCACAATTTTCAATGATAAAATCAAAAACTCAGAATTGAAACCCTCTAGCCTGAGACCTTGTACTTTTTTTTTTAATCTCAGCAAAAGTGTACTGCATTTCAGTTTCCATAACACCCTATCCAAGCCAATTCCTCACAAAACTAAAAATAATTTGAAGGACAATATCCAATTCCAACAGCCAATCTGAGTTCTCGATTCCCACAAGATTCTTGAAGAATTAAGAGGCTTATGTTTTCATTGTTGATATATAAGGTCAGGAATCCCATCACCAGTGCTAGTTCACAGAAAGTTAATTCGGTTTGTCTTCTATCCTGTTGGATAATAATGAACAGGGAGTCAAACTCCCCCGCCCTCACCATATGTATCCAACATACCTGATCTTTTTTTTTTAGAGAATATATATATATATATATATATATACCCAAAAAAGAGAAAGAACAAGATAGGAGCAGGGCCACAATTGGAGGACAAGGGATAAGAGCTATTTACAAGAGAACACCAACCGCTACATCGCTCATTGAGACCCTTTTGAGAGTTCACAAGTTTCCACCCATTGTGAGGCCAAGAACATAGAGCAATCCCAAACTCTCATAGAGTCCTTATACTCTTCTTTGAGGATTCTAGAATTCCTTTCACTCCATATGCTCCTAAGAACAGTAAAAAGAGCCACCACCCAATACTTTTTCACCTTTGATGGAATGATCCCCTCATTTGGGACAGAACAGAACCCTCCATCTCTTCTAGGCCAACTAGGAAAAAGGAAGAATTGGTCTTCCCATTTTTCCAAAACCCTCTTAGAAAAATGACATTGAGCAAAAATATGATTGGTTATTTTTCCTGCTTCTCTTTGAGCTTTAAGAAAGGATTTGGTGTTTCTATCCGTTCTACGAGTCTTTTTTTGGACAAGAAACATAAAAGTATTGATTGAAAAGAGAAGAAGAGGATAGTGCAAGAAAGTTCCCAATTGAAGTTGGTCCCAAGGGAGAGATAAAGCCTCTTGAGTCTTGCAAAATTCCGTTTCTTCTTTGGATTCAATTAAATGGTGTCCTTCTCCATCTCTCTCTCATCTACCCTACTGTCGAACCCTATCTACCAACCCTTTTCCCTTGATCCTAACCCATTTTCATTCAAGATTTTAACCATCTTCCCGATTTGATCTCCCATCCTTAGCCTCTTCCTCTTCTTCACTTCTGGTTTTCATCCCACCATTGTCCAGTCCCCAGGACTTCCTTTCCCTGTTCTTTCCTCATTTCCCTAAGGTTTCACTTCTATCCTCTACCCTATTCAGTATATTTCCTTTATGGGCGATTTTAAAAACCGCAGCTCTTTATCCTCTTCCTTCAAGGTTGATGATAAGGAATTTTTTGTTCAACCTAGTCTCAATGGGAGCTGGATTAAGGTTAAAGAAATTACTACTTTCTTTCTGAAACTCCATGTTGCTTCTGCGGAATGGTTATTGAACCAGTTGGGGCTTGCTACAAAATGCGATTCTGAAACTGGATTTAAAAAACAGTTTACGAATCTGTCTAAAACTAATATCATAGAGGCCCTTAAAAATGTGCGTGGTCGATTCTTAACAGTGTCTGATTTAGAAAATGGTCGTTCTTGGGCTCTTTTCATCCCGGAGGATGCCCCTGGACGTGGATGGTGCGCTTTCGAAGAATGGTTTTATCGTAAGAGCAGCTCCAAGTTTATATTCTAAGACAAGGTCGTTCTCGGAAAAGGCCACCATGGATGCGAGATGGGTATGGTCATTTTCAAAGCTAACTCTTCCTTATGGTGGAAGAAGGTTGAAGAGAGACTTTCCTCCACGACAAATCGCCTTGTCCATTTGTGTTCTATGGCGGATGTCCGTGCCATGTTTTGGTGCTTGGATCGCAACAAAAGACACGTAGTGCTATTGGCTTTCCAGTCCGGTGATTTCAGTGTGGTTGAATGCCATTTGTCAATCAAATGGAAAAAACGAAGGTTCGTTGTTGTCGCGGATGGGTGGGCATCAACGGCATCCCTCTTGAATACTGGAGATTGGAGATATTCCAACTTCTAGGCAACTTGTGTGGTGGATTAATTGAAGTTTCTGAAGACACCACAAACCTTTCATTTCTCCGGTTCTTGAAGCTAACAGTCGTTGGAGCAAGCTTTGTGTCAGAGTCGCTACAGATATGTCTGGACGGGATGAATATCAGAGTTAAGGTCTTCAGGTTGGATGGCCGCTGGAACCATTCTACTTTCGGCGAGAGTAAGGCAAACGTAGGAGGGAAGGTGGCTCTTACCAACAATTTCCATATCCGTGCTACAAACGATCCTCGAGGAAAATCAAAGGCTGCCAAGGGCGACAACAAAATATCCATGCCCAAAACGTGGAAGGAAGTGATGCAAAATCGTGGTTGTACGGACCCAATTGAACATCGACAAAGTAGCCTTGTTTCTGACCATTGTACTGCCATCAACGACTCTGAAGATGTTTACAAGGAAGGCACGAAAAGTGGTCCCTTGGAAGTGGGTTGCGCCACTAATGGGCTTTGCTATCATATTGGGCCGGATCATTTGCCTCTGGAGGGGAGAGTTGGTCCACCATCTATTGTCACTAGGCCACATCCTCAAGTTGCTGATAAAAGTTCTGAGGCACGATCCGACTCAACTGTTGGAGAGGGCCCAAAAAATCACCTTAGGTCGAGTAAAAATGTGTTGGCGGAGGATCCCTTGGATGCTCTGCAAATTTTGGAAAAACCGCGTGGTGATGTCATTCAAGACAAATCTGAGGAGTCTTTTACCCACTATCTCAAAAATGCTATTCAGCAGAAGGGATGGTTCGAAAACCCTTGGTGCGAATGCTCTTTCTCTCAACGAGGGCAAGCAGGGCGAGGTGTCAAAGAATAAGCCTACATCCTTATGTTCATCCTCTTCCCCTAAGCTGCATAAGTTCAAGAAGTTCTGGAATCTCTATTCCTCGCTAGCCTTCCCTTTTCCCTTGGGATCTGAACCTGAAATGTTTGAGAATTGGGTGGCAACCATAACTTAGTGAATATTACTAACTATGACATCATATACGCATTTCACGAAATACATGATTCAATACAGTCAAATCTCATTCAAAACATGTAAACAATCTTTCATAATACATACATGTCATAAAATATTTCCAAACATGCAGGATTTGAATAAAAACATACAATCTCCCTCCTGCTAGTAATAGAGCGGGTATGCACTCCCTATTATGCATCCATAAGGAGTCTACGCTCGGACCTCTCATTACCTAATTTTCTGCTATAAATCATTTCAAATAAGGACTAAATTCCAATTCCAATAAGAAACTATCACTCGGGCCATGAGATTAATCAATCATTATGCAGGACTGTCTTCTGGAAATGATTCCATGTTTTAACTTGCTTTAACAAGTCCAAAACATGCTCCAATGTCAAATATTTTCATGAATATTGAACAGTGCAATACATACATATATCATGATTTGAATTACATGATTATATCATACAATGCCATATACAAGGAACCAAAGTTAAGCAATACTCACAACACAATTGAAATGCCTAAGTCCACAATTCACAACACTTAGCTAATTTCCTTAATTCTTGACAATTACAGCACAAGCTTCTCACTTGTATTCATCCCCCTTACTCAATTCATCTTCATTACTCTGCAATTCAACATTGCAACTACTTAGACATACATTCCAGCCATAATCATTTAATCAATTAATCACTAAATTAGCCTCAATGCATCAATAAACACTTACCAATGCATTCCCCAATTCTTTAAGTTTTCCAGCACAAGTAGCACACTTGTGCTTATCACCAAAACCAAAATTTCACAAATTCTGTACCTCAATTTCTGTAAATCATCAAGACCAATTATCTAAGATCAATTTCCAGCTATAATACACAACAATTCACAGCAATTCAACACTGAAAATAGGTTCCCAAAACCCTTACCCAGCAAGGTCTAGAACACTTATTTCAGCCATAGAAAATCAATGTTTAAACCATCAATTTACTTAGTAGAATTCAAGAGAACAATACCTTGCAGTTATACTCTTTAAATCTCAGATTTTCTAGCTCAAACCCATGTCCAACAATATCTGAAAAACATGATTCTAGCCATGAAAAATCAGTCCAATTATCACCAAATGAACCACAAAACAACCATGAATTACTTACCCAAGGTTTCTTCCAGCAATTCATTCAATTCCTAGCAGAAACCTCTTGTTCCAGCCTGCAATCTAACCATTGAAATCGTTTGCATGTCACTTATGTGAAACAAAGTGAAGAAAGTAATCCAAATATGAAATTTTACACCCCAAAACAATGGTTCTTACCTTGATTTTGGACTTCCAGCATCATTCTCTTCCTTTCTTCTCTTCTTCTTCTTCCACTTCGTTTTTTGCTAAACTTCTTTAGCGCTCTGGTTTTCTCTTCAATCCAGCAAGCTTAGTCAGCTCAAAATGGGCTCAAAGTGGTTGCAAATGGGCTCAAAGCGGTTTTCTCTTCAATTCATGCACAACCGCTTCACCGACCAATTTGTTTAAAAAAAACTTCAAACCCACAGAGAAACGCGCTTCTCGTAACCTGGGAGCGCTCTTCTCACCGTTAAAAAACACAATATTCTGGAAAATCCCGCGAGGAGCTCTCACCCAAGGAGCGGGCTTCCCTATATTAGGAACGCGCTTCTCTAAACTTCTTGAAAAGCTTTCTCTCGGATATAGTCTCAGGAGCGCGCTCCTTGAACCCAAATTCAAAATTTTCACTAAGTATGAGTTATTTTATAATTTCACTAGCATCCTAGTGTACCAAGGACCGTACCATACTTATATTTACGCTATTCTAAGGCCAATACGGATATGTATATACGTACAAATATATTATACGATGCATATAAGTCAACTTTTATGTTTGACCAATGTATGGGGTGTTACATATTCTTTTTGTAGAAGAACACACATATAAAATCTATTAGTCAAGTCTAGCTATCTTTCTATTTTTTTTCCTAAACATCTCATTAAAACATATTCAAAGCTAGCTAGCAATTAATGCATGGTTTCAAACATTTATTCACATGTTTTTCTCATAAGCTGTTGAAATTAATATTCTAATAAATCTAGTCTTATTTAACTTAGGTCACCCTGTATCTCTAAGGACAAAATTATTATTATATAAGTTGGATAGTTGGTCATAAACCAAATTATGGGGTCTTAGAATTTGGGGCGCATTAAAAAATGTTCAATAACATTATTATGAGTTCTAATAATTATACGCCATTTAATTACACTTAGGGTTATTGGACTCTCAACCACTAGGCTATGGTCATACAATATATAGACTCAAAAATAAACGAAATCAAAATTAATCAAATTTGGATCACACTACAATAGAAAAAAAAGCCCTTTACCGACAAAAATATTTGTCACTATATGTCTAAATATTTTGTGTTAAGTATTTTTGCCAACAAATTATAATGATCATTGAAAGAGTTTTTAGGAAGAGAAAAAAAAGGTTTAAAATTGTGTTTGATTTATGATTTGAATATATTTTTTTATATTTAAAAATTTGAAAACCTGTAAAACACGTTAGATTGATTAAGATCCAAAAAATAGTTTGTTGAAATTTATAAAGAAAATAAATTATTTTAAAAAAATATTAAAATATTATTTTTAAAATTTTTATTCTTAAAATTATATTTTAATTATTAGATTACGAATTAAAAGCAACTTAAAATTTTCTCTATTATTTACCTCTTGAAATGACACATGACCCATTAATTTCATAATTTAAGAGGGGCTACAAAAGGATATATATATATATATATATATATGGACTTGAGAATAAAAATGAACAAAAAGTCATTGGATTTGAATTAAATATAATTAATAAAGTAAAAAAAAAAAAAAGAAAGTTCAAAATCTTCTCTAACATTTTTCCTCTTCGCGTGACGATGATCCCTTCCACAATTAGCTGGATGTTTTTGGTTAGGTTCATTCTCTCTGTGGAGGTTCATATGCCGTACGGAATGGTTTTATTTGACTATATTTTTATTTTAGAAACCATTTAGCTGTAGAGGTTCTTTAATTACTAGAAATTTTCAAATATAGCATTCTTCTAGAATGCTATATTTAATTACAACATCAATTATTTATTTTATAAATTATTCAATGAATGTTAGATATCTAAGCTAATTTAAGATAATATCTTAATTATGGACATCATGTATAAGATTTGTTTGCAGTTTTATAAGAAAACTAATCTTTCTTTCTTTCTTTTCTTTTTTTGTCCTTTGATAGACACTATCCGTGCATTAAACATGAGAAAATCATACCACCAATTGGTCTGGTAGAGTGATAGTAAGAATTTTTTTTTTTTTCCTAAGGTCTTGGATTTGAGAGTATACTTTCATCTTCACCCAACATGTAGGGTATGCAACTTTTGCTCAAGGGCAAGGCCCTTATGTTGTGGCCCCGTTTGGGATGCCACTATATCCTCTTAGTAGTGTTATTTCAAGTGGATTACTTTATTTAATGTACATAAGCAGGCCTAAGACACCTCTTGAATTACAAAAAGAAAAATATATATATCATGCACAAATGAGAAGGCAAGAATAGTTCTAAATCACTTTCATTTATTATTACTTCAAATCTTTATGATATAAATAATCAAACGGTACGACAATTAAATTATTCCCATGATGTAAGTCTCTTTTTTTTTTTATCCACGATTAAAAATGCGAAATATGAGCATTTTTTATCAGGACAAGACTAGAAATATATTTATCTATATCTATATCTATACTTATTATAAAAGAGGTAGTTTGCTACTCTGTCGCGTTTTTTCAATGGCTCAATTTTCATGCTTATTTTACCTTTTTAACTTGTTGCCTATGACAATCTTACCACTCTATACCTATCATAAAAGAGGCAGTTTGCTACTCTGTAGCATTTTTTCAATAGCCCAATTTTTATGCCTATTTTACCCTTCTACTTGCTGCCTATGACAAACTTATCACTCTACTAGCAGAGACAAGTTTATTTGTCTTCTCCAACTGTTCTTCTCTTTCTTTGTTCTTTATCTCTCTTGCCCTTCTTTTTCTCGTTTTTTTGTCGTTTGTGCTCTTTACACAACAACTTCCTTTCTCTCGTGCTCGTGATTCTCAGGTGTTCGATTTTTGGTTTCAGGTGCGCATCATACTCTTCTATCTCTAACTTGCTCTGTTTTTTCCCATCTTTTGTACATTTGTTATTATATAGAAAATTTTGCAACTCTTTCGAATCGTCGTTTCTTTGTTACTTTTTTGCTTCGTTCCTTTCAAAAATTTTAAGCATCTCACTTTGTTGCCTTGTAAAATAAAATGACATTGTTATAATGTTGGTTAGGTTTTCCTTTAGTTTTTTATTTTTATTTCTCCCACAAGTTAGGTTTTCCATTTAGGCGTCTTCACATCTTGCTTCTAATTTTACTCTTTAGGCAGATGTTACTGCAAGTAGACCTGTTTTACAACCCAAAAAAGTAATCTATCTTTTCATCTTGCACTAATTTCATTTGTGTGGATTTGTTTTTATTTTTTTTGTTTTATTTTTTTTTTCTTCGACTCTTCCTTCTTCAATCTTTCATAGCTCGTGACCTTTTTTTTTTAAATTTTCTTTTCGCCCTTTTTATTTTATTTTGCATTCAATTTTTGGTGCTTTAAACTGGTTTTTCAATGGCTCCACCCGTAATACTCCTGGTTTACACAAAAAAAAAATTCGGCATCACTCGAACGTTCGGGCGAAGAGCCCGAAGGTTCAGGCATGTCTTTTTCTATAAAAGGACCCCTCCCCCTCATTTTCACATCATAACTCATTTCTTCTCTCTTTATCTCCTTGGTTGGTTTCCATCACTCTTATTGTGATTTTCTCTCTCATCTTTTTGAGACTCTCTTTGCGCTACGAAGTGGTTCTGCTTGGGAAGAAGTGCCAGTTTTGGAAAGAAGTATTATCTGAAGGTGGGGAACGAAATATAGGTTTGCGTGTCTTATGACTTTCAATAAAGTTTTCAATCATTTATCATTATGTCTATTATTTATTTACACTATATTATTGTGTATAATGTTCATGCATATCATAGTTATGCCTTAACATTTGGAGTCTATGTATTACACTGTTACTACGCCGGATTAGTGGTCAAATTGACTCAACCAGACTTAGTCTTGTCCTCAGTAACCTTGAATAGTGAACGAGAGACAACTTGCTGCTCTAAAAGATTTGGTATTTAAGCGGGACCTTGTGTTCCCACCTCTTGACCTGGAAACTGATATGGTTTGTCCTATTTGAAAGCTATCTGCTTGTATAAGTGATACTAGGCATCCTAACAACGCACGTAGTGATGCCGACCCTGATTAGTATCATCAGAGTAAAGACCGGACCTACACATGCATAGTCATCATACATGAAATAAGAACCCCCTAGGGACGTAAGTAGTTTGTGATCTATGAAATAGTTATTGGCACAATTGTGCTCACTATTATTGATGTTTCCCTGGAGATGGACGTACAATGTGAACCCAGGATTAGGTGGGGATGGACATCTTTACGTGAACCGAGGGCAATGAATGATCACAGAACCATTACAAGACAGTGTTATGCATACATTCTTGTTAAGCCACGTTGTACTGTTTATGATGCTATGTTGTGTATATGTGATGCTTGATTATGAAGTCTTCTTTATTAATTGTCATATTCACGAATTATTTTACCTACTCGGCAATAGCTCACCCCATTGTTAACCATTTTTACAAGTGTCTAGGGTGGATTGGGTGGAGGTGTTTGGCCTCTCATTTTGTACCCCTTGCTTATTTATTAGGGAGATTTTGGAGGATGTTCCCTCAATTACATTTCTGTACAAAATACATTTTGAAATTAATGAAATTAGATTTGTACTCAATTGTGTACATGCGCACTCGGTAACTGTTATACTGCATTCGCGCCCCGCCTGTGAGTGTCCCACCGATTTAGGCGCGTCAGGGCTGGGTGTAACACCACATCTATGCAAGTTTTTCATATATAGTTATGTTATTTTTTTCCAATTTTTTTTTTAGATTTGATAATAATTAGAGTTTCCAGATTTTATTTAAATCCACCTTTTTTGTGCTGGAGATTCACTTTCTCTTACCTAATACTTTACTTATAAAACAATTCTCTTTTTAATAGTATCTCATCAATCAATTTACTATTCATATTTATCTTTTATTTTCTTGCAATAAATTGTTTTTATAATTACAGATACAACAAACAACTATATTTGTGTATATATAAATATATATATATCACAAACTTTTAAACTCCATTCCTCTTCTCTTGAAAACTACTGCCATCTACCATATAGAATTTTGTCTCCCTTTCTTCTACGGTCTTTTTCTCCTTTTATCTCAACGATAACCATGCCTAAACAATATAAACCTATCAAAGAGATCAATCCTAGAACAAGAACATAGACTTCCAAAGTTCTTATTGCAGAGAGGCTAACACCAAGAATATCTCCTCATAGTCCAACCACATATCAAAAAATTATGTTGATTGATCCAGAAGTAAGCATTTTACACTATTGTTTTTTTATCTCTTTTATTAATACTAATTTTTTCCCAATTCTTATATCTTCAACCTTTCTTTTTCTTTAAAAGTGAAATAGGTATATGGTAATTTATTAAACACCAATATTTTTTTGTCCTTTTAACACTTTATTTCTTCTTTCTTACTCTTACCAACCTCTCATGCTAATATAATTTACATGCTTACATAATTTCACTATAAAAGTCTCCCTACAAATTTCTTATTGCTACTATAAATTTCTAATTTCTAGTGTACATAACAAAATACTCATAGTTAAACTTATTTCCTAAACACAGTAACTTAAAATAAACTCAAAGTTTGTTATAGACTTATGTTTAACTTTTTACTCTCATTCACTTTTACTTACATACCAGCTTTAGTATAGTTAACTAACGTAACTTTTAGCTACCTATCTATATGTACTTTGCTTATCTTCAAGTTTTTATTAATGTCTTAATCACTTTCTATTTATTCATTTACTAACTTATGTTGTACAACCATATTTAATCACTTTTATTATGCTGAAATTACAACACTTCTATATATAAATCTCTATATGTTTAGGTTCTGATTCACCTTTATGCACACATCAACTTTAGCATAGTTAACTAACTAAACTTTTAGTTATACATCTTTATGTACTTTGCTAATCTTAAGGTTCTTGTTAATTTATATTATGACGCCCCAAAAATTATTTCATCTAGCCCATAACCCAATTGCATTTTGCCCAACCTATATGTGTTTGTCTTGATATGTTTGGTGTTTGTTTGATGGTTATTTAATGTTTGTATATTTGATGCTTGATAATGTATATAAATATGTGCATTATAAATTGTATATGGGTCATGCTAAATTAAAGTATAATGCATGTGTTATTATTTATGCATGAGCCCATTAAACCATGAATTGATATGGGTTAGGATTGATTGAATAAAAGGATAAATGAGAATGAAAATTTGGTGTATTAGATGGATTGGACATTTAAAATACATGGAAGCATGAGGTTGGTAAAAGTACATGTAATTTTTATGGGTAGTATGAGACCAATACATGTCAAGTTGGTGCATGAGAATGGACAAGTGTCCCATGCCCCATTTATCTTCTCCAACACATGTCAAGTTGGTGCATGAGAGTGCACAAGTGTCCCATTCCCCATTTCGCTTCTCCAACACATGTCAAGTTGGTGCATGAGAGGGCACAAGTGTCCCATGCCCCACTTATCTTCTCCAAAGAAGTCCTAGAGTGTGGGATGAGTGGAGGGAAAGGAAAAAAGAAGAGAACGGAAAGAAGAAGAGAAAGAAAGAGGAAGTTGTTTTGAGGGAAGTCTCAACAACACTTTCATCAAAGAGCCGGATCTTGGTGATATATGGTCAAATTGAGCTCAACCTTTGTCAGCCAGTTCATATCTTATGGTTATTCATTCTGGTCGATGGATATCTTGATTGGAGTTTTCTTTTGAGAGATATAACCTCCCAAACAAAGCTGGTCGGAAAATCTGAATTTCTCGCGCAGTTTAGATCAAACTGTTAGATCTCCTAAACCTACTGTTGGATGGATATGATATTTCAGATGATGGTTCACAACTAATATTTTTGCATTATGAACGGTTGAGATGTTGATGGGTGAAGTAGTTTCTGTGATATAGTCATCTAAGTTTAAGTATTTGCAGCAGGAAATGAGAAATTGTCTGATTAGAGACTTGTTCATCAAAGAGGCTTATCTCTTCGGTCCACAGTTAGATTGAGCTGATTGTTGGACAGAAGGTTTGCTTCTTAACATACTTCAATCTGTACGATTTATTTTGTGATTAAATATTTTTGTTGGCAGCTTGATACATCTAAACAGAATATTAAATGGAAAATTGGCAGAGTTGTTTGTATTAGACCTAAATTTAGAATATGAACTTAGACCTTTCCAAATAGCTTGCATGTCAACTATGTTGATCTAGTTGTCATTGTTGATGAACCCATGATGCAAAATCAGTGATATACATGGTTGAATTTGGTGACCTAGTGTAAATCGGCAATATGGCCTAAGTATGGAAAATTTCATATTTTAGGGCTTTTGATGCTTTTGGCCTAGAATCATTGAATTGATGCAATTTATGTCTAATTAAGCATGATTAGGGTTGATTATGCTACTGATTAGGTGGTTGTGACCATATCATGGGTTAAACCTACTTGTGATCAAATGACCCAATTTGGGCATGTTTATGCCTAAGGAATTGAAAATCAGTATTTTCGATTAATTGAATGGTTTATGAATGAGAACTATGCATTAGAGGCCTAAGTCATGTGATTTGAGTTGAATAATGGGATTAGATGGGATTTAGGCCTATTGTGTATATATGGACTGATTTAAGGTTGATGTGTGACGTGTATGTGATTGAGCATAAAAATTGATGTATGGTTGGATATTGATGAATGTTTCAGGACCTTGATTGGGTTGATTCGGTTTGGTGTCCGTGTGTGGTTAGATACTCTCGCGAGGTTTGGTTGAGAGTAGACTTCATTTATGATTATATCTTTTGCGTCATCATATCACTTATATATATTGTATGTTGAAAGCATGAATGTATTCTAATGTTTTGAATGATGCATTGATTTGAGAAAACCTTATGACTTTGGTTGGGCCCATCTATCTGGCTACTAGGGAGACTTAACATTGTCATAAGAGGGTTTTAGAAAGGAAATATTTGGGGATGAGAACGGTACGGTGAAATAGACGTGCACTAGTAACCCCAAATCAACATGATTGGGGATGAGAACGGTACGGTGAAATAGACGTGCACTAGTAACCCCAATGCATGTGGAATGTGGATCCAAATTGATAGGCTTTTACTTGCATCGAACTTATTATAAATGTTTGATATGTATATGTTATGAGCTTTTAGTCATGCTACACATTGACATGCATACATGATATTTATTGATGAGTATTGATAGCATATTTGAATTCTATTCACTGGGCACCGTTGGCTCACCCTCATTTTCCTCTTTCAGGTCCTTCTGTCCCGAATAAGGGCAAATGAGTAGTCATATCTTGAGGGCATTGCCGGCGAGAGAATCCAAGGCCTCGATGTGAGTTGAGAGGCATTTTGATTGAACTGTATTTTAAATTATGATGTATTATATTTTGGACTATGTAATTATAACACTTACCACATTGTAGTACGGGTGAGTTGGGACTTGTTAGATAGACCATGTGGGCATATGACGGTTTTTTTGTACCCATAGTTTTGGACTTTATGTGTATGTCCATCTTGATGGACTGTAGGGATTATGGTTTTATTTATGGTTCATTTTTATAGATTATCTCTTGTCTTGGATGATTAATATGGTTGGTAGTTTTATTTAGTACCTTTTCATATTATGTCGTTGTTTGGGATAAGACTCGTAGGGTCTCAACCACCTCATGCGGGTTGAGGAGTGGTTGGAGATGCCTATATCGGGCGTCCAGCCCCGGCATTCTGCACGCCATTCCTTGCGGGGTTGGTGGTCTGGGGTGCGGGGTCGCCACATATATAATCTTTACTAAACATAAACACAATAATATCCTAATTTATATATTCTTTCCTTAACAAAAAAAAATATTTCTGTAATACCCTAGGATTTCACAAAAAAAAAAAATCGTTTGGGCATAAAATGTCTGAATGTTCGGGCAGCTGCCTGAACGTCCTGGCAGATGTGCTCGAACGTCCGGACGTTATGGCGCCAAAAATCTCTATATAAAGCAAGCCCCCTCCTCCTCATTTTCTCACACCAAATCACCTTCTCTTGTGATTTTTCCTCCTCTTTTCACTCATTCTGAGTTCTTGTCTGTTTGAGACTCTCCGTTCAAGATTCTCGGTGCGATACGACGAAGTTCTGTCCGTAGGAAAGCGCCAGATCTAAAAGAAGAAGTTCTTATCTGAAGGTGGGGAACGAAACATAGGTTTGCGTGTTTTTATAACTTTTATTAAAGTTTACATTCATTTATTATTATGTCTACCATTCATTTACACAGCATTATTTCATATAACGTTCATACTGTTATATTTATACCTGTATATTTGGAGTTCATGTATTACACTGTTATAATACCAGATTTGTGGTCAATCTGGCTCAACCAGAGTCGGTCTTGTCCTTAGTAACTTTAAATAGTGAACGGGAGGCAGCGAGCTTCTCTAGGCGATTGGTATTTAAGCAGACCTCGTGTCTCACCTTTCAACTGGAGACTGGTCTGGTTGGTCTTATTGAAAGCTATCAGCTTATACAAGTAATACTGAATGTCCTAACCTTGCACGTCGTGATACCGACCCTGATAAGGATCACCGGACGTTTCCAAAGTCAGTCTAAATGTTAAGTAAAGACCAGACCAGTAGTCTAGACCCGTTCATGCATTGACATCATACATATCACCACCTAGGGATGTATGTGGTTTATGATTCATAGAATAGTTAGGAACATTGCTCGCTATTCATTATATTTCTCTGGAGAGGGACGTACAATGAGAATCGGACTACGCATAAGGCTTTTTTGTCACACCTGGGTTGCACACAGTGCCTCTTACCCAGGGTGATGAGTACCCCCGTAGGGCATACTCTAGCCATAGCACCACATAATATTGTCCCATCCCGGTCCAGATCGTCATCACGAGGACGTCTTCCCGGGATCATTTGTTTATACTATTCATCATGTATAGTATAGGGCCTCCCACAGATTCGAACCTCAAACCTCATATAGGTTGATTTCGCAATCCGAGTAGCCACTGAACCAATTGGCTCAGTGGTTAGTCGGATTGCGAAATCAACCTATATGAGGTTTGAGGTTCGAATCTGTGGGAGGCCCTGCACTATTCATGATGAATAGTATAGACAAATGATCTCGAGGAGACGTCCTTGTGATGACGGTCTGGACCGGGATGAGACAATATTATGTGGTGCTATGGTTGGAGTATGCCTTGCGGGGGTACTCATCACCCTGGGTAGGGGCACTGTGTGCAATCCAGGTGTGACAATTTCTTTGTTATAGGGCACTAGAATTCAGGTGACTATATTTAGTGGGGATATTCAACTTTTTGAGCATACACTACACCCTCACAAAACATACTCAATCTCAAATACTTTAGTAAGAACAATAAAACCAGAATATCGCCTTGTACCTAACGAATATCAATGAATCATCAATGCAAGGACATTGATCGAAGAGATTGAAGAAAAGTAAACTTTAGAATTTTTGCATGCATTTGATTTTGTTCCACTCACAAAATTGCAAGGAGATAGGCATAGTGGTACAAGTGTCGGTATGTACTATAACTACTTCTAACCTACTTATATCTATTTGTACATTTATTCATGTATTTCTCGTTAGGCATCAACTCACTCATTATTTTGCATTATTGTAGATATAATTGCACTTGCCATTGATGTACAACCATCTAAGCAAATTTATACAAAGACTGGAAGTGCCACTATCCAAGAGATAATTCTCATTGATGAAAAGTTTATTCTAAACTCTTGTTTTTTTAGATTTCTTAAATTTACAAGTATGTTTAATAAGTTAAAACAATTATTCTAGCAAATCTTCTTTTTATTTTTGTAGCTTAAAGCCAATGACGTTAACAATATGGGATTATTTTGTACAAAGTGAAGTTGCCCCTATTGCAAACTTAATGGGAACCAAACCAGTCATCATTGCAAAGAGATTAAAAGTTGTTTCTTATAATGATAAAACTATTATACTTATTTGTTTGTAAATCTAATTAAATTTGCAATAATTTGATATTATCAACAAAATCTTATTTAATCTTATTGTAGTCATAGACATCTCTTTGTCCACAAGACCGTCAAGCTCTTTTATGTTGAATCCGACCATTTCCGAGGCTGCATCATTGCGCAAATGGCAACACCAGTATTGTTCAATAACATTACGAATTAGTCAATTTATATTTCTCATATCTTATTTATTTTTTAGGTGTTATGCTAACTAAACTAAACTGAATGACATTGTCAACAACTAATTGTACATCACTGCTCATTCTAACTTAACATTTTTATCCTCTGAGAGCATTATCAAAATTAATGTTATTGAAAGTTTGCTTGGTCAGGTTAGTTTGCAAAACAATTAACCATTGTCATTTCTTACATATTGTATTAAATTATTACTAACAATTATTTTATACAACATTCTACATTTTAGATCAAAGCTACAATATCGCTCACAAACTTTGATCAAAAGTTTTGGTACATGTCGTGCAACAAATGTAACAGATTCACAAGTGTCAAATACGAGGATATATTCTCATGTGTCCATTGTAAAACTCAAAAAGCCAAAGTTGTGCTAAGGTCACTTATACTTTGCCTCCCTATTCATGTTTTTATTTTATTACTTATTTAATTTCTACATCATAACTAAGTCTTAGAAACCCTTCTATATAAAGATGTCGAATGAGTATGGAGCTGCATAACGAAATTGGATGTATGACTCAATACTATTTGAAAAATATGCAGAATCACTGATTTCATATACTGCACAAGATCTTATACAACTCACCTCAAAGGTATCATTTAGTTTACTTATATATCTTTATCATTTAGATATTTCTTTTTATATATCTTTAATATAAATCATTCGTTCATGAAAAAGACTTTTTCATCAAAACATATTATCCAGATTGGAGTTCCCAACATGGACCCACTAACAACTACTTCCAGTGAAAAACTTTTCACTCTCTAGATCAAGCTCATTAGTCAAGAAAACAAAATGGATAATGTTGAATATTTTTTGATAATATCTATGTTTGATCCAACTAAAGATTATACTACATCAAATAATTCAAAAGAGTTGGCATTACAAGAAGTATCAAAAGAAGAGCAAAAAGAAAGATGACATATCCACAACATTTGCAACATCTTCTCAACAAGAGGGAGAAACTTTAGATAATGCTAATCAACATTGTGACGTTCTGCAAGACTCCAATCTATCCATCAATGAAAGTATTGGTGAACCTGAATGCAGCAAAAAAATATATATACGATCTTTTTGAGTATTGAAAAAAGTATGTAAATATGACTTTACCACTAAGTTTCAAGAATGTCTTTTGTTATAATTACTTTTACGTCATTGTAATTTAAGTTGTATTAAGATCAGTACATCTTAAACCAATGTTCAATATATACTGTATATGTTTAATCATAATACCTCTCTTCTTCTATCTATATATATATACACTCAGTTAAATTTATACTTCTACAATTTTATTTTATTTTTTGACTTATTTACCCAATATGCTTTTTAACAAAGAACACTATGAATGAACACTATTAATAAACTTTAAATAAAATTTAATTTACATAATTATTACGTGCAGAGCACGTAACCAAACTAGTATTATTACATATGCTATTTATGCAATTATGTTTGGTTTAAAGATGATTTTTTTTTGATAATTTTGTCATTTCATAGAATTCTATAAGAACTTCATTTGGTAGTGAAGAACATTTATACTTTGTTTGTTGTCTATCTCAAATCCAATCACCAAATAAAGTTTGACATGATATAAAGCAAGAGGGTAATGCAAAATCATTGGTTTATTTTACTTCTAGCCTCTATCTAAAATCTCTGCTTTTGTTCACCATTGGCCTTAAGTAATTTCATACATTATTTCAAAAATCTTATAGATATCTTAAGTTAATTCAAGATAATATTTAATGATAATGGACTTCTGCAAGTCATTTATGCTTTAGAACAATATTCTTTTTTGGTTTCCCATGTTCATGTTGTCTTTGTCCTTCGGACGAGACTAATCTGTGTTTAAGCACTGCAAAAGCATTGAGCGGCTCTTCTTAAATGGACAATATTCAGATTAATAAAGAAAGAATACCGCCCAACTATGAAGGCAACTAATTGTTTTAAATTATTATTTTTTTATTTTATTGTTCTCTCAAATCTATTTATTATATAATATATTTAAAGTAACACACATAATCATTTACATGATCGGTCTCATTTTTCTTTCTTCTCACAATCAACATGTTTTTGGTACATTTTGATATGATGTTTTCATTTTTCATATATCTATCTATCTATCTATCTATATATATATATATATTTTTAAAGTAAATGGGTGCATGTTGTACTTCATTTAATGTAAGATATTTTAGAACGTTGGAATATATATTATATGTTATTGGAGAAGGTGAACCAATTAACAACTATCATACAATATATATTTCTGATAATTACTATATATATAGATATGCTATGCTAGAAATATTTGAGATAACTCGGTGAAATTTGAGATTGGAATCTCAAAGGAATGGCTCAACTACTAGGTGTTCCAACTCATGAATGAGAGTCCCTAGATTTGCGCCTCTAGTACATAATTCTTGGGAGATGGAGTTGTACATTTCAATGAAGCTAATTTAAAAACCAATGACTTCTTGGTTCGTTGGTACGAGGAGCGAACTACAAAATACGGTTGAGAGACTCATCACGAGTTTGAGCCCGTCTTTATTCATTTCTATCGGGAGAGGTTTCCTATTCCTGCAAATTTTCGAATCAAGAAGAATTAGTATCGCCTTAAAAAAAGGACACATGCCGGGTACCAAAAAATCGGTACTAAAAAAATAAAAATAAAAACTAATTTAAAAGTAATGAAAATAAATAAAAAATGGACTCTTAAACATCTAGTTTATCCAACTATAAGATCACGCTCCCTGGGATCTTCTACAACTTCATGCCAGTCACTTATAAATATATTTGAGAATAACCCTTATTTTTTGGAAGAACACATATATATATATATAGATCATCAAGAAAGGGCTCTTATCATGCATTATTGTGAGAAATTGTATCTAATTAAATTTCCACTTTTACTTGTCTCTAATTAGAAACCAATAAAAAATAACCAAAAGAAAATCATTCAGCTTGATGGCAAGCATGGGACAGGACCACACATTTAATGTGCATCATGTGCATTCATATATATTAATATTTTTCAATATTAATTATTCAATAGATATGTCAAGATAGGTAGGTGCCAACATGGGGTTTGTGTAGCAGGGAAGAGATGTCTTTGAAACTTCAAAGTTTTAAGTTTGACTCTTACCACTACTTCACCTTAAGGTGGGACGGATTAATATTAAGTCAAGGACAGGCTTAATACATTCTCAAGAGTATGGTTTGATAATAGAGCTGGTCAAATTATGAGATTTATACACCAATCATGATTTGTTTGGTATTATCTATCGTATTTTGATTTTTATTTTTATTTTGTCAAAACTTAATTAGACTTAGGTTTGTTATCCATGAGGAAAACTAAATTTCATCATATTATATAAATACTACATTAATTATAAGAAAGAAAACTATGGTTACATATATATTTTAAAAGCGGCTCAGTGGTTACTCGGATTGCGAAATCAATCTATATGAGGTTTGAAGTTTAAATCTGGGGAGGCCCTGCACTGTTCATGTGTGAACAATGTGGACAAATGATCCCGGGGTACTAGACACTGTTGAATGAGTTGTGTACTGGGATGAGACAATATTATGGGATCATAGTGGCTGGGGTACGCTCGATGAAGTACCCATCACATCCGCGGGGTGTGATAAAATTAAGGTCTCCCTACCTCACATCATCATCCAACAAATGTTGAGGGTGATTCAAAACCTTTTACGAAAGGATCTCCTAGGCTACAGAGTCTTTCTTGATCATGAGGATGCTATACGAGGCAAATGTCAACACTTTTGATGAGTCTTCGAAGCAGATCACTGAGGCGGTTACAACATCATCTATCTTCAAAACATATGTTTCAAGTGGAGGGGTAACTGAAGAGGAAGTATTCGGCTCAACTTTTAATGGTGAAAGAATTAGAGACGAAAAAGGACATTGTTACCGAAAAATTCGACGCAAGATTCCTGTTAGGGAGGTACCAAATAATGAGCCAAACCAGAACCATACGTCAAACCTAGCCTCGAATAATGATCCAATTGAGCACCTGTTCACTGAGGAATATTTATTTGCCAATCTAAATCAACCTCAACCAAATCAAGATAGACAAGAAGTTCCAGCAAATCCACCTTAATGGAATATGCCAACTCAAGGCAATACTATGTACCAAAGGTTTCAAACTCCTGAAGTACCGTATCAGCCAGTTCCACAAGTTCCTGTGAACCAATAACAACAAAGTTTTACAGCACCAAATTTTGAAAGTCAGGACATCCCAATGAGCCCATTGTTTCAAGACTTTTTAAACCAAGCATATCCAAATGTCCAAGGAGTTCCAGTTAGGGGATCCCCATACAGTCAAAACAACTACCCCACACCTATGAGTCAACCGTACAGTCAATACTTTCCACCAATGCCTACGGCCTACCTTCCACCTATGAGACAGTCGACCCATCAACCATTGATGGGGCAATCGACTAACACATTCGAATAGTTAAATGTGATCGTAGCTAGCATTGCTCGAATAGAGGAGACTCAAAGTGATTTGTTAACATGTATGCGAAATGTTGAATAGCAACGAGCAAATTCTCAACCTTCTTCTTATAGTCTCTCTAGCATGAGGTCTCGAGCAGTAGTAGGCAGGAAAACCAGGAATGAACACTGGCATTGTAAGATTTTATTTTATATATGAATGAAATGTTTTATTTAAGACTATCTTTAGTGGGCCGACTTACAACCATTCTTTCTTTTGTATCACTAACTTTGGAGTGGTATGGGACACAACAAAATTGAAGGATACTAAATAAAATATTGAAGTAAGAAAACCCACAACCTTGTATGAAAAGAAACATTTGAAGAAAGTTGCATTACTAACATTATCACTAAGTTTACAGGGTATGGGACGAGTAAACTTGGACGATACTATTAGTGAACTACGATTCGGCCGATGTTTTATAGATACCATGTTCATACAACTTAACTTGATTGACACCCTTATTACCAAATTCATGTGGTATGAGACACACGAATTTGGATAATAATCGAAAAGGCTAAGCAAAAGAGTTTGAATACATAAGATTGCGATAGAACGTTAGACCAGGATACTTACCGAGGAAAATCTTAGAATTTTTATGACTCGTATGGATTTTTAATGAAAAATATATGTATGTTCACAAAAAAAACCAGATCCAAAACATTTGAAATACTTGCAAAGTTTATACTTATTGTATAAACATTCTAACCTTGTTTTTACACCATGACCAAACATACGAGGCACATAAGATTCTTTGATTCCTCAACAAAAACCTTATACTATAATTAAAAAAATAGGTGATTATTTTGCAGTACTCTCGAATTTGTTGCTGAGAATATCATAACATTATACTTGGCTACAGTTCCTAAATTTATAATGGCCTTCGTCCTGACATTTGACAAGCCTTATCGATCTTGGATCTCAAGATTTACAAGGAGGTCGTTGACAAGGCCATGAGCTTTAAGCAAGAAAAGATTGTGTAGGAACAGAGTCTGTCATGGATGATCTTCAGCTTAACAGAAGCTGATCATTCCTTCTCCATGTTGCAAAAGCAGGATTGACATCACCAGTTTCAAGAATCGAAGCTGGCTGAACCATTTTGACAAAAAGATAATCATCAAGTCCGTCACCAATCACCGCAGGTACCACTTGAGATTTCCAGAGAAGATAATTGCTACTATCTAGCTTTATTGATAACGTAGCATTCAAGGAATTTGAGAATGGACTAATACCACTAGAAGATCCACTGGAAGATGCCATGACTTACGTCAATGGCTCTGATACCATAAGAATTTCTAATGAAATATCTTTGAAACTAAAACAAGAGAAAACAGAGTATTGAGTTGTAGAGAAATAGGTCTCAGATCAATTTGATCTGATACTGTTCACATCTTATTTATATACATAAAAAATCCCTACATACACCTGAATGTACAATAGCATTTGTTCTCTAGCTTATACAAACTTGCCACTTGGCATTCAGCTATTGATCTAATAATAACAATCTTAACAGAAACAACTTCTACTTTGTTACGGTTACAACTGACCCTAACAGCTACAACAACCAATTCTTCTAGAACCTTCAAGCGGTTTATCAAGTGCATTATCATTCTCGGATAGGTCTACCGTTGCATTAAAATCACCAATTAAAATAGTGAGGTGTTTAGCATCAGCCAATCTTTTTGAAAGAAATCCCCGCTACTCCACCCGAGAAGAGAAACATGAACTACCTACAGTCCAACCAGCCGCCATGTTAAGTTTTTTATATGGATCTTCAACCAACAATTCAATGAGAAAATGTGAAAAAGCTGCTACCTGAACCATGGTTGAATCAAACCAAAAGGCACATATTCCGCCTGCTAAACCGATTGGATTAAGAATGACGTCTCTTAACGAAGCGTCATAGTTTTCAAAAAACATAAAATAAAATTTGTATGTCAGCGGCTCAGCTCTTGAAGAGGAAGAGCTCTCACATAGGAGAGGATGCCGCTTCTCAATGAATATTAATGCTCCTACAAATATGTATGTAGACCCAATAGAAAAATCATCATAAATAAATAAAAACTAATTAATAAAAATATAACTAGAGATCTTATCACACAGTGCATGAGATGAAAATTAGTCAAAATTTTTAAGATACCGCTTCTTGTAAATTTGAAGCTTTGCTTTAATTTCTAGTTATGTTATAAACTTTAATTTAGTTTCTCGCATTGCAAAACACTTGAAACGTCCGAGAAAAATGGTTCTAGAAATCATGAAAAATTAATTACCACCGCTAGAAAACAAAATTAGTATACCTTCTTAACAAAAAAATAAATAAATAAAGTCTACGTACATTTAAATTTTAAAACTATTTTTAAAAAGAAAATCTAAAGAGGCCTTCAAATACTAGGGGAAGACAAGCATGGTGTTTGGTTTTCTTAGAGGAGGAGAGCCTCCCCTTCCGTCCACACGATAGTATAAATAAAATTCATATATAGTATGTTTAATATATCATTAGCTATTTATAATTTACGATAAGAACTAAACACGTCTATGCAAGCTAATATTTTTTATAATAATTTCATCTTAATTGAGAGTTAATAAGGTCACCTAACAAATAAAATAAAGTAAAAAAGTGTAATATGGTCAAATAAAAAAGCAAACTTATGATATTATTACGTATAGTATTTACGAAATATTACGTTGAGAGACTTATATTAATTATTAGTTTTATTATTGTAATAGATTGATATATTTGCTTTATTTCTTACCAAGCTTAATTTGTTGCATTTCATGTTGTAGGCACATGGCCTCGGAACTCATGAATTATAGGTGTTGGACCATATCTCGGTATACTGAGCAGACTGCCATGTCAACACATAACCGCCAGGTCAATCAGATAACTTTATACCTCGGCACACCGAGGTGTTTTCTTAATAGTGTCCATCTCAAAATCAACCTCGGCACCGACTTGATCAACTATCTGAAATCGGTCTAAATATAACCTAAAGATGCGGTTCATCAAATCCATGAATGCAGCAGGTGCATTTGTTAGACCGAACGACATGACCATGAACTCGTAGTGACCGTATCGAGTTCTGAATGTCGTTTTGGTAATGTCCCACTCTCGAATTCGAAGTTGGTGATAATCGGATCGTAAATCAATCTTAGAGAAGTGTTTGACATCTCTAAGTTGGTCGAACAAATCATCGATTATGGGCAACGGGTATCTGTTCTTAATGGTGACGTTATTCAGCTTGCGATAGTCGATGCAAAATCATAACGAACCATCCTTTTTGCGAACAAACAGAATTGGAGCGCCCCAGGGTGATGAACTCTTTCTGATGAAGCCATTACTCTCTAATTCCTTAAGTTGTTTGTCCAATTCGACCAGCTCGACATTTGACATTCTGTATGGTGGAATTGAGATAGGCAAGGTCCCAGGTATGAGATTGATTTTAAAATCGAATTCTCTAACCGGTGGTAGACCAGGAAGGTCATTTAGAAAAACTGTTGGAAATTCAGATATTACAGAGACATTGTGTACTTTGATAGGGTACAGTGCTGGTGATTCATTTTCATCACCAAGGGATAGAGCTCAAAGCTGTGCCTTGAGAAGTGCAACAGTCAAGTTGTGTATCCATTTCCTTGTTCCCTGAATCTTGGCAAACTCCCCCGTGGGCAAGGTTAACTGAACTTGCTTCTTCATACAATCGATCTTTGCATTCAGTGGTGCGAGCCAGTCCATGCAGAGGATGATGTCGAAGTCTTCAATGTCCATCACAAAAAGATCTGCATATATTATCTGTTCTGGCATTCGAAGTTCACATCGAAAACACTGCAAATTCACGTCAGTACCAGATCCTAAAGGTGATGTGACATGGATTGTGATTTTCGTGGGTTCAGGATGCAACCCTAAATGTCTTACCAATGCAGACGATATAAAAGAATGCGTAACACCCGAATTAAACAAGACATGCACCATTGTATTGAACAAGGGAAATGTACCTTCTACTACATTGTTGTCTGGTAGGGGTTGTTGAGTGATAGCAATTGTTCTGCCCTGGTTCTGTTGCCCCTAGTTCTGCTGGTTCTGCCTTGGTTGGGCATTAGCAGCAGGTGGTGCTTGTTGGACTGGAACAGCAGGAACATGTTGTTGAAGGTGCGGACAGGCTTTTCTTACGTGGCCCTGCTGATTGTGGTGCTGATTGCCACCTCTGTCATTGCCGTTTTGACGGCCACCCTTGCCATTACGGCCTCCTCGACCATAATTGCGAAATCCCTGATGGCCAGGGTTAGATGGTTCAGCCACAGGTGTTGTGGCCTCATTCTTCTGAACAGGGGTTGGGAGGGTTGGGTTTTGATTATAGTAGGGTTTTTTCTTGTTGCCCTGCTGAGAGCCTTGTTGGAAAAACGTTGCAGGCCGTTTTCCCTTATTTAGTCTCTGCTCCTGCACAATCTTCTCTTGCTCAAACCTCATGGCCTTCTCAACGACCTCCCTGTAAATCTTGAGATCCAAGATCGACAAGGCTTGTCGAATGTCAGGACGAAGGCCATTGTAGAATTTCTCGGTCTTATCTTGCTTTGTTGAGATGGCAGAGAGAGAGTAGACCGATAATTCTTTAAACATGACATCATACTCCCTGAATTTCGTGCCGCCTTGGTATAGCTTGGCGAACTCCTGGCGCTTCTGTCTCTTTACAGCGCCGGGGAAGTACTCATCAATAAACATTGACTTGAATTGTTGCCAAGTCATGTCCGTGGTGTTGACCCTTGGGTCTTCCTTTACTATTATCCACCTTGTATTTTCTCCACCAATAAGTTGGTAAGACGCAAGTGGAATCTTTCGAGCGACATCGACTCCCATTGCATCGAGAGCCTTCTTTGACTCATCCAGCCATTTCTGCACCTCTTCAGCATCACTGGTGCCAGCAAAACTAAGAGGTTGTAGCCTCTTGTATCGGGTGTGGCCTGCGTTGTCGTCGTAGGCGACGGTTCCTGGTTCTGAATTTTAGGAGGTGGCTCATCTGCTGGACGGACAGTACGTGGCCTTCATTTCTTCCTGGTTTGCATTTTCTCACTGGCAAGGAGAAAATAAAACCATCATTTAGGAACTATAGCCAAGTATAATGTTATCATATTCTCAGCAAAAAATTCGAGAGTACTGCAATATAAAAATCACGTATCTTTCTAAGTATAGTGTAAGGTTTTTGTTGAGGAATCAAATAATCTTATGTGCTTCGTATGTTTGGCCATGGTGTAAAACAAGGTTAGGATTTTGTATATAATAAGTATAAAACTTTGCAAGTATTTCAAATGTTTTGGTTTTGGTTTATTGTGCCATCATTTAATCCAAAATTTTCATTAGCAATATTGTCACGACCCACTATACGTGACGTCATGACCGGCACGGAAACCTCTTGGTATACCGTCCGTTGGTACGCCCGGCATCCCGTCAGCCTAACAACTCATATACGAATCCCCAAAATCAAATACAGTACAATCCTAAAAACATCCATCTAACATTATCATAAATGAAATAAAATATTACATCTCTAAGTTACCAAATATAAAATTTCAAAGTTTACAAAATACTACAAATCCAACACTTCCCAACTATGTGTTAATTATACATATACTAGGTGTTATCGTGTACATAATTATCGAATTACAAAATTAAATGTACAACACCTACATGAAACAAAAACAAGGACGCTAAGCAGTCAAGCCTTCCCTATCCCTTTTTTATCAGATCCTGAAAGAAGAAGGTGAGGTGTGAGCTACAGCCCGCTCAGTGAATGTCATTTACAAGTGGCATATACGTGCATTTAATAAAAACACGATAAGATCATAAATCATTGAAATATCATGATGACGAAATAAATTACATACATGCTAACATAATGGATCAAGTCATACATATGACGATGCATAACATTTGTAATCATACTCATGCAATCCTAACACCTCCTGAGTACGGGAGTTCAAGGTTGGTGCGCTACACATAGTACCTGAACGCACACACAATACTCGTATCCTAATAGGATTTTTGGGGTTGTGCAGCACGTAAGATTAGCCTAAACTAACCTACCCATACACAAGCCATAAAACCCTCTGCCAGGTACACAGCTAGGCTCGTCACTAGACTTACGAGAATTCCCAAAAAGAGGAGATTCCAACTAGGAGCCTCAACTCAAATTGTCATCCCAATGAATTTTGCTCAAATGTATTTCATGGAATATTAAAACATGCATACCATTATACATAAGCATTTAAAACATTTCTATACTACAATGTCACATATAAATAATCAAAAAGTAAAAGAACACTCACTCTTGATTGGCTAAGTCTAGCCAATCCAATCACCAAAACTCTCAAATTGATTAAACGGGTTCAAGATCAATCACAAGACCTGGAATTAACATGGTTCACACAACTGAAAATCAGTCATAAAGTGTGTCAAAACCTCATGTTCAAACCCAATCTAAAGTTAATTAGATTCTAAATTGATTACCCCCTTTAGCCAGGTTCCATATTGCCCAACTTGATCATTTAGACTCAATTAAACTAAGATTGACCTAAATTGAATGTAATAGGGTGATCTCATGATCCAACCACTAATATACATTACATTCAATTATAATTAGGGTCAATTAGACTATACATCAAGTCAATTTCATCAATTGACTAAGTCTTGGTCAAAATCCCCAATTAGGCCAATATAAAACATAAGGTCAAAATAAATTAAGTCAAATCAATTTAACATAGGTTCTAACATTTTAAACCCATGATTCTACTCAATTTGGGTCCAATTAAACAATCTCCAAGTCAATTTCATAAATTGATTTGCTTTGGGTGAAAAGTCTAAATTTGGGCAAAATCCCCAAATTACATGCAAGTTTGTCAAAGTACATGAAAAATGTCAAATACTTAGCCTAGGTCAAAATTAGTCAACCTTAAGGTGTCCATTATGAGAACTCATTGAATTCTATCATCAACAACCCTAGTCATGCCCAAAAAGACCTGCATTGCATAATTTTTCAGATTTTCTATCAAGAGCATCAAAAGCCCCAAATTTGAAAATTTTCTTACGTAGGCCATATTGCCAATTTTACACTCTTCCTCCATGGAGCGAGCTCCACTGGATCCAAAACACCATTTTCGACATGTTTTGACGTTAAACAGGTCTTCGATGGTTCCGAAACTTCATACGCACTCTCTATGACCTAAAATCATGCAAAGACACTCGAACTTATGTGCGTCGAGCATCAAAATATATATACACATTCGTATACGAATACGTATACGGGTACTCTACGGGTACACTATGGGTCAAAATGACATCACCTAATGGCACAGATACTACAAATATGATATATATATTTAATCATAATTATATATATAGTTTTAATAAATCATAACTACACATCAGAGCATCATAATCAATCCAACATGTATATATGCATAACACCGTCTCGTATTGGTTTGATGATTGTACATCGCCTGAGTTCACGTACAGATGTCCCTCCCCAGGAGTAGTCGGGTTCTCATTGTACGTCCCTCCTCAGAAATGATGTTATTGATTTACGTACAGATATCATTCCCCAGGAGTAGCCAAATTGTCAATGTACGTCCCTCTCCAGAGAAATATAATGAATAGCAAGCATTACTTCTAACTATTCTATGAATCATAAGCCACATACGTCTCTAGGTGGTGTTATTTACAATTATATTGTACGATGCGTATAAGTCAACTTTTATACGATGCGTATAAAATTTTCTCCCTTTTGTAGCCCCTATGTTAAATTATGAAATTAATGGGTCATGTGTCATTTCAAGAGGTAATTAATAATTTCATAATTAAAGGCAACTTAAAATTTTCTCTATTATTTACTTCTTGAAATGATACATGACCCATTAATTTCATAATTTAACAGGGGCTACAAAAGGATGTATATATATATATATATATATGTGGACTTGAGAATAAAAATGAACAAAAAGTCATTGGATTTGAATTAAATATAATTAATAAAGTTCAAAAAAAAAAAAGGAAAGTTCAAAATCTTCTCTAACATTTTTGCTCTTCACGTGACGATGATCCCTTTCACAATTAGCTGGATGTTTTTGGTTAGGTTCATTGTCTCTGAGCAGTTCCATATCCCGTACGGAATGGTTTTATTTGACTATATTTTTATTTTAGAAACCATTTAGCTGTAGAGGTTCTTTAATTAGTAAAAATGTTCAAATATAGCATTCTTCTAGAAAGACACGATATATCCGTTAAGATGCAACATCAATAATATGTAAATTATTGGTTTATTTTACCTCTTAGCCTCTATCTAAATTCTCTGCTTTGGTTCACCATTCTTCAGGAATTTCATGCATTGTTTTAAAAGATTTTATAGATATCTAAGCTAATTTAAGATAATATCTTAATTATGGACATCATGCATAAGATTTGTTTGCAGTTTTATAACAAAACCAATCTTTCTTTCTTTCTTTCTTTTCTTTTTTTGTCCTTTGATAGACACTATCCGTGCATTAAACATGAGAAAATCATACCACCAATTGGTAAGAATGTTTTTTTTTTCTTCCTAAAGTCTTGGATTTGAGCTTCAAAAGTATACTTTCATCTTCACCGAACATGAAGGGTATGCAACTTTTGCTCAAGGCCAAAACCCTTATGTTGTGGCCACGTTAGGGATGCCACTATATCCTCTTAGTAGTGTTATTTCAAGCGGATTAATTTATTTAGTGTACATAAGCTGGCCTAAGACATCACTTGACTTACAAAAAGAAAAATATATATATATCATGCACAAATGAGAAGGCAAGAATAGTTCTAAATCACTTTTATTTATTATTACTTCAAATCTTTATGATATGAATAATCAAACGGTGCGAAAATTAAATTATTCACATGATGTAAGTCTCTTTTTTTTTATTCACAATTAAAAAACTGAAATATGAGCATTTTTTATCAGGACAAGACTAGAAATATATTTATCTATATCTATATCTATACCTATTATAAAAGAGGCAGTTTGCTACTCTGTAGCATTTTTTCAATGGCTCAATTTTCATGCTTATTTTACCTTTCTAACTTGCTGCCTATGACAAACTTACCACTTTATACCTATTATAAAAGAGGTCGTTTGCTACTTTGTAGCATTTTTTCAATAGCTCAATTTTCATGCCTATTGTACCCTAATACCAACTGTGGTGACCCCGCACACCGGACCACCAACCTCGCTAGGAATGGCATGCGAAATGCCGGGGCAGGACGCTCGACATAGGCATCTCAAACCAGTCCTCAACCCTCATGAGGTGGTTGAGACCCTACGAGCCTTATCCCAAGCAACGACATAATATAAACAGGTACTAAAAAAAATACCAACCGTATTAATCATTCAAGACAAGAGATGCTCCATAAAAACAAACCATAAATAAAATTATGTATTATATTTTGACATACACATAAAGTCCAAAACTATGGATACAAAAAAAATCGCCATATGTCTACATGGTCTATCTGACAAGTCCCAACTCACCCATATTATAATGTGGTAAATGTTATAATTACATAGTCCAAAATATAATACATCATAATTTAAAACACAGTTCAACCAAAATGCCTCTCAACTCACATCGAGGCCTTAGATTCTCTCGCCGGCAAGGCCCTCAAGATATGACTACTCTTTTGCCCTTATTCAGGACAAAAGGACCTTAAAGAGGAAAATGAGGGTGAGCCAACGGTGCCCAGTGAATAGAATTCAAATATGCTATCAATACTCATCAATAAATATCATATATGCATGTCAATGTGTAGCATGATTAAAAGCTCATAACTTATAGATATCAAACATTTATAATAAGTTCGATGCAAGTAAAAGTTTATCAATTTGGATCCACATTCCACATGCATTGGGGTTACTAGTGCACGTCTATTTCACCGTACCGTTCTCATCCCCAATCATGTTGATTTGGGGTTACTAGTGCATGTTTATTTCACCGTACAGTTCTCATCCCCAAATATTTTCTTTTTAAAACCCTCCTATGACAAGGTTAAGTCCCCCTATTAGCCTGATAGATGGGCCCAACCAAAGTCATAAGGTTTTCTCAAATCAATGCATCATTCAAAACATTAGGACACATTCATGTTTTCAACATATAATATATAAGTGATATGATGACATAAAAGATATAATCATAAATGAAGTCTACTCACAACCAAGCCTCGCGAGAGTATCTAACCACACACGGACACCAAACCGAATCAACCCAATCAAGGTCCTGAAACATTCATCAATATCCAACC
This sequence comes from Paratinospora sagittata, assembly GCA_035771175.1. Taxonomy (NCBI): domain Eukaryota; kingdom Viridiplantae; phylum Streptophyta; class Magnoliopsida; order Ranunculales; family Menispermaceae; genus Paratinospora; species Paratinospora sagittata. The sequence goes on along the minus strand of CM069611.1, from coordinate 4,836,795 downwards.
ATACATCAATTTCTATGCTCAATCACATAGACATTACACATCAACCCTAAATCAGTCCACATATAGACAATAGGCCTAAATCTCATCTAATCCCATCATTCAACTCAAATCACATGACTTAGGCCTCTAATGCATAGTTCTCATTCATAAACCATTCAATTAATCAAAAATACTAATTTTCAATTCCTTAGGTATAAAAATGCTCAAATTGGGTCACTTGATCACAAGTAGGCCTAACCCATGATATGGTCACAACCACCAAATCAGTAACATAATCAACCCTAATCATGCGTAATTAGACATAAATTGCATCAATTCAATGATTCTAGGCCAAAAGCATCAAAAGCCCTAAAATATGAAATTTTTCATACTTAGGTGATATTGCCTATTTACACTAGGTCACCATGTTCAACCATGTATATCACTGATTTTGCATCATGGGTTCATCAACAATGGCAACTAGGTCAACATAGTTGACATGCAAACTATTTGGAAAGGTCTAAGTTCATATTCTAGATTTAGGTCTAATACAAACAACCCTACAAATTTTCCATTTAATATTATGTTTAGATGTATCAAGCTCCCAACAGAAATATTGAATCACAAAATCAACCGTACAGATTGAAGTATGTTAAGAGGCAAACCTTCTGTCCAAAAATTAGCTCAATCCAACGGTGGACCGAAATGATAATCCTCTTTGATGAACAAGTCTCTAATCAGACAATTTCTCCTTTCCTGCTGCAAATACTCGAACTCAGATGACTATATCACACAAAATACTTGACCCACCAACATCTCAACCGTTCATACTGCAGAAAGATCAGTTTTGAACCACTTCTCAAATATCATATCCATCCAATGGTAGATTTAGGAGATCTATTAGTTTGATCTAAATTGCGCGAGAAATCCAGACTTTCCGACCAGCTTTGTTTGGAAGGTTATATCTCTCCGACGAAACCTCCAATCAAGATCTCCACCGACCTGAATAAATAACCATAAGATATGAACTTGCTGACAAAGTTTGAGCTCAATCCGACTATATATCACCAAGATCCAGCACTTTGATGAAAACGTTGCTGAGACTTCCCTCAAAGCAACTTCCTCTTTCTTTCTCTTCTTCTTTCCTTTCTCTTCCTTTTTCCTTTCCCTCCACTCACCTCACTCTCTAGGACTTCCTTGGAGAAGAGAAGTGGGCATGGGACACTTGTCCACTTTCATGCACCAACTTGACATGTGTTGGAGAAGAGAAATGGGGTATGGGACACTTGTGCACTCTCATGCACCAACTTGACATGTATTGGAGAAGAGAAATGGGGCATGGGACACTTGTTCATTCTCATGCATCAACTTGACATGTGTTGGTCTCATGCACCAACTTGATATGTGTTGGAGAAGAGAAATGGGGCATGGGACACTTGTCCATTCTCATGCACCAATTTGATATGTGTTGGTCTCATACTACCCATACCAACCACATGTACTTTAACCAATCTTATGCTTGCATGTATTTTAAATGTTCAATCCATCTAATGCACCAAATTTTTTTATTCTCATTTATCCTTTTAATCAATCAATCATAACTCATATCAATTCATGGTTTAATAGGCCCATGCATAAATAATAACATATGCATTATACTTTAATTTAACATGACCCGTATACAATTTATAATGCACATATTTATATACATTATCAAGCATCAAATATACAAACATTAAACAACCATCAAACAAACACCAAACATATTAAGGCAACACATAGAGTTTGGGAAAAATGCAATTGGGTTATGGGCTAGATGAAATAATTTTCGGGACGTCACATCACACCCACCTTGGAATGAACTTCGTCCTCGAAGTTTTAAGGTTAAGAAATAACCTAAGCCCATGAACTCGGCAAAGTGCTCCATCATGTAGTCCTCACGCTCCCAAGTAACCTGTTCCTCTCCATGGAACTGCCATCTCACCTTAGACATCGAAATCTCGCGGTTACGCAACCTCTGGACCTTCCGATCAAGTACCTGAATAGGTTCATCATCATAAGTCCCATCCTGCCTCAGCTCAATGTTCCTTCAGTCCAAGACGTGATCAAAGTCACTCATGTACACTCTCAACACATACACAGTCCAAGAGAAGTTGGTGCATGAGACCAACACATGTTAAGTTGGTGTATGAGAGTGCACAAGTGTCCCATTCCCCATGTCTCTTCTCCAACACATGTCAAGTTGGTGCATGAGAGTGGACAAGTGTCTTATGCCCCACTTCTCTTCTCCAAGGAAGTCCTAGAGTTTGAGATGAGTGGAGGGAAAGGAAAAAAGAAGAGAAAGGAAATAAGAAGAGAAAGAAAAAGGAAGTTGCTTTGAGGGAAGTCTTAGCAACGTTTTCATCAAAAAGCTGGATCTTGGTGATATATGGTCAGATTGAACTCAAACTTTGTCAGCCAGTTCATATCTTATGGTTATTCATTCTGGTCAACGAAGATCTTTATTGGAGTTTTCTTCTAAGAGATATAGCCTCCCAAACAAAGCTGGTCAGAAAGTCTGAATTTCTCATGCAGTTTAGATCAAATGTTAGATTTCCTAAACCTATCGTTGGATGGATATGATATTATAGATGATGGTTCACAACTAATATTTCTGCATTATGAACGGTTGAGATGTTGATGGGTTAAGTATTTTGTGTGATATAGTCATCTGAGTTCAAGTATTTCACCAGGAAAAGAGAAATTGTCTGATTAGAGACTTGTTCATCAAATAGGCTTATCTCTTCGGTCCATCGTTGGATTGAGCTGATCGTTGGACAGAAGGTTTGCTTCTTAACATAATTCAATTTGTACAGTTGATTTTGTGATTAAATATTTCTGTTGGCAGCTTGATACATCTGAACAGAATATTAAATGGAAAATTGATAGAGTTGTTTCAATAAAACCTAAATTTAGAATATGAATTTAGACATTTCCAAATAGCTTGCATGTCAACTATGTTGACCCAGTTTTCATTGTTGATGAACCCATGATGCAAAATAAATGATATACATGGTTGAACATGGTGACCTAGTGTAAATCGACAATATGACCTAAGTATGGAAAATTTCATATTTTAGGGCTTTTGATGCTTTTGGCCTAGAATTATTAAATTAATGCAATTTATGTCTAATTAAGCATGATTAGGGTTGATTATGCTACTGATTAGGTGGTTGTTTAATATATCATTAGCTATTTATAATTTACGATAAGAAGTAAACATGTCTATGCAAGCTAATATTTTTTATAATAATTTCATCTTAATTGTGAGTTAATAAGGTCACTTAACAAAATAAAATAAAGTAAAAGTGTAATATGGTCAAATAAAAAAGAAAACTTCTTATATTATTACGTATAGTATTTACAAAATATTACGTTGAGAGACTTATATTAATTATTAGTGTTATTATTGTAATAGATTGATATATTTGCTTTATTTCTTACCAAGCTTAATTTGTTGAATTTCATGTTGTAGGCACATGGCCTCGGAACTCGTGAATTATAGGTGTTGGACCATATCTCGGTATACTGAGCAGACTGCCATGTCAACACATAACCACCAGGTCGATCAGACAACTTTATACCTCGGCACACCGAGGTGTTTTCTTAATAGTGTCGATCTCAAAATCAACCTCGGCACGGACTTGATCAACTATCTGAAATCGATCTAAGTATAACCTAAAGATTAGGTTCATCAAATCCATGAATGCAGCAGGTGCATTTGTTAGACCGAACGGCATGACCATGAACTTGTAGTGACCGTACCGAGTTCTGAATGTCGTTTTGGTAATGTCCGACTCCCGGATTTGGTGATAACCGGTTCGTAAATCAATCTTAGAGAAGTATTTGGCATCTCTAAGTTGGTCGAACAAGTCATTGATTCTGGGCAACGGGTATCTGTTCTTAATGGTGACATTATTCAGCTTGTGATAGTCGATGCAACGTCGTAACGAACCATCCTTTTTGGGAACAAACAGAACTGGAGCGCCCCAGGGTGATAAACTCTTTCTGATGAAGCCATTACTCTCTAATTCCTCCAGTTGTTTGTTCAATTCGACCAGCTCGACGTTTTACATTCTGTATGGTGGAATTGAGATAGACCCAGTCCCAGGTATGAAATTGATTTTAAAATCGAATTCCCTAACCGAAAGTAGACCAGGAAGGTCATTTAAAAAAACTGTTGGGAATTCAGATATTACCGGGACATTGTGTACTTCGAGAGGGTACAGTGCTGGTGATTCATTTTCATCACCAAGGGATAGAGCTCGAAGCTGTGCCTTGAGAAGTGCAACAATCGAGTTGTGTATCCATTTCCTTATTCCCTGAATCTTGACAAACTCCCCCGTGGGCAAGGTTAACTGAACTTGCTTCTTCATACAATCGATCTTTGCATTCAGTGGTGCGAGCCAGTCCATGCAGAGGATGATGTCGAAGTCTTCAATGTCCATCACAAAAAGATCTGCATATATTATCTGTTCTGACATTCGAAGCTCACATCGAGAACACTGCAAATTCACGTCAGTACCAGATCCTAAAGGTGATGTGACATGGATTGTGATTTCTGTGGGTTCAGGATGCAACCCTAAATGTCTTACCAATGTAGACGATATAAAAGAATGCGTAGCACCCGAATCAAACAAGACATGCACCATTGTATTAAACAAGGGAAATGTACCTTCGACTACATTGTTATCAGGGAGGGGTTGTTGAGTGATAGCAAATGCTCTGCCCTGGTTCGGTTGCCCTTGGTTCCGTTGCCCCTGGTTCTGCTGATTCTGCCTGGGTTGGGCATTAGCAGCATGTGGTGCTTGTTGGACTGGAACAGCGGGAACAAGTTGTTGAAGCTGCGGACATGCATTTCTTACGTGGCCCTGCTGATTGTGGTGCTGATTGCCACCGCTGCCATTGTCGTTTTGACGGCCACCCCTACCATTACGGCCTCCTCGGCCATGATTGCGAAATCCTTGATGGCCAGGGTTAGATGGTTCAACCACAGGTGTCGTGGCCTCATTCTTCTGAACAAGGGTTGGGAGGGTTGGGTTTTGATTATAGTAGGGTTTTTTCTTGTTGCCCTACTGCGAGCCCTATTGGGAAAATGTTGCAGGCCATTTTCCCTTATTAAGTCTCTGCTCCTGCACAATCTTCTCTTGCTCAAAGCTCATGGCCTTGTCAACAACCTCCCTGTAAATCTTGAGATCCAAGATCGACAAGGCTTGTCGAATGTCAGGACGAAGGCTATTGTAGAATTTCTCGGTCTTATCTTGCTTCGTTGAGATGGTAGAGAGAGAGTAGACCAATAATTCTTTAAACTTGACAGCATACTCCCTGACTTTCATGCCGCCTTGGTATAGCTTGGCGAACTCCTGGCGCTTCTGTCTCTTTACAGCACCGGGGAAGTACTCATCAATAAACATTGACTCAAACTGTTGCCAAGTCATGTCCTTGGTGTTGACCCTTGGGTCTCCCTTTACTATTATCCACCAAGTATTTTCTCCACCAATAAGTTGGTAGGACGAAGTGGAATATTTCGAGCGTCATCGACTCCCATTGCATCGAGAACCTTCTTTGACTCATCCAGCCATTTCTGCACCACTTCAGCATCACTGGTGCCAACAAAACTAAGAGGTTGTAGCCTCTTGTACTTCGTAATCTGGTCGGTTTGAGTCTCCGGCCCAGATCTCACAGGTGCCTGAACAGTGACAACCTGATTAGCCGCAGTCTCACGAACGGTCGTCTGAACAGTTACTTTCATCACCTCGATAAATTCGGCGAAAAAGACTTTCATACTCGAAGGCATGGCAAAGGATGTGGGTTGGGGTGGCACTGCCTGCCCAGACGTAGTGGCAGTGTCGGGTGTGGCCTGCGCTGTCATCATAGGCGACGGTTCCTGGTTCTGAATTTTAGGAGGTGCCTCCTCTGCTGGACGGACAGTACGTGGCCTTCCTTTCTTACTGGTTTGCATTTTCTCACTGGCAAGGAGAAAATAAAACCGTGATTTAGGAACTATAGCCAAGTATAATGTTATGATATTCTCAGCAACAAATTCGAGAGTACTGCAATATAAAAATCACCTATCTTTCTAAGTATAGTGTAAGGTTTTTGTTGAGGAATCAAAGAATCTTATGTGCCCCGTATGTTTGGCCATGGTGTAAAACAAGTTTAGAATTTTGTATATAATAAGTATCAAACTTTGCAAGTATTTCAAATGTTTTGGTTCTGGTTTTTTGTGAACATACATATGTATTTCATTGAAAATCAATACGAGTCATAAAAATTCGAAGATTGCCTCGGTAAATATCCTGATCTAACGTTCTATCGCAATAATGTATTCAAACTCTTTCGCTTAGTCTTTTTGACTATTATCCAAATTTGTGTGTCCCATACCACATGAATTTGGTAATAAGGGTGTCAACCAAGTTAAGTTGTATGAACACGGTCTCTATAAAACATCGGTTGAATAGTAGTTCACTAATAGTATCGTCCAAGTTTACTCGTCCCATGCCATGTAAACCAAGTGATGATGTTAGTAATGCAACTTTCTCCAAATGTTTCTTTTCACACAAGGTTGTGGGTTTTCTTACTTTCACATTTTATTTAATATTCTCCAATTTTGTTGTGTTCCATACCGCTCCAAAGTTAGTGATACAAAAGAAAGAATGGTTATAAGTCGGCCCACCAAAGATAGTCTTAAACAAAACATTTTCATTCATATATAAAATAAATTTTACAATGCCAGTGATCAATCCTGATTTTCCTGCCTACTACTGCTCCTTTTAGACGACCTATTAGGTACAGAAAGACTACTAGAAGAAGGTTGAGAATTTGCTTGTTGTTCTTCAACGTTTTGCATACGTGTTAACAAAGCATTTTGAGTCTCCTCCATCCGAGCAATACTAGCTACAATCACATTTAACTGCTCGAATGGGTTAGTCGATTGCCCCATCGATGGTTGATGGGTCGACTGTCCCATAGGTGGAGGGTAGGCCGTAGGGTTCTGGTTTGGCTCGTTATTTGGTACCTCCCTAACAGGAATCTTGCGCCGAGTTTTTCGTTGACAACGTCCATTTTTGTCTCTAATTCTTTCGCCATTTTCTCCTAAAATGGCGCCAAATACTTCCTCGTCAGTCACCCCTCTACTTGTGGCAAACGTCTTGAAGATAGAGGATGTTGTGACCGCCTCAGTGATCTGCTTCGAAGACTCATCAAAAGTGTTGACGTTTGCCTCGTATAGCATCCTCATGATCAAGACTCCGTAGCCGAGGCGTTCCTTTCTTAAAAGGTTTTGAATCACCCGCAACATTTGCTGGATGATGATGTGAGGTAGGGAGACCTTAATTTTCTTCTTTATGTAGTATAGCACAAGAAGTTGAGTCCTTCACATAGCACCTCTAGTCACCTTTTTCGGCAAGATGTTGCCGAATACAATCTTTTCAAGGCCAGCAAGAGGTGGTTTAAGGAGATTGTTTGGGAGGTGGGCGTATGTCAATTGGGTGTATGGCTTTTTGGCGAGGGGATTAAACAATTATTTCTTGGACTCTGCGATCTCTACAACTGTCTGGGGTTTGTGAGGATCAATGATTCTATCTTCAATCGGAATCTCCATAAGTCGCGCAATAATTTCGACGTTGATAGAAATCTTTGTTCCCCTTACCGTTGTCTCCAAAATAGAGCTGATCCCATCATCTTGAAGTCCTATGCAATTCATGGCTTCGTAGAAGGATTTCATCAAGTTGTAATAGACCTAACCCTCAACTTTTGTTATGTTCAACCACCCCAGTGTTGCGAGCTTTTCGTGAAGGATCGAACGAAGGCGGAGATCTCTATTGTTGATACTCCTCATAGTCATAACCTCCCTTTCGAACAGTTCCTTGAGTCTGGTGGGAATTGGTTCTCGACTACTGGAAGTCATTCCTTTACTTGAGGCCATTATCTTGCTGAAAGGAAAATAAACTTGTAAAAGACACAAAATATATTGCTAACATTTTTAAGAATTATGCCTTGTCCGTTGGACAATATTTTCTATTTTTCTCTTGATGTTTATGCCATCATTTAATCCAAAATTTTCATTAGCAATATTGTCACGACCCACTATACGTGACGTCATGACCGGCACGGAAACCTCCAGGTATACCCTCCGTTGGTACGCCCGGCATCCCGTCAGCCTAGCAACTCATATACGAATCCCCAAAATCAAATACAGTATACTCCTAAAAACATCCATCTAACATGATCATAAATGAAATAAAATATTACATTTTTAAGTTACCAAATATAAAATTTCAAAGTTTACAAAATACTACAAACCCAACACATCCCAACTATGTGTTAATTATACATATACTAGGTGTTATCGTGTACATAATTATCAAATTACAAAATTAAATGTACAACACCTACATGAAACAAAAACAAGGGACATTACGCAGTCATGCCTTCCCTTTCCCTTTTTTATCAGATCCTGAAAGAAGAAGGTGAGGTGTGAGCTACAGCCCGCTCAGTGAATGTCATTTACAAGTGGCATATGCGTGCATTTAATAAAAACATGATAAGATCATAAATCATTGAAATATCATGATGACGAAATAGATTACATACATGCTAACATAATGGATCAAGTCATACATAAGACGATGCATAACATTTGTAATCATACTCATGCAATCCTAACACCTCCTAAGTACGGGGGTTCAAGGCTGGTGCGCTACACACAGCACCTGAACGCACACACAATACTCGTATCCTAATAAGGTTTTTGGGGTTGTGCAACACGTAAGATTAGCCTAAACTAAGCTACCCATACACAAGCCATAAAACCTCTGCCAGGTACACAACTGGGATCGTCGCTAGACTTACGATAAATTCCCAAAAAGATGAAATTCCAACTAGCAGCCTCAACCCAAATTGTCATCCCAATGAATTATGCTCAAATGTATTTCATGAAATATTAAAACATGCATACCATTATACATAAGCATTTAAAACATTTATATACTACAATGCCACATATAAATAATCAAAAAGTAAAAGAACACTCACTCTTGATTGGCTAAGTTTAGCCAATCCAATCACCAAAACTCTCCAATTGACTAAACGGGTTCAAGATCGATCACAAGACCTGGAACTAACATGGTTCACACAACTGAAAATCAGTCATAAAGTGTGTCAAAACCCCATGTTCAAACCCAATCTAAAGTCAATTAGATTCTAAATTGATTACCCCCTTTAGCCAAGTTTCATATTGCCCAACTTGATCATTTAGACTCAATTAACCTAAGATTGACCTAAATTGAATGTAATAGGGTGATCTCATGATCCAACCACTAATATACATTACATTCAATTATAATTAGGGTCAATTAGACTATACATGAAGTCAATTTCATCAATTGACTAAGTTTTGGTCAAAATCCCCAATTAGGCCAATATAAAACATAAGGTCAAAATGAACTAAGTCATATCAATTTTACATAGGTTCTAACATTTTAAACCCATGATTCTACTCAATTTGGGTCTAATTAAACATTCCCCAAGTCAATTTCATAAATTGATTTGGTTTGGGTGAAAAGTCCCAATTTGGGCAAAATCTCCAAATTAAATGCAAAATTGCCAAAATACATGAAAAATGTCAAATACTTAGCCTAGGTCAAAATTAGTCAACCTTAGGGTGTCCATTATGAGAACTCACTGAATTCTATCGTCAACCCTAGTCATGCCCAAAAAGACCTAGATTGCATAATTTTTACGATTTCTATCAAGAGCATCAAAATCCCCAAATCTAAAAACATTCTTACATAGGCCATTTTGTCAATTTTACACTCTTCCTCCATGGAGCGAGCTTCACTGGATCCAAAACATTGTTTTCGATATGTTTTAACGTCGAACGGGTCTTCGATGGTTTCGAAACTTCATGCACACTCTCTATGACCTAAAATCATACAAAGACACTCAAACTTACGTGCGTCGAGCATCAAAGTACATATACATACGTATACGAATACGTATAGGGTACTCAACGGGTACACTATGGGTCAAAATAACATCACCTAAAGGCACGGATACTACAAATATGATATATATATCTAATATGTACATAGATATATAGATATATATATTTAATCATAACTATATATATAGTTTTCATAAATCATAACTACACATCAGAGCATCATAATCAATCCAACGTGTATGTATGCATGACACCGTCTCGTATTGGTTTGATGATTGTACATCGTTTGAGTTCACATACAGATGTCCCTTCCCAGGAGTAGCCGGGCTCTCATTGTACGTCCCTCCTCAAGAATGACACTCTGGATTCACGCACAAATATCATTCCTCAGGAGTAGCCAAGTTCTCATTGTACGTCTCTCTCCAAAGAAATATAATGAATAGAGAGCATTGCTTCTAACTATTTTATGAATCATTAGCCACATACGTCCCTAGGTAGTGCTATATACAAATATATTATACGATGCGTATAAGTCAACTTTTACGTTTGACCAATGTACGGGGTGTGTTACATATTCTTTTTATAGAAGAACACACATAAAATCTATTAGTCAAGCCTAGCTATCTTTCTATTTTTTTCCTAAACATCTCATTAAAACATATTCAAAGCTAGCTAGCTAGCAATTAATGCATGGTTTCAAACATTTTTCTCATTAGCTGTTGAAATTAATATTCTAATAAATCTAGTCTTATTTAACTTTGGTCACCCTTTATCTCTAAGGACAAAATTATTATTATATAAGTTGGATAGTTGGTCATAAACCAAATTATGGGGTCTTAGAATTTGGGGCGTATTAAAAAATGTTCAATAACATTATTATGAGTTCTAATAATTATACACCATTTAATTACACTTAGGGTTATTGGACTCTCAACCACTAGGCTACGGTCGTACAATATATAGACTCGAAAAAAAAACTCAAAATTAATCAAATTTGGATCAAACTACAATAAAATAAAATAAAAAGTCCTTTACCGACAAAAATATTTGTCACTATATCTAAATATTTTATGTTAAGTATTTTTGTCAAAGACAATCTTTAGGAAGAGAAAAAAAAAAGGTTTAAGACTGTGTTTGATTTATGATTTGAATATAATTTTTTATATTCAAAAATTTAAAAACCTGTAAAACACATTAGATTGATTAAGATCCAAAAAATAGTTTGCTGAGATTTACAAAAAAAATAAGTTATTTTTAAAAAATATTAAAATATTATTTTTTAAGTTTTTATTTTTTAAATTATATTTTAATTTTTAGCCCCTCTGTTAAATTATGAAATTAATGAGTCATGTGTCATTTCAAAAGGTAATTAATAATTTCATAATTAAAGGCAACTTAAAATTTTCTCTATTATTTACCTCTTGAAATGATACATGACCTATTAATTTCATAATTTAACAGGGGCTACAAAATGATATATATATATATATATTTATATGGACTTGAGAATAAAAATGAACAAAAAGTCATTGGATTTGAATTAAATATAATTAATAAAGTTTTTTTAAAAAAAAGAAAGTTCAAAATCTTCTCTAACATTTTTCCTCTTCACGTGACGATGATCCCTTCCACAATTAGCTGGATGTTTTTGGTTAGGTTCATTGTCTCTTGTGGAGTTCCATATGCCGTACGGAATGGTTTTATTTGACTATATTTTTATTTTAGAAACCATTTAGCTGTAGAGGTTCTTTAATTAGTAGAAATTTTCAAATATAGCATTCTTCTATAAAGACACGGTATATCTGTTACGATGCAACATCAATAATATGTGATTTATCGAATCAAAATCATTTTTTGACTTTGAATATAAATCTATATTATGTTAATCTTTCAACAAAAACAAAGACCAAAAACTATTAATTATTATTGAATATACAAAATAAAATATAAAAGTTATCAAAGTGTCATAAGGCAAGAAGACTCACTCAAAACATATGGCGTACACTACAAAGTAATATATGAGAGACCAATTAACTACATATATAGCGGTATTTAAAAAATAGAGGTATGTCAAAATTATTGGTTTATAGATATCTAAGCTAATTTAAGATAATATCTTAATTATGGACATCATGTATAAGATTTGTTTGCAGTTTTATAAGAAAACTAATCTTTCTTTCTTTCTTTCTTTCTTTTCTTTTTTTGTTCTTTGATAGACACTATCCGTGCATTAAACATGAGAAAATCATACCACCAATTGGTTTGGTAGAGTGGTAGTAAGATTTTTTTTCTTTTTTCTAAGGTCTTAGATTTGAGCTTCAAAAGTATACTTTCATCTTCGCCGAACATGTAGGGTACGTAACTTTTGCTAAGGCCAAAGCCCTTATGTTGTGGCCACATTTGGGACGCCACTATATCCTCTTAGTAGTGTTATTTCAAGCGGATTAATTTATTTAGTGTACATAAGTTGGCCTAAGACATCACTTGAATTACAAAAGGAAAAATATATATATCATGCACAAATGAGAAGGCAAAAATAGTTCTAAATCACTTTTATTTATTATTACTTCAAATCTTTATGATATAAATAATCAAACGGTACGACAATTAAATTATGACAAACTTACCACTCTATACCTATTATAAAAGAGTTAGTTTGCTACTCTGTAGTATTTTTTCAATGGCTCAATTTTCATGCTTATTTTACCTTTCTAATTTGTTGCCTATGACAAACTTACCACTCTATACCTATTATAAAAAAGGCAGTTTGCTACTCTGTAGCATTTTTTCAATAGCTCAATTTTTATGCCTATTTTACCCTTCTACTTGCTGCCTATGACAAACTTATCACTCTTCTAGCAGAGACAAGTTTATTTGTCTTCTCCAACTGTTCTTCTCTTTCTTTGTTCTCTATCTCTCTTGCCCTTCTTTTTCTCATTTTTTTGTCATTTGTGCTCTTCACACAGCAACTTCCTTTTTTTTGTGCTCGTGATTCCTAGTTGTTCGATCTTTGGTTTCAGGTGCGCATCATGCTCTTCTATCTCTAACTTGCTCTGTTTTTTCCCATCTTTTGTACATCTGTTATTATATAGAAAATTTTGCAACTCTTTTGAATCGTCGTTTCTTTGTTACTTTTTCGCTTTGTTCCTTTTGAAAATTTTAAGCATCTCACTTTGTTGCCTTGTAAAATAAAACGACACTGTTATAATATTGGTTAGGTTTTCCTTTAGTTTTTTATTTTTATTTCTCCCACAAGTTAGGTTTTCCATTAAGCGTCTTCACATCTTGCTTCTAATTTTACTCTTTAGGTAGATGTTACTGCAAGTAGACCTGTTTTTCAACCCGAAAAGTAATCTATCTTTTCATCTTGCACTAATTTCATTTGTGTGGATTTGTTTTTATTTTTTTTTGTTTTGTTTTTTTTTTCTTCAATTCTTCCTTCTTCAATCTTTCATAGCTCATGACCCTTTTTAAAAAAATTTCTTTTCGCCCTTTTTATTTTATTTTGCATTCAATTTTTGGTGCTTCAAACTGGTTTTTCAACAGCTCCACCTGTAATAACCCTGGTTTACACACAAAAAAATAAAAAATAAAAAATAAAAAAAATTTGGGCATCACCCAAACGTTCAGGAGAAGAGCCCGAAGGTTTAGGCATGTCTTTTTCTATAAAAGGACCCCTTCCCCCCCATCATTTTCACACCACAACTCATTTCTTCTCCCTTTATCTCCTTGGTTGGTTTCCATCATTCTTATTGTGATTTTCTCTCTCCTCTTTTTGAGACTTTCTTTACGGTACGAAGCGATTCTGCTTGGGAAGAAGTGCCAGTTTTGGAATGAAGTATTATCTGAAGGTGGGGAACGAAACATAGGTTTGCGTGTCTTATGACTTTTAATAAAGTTTTCATTCATTTATCATTATGTCTATTATTTATTTACATTGTATTATTGCGTATAATGTTCATACATATCATAGTTATGTCTTAACATTTGAAGTCTATGTATTACATTGTTACTACGCGAATTGATGTATGGTTGGATATTGATGAATGTTTCAGGACCTTGATTTGATTAGTTTGGTGTCCGTGTGTGGTTAGATACTCTCGCGAGGCTTGGTTGTGAGTAGACTTCATTTATGATTATATCTTTTATGTCATCATATTACTTATATATATTATATGTTGAAAGCATGAATGTGTTCTAATGTTTTGAATGATGCATTGATTTGAGAAAATCTTATGACTTTGGTTGGGCCCATCTATTTGGCTAATAGGGAGACTTAACCTTGTCATAAGAGGGTTTTAGAAAGGAAATATTTGGGGATTAGAACGGTACGGTGAAATAGACGTGCACTAGTAACCCCAAATCAACATGATTGGCGATGAGAACGGTACGATGAAATAGACGTACACTAGTAACCCCAATGCATGTGGACTGTGGATCCAAAATTGATAGGCTTTTACTTGCATTGAACTTATTATAAATGTTTGATATCTATATGTTATGAGCTTTTAATCATGCTACACATTGACATGCATACATGATATCTATTGATGAGTATTGATAGCATATTTGAATTTTATTCACTGGGCACCGTTGGCTCACCCTCATTTTCCTCTTTTAAGTTCTTCTGTCCCGAATAAGGGCAAAGGAGTAGTCATATCTTGAGGGTCTTGCCGATGATTGAATCTAAGGCCTCAATGTGAGTTGAGAGGCATTTTGATTGAACTGTATTTTAAATTATGATGTATTATATTTTGGACTATGTAATTATAACACTTACCACATTGTAGTATGGGTGAGTTGGGACTTGTTAGATAGACCATGTGGGCATATGACAGTTTTTTTGTACCCATAGTTTTAGACTTTATGTGTATGTCCATTTTGATGGACTGTAGGGATTATGGTTTTATTTATGGTTCATTTTTATTGATTATCTCTTGTCTTGGATGATTAATACGGTTGGTAGTTTTGTTTAGTACATTTTCATATTATGTCGTTGTTTGGGATAAGGCTCGTAGGGTCTCAACCACCTCATGCGGGTTGAGGAGTGGTTGGAAAAGCCCGCCCCGGCATTCTGCACGCCATTCCTTGCGGGGTTGGTGGTCTAGGGTCCAGGGTCGCCACATATATAATCTTTACTAAACATAAACACAATAATACCCTAATTTATATATTCTTTCCCTAACAAAAATAATATTTCTTTGTTATAGGCCAGCATAATTCAAGTGACTATATTTAGTGGGGATATTCAACTTTTTGAGCATACATTACACCCTCACAAAACATACTCAATCTCAAATACTTTAGTAAGAACAATAAAACCAGAATATTGCCTTGTACCTAACGAATATCAATGAATCATCAATGCAAAGACATTGATCGAAGAGATTGAAGAAAAGTAAACTTCAGAATTTTTGCATGCATTTGATTTTGTTCCACTCACAAAATTGCAAGGATATATGGATAGTGGTACAAGTGTCGGTATGTACTATAACTACTTCTAACCTACTTATATCTATTTGTACATTTATTCATGTATTTCCCGTTTAGCATCAACTCACTCATTATTTTACATTATTGTAGATATAATTGCACTTGCCATTGATGTACAACCATCTAAGCAAATTCATACAATGACTGGAAGTGCCACTATTCAAGAGATAATTCTCATTGATGAAAAGTTTATTCTAAACTCTTGTTTTTTTTTAGATTTCTTAAATTTACAAGTATGTTTTATAAGTTAAAACAATGACTCTAACAAATCTTCTTTTTATTTTTGTAGCTTAAAGCCAATGACGTTAACAATATGGGATCATTTTGTACAAAGTAAAGCTGCCTCTATTGCAAACTTAATGAGAACCAAACCGGTCATCATTGCAAAGAGATTAAAAGTTGTTTCTTATAATGGTACAACTATTATATTTATTTGTTTGTAAATCTCATTAAATTTGCAATAATTTGATATTATCAACAAAATCTTATTTAATCTTATTGTTGTCATAGGAATCTCTTTGTCCACAAGACCGTCAAGCTCTTTTATGTTGAATCCGACCATTTCGGAGGCTGCATCATTGTGCAAATGGCAACACCATTACTGTTCAATAACATTACGAATTAGTCAATTTATATTTCTCATATCTTATTTATTTTTTAGGTGTTATGCTAACCAAACTAAACTGAATGATATTGTCAACAACCAACTGTACATCACTGCTCCTTCTAATTTAACACTTCCATCCTCTGAGAGCATTATCAAAATTAATGTTAATGATAGTTTGCTTGGTCAGGTTAGTTTGCAAAACAATTAACTATTGTCATTTATTGTATTAAATTATTACTAACAATTATTTTATACATCATTCTACATTTTAGATCAAACCTACAATATCGCTCACAAACTTTGATCAAAAGTTTTGGTACATGTCGTGCAACAAATGTAACAGATTCACAAGTGTCGAATATGAGGATATATTCTTATGTGTCCATTGCAAAGCTCAAAAAGCCAAAGTTGTGCCAAGGTCACTTATACTTTTCCTCCCTATTCATGTTTCTATTTCATTACTTATTTAATTTCTATATAAAGATGTCGAATGAGTGTGGAGTTGCATGACGAAACTGGATGTATGACTCAACACTATTTGAAAAAAATTGCATAAGATCTTATGCAACTCACCTCAAAGGTATCATTTAGTTTACTTATATATCTTTACCATTTATATATTTCTTGTTATATATCTTTAATATAAATCATTCGTTTATGAAAAAAACTTTTTCATCGAAACATGTTATCCAGATTAGAGTTCTCAACATAGACCCGCTAACAATTACCTCAAGTGAAAAGCTGTTCACTCTTTATATCAAGCTCATTAGTCAAGAAAACAAAATGTATAATGATGAACGTTTTTTTATAATATCTATGTTTGATCCAACTAAAGATTATGCTACATCAAATAATTCAAGAGAGTTGGCATTACAAGAAGTATCAAAAGAAGAGCAAAAAAAAAAAGATGACATATCCACAACATTTGCAACATCTTCTCAGCAAGAGGAAGAAACTTTAGATAATGTCAATCAACATTTTGATGTTCTACAAGACTCCAATCCATCCATCAATGAAAGTATTGGTGAACCTGAATGCAGCTCGGTGTCTCATCCTTTGTCCAAATGCTAATCAAACTTACAATTGACAGCTTTTATTTTTTTGGGCAGAAAAAATATGTACGATCTTTTTGAGTATTGAAAAAATTATATAAATATGATTTTACCACTAAGATATTTTTTGGGGCAAAAAAAATATATACGATCTTTTTGAGTATTGAAAAAAGTATGTAAATATGACTTTACCACTAAGTTTCAGGAATGTCTTTTGTAATAATTACTTTTATGTCACTGTAATTTAAGTTGTATTAAGATCAGGACATCTTAAACTAATGTTCAATATATATTGTATGTGTTTAATCATAATACCTCTCTTCTTCTATCTATATATATATACACTCAGTTAAATTTATACTTCTACTATTTTATTTTATTTTTTGACTTCTTTACCCAATAAACTTTTTAACAAAGAACACTATGAATGAACACTATTAATAAACTTTAAATAAAATCTAATTTACATAATTATTACATGCAGAGCACGTAACCAAACTAGTATTATTACATATGCTATTTATGCAATTATGTTTGGTTTAAAGATGATTTTTTTTTGATAATTTTGGCATTTGATAAAATTCAATCACCAAATAAAGTTTGACATGATATAAAGCAAGAGGGTATGTCAAAATCACTGGTTTATTTTACTTCTAGCTCTATCTAAAATCTCTGCTTTTGTTCACCATTGGCCTTAAGTAATTTCATGCATTATTTCAAAAATCTTATAGATATCTTAAGTTAATTCAAGATAATATTTAATGATAATGGACATCGTGCACGTCATTCATGCTTTAGAACAATATTCTTTTTTAGTTTCTCAGTCTCTGTCCTTCGGGCGAAACTAATCTGTGTTTAAACATTGTAAGAGCATTAGGCGGCTCTTTCCAAACGGACAATATTCGGATCAATATAAAAAGAATACCACCCGACCATGGAGGCAAATAATTGTTTTAAATTTTTTATTTTATTTTATTGTTCTCTCAAATCTATTTATTATATAATATTTAAAGTAACACACATAATCATTTACATGATCCGTCTCATTTTTCTTTCTTCTCACAATCAACATGTTTTTGGTACATTTTGATATGATGTTTTCATTTTTCATATATCTATATATATATATATATATATATATATATATATATATATATGTGTGTGTGTGTGCGTTTACATAGTAACATTTTCTAAGACTTCGCAATATCTATTAAATAAAGTTTCGTAACTGCACTTACAAAAATAAATACCTTAATGCTTATTTTATTTTTAATTTATTAAGTCAATCGATTATGATATTCTTATATTAATAGACATTGATAAAAATATATTTTTAAAGTAAATGGGTGCATGTTGTACTTCATTTAATGTAAGATATTTTAGAAGTTTGGAATATATATTATATGTTATTGGAGAAGGTGAACCAATTAGCAACTATCATACAATATATATTTCCGATAATTACTATATATATAGATATGCTATGCTAGAAATATTAGAGATAACTCGGTGAAATTTGAGATTGGAATATCAAAGGAATGGCTCAACTACTAGGCGTTCCAACTCATGAATGAGAGTCCCTAGATTTGCGCCTCTAGTACATAATTCTTGTGAGAGGGGATGTACATCTCAATGAAGCTAATTTAAAAAACCATGCCTTCTTGATTCGTTGGTTTGAAGAGCGAATTACGAAATACGGTTAAGAGACTCATCACGAGTTCGAGCCTGTCCTCATCTATTTCTGTCAGGAGTGGTTCCCTGTCCCTGTAAATTTGCGAATTTAGAAGAATTAGTCTCGTCTTAAAAAAAATGACACATGTCGGGTACCAAAAAACCAGTACTAAAAAAATAAAAATAAAAATAAAAATAAAAAGTAATGAAAATAAATAAAAAATGGACTCTTAAACATCTAGTTTATCCAACTATAAGATCACGCTCCATAGGATCTTCTACCACTTCATACCAGTCGCTTATAAATATATTTGAGGATAACCCTTATTTTTTGTATTTATTTTTTCAAAGAACATATATATCATATATATATATATATATATATATATATATATATATATATAGAGAGAGAGAGAGAGAGAGAGAGAGAGATCATCAAGAACGGGCTCTTATCATGCATTATTGTGAGAAATTGTATCTAATTAAATTTCCACTTTTACTTGTCTCTAATTAGAAACCAATAAAAAATAACCAAAAGAAAATCATTCCGCTTGATGGCAAGCATGGGACAGGACCACACATTTAATGTGCATCATGTGCATTCATATATATTAATATTTTTCAATATTAATTATTCAATAGATATGTCAAGATAGGTAGGTGTCTTTGAAACCTCAAGGTTTTAAGTTCGACTCTTATCACTATTTCACCTTAAGGTGGAGGAATTAATATTAAGTCAATGACTGGCTTAATACATTCTCAAGAGTAGGGTTTGATAATAGAGCTGGTGAAATTATGAGATTTATACACCAATCATGATTTGTTTGGTAGTATCTATTGTATTTTCATTTATATTTTTATTTTGTCAAAACTTAATTAGACCTAGGTTTGTTATCCATGTGGAAAACTAAATTTCATCATATTATATAAATACTACATTAATTATAAGAAAGAAAACTATGGTTACATATTCATTTTAAAAGCTAGCTAAGCAAATAATTCATCATAATATGGACTCTCTAAATCCTCCAAATATCTATATCTATACCTATTATAAAAGCGACAGTTGATCCAATGTGGCTTTTTTCGTCGGCCCAATTTTGTTACCCATTTTACCTCTAGTTTTTTCTATTATACTTGCTTAGCTATTATGCATTCATAACGTGTGATACCCCTGGTTTACAAAAAAAAAAAAATGGCAGTACCCGAACTAGACAAGGGAACTTACGTCTCCCTACCCCCACATTATCATTCAGTAGATGGCCAGAGTAACCAAAAACCCTATCCAAAAGGAATACCTCGGCTATGGATCTTTAATCATGAGGTTCCTAGCCGAGGCAAACCTCAATACCTTTAATGAATCCTCTATACCAATTACAAAAATGGTTTCACTGGCCTCCTATTCCAAAACCTTCAACTCAAAAGGAGGGGTGATCGATGAAGGATTATTTGGCACCACTTTAGAAGAAAACAGCGAAAGGGCTAGTGACGACACAGTCGGTAGTCGACACAAGATTCCTACTAGAGGAGCGCCAAATAAAAAAGCAAGACAAAGGACTGAGAAAGACCCAGACTCAAACAATGAACAACTCAATCAACAATGGATCACAAAAGATGAAATCTTTGAGAACCAAGAAGGAAATTTTAACCAACCCAATATAGATCTAGACGGACAGGGAGTTTCGATAAATCCACCTTTCTGGAACCCCTTGGACCAAGGGAATATGACATCTCAAGGGATTCCGATTCAGGAAGTGCCCTACCAACCGACTCTATAATTCCCTATGAACCAACCACCTCAAAATTGGGTTGCACCAAACTTCGAAAAACAGGATACCCTGATGAGTTCATTTTTTCAAGACTTTCCAACTCAAGCAAATCCAACCTTCCAAGAAGTTCCAGTTAGGGGAACCTCATATAGACCAACTCCATAAGATTTCCCACAAATGTACAGACCTACCTATCAAACCAACTATCCTCCACCAATGGGTCAACCAACCAGCCAACATTTTTTAACAATGCCCACAACCTACCCACCATCAATGGGACAACATGATTACCCTACCCCTAGGAGACAGCCAGCCAACCAGAACGACCCATTACAAACTATTATGTCATGTTTTGTTGAAATGTGTGATGGGTTTAAAAGTTGAACCACATAATACAAGTCTTAGAAGAACAACAGAACGCCTCTCAACCTTCTCCTAGTGGTCACTCTGTGACTAGTAAGAGAACTAGGCGGAATAGTAGGCAGGGAAATTAGAAAAATATTTACAGGCATTGTAATATTTTTTTTATGAATGAAATGTTTTTATTTGAGACTATGTTTGGTGGGCCGACTTACAACCATTATTCCTATCACTAACTTTGGAGTGGTATAGGACACAATAAAATTGGTAGATACCAAATAAAATTTTAGAAGTAAGAAAACTCACGACCTTGTGTGGAAAACATCTAAGAAAGTTGAATCACTAAGATCATCACTAAGTTTATATGGTATGCGACGAGTAAACTTGGACGATACTATTAGTGAACTCCTCTCCAACCGATGTTTTCTTTTAGAGTCCGTGTTCATATAGCTTAACTTGGTTGTACCCCTTATTACCAAATTCATGTGGTATGGGACACAAGAATTCGGATAATAATCGAAAAGGCTAAGGAAAGGAGTTTGAAAACATAAGAATGCGATAAAACGCTAGACTAGGGCATTTGCCGAGGCTAGTCTCAGAATTTCTATAACTCGTATGGATTTTCAAAAAAGTAGGTATGTTCATAAAACCAGAAACAAAATATTTGAAATACTTTCAAGACTTTATACTTATTATACAAACACTCCAACCTTGTTTTATTCCTTGTCCAAACATACGAGACACATGAAATTCTTTGATTCCTCACTAAAAACCTTACACCATACCTAGAAAAATAGGTGGTTTTTTAATTTCCCAACTCTCGAACTTATGAATTGTTGAGAATATCATATCACTATACTTGGCTACATTTCCTAAAGCGGAGTTCTATTTTTTCTCCTTGCTAGTGAGAAATATGCAACCCCAGGAAAAGAGGAAGGTCATGCATGGTTCATCCAACAGATGAGGCACCTCCTGAGGCACATAATCAAGAATCGCCACCTTTGAGGACAAAGCAAGTCGGCCACGACATTGCCACCACTTATGGACAGGCAGTGCCACCTCAACCTTCACACTTCGTCATGCCTCCGGGCATGGAACACTTTTTCGTCGGATTCATTGAGGCGATGAAAGTGACTATACAAACGGTCGTCCATGAGACTGCGGTCAATCAGGTGATCACCGTCCAGGCACCTATTCGATCTGGGTCGGAGAGCCAAACTGATCAAATCATGAAATATAAAAGGCTACAACTGTGGCGACCCCGCACCCCGGACCACCAACCCCTCAGGGAATGGCGTACGGAATGCCGGGACGGGACGCCAGGCGTAGGCATCTCCGACCACTCCTCAACTCTCGTGAGGTGGTTGAGACCCTACGAGCCTTATCTCAAACAACGACATAATATCAAAAGGTACTAAACAAAATTACCCACCGAATTTGTCACGCCCCGGCCGCAGCCGCGAGCGCGGGCGCACCACCACGACCTCAATGGGTACTCAAGTTGCGAAATCTAACCTTATGAGGAAGAGGTTGCGAGTTCGAACTTGGGGGAGGCCCCTGGACTGTGCAGTGTTCTGCATAGGGAAAGGACAAAGGTCGTTGGGTGCGTGCAGTGTTCTGTGGACCCCAATGAAGACAATACTGTGGATATATAATGGCTGGCGTTCGCCACACGGCTGAGGTCATGGTGGTGTGCCCGCGCTCGCGGCGGCGGCCGGGGCGTGACAGTATTAATCATCCAAGACAAGAGATAGTCCATAAAAATGATCTATAAATAAAATCATAATCCCTACAGTCCATTAAAATTGACATACACATAAAGTCCAAAATTGTGGGTACAAATAAAAACCGTCATATGCCCACATGGTCTATCTAAAAAATCCCAACTCACCCATACTACAATGTGGTAAGTATTATAATTACATAATCCAAAATATAACACTTCATAATTTAAAACACAGTTCAATCAAAATGTCTCTCAACTCACATCGAGGCTTTGGATTCTCTCGCAGGCAAGGCCCTCAAGATATAACTACTCCTTAGCCCTTATTCGGGACAGAAGGACCTGAAAGAGAAAAATGAGGGTGAGCCAACGGTGCCCAGTGAATAGAATTCAAATATGCTATCAATACTCATCAATAAATATCATGTATGCATGTCAATGTGTAGCATGATTAAAAGCTCATAACATATAGATATCAAGCATTTATAATAAGTTCGATGCAAGTAAAAGCTTATCAATTTTGATCCACATTCCACATGCATTGGGTTACTAGTGCACGTCTATTTCACCGTACCGTTGATCCCAATCATGTTTATTTTGGGTTACTAGTGCACGTCTATTTCACCGTACCGTTGACCCCAATCTCTTCCTTTCCTAAAACCCTCCTATGACAAGGTTAAGTCCCCCTATTAGCCAGATAGATGGGCCCAACCAAAGTCATAAGGTTTTCTCAAATCAATGCATCATTCAAAACATTAGAACACATTCATGCTTTCAACATACAATATATAAGTGATATGATGACATAAAAGATATAATCATAAATGAAGTCTACTCACAACCAAGCCTCGCGAGAGTATTTAACCACACACGACCACCAAACCGAATCAACCCAATCAAGATCCTGAAACATACATCAATATCCTACCATACATCAATTTCTATGCTCAATCACATAGACATTACACATCAACCCTAAATCAGCCCACATATAAACAATAGGCCTAAATCCCATCTAATCCCATCATTCAACTCAAATCACATGACTTAGGCCTCTAATGCATAGTTCTCATACATAAACCATTCTATTAATCAAAAATATTGATTTTCAATTCCTTTAGGCATAAACATGTCCAAATTGGGTCACTTGATCGCAAGTAGGCCTAACCCATGATATGGTCACAACCACCAAATCAGTAGCATAATCAACCCTAATCATGCTTAATTAAACATAAGTTGCGTCAATTCAATGATTCTAGGCCAAAAGCATCAAAAGCCCTAAAATATGAAATTTTCCATACTTAGGCCATATTGTCGATTTACACTAGGTCACCATGTTCAGCCATGTATATCACTGATTTTGCATCATGGGTTCATCAACAATGACAACTAGGTCAACATAGTTGACATGCAAGCTATTTGGAAAGGTCTAAGTTCAAATTCTAAATTTAGGTCTAATACAAGCAACCCTACCAATTCTTCATTTACTATTATGTTCAGATGTATCAATATACCAACAGAAATATGTAATCACAAAATCAACCACCCATATTGAAGTATATGAAGAAACAAACCTTCTGTCCAAATATCAGCCCAATCCAACGGTGGACCGAAAAGATAAGTATATTTGATGAACAAGTCTCTAATCAGACAATTTCTCCTTTCCTGCTGCAAATACTCAAACTCAGATGACTATATCACACCAAATACTAAACGCATAAACATCTTCACCGTTATAGTACATAAGTATCAGTTATAAACTACATACCCAAATTTTATATCCATCCAACGGTAGATTGAGGAGATCTATAAGTTTGAGCGAAACGGCACGAGAAATCCAGACTTTCCGACCAGCTTTGTTTCAGTGGTTAGATCTCTCAAACAAAACCTTTAATCAAGATCTCCACCGTCCGAATGTAGAAATATCAGTTATACAATACGTACCCAAATTTTATATCCATCCAACGGTAGAGTAAAGAGATCTAGAAGTTTGAGTGAAACGGCGCGAGAAATCCAAACTTTCCGACCAGCTTTGTTTGAGAGGTTAGATCTCTTAGAAGAAACCTCTGATCAAGATCTCCACCGACCAGAATGAATAACCATAAGCTACGAACTTGTTGACAAGTTTTGAGCTCAATCTGACCATATATCGTAAATATCCAGCTCTTTGATGAAAATGTTGCAGAGATCTTCCTCCTGCAACTCCCTCTTTCTTTCTCTTCTTCTTTCCTTTCTCTTCTTCTTTCCTTTCTCTTCTTTTCTTTTATTTTTCTCCTTTCTCTGTACTCACCTCTCTTTCTAGCACTTCCTTGATTCCCTCCTCCACTCACCTCATTTTCTAGCACATTCTTGGATTCTCTCCTCCACTCACCTCATTTTCTAGCACATTCTTGGATTCTCTCCTCCACTCACCTCACTTTCTAGCACATTCTTGGATTAGAGAAGTGGGCATGGGACACTTGTCCACTTTCATGCACCAACCTTCACATGTGTTGGTCTCATACTACTCATACCAACCACATGTACTTTAACCAATCTCATGCTTTCATGTATTTTAAATGTTCAATCCATTTAATACACCAAATTTTCATTCTCATTTATCATTTTATTCAATCAATCCTAACCCATATCAATTCATGGTTTAATGGGCCCATGCATAAATAATAACATATGCATTATACTTTAATTTAACATGACCCATATACAATTTATGATACACATATTTATATACATTATCAAGCATCAACTATACAAACATTAAACAACCATCAAACAAACACAAAACATATCAAGGCAACGCATAGAGTTTGGGCAAAGTGCAATTGGGCTATGGGCTAGATGAAATAATTTTCGGGGCGTCACAACAACCCCTTACCTTTTCTGGCACCATTAACGCAGATGAAGTGCAGAAATGGCTTGATGAGTCAAAAAAGGCTCTTGAGGCTATGGGAGTCGACGAGGGTCGAAAAATTCCACTAGCTTCCTACCAACTTGTTGGTGGAGCTAACACTTGGTAGATAACGGTGAAGGAAGACCCAAAGGTCAATGTAACAAACATGACTTGGTTGGAATTTGAGTCATTGTTCATTGATGAGTACTTCCTTGGAGCAGTGAAGAGGCAAAGACGCTAGAAGTTTGTCAGGTTTTACCAGGACAGCATGACAGTCCAAGAATATGTTGTAAGGTTCAATGAACTATCAGTCTTCTCTTTCTCCACCATCTCAATGGAGTGAGATAAGGCTAAGAAATTATATAATGGCCTTCGTCCAGACATTCGACAGGCCATGTTAATCTTGGAGCTCAAGAATTACATGGAGCTAATCATTATGGCCATGAACTTTGAACAAGAAAAAACGGAGCAAGAACAGAGGAAAACGGGTTGCAAATTTTGCCCAGCATGGCAACAGGAAAAAGCCCTATCATAATCCAAACCCAACCCTCCCAGCCCTCGCGCAAAAGAAAAAGGCCACTGCACCTGCTGCTGAAACTTTTAACCCTGGCCAATAGGGTTTTCAAAATCAGAACAGAGGAGGCCGCAATGGCAGGGGCAGTCATCGTAATGGAAATGGCAGAGGTGGTGGCTAACAACACCACAATCAGCACAACCAACTGAACCATCAACAAGCGCCTAACCATCAGAGGTTGACTTGTTACAATTGCGGCCAACAGGGCCACGTAAAAAGGTTATGTCCCCACCCTTCACAACAGCAATAGCCAGTTCTCGCAGTCCCAGTCCAACAAGCCCCACCTGCTGCAAACGCCCAGCCTAGGCAGAACCACCAACACCAAGGACAAAGACAGCAAGGAAGAGCCTAAGTTATGGCCCAGCAACCCCTTCCAAACGATAATAATGTGGTGGAAGGTACATTTTCCTTGTTCAATACAATGGTACATGTATT
Organism: Paratinospora sagittata; assembly: GCA_035771175.1. Classification (NCBI taxonomy): domain Eukaryota; kingdom Viridiplantae; phylum Streptophyta; class Magnoliopsida; order Ranunculales; family Menispermaceae; genus Paratinospora; species Paratinospora sagittata. Next base: position 4,810,257 of record CM069611.1, on the reverse strand, counting down.
ATATTATTCAGGTTTCACGCATTATTTTATAATTGGTAGCACAATTAGGCTTGTAACTTGAACCATCCAACTTCACTATCCATGTCTCAACACCAATAGGACCTGGTACTGACATTAACGAGAAATGTTATAAATGTGAACTTAGAATGTCAGGACAGATAATCCTACAGATCTCTTGGACATGGACATAGAAGACTTTGACATCATTCTTGGCATAGACTGGCTGAATCTACTAAATGCTAAGATCAATTGTCTAAATAAGCAAGTCCTGATAACCTTACCTACTAGAGAAAAAGTCAAGATCCAAGGCACCCGAAAACATATTCACAGCTCAACTGTCTCACTCCTCAAAGCAAAACTCTTATCTCTATCCATTAGTGACGACAATGAGCCACCACCACCATACCCTCTCGATGTGCACGATATCGAAGTCATATATGAATTTCTCTTGGTATTTCTAAACAACCTTCCTGGGCTACTCCCGGTTCGGGGATTCGACTTCGAAATCAAACTAGTATCGGAACCCATTTCAATTCTACCATACAGAATGTCCAATGTCGAACTGGTTGAGTTGGATAAACAACTAAAGGAATTGGAGAGTACAGGCTTCATCAAAAAAAGTTCATCACCCTTGGGCACTCCAGTTCCGTTCGTTCGAAAAAAGGATGGTTCGTTACGATTTTGCATCGACTATCGCAAGTTGAATAACGTAACCATTAAGAACAGATACCCATTGCCCAGGATCGATGACTTGTTCGACCAACTTAGAAATGTCAAATACTTCTCTAAGATTGATTTACCATCCGGCTATCATCAACTCCGGATCAGATAGTCGGACGTCAATAAAACAACTTTCAGAACTCAGTATGGTCATTACGAGTTCCTAGTCATGTCATTCGGTCAAACTAACGCACCTGCAGCGTTCTTGGATCTGATGAATCGTATCTTCAAACCATATTTAGATTGGTTCGTGGTGGTCTTTGTAGATGATATATTGGTGTATTCACCAACAATGGAAGATCATAAGACGCACCTGAGGATTGTCCTCCAGAACTTAAGACACCACCAGTTATATGCAAAGTTGAGTAAGTGCGAATTTTGGGCAAAGAAAGTTCAATTCCTAGGTCATGTAGTTTTAGGTAATGGCATCAAAGTACATCCTCAAAGGTTGAAGCGGTATTAAATTGGAAGCAACCTACCAGTGTCACTCAAATTCAGAGTTTTCTCGGTTTGGCTGGCTACTACAAACGTTTCATCAAGGACTTCTCCAAGATTGTTGAACCTATGACCAAACTCACTCGGAAAGACACACAATTCAACTGGAACGCAACCTGTGAATCGTCATTCCAGGAATTGAAAAAGTATCTCACGACAGCACCAGTACTAATCACTCCAAGAAATGGAGTTGGATTTTTACTATACACCAACGCCTCTCTCCAAGGCTCAGGTGCAGTACTAATGCGATATGGCCAAGTTGTTGCATGTGTTTCTAGACAACTAAAGATCCATGAGGGTAATTACCCGACGCACGACTTGGAATTCGTAGTTGTCGTATTCACACTGAAGTTATGGTGACACTACCTATACGGTAAGCGGTTCGAGGTCTTTTCAGATCACAAAAGCCTCAAGTACATCTACACTTAGAGAAACCTAAACCTCCGGCAAAGAAGATGGTTGAAGTTTTTTAAAGACTACGACTTTCAACTTCAATATCATCTGGGAAAAGCCAACGTCGTGGTTGATGCCCTGAGTAGAAAGTCATATGTTGTTGTGTGTACCCTCAACTTCGAAATGGGGAAGTTGGCTACGAAGATGGAGAATTACAACTTACAGCTCATTGAAGAGGGAAGAAGATCACGACTTTCCCAATTAACTGCCACCTCCGAGCTTATTCAAAAAATCTCAGCTGCCCAAGCCAACGACCTCATGTTAATGGAGAAAAGAAAACTCATCCTCACGGACAAGACTTTCCCCACTGGTCGGTCTCCGATGATGGGGAAGTTTTCTACAAGAAACGTCTGTGCCTACCGATAAAGGGCAAGATGCAATATGGGTTATCGTTGACAGCTCTTTTGTCGACTCTGTGCTACACGAAGTTGCTCCTTTACTAATCTGATCTTCTCAGAAATCTCTTGAACTAGTTCTGGCCCCAATTGTGGTCGATCTACCATGTCTAACCAGCATACCGAAAATCTGCAAGGGTGACCATAGAGAGCCTCGTATGGTGCCATGCCAATATTGGATTGGTAGCTATTGTTGCATGCAAATTCAGCCAAATGTAGGTGTTTAGCTCATCCATTGTGAAAGTTCAGTATGCAACATCATAACATGTCCTCTAAAATCTGGATCAAATGCTCTGATTGCCCGTCAGTCTGTGGGTGAAAATTTGTGCTCCTGGTAATCTTGGAGCCCATTCTACTATGGAAGTTTTGCCAAAAAATTGATGTGGCCTTGATTAGAGACGATCGTGAGTGGTATGTCATGGAGGCGCACGATTTTTTTTTTCATACAATTCGGCTAGCTTGGCGAGGTTATCCTTGAACTTTATTAGTAAAAAGTATGCATACTTACGCATTGGCAAACTAGCCTATCGACTATCCCTTCCCTCATCTATGTCCAAATTTTATGACATTTTCCATGTATCCATGCTTCAAAAGTATCCTCCTAGTCCTTCACATATTATCCCTCTAATCGAAGTTCAAGTTGAAGAAGGAAACAAATATCAGGAGAGAATGGTACAAATTCTGGATATGAAAACACAAGAACTTAGACGACGTGGTATTCTACTTGTAAAAGTACTTTAGGATCACTACAGAATAGAGGAAGCAACTTGGGAAGTTGAAGATAAAATCAAACAAAGATACCCCGAATTGTTCCAACAATAATTGGTGTTGTGATATATAGTACTTTTCACTTATCAATGAAATTATTCTTTTACAACTATAATTGTGTCAACATCTAATCTCATTACAAAAATGCAGATGTTTGCTGATAGCACAGACAGGAGTAAAGAACCATATACACCATGGCCTGCTCGAAGCCTTTTAAGTTCAGAAGCAACCCACAGCTTCTATACATCACCAATTCTCACGCCTCAGCGGTTGTGATCCCTTCGTCGGAACGTATATGGTTATATCATGATGAAATTGCCCGAAACAATCTTGGGCCCTCATCCTGGTAGGATTTCTTACCAAAACTACCAGCAGGCGAATTTGGGCAACTGCATGTAAAAGCATTCCCCCACTCAATATGCCCCCCTGAAACACAACAACTCGCATTGCCCTACACCAACATCTGTCAAGCCCTTCTACGGAGGAATTCGATTTTATTTGCTCTCCTATAAAAAGGGGCCCCCTCTCCCTCATTTCTCACACCAAATTCTCCATCTCTCTCCTCACTCCTTAGGCACTCTCTCTCTCTTTTGAGACTCTCTCTCTTAGAGACTCTCCACTTGTACGGTGCGAAGCAGCTGCCCAGCAAAGAGCGCAGAAAACATCAAGTGTCCAATTTGAAGGTGAGAACGAAACATAGGTTTGCGTATCTTATGACTTTTTATAAAGTTTTCATTCATTTATCATTATGTTTATTATTCACTTACACTGCATTATTGTGTATAATGGTCATACATATCATACTTATGCGTTAATATTTGGAATCCACGTATTACACCGTTACTACGCCGGATTAGCGGTTAATTTGACTAAACCAGACGTAGTCTTGTTCTCAGTAACTGTAAATAGTGAACGAGAGGCAACTTGCTGCTCTAGAAGACTTGGTATTTAAGCATGACCTCGTGTTCCCACCTCTCAACTTGGGGACTGATCTGGTTGGTCCTATTGAAAGTTGTTTACTTGTATAAGTTATACTAGACATCCTAACAATGCACACGGTGATGATAACACTGATAAGCATCACCAGATGCTGCCAAATCGTATCTAATGTAAGTAAACACCGGACTTGAACATGCATAGTCATCATACATAAAATAAGAACCACCTAGGGAAGTAAGTGGTTTGTGATCTATGGATTATTTACTGATACAATTGTGCCCACTATTATTGATGTTTTCCCTAGAGATGGACGTACAATATGAACCCAGGATTACCTGGAGATGGACATTTGTACGTGAACTTAGGGTCACAGAGCCATTACGAGAGAGTGTTATGTATAATTATATGTTAAGCTATGTTGCACTGTTTATGATGTTATGTTGTGCATATTTGATGTATGATTATGATGTCTTCTTTATTAATTATCATATTCATGAACTATTTTTTTCACTGGGCAATAGCTCATCTCGTTGCTAATTATTTTACAGGAGTCGAGGGTAGATTGGGCGGAAGTATTTTGGACCCTTATTTTTGTACCCCTTACTTATTTGTTCAATTAGTTAATGAGGTTTTTAGGAGGATGTTCCCTTATTATTGGCGGTTTCAGACCGCCTACATTCTGTACAAAATACATTCTGAAATTAATAAAAATAAACTTGTATTTAAATTGTGTACGTGCGTACTCGATAACTGTTAAATATATTCGTGCTCCGCCTGTGAGTGTCTTGCAGGTGTAGGTACGTTCGGGCAGGGTGTGATGTAACGCTCTCAAACTTCTTACTTTCTTGATATACTAGTAAAATTTTTTTGTTAACATTGACTTTATTTTTATTATTTTATCAATCAATTCCACTCATTATATCATTTCTCTACGTTATACTTAAACTCTTGTTTTGTCTAATTAGCTTTGAAATAATTAACTAAATTATGAACACTATTAAAGAATTGAAAATAAACCTTAATGACATGTTTAATACGTGTGAAACACGTGTGAAACAAGTTGCTGTCATGAAACATCTTTTTATGATCATTTATATGATTTTTTTGCCAATATTCTCTCTCAAAGTTTTCCCTCCACAATAAATGTTTTTATTTTATTAGTTAGGCATATACTTTCTCATTAAATTTTACTTTTTTCTCTTTCGCTAGGCCATATGATGGCAGTTCCTCATTTATCACTGAGACGTATCAATGCTTTAGAAAGTACCACTTAGCGATTCCACTATGCATCAAAGTTATACTACTTTAAATATATCATATATCATCTTTACTTCCACTACTTGAGGAAATGTTATCTATTTTCTAGCCTCATAAGGTAAAAATACTTCTTGTTTGAGCTATGTTGATTCCAATGGCCAAACAATGCAAAAAGATTGTCCACTAGCTTACTTCCCTTCAAAAGGCTAAGGCCGCTTTGAAAAGTTAATGTAATATTGGAGTGATAGTTTCCACATGTCTACCTGTCTTGTCTTATTAGGTTAAAATTATAAAAAGCAAAAATAAATAAATATATAAAGAAATTTAAAGTATTCCAAAAGCCAAAGCCAAAGCCAAGGGATCATGGGCATGGTGGTCAAACCTTAGGTATATTTTAATGAGTTGAGGGTTTAGATTAATTATAAATATGTTAGTAGAACACTCTGTTGAGCTAAAGACTTTCATAGCCTAAGTCTGTTAAAAAAAGAGTACCGCACTCAAACTCACGAGACAGATTTATAAATTCGGTTAACTATTTCTAGTACACAAAAACACTATAAAAAAATTGTGAGTAAGTTTTGATCTATCTATTTTGTTTATTTCTTTTAGAGTATTTTAAATTTGTATTTTAATTAAGAATTATGAAATTAAGTAAATAGATTGAAATATTCATATATTATAAAGTATTTTTCGGACACTAGTATGATTTATTTATTTTTTTGAGAAAAGATTTAAATGACATATTTTCTGATAGAGTGCTAGAAGTAAAAATGTCTTTACATATAATTTAGAAATAAGAAAAAAGTAGAGAATAGTATTACAAAAACATAAGAAATTAATTAGAAAGATAAAATAAAAAAAAATCACAAGTAACACCGGCAATGCACGTACCCATGACTAATATATTAACACCTAGCTTTGATATGCACATTAAATTAATTATGATGTAGACATGATTGTCGGTATAGGGTTACATATAGCTTACTATACTTTATTCATACCAAAAACTAATAATTAAATATAGATTACACATAAAAAAAAAAATTGTATTTAAAAATTTATTAATATTGGTGGTATAAAAAAAAATATATAAATATTTATGGGAAGCGAGGTGCATGATCTCTATTGGGTCTTTATCCCCCGTACAACCTGGACAAACAGAAGGAGCTGTACCAAAAAGAGCTGTATTAGAGTTTGTCAGATCCGAATGTGATGGGATGACTCAAAATATACATACAATTTCCTAGAATTTATTAATTTATAATAATTCCTCTCTACTTAATTAATCAAATTGAAATAACACCCCTACCCTTCTTTATACATTGGCACCTTCCCCTTAATTTGACTAATTAGGATCAACTACATATTATTAATTGACATAATTTTTGCATAATCTCTCTTCTCAAATCTCAATAACAAGATTAATTATTTGCATATATTAATAAACCTAAATCAAGACTAATTAAATAATACATCTTGAAACCCACCTTCTTTTCTTTTTTATTCTTTTTTATTCTTTTTTATTATCGATTTGTCGGCATTCGAAAGGTATCCTCTTTTTTTTTTTTTTGTCGAAACTAATTCTCTCATACTCAGGCATGGCAGAAGCGTTTGAGCTGGCCCTCCCAACATAAATAGATAAATGAAGACATATTCAGACTCGAATTCAAAATTTAAACCTTAAATTCATTTATACTAAACTCTTCAACCAACTTAGCTACCACCTATTGGTCTTGAAACTCACCTTCGTCACTAGCACTCTTAACTTGAAAATCGATTAACTGTAATCCCAAGTAATCATAATACCTTATGATATAAATATACAGTTAGGTACATTAGCCTTATGATATAATGGAACATCTAGTTAAATGAGTTAATGACGTTGACCAGAGCTAATTAATTAAACCAAATACCCCGTTTTATATTCTTCTTTTGTATATATTATCAAGAGGAAAAAGATTTTAATTAAAGAAAAAGAAAAAAAAAATCTAAGGTCTTACAAGGAGGATCTACAACTACAAGGGAAAGGGTCCTACCTTTTTATTGTATTTTTTTTTTTATTTATTTTGATACGCCAAAAAGTTTTCAAAATGTACCAAAAAATTATCCACAACAAAATAGTAGAACTGGTGGACAAGAACATCACATGTTCTTCTCATATTATAATTAGTAAAGTTGAGAAATCTTTGGTGATATAATTAATTTCAGTCTAAAAAGGGCCTATGTCACCAGTATCTAGTTTTACATCCTTCCACATTAACAAACAAATTTCCATGGCTTTGACTTAGAATATTTTAAGGGTCTTTGCCATCTCTCATCTTAATTTCTCAGACCCTTCCTTTCTTGAAACTTAAGCTTAATTCTAATTAATTTCTCTATTTTCTCTTTCTTTCTTTCTTTTTTTATTTTTTTGTTTGACAAGTCAATACATGTAGGGATTGCCCTTCTGTTCATCTTTCACCTCTCACCCAATTATAAATAGACCTCCATGATTCATCTTCTTCACCTTCTCTCATAAGATCCATATGACACCATTAATGGCTTTCTCAGTTTGGTTCGTTTGTTTATTTTCTCTTCTTCTTGGCTATGGTCATGTTCAAATCCAAGCCTCCCATGTTGTCTACAAACATCTTCATCAATCCCTTCTTTACAGTACCCCTCCAAATCACCAGCCTTATAGAACTGGTTTTCACTTTCAACCTGCGAAAAACTGGATTAATGGTAACCTTTTTTTTTAATGAAACTCTCTTATGATCTTCTTATATATATATATAAGTATTAATTATAAGTTTCATATGTTTTTTTTTTCTTTCTTTGAAACATGATGCTATGGTCTTCTCAAATGGGTGGTGTTTGATTCACAGATCCAAATGGTCAGTTTCTTTCATTCTTTCTTTCTTTCTTTCTACAATTTAGTCTTTATTTTGGAGAATTAGTTTAAATGAAGAATATAATAGGCAAAAATAAAATAATAATAGTAATTCTTGTTAATATATATTGCAGGTCCTATGATTTATAAAGGAATTTACCATCTATTCTACCAATACAATCCTTATGGAGCAGATTGGGGTAACATTGTATGGGCGCACGCGACATCGACCAATCTCATCGATTGGTCTCACCATAATTTTGCTATATATCCATCAGAAAATTCTGACAAGAATGGAACTTGGTCTGGTTCAACCACATTTCTTCCTGGTAACAAGCCAGCCATTTTATACACTGGCATAGACCCAGAAAATCATCAAGTTCAAAACTTAGCATTCCCGAAGGATTTATCCGACCCGTATCTTAAACACTGGATTAAATCACCTCAAAATCCTCTAATGACTCCCATTAATGGCATCAATTCTAGCTCATTTAGGGACCCTACTACTGCTTGGCACGGCCCTGATGGAAGATGGAGAGTCATAATTGGTAGCAAAAAACACCGTCGTGGACTCGCAATTTTATATAGAAGTAAGGATTTCGTTCGATGGACTAAGGCGCAGCATCCACTTCATTCGGGAAGAGGCACTGGAATGTGGGAATGCCCGGATTTTTTTCCAGTTTCTATTACTGGCATAAATGGTGTGGATACTTCTGTTATTGGTAAAAATGTTAAACATGTTCTTAAGGTGAGCTTGGATGATACAAAGCATGATTACTACACAATAGGAACCTATCATATTGATAAAGACAAGTACATTCCCAACCCTGGTTCCATTGATGGAGATTCCGGGCTAAGATATGATTATGGAAAGTTCTACGCGTCGAAGACTTTCTTCGATGGTATGAAAAATCGGAGAATTCTTTGGGGTTGGATTAACGAGTCAGAGAGTCGTGAAGATTATATAAAGAAAGGATGGTCTGGTGTTCAGGTATATAAGAGCTATACTACTTCAAAACTTAATCAAAATTTACCAAGTTTTTCATGTATGGTGGTATCATTAATTTGAATCATCAAAGTTTTTTTTTTTTTTTTTCGACTTAGTCATTTTTTTTATTTTTTTGTTGCAGGCTGTGCCCCGAGAGATTTGGCTCGACAAGAATAGAAAGCAATTGGTGCAATGGCCTGTTGTGGAACTCAAAAAACTTCGAGGAAATGAAGTCCATTTGCCTAGAACAGAGCTTAAGGGGGGATCATTACATGAAATTTCAGGTTTAACAGCTTCTCAAGTAAGTATATATATAACACACCAAATTCTTATATTACAGTGTTACTAATTACTTATAAGGTAGGATTCATATTTCAAACACATTTTTGGACTTAAAGCCTATTTAATGAATATATCCCAAGTTATAATATGAAGATATGGAAAATATAACTGTATTAATACTATATTATTTATCTGCAAAAATGACCTTTTAATTCAAATAGTGGGCTTTTTTTTTTTTTCGGTTCTTTACAGGCAGATGTGGAGATTACATTTGAATTGTCAAAGTTGGAGAAGGCTGAACAGATAGACTCAAGTTGGTTGATGAAACCACAGCTCCTCTGTAGTAATAAAGGGGCATCTGTGAAAGGCAGTTTTGGACCATTTGGCTTGCTGGTTTTAGCCTCTAAGAACTTACAAGAACAAACAGCTGTGTTCTTTAGGGTTTTCAAAAGCCAAAACAAATATGTGGTGCTCATGTGTAGTGATCAAAGCAGGTCATTTTCATTCGTTTTAATATCATACCCTTATATCGTGAAGACCTGAACATCTTATGTCCCTTGGATCAACATGAATCCATAGAATATAAGCGGATCAGTGTTAATGATACCAAGGACATGGGATGTTAGAGTTTTCATCCGAGTTTTATCTCATGTATCTTTTTTTTTTTTTTTGTTTTTTTTTTTTTTTTAAATCAAAATCTCAGCTAACTCGCAAATAATTTGATTCTTTCAGGTCTTCTTTGAGAGAAGGGTTAGATAAAACTACATATGGAGTTTTCTTAGATGTTGATCCTCTTCAGGAGAAGCTATCACTTAGGAGTTTGGTAAGATCATTCATTAATTCATAAGTTAATTACTCAATAGAATTAATTCATCAAAAAATCAAAGAAAGATCAAAAAGACCCAAAAGACTAAATCTACTGTTTTTCTCCTCACATTGATTTTGAAACTAGTTATTGAAGGATTATTATTGTTATTATTATTTTATAATTTTCTTCTCTATTGCAGATTGATCATTCTATTGTGGAGAGTTTTGGTGGGAAAGGAAAAACATGCATTACTGCAAGGGTTTACCCAAAGTTGGCTATTGATAATGAAGTTCACCTTTATGTATTCAATAATGGAACTTCAAGTGTACTGATATCAAATTTTAGTGCTTGGAGCATGAAATCTGCCCAAATCATCTCTTGAAAAGTACTAAAGTGGAGAAGTGGGGATAGAGCAAGAGAGAGAGAGAGACTAATATATATGTATGAGTTGGACTATGTTTCTTTGGGTATTATTCTACTTGCTGACATATGTGATTTTTCATTTTCTCCTTCTCACATTTCATCTATATATACTTTTTCTTCTTTTAGTTCTCTTTCTGTTTTGCCTGCAAAAGAGCTTTATGTAATCATAATGGATTCCAACAATAAGGGAAGATATCAAGAATCTTTTTTGGCCTCGAGATACGAGCTCAATAAAATCAAGATTTTATTTTCTATATGTTTGTATAATTGATTTTCATAGGCATAACTTTAATTAGCATGAGTACTAGGCATATATATACCAAGAACTTGGGTCTTGGACTTTCCATAGTGTAAAACTTTTAAGTACACATGGTCTTCCACTTTCAATTCCAGGGCCCTTCTCCTCCTATCAGTGCAACTTTTCTAGCTATCCTAGCCATTTTCATCCTCTGTCTAATAAACCTGATCAATTATGACCCTATGGCAAGTGTGTCTCCAACCTCTATACCCAAACATATCAATGATCCATAGGGTCACCCATACAATGCCTCAAATGATTTCAAGCCAATATTATTTTGATAGTTGTTATTCTATGTGAACTCACTTAGATATATATATATATATAATCTTCTTACTTGCCTCCAAAGTCTTAACACTCGCTATAAGCATGTTCTCAAGAACCTAAATCAACCTTTCAGCCTAGTTATTGTTCTAGGGATGCATGAATGTTATATTCAAGTGAAGTTGTGTGTTGAGTTTTGTCCAACTCCATCAAAACTTTGATGTAAACCTGAGGTCTCAACTATAAACATGGGCACATCTTGCAACCTCGCAACTTTTCGTAATGTACATCTTATTCATCCTCTCTTAAGGATTACTAAATGACATGGGAAGGAATTAAATGTGCAAATTTAGTCAATCTATCCACTAGTACATATACGGCATTGTGCCTCGATTGAGTTCCAGGACACCAACAACAAGATCCATGATAATGTACGCTCACTTCCACTAAGATATGAAAAGTTATTGTAATTGTCTTCTCTGCTTTTCATGATCTACTTCTACCTGTTAACACACCTCCCATCTCTAATGTACTTCGCTATGTCCCTCATCATCTGAGGCCACAAGGGCATTCTCCTCATATTATGATGCATCTTGATGGATCATAAATCAACGAATAGTGTATTTAGACTTGTAAGCATTCTAGAGTAACGCAAGGTTGGATCTATTACTTACAATCTATTTTTGAACCTCAAATCTCATTCAAAAGATACTTGCCAATTCGAGCTTTCATCAATTTCAGCCTAGTACTTGTAATCTTCATACTCTCCATGGAGCTTTTGTTTATCAATTACTCATCCTTTGAATAAGGGCAATTAAGTTGGGTCTCATTTAACAATAAAGAGTAGCTATGGTGGAAGTCAAGCTTATACTCATTATGGTGGCCTCCTCCACTACTATGGCATCAGGTAGGCCATTATTCATGTCTCAAATCTAAGACACATACAACCATATTGGCTTTAATTTCTTGGGTAGTACTCCAATATGAAATTATAGTCTCCTTGAGGAATCCTAACCATTATTCAAGTTATATTCGTTCTTTTAGTGTGAACAAATATTTCAAACTCTTTTGGTCTAAACATAAAGTGAACTTTTCACCATATAGATGATGTCTCGGTATCTTAATGGCCAAGACCTCCTCTGCCAACTTGAAATTATGCACAAGGTTAATTCTTACAAACACACATGAACACTTGTTTTAGGGGCCTTAAAAATGATGTAAGAGGGTAGGTCATTTGGGTTGGTAGGTTTCCACTTGGCAAGCTTTTAATTCACTTTCTACGCAAGTTGTTTGGACATACTTCATGTGCGCGAGTTTACGTACATAGTGACAAATCCACGATGGTGTAAGACCCAAAACGGAAAATCGTCATATGATTTGAATAGTGTGCGTACACTCCGAACAAATCATTGATGATGGTAAGGCACAAAGTAAATAATTAACCTACCACATGATTAAGAGTCTCACAAATTCTTCTTTAAGGCTAGAAAGAAAAATAACATAAGAGTTGATTTCATAAACCTGGTGCACTAAACCATGTAATAGATAATTATGAAGTCAAATTTGATGGCAATTAAAGTGAAAACTAAAAAGAGAATGAAGTCAAGGAAAGGCATGAAGCTCACCATTCCATTACGGATTCTTGATTAATATATATATATTATATATCCCCACCTTCAAAGGAGAGTTATCGTAAACCCTAAATCTTAAACTATCTTGTCATAATGGCAGACGTTTTCATCGGTGTCTTTAGATTTTCTCTTATGATAATAGAACCAAACTGATGGCTTAAAATACATTATTGTCACAAAAAATAAAATAAAATAAATCTGGACCTTTTGCTTTCAAATTTGGAGAAAATTTACACGTGGGAGTGTTCTAGCACAGAAGCAGTGAACATTTCTTGTCCGTGGAACCATCAGATAACCTTAATACTCATATAAATACCAAGCGCCGGAAAGCCAAAACTTAAAAATTAAAGAAAAAACTCGACGCTGAAAAAGGGTAGGTTTCAAAGCCCAACAACTTCTCGCGCGGAGCCTAAAATTCAGTTAAAACAATTTCCCAACTGTGTAAACGATCCAATTTTCTTCCCAAATCAACATTTTCTCAATCGAAATCATATCATCAAAATCAATAGATGAGGGAAAATGAAGAAAAGGTCTCGAAAGCACCATCATCATTATCATCTTCAACATCGTCACGGAAATGGGTGGCGAGTTTCCACAGAGATCTAATGGCAGGGGCTGTAATGGGAGGTGTTGTTCATACGATTGTAGCGCCAATTGAGAGGGCAAAGCTGTTGTTGCAGACGCAAGAGAGCAACATTGCGATTGTTGGTGGTGATGGAGGGCAGCATAGGAGATTTAAAGGGATGTTGGATTGTATATTTAGGACTGTTAGGGAAGAAGGGATTCTTTCGCTTTGGAGAGGCAATGGAAGTAGCGTTCTTAGGTATTACCCGTCTGTTGCGCTTAATTTCTCTCTCAAGGTATTAATTGATTCACTTTTCTTTCTTTCTTTTTGTTGGCGTGAGTTGTAATATGTTGGTAGATGGGAGAAATTATAGGAAGAGGGATGGAAAGAAATCATTTCCTTCTCACGAGTGCATGATTATAGGAACCGGATTTGTATATTGGTAGATGGGAGAAATTATAGGAAGAGGGATGGAAAGAAATCATTTCCTTATCACAAGTGCATGATTATAGGAACCGAATTTGTATATTGGTAGATGGGAGAAATTATAGGAAGAGGGATGGAAAGAAATCATTTCCTTCTCACGAGTGCATGATTATAGGAAGAGGGATGGAAAGAAATCATTTCCTTCTCACGAGTGCATGATTATACGAACCGGATTTGTATAGCCAAAAATAGAAGATTTATTCTAATCTTATATATTTGTAACTAACGATTATGAAAATGATTATGAATGAAATACAGAGGAAATATTTTTGACATGGTATCATAGCCTAATCCTAGGCCTGGCTCTTCTCCTTCCCGAAAACCCTAATACTTGCGGTTAGTTACCTCCCCAACCATGTCATCGGGCTCTGATACAGAGCACCACACTGGTGCATCTCAGCCCGATTCCATGTTTACTAAATTCACCACAAAATCACTGAAGCTCTTAGCAAAGTCCAAACACCAACCCTGTCCACTGAACCCCCTGCTGCTCCGATTGGCATCAAGTTGGACGACACCAACTATGCCCTCTGGTCCCAAGTTGTCGAGATGTATATCTCAGGCAAAGACAAGTTGGGATATATTAATGGCGATCTCCCACAACCACCGACGACGGATCCTTCCTTTCACAAATGGCGCACTGACAATGCCATTGTCAAAGGTTGGGTAATTAATTCAATGGATTCCTCTTTGATCGGGAATTTCATTCGGTTTTCTACTGCTAAAATGGTGTGGGACTCCATTGCTACCACCTATTTTGATGGTAGCGATACGTCTCAGGTATATGACCTCCGACGTCGTGTAACGCAGCTTAAACAAGCTG